>CM045449.1:15597140-16797140 GCA_024666655.1 Dascyllus trimaculatus | reverse complement strand
TAAGTCATGAGCAGGCGATTTCGCTGTCATCGGGACAGGGGCTGTTTGCGAGTAACTGAGATTTCACTGCAGCCATATGGAATTTGGTTTTGCATGGAGTTTGCTGGCTTCACCCCTCAATCATGACAGAATGTGTAATCACCAAATGTCTTCCTCTCAATCCCTGTTACAATTGGCAGCACAGTGCTGCCACTAGAGATGGGGGAACAAAATGGAAAGCTGACTAAAAGACAAGCTTTAAGTGACACTTAATTTGAGATACCCAGCCATTCTCTCAGCTCCAGTAAACAGGATCCATCAAACTTCGCCCACAGCCTGTATGACTCTGCAGCTGTCTGTGGGGAGAAGCACAGTACGCCTGAGAGGCCCTCAGTTATCAAGAGGACTGATAAAGAAATCAAGCCCTTTAATAGTTCCTAAAAACATCCAAGAGGAGGCACAGGAATGATTAGAGCACACAAATTTCATCTCATCCATGTCTACAGCGAGACAAATCCATCAAAAAACACAGGGAGCTCAGCAGTCTAATGGTTAAAGCGCATTCCACATAACTGCAAAATCCACGGCTCAACTACCAGCCGGGGTCCTTCGTTACATGTCATTTCCCTCTCTCTCCTTCCACATTTTCTCTCCGTATCTCGACTGCTATCACATGAAGGCAAATATTGCCCCAAAAAACATAATCTTTAAAAAAAGACTGCACGACAGAAGCTAATGACAGCCTCGGAGAAGATGACAGAGCGGAGAAAAACACAAGTGAGCCGGTGAAGAAGTGAGAGAAAAACACTAAACAGCTGCTTTCTCCCTTCTTCCCTTTGCTCATCCCAGGAGAGAGTCCCATGCGATCTCCCTGATCCTAGTTTGTGGCTGACAGAGGGGACCACAGCTCTGTTCATCTCCCGAATCACATGGTTGTGCGCCCCCCCGCCGCCCGCCTCACCGTCGCTCTGCTGCCAGGAGGGAAAGATGGCAGGGAGGAGGCAGCAGGAGTGGGGGGCTACATCAAGGAGAGACTCTCCCAGTGGGTTCTCGTCAGTTCCAGGCCATTGCACCTTGCTCGCTGGGATTTTGTTTACACACACGTGCTCGCACACACACACCCATGCATTCATATCCATGCAGAGGCAGATGACTATTAATGGATACGATAATGTGCTGTGGTTTATTTGACTGCACGGTCACATGTTTTGTTTTTTAAGAACTGTTGTGACAATATGAATCGCTTCAGTGACAGATCACTGGAACCTGATGACAAAAAATAACAGTTTGATGCCTCGCAGGGCTTATTTAAGTGGCACAGGAGCAGATAACGTTCAATCAAAACCCAGTCATACGGTTGATGTGGTCAGTGGTAATGTGTAGCCAAAAGGCCTGACACACTTCCACGGTCCATGGGGACAAGCAGAGAACGGCAGGCTGCCCTTGTGCGCTCAGTTTCTACAGATGCTGCCTTGGAGAGCGGCTGACTGGCTGGCTGCGGTGACAGCTGGACAGCTGTTCCTATAGACGCAGCCACAGAAGCATGCCACGGAGATGGGGGAGCGGGATAGTGATGTATGTTTAGTTTATCTGTATGGAGTTCCCAGGACGTGCAAAGCTGTCAATTTTAGCAATGGTGCATGAGCCTGGATAAGGAAAGATGGCACTGAACAGGATATGTGGAGAGAGCACAGATGGGCAAATATCAGACACGGCTGATGTTTTTTAAAGAAGCTCCAATAACAAAACAGATTTTTTTTTTTGTGAGCTGTAATTGTAATTTGTCAATCCAGAAAACGAACAAATGCACCACCAACTGGCAACACAAGCACGAGTTGAAACATTTAATTTGATCCACGAGGTCTGTTTGAGCAGCCGCGACTTTTTATCATCATAAACAAGTAAAAGTTTAATACGAACTTCACAGGGAATTTTAAATTAATTTTTTACTTCTTCATAAAAAGAGGGAAGGGGAAAAAAAAATCTATTTTCAAAAGCAGAGAGGATAATTGGCTGAGCATTAAAACGACTCTGGACTTTGTGCCAACATCAGTGGCTGCTGGTGATGAAAGGCAGTTTAAATTGGGGTCATGTTCAGATAATATACCTTTATTCTGGCACTTAAAAACACAGTTACCCAAAATTATTTAGACCTGCAAGAGAACAGTGCAGATCACAGTTTATAAAGTAGCATCCTGGCTGAGCACAAAGGAAAAAAGAACTGCTGAAAAAGAGCTGAAATGTTGGAAAACACTCAGCCGTATTAAATGTTGTCACCTGCTGAATAAACACACTGCAAATCATGAGTTAAACAGCTTGGATTGATTCCAGTCACTTCTGCCAGAACTCGAATTTGTCGTAAGCAGGCCGGGCTATTCATTATGCCAAAAAAGGTCAGCAATTTGTTCAACTCAATAAAAATGTTAATAAAACTAGGAGCTCACAAGAAGCAGCGCTCGTAGCCTCTGGTCGCCCATCAAAAAACATGAATATATGAATGTGTGTGTTTGTGCCGTGCATCTATTTGAGTGCGATGTTGCAACTGCAGCATTATGCAGGTCAAAGGTTATACAGCAGCAGCTATCTAGCGGGAAATATAGCTTTGGCCTAGTCGTAATCCTGGTCAAACTCCACCAACAAAGTAGATATAAACACTTTCTGGCTGTACACACACACACACACAAGCGCCATTCTGCTTTCTATAAAAGCGAGGCGTTGATAACCACCGCAACACAAAAAAATCTCCCAATTCCAGCACGCACTCTCATCCCCCCTCTGCTAAATAAATGAACAGACCCATTATAATTATATATGAAATCTTTTAGAGGAAAAAAGTGATTACTGAGGATGCAAGTCTGGAAAGTGGGTGGGGGTGGGTCATTGCTAAGCAACCAGTCATTATCCTCCAGAGTGGAGCGAGGTGACCGGCCATCCGTCTAACTCCGGTGCCTCGCCTGGCTCCTGTGCACAAAAAAACCCCTCCCTCCTTTCCTCCGCCACTCTCTCTCTCCTCTCTCTTCCTCACTCCCTCGCTCTCTCTCTGCTGTCTCCCCGTCCGAATACAAACAGAGATAAAGAACGCTGCAATCGCTCTTGACACACAAATAGGTTAACACAATAAAGCCGGCTTTGCCTGGCTCACTCGAGGGAGGAAAGCAATTCCAGCAGCAGGCAGGAGGTAATAAAACAGGGCTACGAGTGTGTGTGTGTGTGCGTGTGTGTCTGTGAGTGTGTGTGTCCATACATGTCCTCATGTCAATGTTCCTATGTTTTTGTATGTGAGTGGAAGCAGGCACAGAGAAGCTCTTTGGCCTCAGGGCCTAATATCCCAAGGATTTTCAACCCTTTCTTGACACAAATAATAACATGGGAGAAAATGACGGAAATTCCAGTGCACTCCTCCATTTAGATTAAGGAAATGGTGGCTTTATATTAACAATACGGCTGACCTCCACTGGCCCTATACAAACACATAAACATTTCCCTATGGGTCATATGCTGCCTCTCTTGTAAATGGTCTCCGACTTGGTTTAAAATTCAACAAGTAAATTGAATGAGTTTTATCTGTGCAAGCCTCAGCTTACTCTCCCTGATGCGGCTGCCAGGCCTGGCAATAAATGATAAAAATCTCCAGAGTTTTATTAAATCGTGTTGCATTCACACTGAACTCGGGAAAATGGTGAGGTGGCTTCTGCAATTACAGTCCAGACCAGACAACATTGTTTTCTCCAGTCAGTGGAAATTTCATTACCTTACAGCAACCGCCTTAGAATTGGGTAATAGCCTCTTTTTGTCACAGACACAAACCGTCTGTGGGAGGTGTGACACCCCATAAGTGTTATCCATTTTCAACAATATGCATGGAGCCACTCACAGTCTGTATGCCGGTCAGCATAATGTGCAGCATTATCAGTGATATGGAGGAAGTGAATGGGCAAAATAGCAGTCAATAGCTAATTCCTGAAATGACTGTAGTGTAATCAAAAGCATTGAACCTTGATACATCCATGCAGCTGACGTATCCCTCCTCAGGCTACACATGCCCCCTTCTCCCACATGTCAATAAACAGAGAGAGGCCTCGCACATTTGCCTGTGGAAAGACTGAACTGTGAAGAAACCCCAATTAAAGCTTCTGGGAAAGTTTCACGTCTGGGTCATACAGGACAGTCATTTGTACGCGTCAATCAATTCCCCTGCTTTTACCCGCTGTTCCCTCAACCAGGTAATCAAACAGCACAGATGTAAAGTGGTGGCCATTGTCAACAGGGAATAAATTACCAAAGCATGAAGAGAAAACATCTTATCTGTCTGATGTATTTCCTGCTTCTGCAGAAAGCTACAAAGCCCAAGGGAGAGCAGTCAACCAAAATGCAGGGAGATGGAGATTAGCATGATGTGCAGTTCCTTGTTCCATTAAAGTTTGATCTTCCTCAATAGCCGAGGAGAATCAGATATCTTCCATTCAAGATTAAAGCCGACCAGCATAGAGGGAGAGATTAATCAGAGGCCTGCATGAGATAAAAACAGCCTTGCTTCTGGCATGGAAAACAGTGGCAATAAAGAGTTCAGCTGATAATGTGAAACATGGTGAGGCACAATAGCAAATCAAACAGCACGCACGGGCCTCCAAAACAAATCAAAGTGCCGACTAGACTGCGATACAGTGGCTGAAGAAGTACAGCAGAGGCTGATCTGATAGTAACCAAGGCCTTCATTTTATTACTGGTTAAGGTTGGAGAGGGCACGCCGAGGATTTTCCCATGTTGCTCTCTGTCGCCAGGCTCTCATTCCCTCTCCTCCTCTTCTCCTTGAGATCAATGGCGCTGGGGTGATTTCACAGCAGCCTGCACTGTCACCCAGAACAAATCAATGTGACCATGAGGAAGGCAAGAGCGGCATTGTTTTTAAGGAGAGCAAATTCGCTGTTGGAGAGCTTGTCAGATTTGCTTTATTCTCTTTCTTCCCCCAAGAACTCTTTGGAAGGAGCATGCCTCCCCTCACTTTTCTGGCTGGGTTATGGAACAAACTATAAACTACACAGCACTCAGGCCCTCCATACCAGTGTACTCATTAACCGCATATAAACTGCACAGTTCCTGTTGACTATATTTTACATGCGCAAGAGCATTTTCAAAGAAGGAAAAAAATGGACCAGCCGCTCCTAACCTTTCCAAATGAAAGACTATACATTAACCTCGAGGCCTGGCGAGACGTGACTTCCATTCAGCCTGACAGGGGGGTGAGAGGGGAAGAGAGGGAGGAGGTCGGGGGATCACTGCTGTCCGTCATGCACTAAGTGGCTGCAGATAACCCCGATGAGGAGCTGCCAAGGTCTCATGAGGAGAGCAGTGGTCAGGTAAACCTTTGACTACAGTCAAACATACCTGGAAAATCATCAGCGTAGTCACGGGCTGCGAGATTCAGGCTCACTAAACATGCAGCACTCATCAGAAGCACTGCAGGAGAGCATATATGCAATCACGTAGCATACTTTAGCGTCAAACAAAAACACACTTGAATTTAAATGCTAAAGCTTCGGTTTGTGAGAACAAGAAGCCAGCACTGTAAAGAAAATTGCAAACTATTTACTGCCACATGTCAGTCAATTTAAAAGTGTTTGTATCCATTTGTGCGATATAAACTTAATGTGTTAAACTGTATCAAAGGAGAACTTGCGAGTATTCATGAAATTAAATATATGTTGCATGATTTCATCAATTTTCACAAGGTCAGTATCATAAACAGGCATTTTTCTCAGACTGTATATAAATAACTGATAAAATGTTGAAACGTGGAAACCAGTCTTTGGTCAGGATAGAACCTGAATTATTTACAAGTCTGTGTCTTTAGTATTTGACCGTGACATTGTGGAAACATCAACAGACCAGGGGAGAAAATGAGAGATGCTCATCTGACTTTGCCAGTACAGTTAATAAGACTGAGGGTCAATCATCCTGTGCCAAAAGAGTAACCGTGATGGTGTGTAGTTTATCAGTAGCCAAGAAAACCAAGCAACAACGTGAAGCAGAAAGTGCTGGTCGTGCTACCTGCAGACACTGACGCCAAAATACACAAACAGAACCATTCCGGCTAGTACTGCCCGTCTGATCCCATCAGCACTGTCATCTCCGCTGGAAAGTGAACATTGCTTTTTTTTTTTTTACCTGTGTTCATTCGCAGTGACTGGCTGAAGGGTGTGTTTGTTTCTCGACAGTCATTTGCTTTTGTTTTATGTTCCTCTTTTCATGCTCCGTTGCCACATCTCAGGCGCTGATGTGCACGACAAATCTCGGCATGGGGACAACAAGCTTTATATCAAATCATGTAAAATTGCAAAGTACAAGAAAGGGCATGTCTCTCTTTGTTTAGCTGCACATGAAAAGTGTTAAAACAAGGACTGTTATAGACTTTTTCCTGATGCGAAACACTTTGATCAGGTACCTAATGAGCTGCTGTTGACATGACTTTGAGGAAGAAAACGTTCCCGCTCCTTTAAGTGTCCGACGATGTTTCCAGGTAGCTTTGTAGCTTTTCTGTGATATCAGCTAACGTAGGAATTCTTATCTTTTCTTTTGACAGGAGACGAAAATGTCTTCCTTTTTCTTATTTTCATCGACACCATATTATTCTATAAATGGAGTCTGTGGACAGTAAATCGGTTTTTAAAATATCGTTTCACTTGCTCGAATAAAAAAAGCTGCACTTTCAGTAATAAAGTCAACACAAGAATGGGCATGCAGGCTTAGAGGGGTTGATCTTGAGTAGCACACACACACACACACACACACACACATCTCTATCTACTATTTTAGTCATCTTAAGTGCCAAAATGAGTTTTGCTGCCTCTGGGTAGGTGTTGAGACAATCAAACCATGCAGGGATTAAAAAAGATTAATACACAGCACAGGAAATTAAACTTCAGCGACTTTAACGATATTCATGAGTGGAGCTCACTTATTCACTTCAGGCAGGGACTTTAATAAGCAAAGAATACAGTAAGGAACCCAAATGCTATCAATCAATCAAAGTGATATGCAATTTGAGTTGCAAATTGATAAAACGCCAGGCCTCTCTAAGCATATTACTTTTTTTTAATGCGTCACTAAAATATGTTCTCCACCTTCCAACTGTTGGCAGCTTAAATGAGCGCAGCAGATTAGATTTTACTTCAGTAATTTGGGGGTTCTTAATTTCATCAGCAAGCAAAGAAGAGTGGAAGAAATTTGCTGGTGTGATGAGCATTTGGATGACACTGTAAAACAGAAAAACAAGTTCTAAAGCGTCTTTTTTTGGAATGAGAGCAGAGAGCTAAGACGGTGAAAGTGAGAAGGTGTAAGATGTGAGTAAAGTCTTGCAGCAGGAGACTAGAAGGTCCAGTGTTACAAGAATAAAATAAAAGGAAATATCTAACAGCAACCCGAAAAATTAGGAGGCAAAACAAGAAGTACAAACTCCAAAAGGTAATTCAGTGACCTAGATATTAAAGCTTTTCTGCCATTCCGCTCTCCCCTGCCTTGTCCAACCATCATGTTGAGTTAAGGCAAGCATTATGCTGGGAAGACTATTTGTTTAGGTGAGGAGCAGCCGCAGAGCTAATATGAGCACAATTTGCTCAGCAGGTCATAGGCGCAGAGTGGAGGAAGTAAATGAGGCAGTTCTGCCCCCTCGGGTGCAGCTCCTGCCTCATACATCACTGGATGTTTTATTCAATACAGCCAGGAAGGCTCTATGGCAGGTGCCCTGACTGTGGGGGCGCCTGCCCTGCTGTAGGGGCCCATATTACATTCAGCGAGCTGCCTATCTGCGGGACTGCTGGAGGAGAGAACGACTGGAGCCAGTGAAGGAGATAAATTTTGAGGATGCTTGTAGTCTAATGATAAAATATACTGTATGCAGCCCCCCCATCCACCCCACCCCCCGCATTGCACAGTCAGCATAATGTGGAGGCTCATTTGTGTGCAATGTGAGCAATGAGGCTAAATATTGCAAAGCAAACCTCAGCAACCCATGAGGCTCAAAGTTCACAGCCTAAACTTTACCAGCAGCACATCCAAAAACAAAAAAACATGAAATTCAAATGATCACATGCAGGATCATTCAGACCTTTCGAGGCTGAAGAGGACACGTTTGCTGGAGAAATTCACAGGACAATGACAAATTGTTTCCAGAGCCCAATGCAGCAGCAGAGACCAGCGTCCATGTCAGCGAGCATAGTGAAAAGTTTTACAGTGTTAGGCACACATCTCCACGGATTTTATGAGTTCCTCGATAAAAGCCTGTCGCACTATACAGGCGCACAATAAAAAAAGATTGTATATCATTAACACTCCAGGGTGAAAAATCACTAATTGCAGCAGACACTGTAGTCACCCTCCCCACACGCAGTGACGCACGGGGGCGTACAGATGAGAAATTCGCACCTTTTGCTCGAAGCCGCAACTCCTCTAGTGCCACATCTCCTGTCTGTGCAGCCCGCGGTGCGTCGCCCTCGACAATACACTTAATTGCTACCCATACTTGAAAAGACCAGCATTACACATCAAAGCAGTTCCTAAAGCCATCCAGCTCTCTAACAAGTCGATTTTTTTTTACAACACTTCCTTTATTGTGGGTCACGCATGGAAACAACGTTTTAAAACTGAGACATCGTTATGTGAGGAGCATCCTCGCAGTAAGGAGCATTTTTATTTTTTAAAAAAAAACAAACATTCATTATATCCATCCAGACACAAACTACTGCTGATGGCTGACCTGGAACATGCAGGAATTGCGAGACTCAGAGAAGCAGAAATGTGAGATATATTTACCATAAATTGCTCCGTACCGCAGACTAGAACTCCATGCAGATTGTAGCATTCACTGAGCAATCTGCCTCATACTTCTGTGGTCCAAATTAAAACGGATTCATTCTGCTCCCCCCAAATCCAGCTGCTGCTTTGTCGATGTCAAATGTTGATTAAGTTTATCCTCGTCTTCCGATGGTATGCAAATACACCGGTAACCCTGCAAATTAGATTCCACACTCTAGCCTCTAGCATGCAAAGTTAATAAGCTTTGCCTTTTTTTCTCGACTCGGCTGCCAATTTTTTTTATTTTTTTTTATGTCGAGGGTAAAAGCGCAGGTCGGCAATTTCAGGAGCGTCCTCGGTATGATTGCGCACCAAGTGCGCTTCGGGTTTTCACCGTTTAACCTCCGAAACAAAGTGAGCGGTCCTGGCGGCTCTGCTTCTCGCTTGAAGATATCTCCAGATAACAGAACTCTTGGTGGAAAGATGGGTGGCTGATCGGCTACGCAGTATTCCAAAATCCTCCGCTGTTACGCATGGGTTTAAAGTGGTCCGCCTGCTCACTACAGGCGACCTGTCGTCAAATGTATCATGCAAATGTTAGTGATATTATCTAGGCAATGTTGTGTGAAGGTACCCTGAAAGACATCAAGGATGGGCCAAAGTAGCTGCCTGAAAATATCCTAAACTGATGCGATGCGATGTAAAATCCCGGTGAGCAGGCTCTGCTCCGTCCGTCACTTTCTCCGTGGTGTCGGCAGCCTCTCTCGGATGTCTTGACTTCCCGATTCAGACTCAGATTTCCAGCTGAGGTTGTGGACGAACCTCGACAGCGAAGCTCCGAGGAGCTCTCTTTGGTATATTCACCAAATAAGAAAAGGTTACGTCTGAATAAAGAGCTAGCTGCTTCGGGCAGCTCCGGGATGTGGTCCTGCCCTTCTGCCGAGCTGCCGAGACTGACAATAACCCGGAACGCTGCAGACTGTCAGGCAGCTCAGACCGCCCACCGACCAATCAGTGCACTCAGGGAATAGAAACATTCCCACGGGCTGGCCAATCATCGGTAATTGAGGACTGTTACCATAGAGATGCTCGGCGTCTCAGCGTCTGAAACCACGTTGTTTATTCACAGAATAAGAAAAAGACGTTTGGTTTAAATTGGCATGGCAGGACACAGATTGAGATCTTTAATCACTCTTTTATCCATTACAACCCTTTATTTCTCTTTTTTTTCTTCCAAAGGTTAAAGTGCTTTGATGGACTCAAACCTGCAGGAATCTCAGGAGTGCCCTTGAGCAGGACACAGAATCACTTCAGGCTGCAGGGAAGCTGCTGTGTAGCTGCTCTGCAGGGAGACATAAAGCATTATTATGCAACCTGAGTAAAATCAAGTGCGATTAGTGTGCTAAATGAATCTCCAGTTTATGAATTGGTGACTTGAAAATGCTATTTAACTTAATTGCTTTGATATTCCTGCAGGACAAATATTGCATACACATAATAAACCTGGCAATAATCAGTCTATAATATCAAAGCTCAGAGACATTGAGCTTATTGTGCTTTATGAGCTCACATATTAAGTGATCTGTTGAGATGCATCAAAGACGTATCTGTCTGAGCACTGTTAATTTTTGCAACATATGAATGCTGAGGGTCACTCACATACAAACAGTTTATACTACCTCCCATTGCTAAAATATATTTCTTTAAGACAATCTTTTCTAAAGTATGACTGCGGCTGTCGACTTAACTTTGCAGAAATCCATCACTGACACCTCCAGCTTATATGAGTCACACGGAACCTTGCAAAACACCTATTTTTGCGAAATGTCATTACAACAGTGGGGAAGTGGACATTTTACTTTGACAGAGGCCCTTGGTGTGTTTTTTCCTTTTTCTTCTTGCCAACTGTGTCCAGTGCACACAGACCCTGGGACACACAAAGGCAGTACAAGCAATCACACATCATGGACTCTCATAATAAGCTGACGCTGGGAAGTGGGTGATGCAGCACTCAGCTTATGCCAGTGCTGATAAGAGCCTGAAAGTATTACCTCGGTCTGGCAGCCCGCTCCAAGAAATCCATCCTGAGCCAGGTCATCAATTCTGCCCTATCTGATTGCTCACCAATCCCTGGCAGCTCCATGTCGCTGTCCTGGCTTCTGCCTTTGAAATTTTCTCTATGACTTGCACTTTCATGCTAGTTCTTTCACAGAGAAACAGGTGCATATTGTATGTACACATAGGCTCCTTTTATGTGATCTTACACCTACATGACAAATAATAAAACAGAGAACAAATGCTCCCAGAGAGGTTAAAATTTCCAGAACAATGCAGTGACTGACTGAGTCAATCCCTTGAATGCATTAGCTTCAATCACATCCCCCCCCTCTCATTGCTGCAGTGGACCTATGGAGCATACATTAAAGCCTGTGGAGTTCAATCATATCACCTACACTGAGCGGCTGCATAGTCAATCAAACAGATGAACAATTAATTGGAAAATACTCAACCAGGGCTGTGTTGTGCTCCAGTGAGGCAGGCAGGCAGGCAGGCAAATAAGCCATTTGATTAGCTGATAAGCAGATGACTCAACAAACATTCAAGGCATGTTTACTGTGGTTTGATTAGAGTACGCCCAATACGCAGAAGATTGGACACAAATACGTTGTGAAAACACTCAGCTGTTCCAATCCCCAAGGCAGCATGAGGGCACATAAAAACAATGAATTATTTATGGGGGAGACTAGTGAAATATCGCAGTGGATAATTTTCTGTGGGCTATATTAAATGTAGTTTTCAAAATAATATGTCTGAGGCTGTGCATTTCCCAGAAATCATTCCAAGTGACAGGATCTGGAGCCTGGAGAATGGATATGAAATCACAGTAGATATTTCCCTGCCAAGAAACCTATAAGCGTTTCACTAAAACACCAAAGCAAGGGTTATTCACATGCTAATAGGGCCTCCTTCTTTCTTAGCAAATATGATCAAAGGATATTTGCTTTGTCTCTATTTTAGGTATTAGCTCTGGTTCAAAATGAAAGACCCCACAATCAAGGCAAGCCTTTTGCATGCCTCATCTGAAAGACGGTTCACAATGCCAGTAAATCCAGGTTCAGCTTCAGTAAAAATCACTGCAGCATCTCTCTGAATGGGGTATCTCATAAATAAAGCTCTTGTACGCCCCATCCAGAGCTAACATTAGTGTCTGTCTTGGAGCTGAAAGCCCTATGCTGTTACAATTTGTTCCTGAAAGTGAATTCAGTTTAATTGAGCAAAGTTCAAGACTCCACAAACAGCAAAGTAACAGAAAAAAAATCGATGGCAGCAGAGGCATGGAAAAAAGAGATAGCATTGATTTATCTGCCATTGATTCACGAGGATCGCTGCATTGTGCCCTGCGGGTGAAATGCACGCTGTCTGCCAACTGATGGGGATGAATCTGAAAAGGTGTCAAGTGGTTAGAGGACACAGAGGTGGAGGATGAGATCGGAGGCAGCCAGAGGTGGCAGGGGAGGAAGGAGTAGACTGGAGTGGGAGCAAGGGCACGAAGTATCAAAGAGAAGACGGCGGAAGAAGAAAAGCTTGATAAGAAGGGATAACGTTGCCGGGATGACACCACCACGATTGCGGGCTGAGTCTCCGCAGCGTTGTGTTGAATGTCTGACAGAAGCCAGAAAAGATCAACATGAAAGAAAAGAAACGAGCGAATAAGCAAAAGGTCTGAAGTTTAAAGCAACACATAAACCAAGAAAACTGTAAAGACTCAAACTGCTCTTGACAATATTAAGTTATTAAATTAAGTCTGCATGCACTCAAAAAGCAGAATTGTTGGAGCAACTTAAAGAAATTGCCTCACAAGAAAATTAAATTTATCCAAATTAGGTGAACACATATTATTTAGGGGCTGCACGGTGGCTCAGTGGTTAGCACTGTCGCCTCACAGCTAGAAGATCCCCGGTTCACGTCCCGGTTAGGACGCCTGGGATCTTTCTGTGTGGAGTTTGCATGTTCTCCCTGTGCAGCGTGGGTTCTCACCGGGTACTCCAGCTTCCTCCCACAGTCCAAAAACATGCTGAGCTTAACTGATGATTCTAAACTGTCTGTAGGTGAACGAGAGTCATGTTTGTCTGGCTCTATGTGTAGCCCTGCAATAGGTTGGCGACCTGTCCAGGGTGTACAATGCCTTCGACTGAGTCAGCTGGGATGGGCTTCAGCCCCTCCGCGACAGAAGATTAAGTGGTGTACAGATAATGGATGGACATAATATTTATGCGACTGCTTAAAGTAATCTATACTTTAATCATTTGATTCCTCCCAAATGAACAATTAATTAATTTTGAGGAAAGTCAACTTGAATTTTCCAATTTTTCCAACTTTTTTTTACACAAACATGATTTTTTTCACTACACTTCTACCGTCTTGACATTTTCCTCACTCTGTAACTCTACTAAAAGACAATATTAGTCGAGTTGCAGCAGAAAAATATGAAGGTCAAAGGAGCAAACGAAATATCTGCACTTTCACCGAAATTAGAATACCAGCTTAAAGGAAGAAACTGTGATTTCAAGTTGATAAAATCCAGAACAGCCATCATCAAACTAGACAACAGTTAAAACTTACAGCTCAAATAAACGTATTACAGCGCAGCAGACTCCTATTTTCACTGTTATAAGCCGTAGATCAGGCATTACAACAGCAGGTCGTCTTCAGTTTATTCAAGTTAAAGGTTGTTAGAATAATACTGTATGTGTAAGCGTTTATCAAATCCCGCTGTTGCAAGTGCTTGACAAGACAAGCATGTTTTGCAATATCTTAAGTCTCAGCAATTGGCAAATAGATGCCTCCTCTGAGACTCTACCCTGACAACCGTATTGTTGAGAAGAGGGGAAGCCAGGACAGAGATCAGAGGCCAGAGCAGCCACACAGACCCAGAAGGAGAAGTGCTACTCCTGAACTTTGGTATCTTTACAACATCCCTTTGCCTCCTGCGTGGCTGTTGGCAATCTCACGTCTGCACTGAAGCTGAAAGAGGACTGTGTATTTTACTAGTTTGACCTCTTCCTTGTGTAGCAACCTTCAAAAATTGTTAGCTTGGTAGATTAGAAAAAAACAGACAACATTCCTCCGTTGCTATTGTTGAGATGCCATTATTTCATATTTAGTTATTTTGATAACTCTCTCAAACTCTCTGTATCAGTTTTTTTGTGTGGTAAAAAACGCAGTTGCCTTGACAGGGAGTCTGTCACTTGTTTGTATTTAAGCAGAACTAGGTGTTCCTGAACAGTTTTGGTTGGGACTGAGTCTGGGAAACGTTTTGTAACCTTGTTTTTCAAGCCAGGTGCAGTTTAAATGAAGCCTTCGTCGCTTGTTTACGTCTTAGAAGGCTGTTTTCTCGAGCAGTGTTTTGGTTCAACCCTGGAAAGCATCTTGGTTTCCTGTGTGTGACCAGTCAGAGATATCTTCACGAGACGGCACCCGGAGCCTCAGCGTACACACAGGAAGCCGCTCGCAGACAGGCTGAGTTACGGTTATGTGGCATCCGTTGTGCTTAGGATGACTGTGCTTTTGGGTGGTGGCTGTTTTCACTGTTCATGGAACCAAAGTTCATTAAAACAAAAGAAACACTGCAAAATCAAATTACTGCAACAGCACAAGGGTGTGAAAAGCAGAGGCTGAACTGGAAATGAGAAAACAATGCCCATGTCCACATTTTTAATATAAAACAGATACTCACAGAGATGAAATGATGTTTGTTTCACATTGTCAGGTCCTCACATGTCTCCATTAAACAGAAGCATAAAAGTGCCTGAGCGTGGGGAGGTCTGGCTCAGCGTGACCCCTGTCACACCTGGGCTTGTTAAATCTCCTGGCAGCCTTTTCCTCCTCATAAAAACTCAAGACACAAAGAAGCAGACGCCTAAAATGTTTGAATTTGCTGCACCTAATGTAGGAAACTATGTTCCAGTAATTGGAAAGCTTTGAAGCAGAAGTTCTTGCATCTCGCTGTCACTACGCCGTAAGAAAATAAAACCGTTTTTAACACCTTTCATGGTGTTTGTCAGCACCTCTATGCTAGCTGCATCTTCCAGCAGAATAATAAAAAAGACGCTCTCTGCGATATTCGTTTGTTTATTAAGTAATATACTTTAAATGTGCTATTTACATCGAGTTAAAACTTTTCCATAGGAATGACAAAACACAAAATGTCAGCATCCTTCAAATTCTGAGGTTTGAAATATTAAAAACTTCACTGATACTGCTGTCTATCAAGAAGTCTTCTGGGGATCACACATATCCACACAGACACACACACACACACACACACACAGGTTGTATATTTACTCTGTTTTTGCTGCTAAGAGCAGATGGTTAAGGCAGGTCTGCCAAGAACACAGGTATTCTTCTTGTTGTCTGAGAGCTTCACATGCCGCATCTCCTCTCTCTCCATACAATGCCATGTCATGTCAGCACTGGTGTCTATGACAGCTAAGAGACCACTGAACACACTTTTAGTTAAGGTTTTCTTTAGAGAAATGCACCCAAGAGAACAGCTTAAAGAAACCCTAGCCAACTACAGCATTACAAGAAGTCCAATTCGAATCATCACACTAATGTCTGATATGAAGTCCTTCACAGTGTCCCAGACTTATTCAAAGTCTGTTTCAAGTATGTAGCGAGTTCATTCTGGGAGGCAGACAACATGAAGCCCATGTTAGTACATACAAAATGCTGAACAACTTTATTTTTGAGTGTGGTGCTGAAGGACACTATTGTCCCATAGTATATTCTGTAAAACAAACTGGAGGAGCTGACACAAAAACTTGTGGGCAGCAGTAAGAGAGCTTCAGAAGCGTCTAAAAAAATAAAAAATGCAGTTAAACTGTGGGAAAATAGTTTGTAAAAAAAAAACACCCCAACTCAAATTCCACTTAGCAACTTTTTTGAGAGTTTTCAACCACATCAAACAGTCCTCAACAGTAGACAAAGCTTGTTCAGTTGTCAAGAAGAAAAAGAAGGATCCACTGACATGCAAGAGCACACGATTTCATCAGTAACACAGGACTTGTTGTCTTTGGTGGCTCATAAGTTAAACATGTTTCGGTCTTGGAAATAGTCTGACAGAGCAATCCCAACTCAAGATGCAGCAACAAGCTTCTTCCAGAGCACCAAACCACACATCGTTATTTGGGAAAATATTTGGCTTTCTCTCCAAGTTCCACATGTGAGAATGACAGTTGCTTCCCGCAGTCATAATTCTGATATTCATCATCTCCAAGTTTATTGTAGCACACATTAAATAGTGCTTACTGTATCTTTTTAGGACTCAGAAACTAGTGATAGTAGCTTTTCACTGCTAAATTCCTATCAATAAAAAAAATCTTAAGGGAACAATTTGAGACATGCAGTAGTTTTCTTTTTGCCAAGTTAAGATCAACACTTGTCTCCATTCAGTATGAAGCTAGAGTGAGTACTCGGTTAGTTTAGCTCACTTCAAACTCTTGAAAGCGGATGTAACAGCTCACCCTTCAATGGATTTTCGTTTTGCAGAACAGCAAAGGCAGGTGACTGGTTGACTCTGACATTCTTAACCAATCTCACTCCTCACATCCTCATTCACCGGACATTCAGGTGACACTTTCCTCGTGAATATAAGCAGGTTTCCCACGGCTGATGACAGCAAACTCTGTCGTCCAGCACCTCTAAAGTTAATGTGCTATATCTTGTTTCATAGAAAAAGTGTGGTTTTATGACCACAATTCTGGAGATATGTGGCAGATTCTAAATCTCCCAGCTCCAGTTAACCAAACCAGTGGAACTGATGTTTCCAAATCTCTGCAAGAAAATGAATAATGGTGTTTTCCAAAACATTGAAGTATGTCTTAAAAGTTTGACTGTCAGCTGTAAAATAGCAAAGTTCATCTTTTGGTAAAAATATTCACCTTTTATGCAGAAAACTGACAGGATTTTGTTGTCCCTGCTGCCCCTTACTGTACTCTGAATTCCTTGTGTTACATTCTGAATTACTTAGGCTTGTTCATTTCAAGTTGTGAGGTAGCTGGTCGAACGCTTTCCATGTCTCTCCATCTCAGTCAGTCAGGCTCCAGTGGACAGAGGGACCATCATCCTCTGCTTTGCGCAGTGCTCAGCTCTGCCCAATTTTGCACCTCCGTTCGCAAGTGATAGAGCACTATCAGTTCTGACAGCTCCCCAGAACCACTGGGATTTGAGTGCTCCCTCCTTTCACCTCCCCTCCCCCCTGCACCCCAAAAACACACATACACACAGACACACACACGCAACCGCACGCACCTTTTCACTACTGTCTGTCTCCTAAAAGGACGAGGGCTGGAAATGAAAGGCGGAACAAAAGCTGTCAAAGTAAAGAAAGAACAAGAGAAGTGAAGATATCTGTAGGGATGCGAAGGACAATGGGATACTTTGTCCCTGGTTTCATTATTGGCTTGTGTTTAATTTGAAACAGACAGCTAATCACATTAGAGACAACCTCTCCACAACACTCGGGCACTGCTGTCTCCTGGAAGCAATCACCATGCTGAAACTGTCTCATTGGATTCTTGGTCCAATTACTTAACTCCATACAAATCATCCTTGATGCAACCGAGTTGTGAGCTCAGATGATTACAATACTTTTATAGTATAGGAGTTTTAGCTGCTGGAATAATTATGCTATGGCAATCACTACAATAATGATAATGGTGGCAGTGATAATGAGCTTTAGTGTTAGCCTTTATGTTATCATTTGCATTGCTTATATTCTGACAGCGGGTCAGACGCCTTACAGCAAGAAACTTCTGGCTTTCAACCTGCTGGTCGGTTGGAGCTTTGCTGTGAGGAGTTTGCATGTTTGCCCTGCGCCTGTGTGGTTTTTTTGCAACTTCCTCCCACAGTCCAAAAACACGCATGGTGGGTTAATTGGTAAGTCTAAGTTGGTTGACAGTGTGAGCCTGCATGGTTGTTTGTCTGTGGCAGTTTCTCACAGGAAAAATATCAAATAGAAAAAGATCAGCAGATTTTAGAAAAACTTAAGGCAAAAATACTGCTGTGCAATTGAATCACATAATGTCACACAAAAGTAAAATGCCTGCTTTGTTGATTACTTGAGAACAGTGGAAGCAAGCCACTGACTTACTAATTTTTAAGCTAGCTTGGCAAACCTTTAGGCAAACAAAAACCTATTTACATATATACGAACACATAGAGTGTATTTCTTCATCTGCATTCATGTGGAGTTGTGGACTGGGCTCTTTGGTAAATGTTAGTCCAGTATTTCCTATACTTTTAGCTTTGTTTTGGCCTCCACCATCTCCTGAAGGGTGCACTAAAAAGCAGGTTTAACATAGCCAGGCTTTCTTTGTCTTATCTGGCTTGAAAGAACCTAAATCCCAAGTAGGTAAGATGGGTGGTTATCAACTTTCTTTCTTAACCAGGTTTTCTTCTTCAGGCTCTGTGTATGCTATCATAAAAGTAGGTGTTTGTCTCGCCACGTGACTCTTTTTTCTACTCGAAATGGACCCATAGTTCGCTGCCTATTTTAATCAGGAGGAACAGGTTGTTACAATGACAAGCTGTGAGGAATATGAAAATTTCTCAGGGTATAAAGCGCTGTTACAGCAAATTATACAAGAGAGGCATGCTGCTGGCAGAAAACTGTAAATGATGTAAGTTAATATATTTATTTTACCACTCAATGCATTCTCAATGCAGCCGCTTATTTCTAAGGTGACAGCTGCACATTAGAGCTCTGAAACGTTAAACCTCATACATTTAAACATGATTCCCAAGAAGTGCATTTGGGTCTGACACTGCTCCATAATGAAAGATACATGGAAATGAGGTCTTGGCCAAATTAAAGTGAAATTAATGTTATTGATTAAACATTCTGTGTGATAAATACCAATAGACTAATCAATTTTTTAATCTGTGTTTTATTAGCTGCAGTAGAAGCAGTGTAAAATAGACTAGGTGGCAAAACAGGACCAAACACAAAAACATATCTGTGCATTTTCTGCATTACCAACTAAATGCATGTAGGTTTCATTTCTCAGTGTGACGTAAACAGTGTGTAACTGCGTTGCTTTTCTCGGTGGCATTACAAACATACGGCTCAACAGGTTTGTAGTTAAGGCATTCTCTCGGCTCAGAAACTGTATCACTGATTAGGAATAAGGTCAGGAAAAGATCTAGTGAAACAGTGGCATGTCTTACAGCTGGTTTAAATGCCAGTCTCTCAACAAAACCTCCGCCAGAGCAGGTTGGCTGTGCAGCATCAGTTTCCTTGGTTCTCTAACCATGTTAAAAAAAACACCTTAGTGACACTGAAAACTCAGATTTTTAGGCTCAGTGCACCTGTTAACCCATTAATTTCAGTTTGTTGTACACCCCTCTGATAGAATATCTGGGTCTTTAGGTGCTATATTCTCTACTACCAAGTAGATACTAACTTTTTGTTTGTAGTCTGGTGCAAGGCATGTTAGTGTGCAATGGGCTTTCCACAATTTTTAAAAGTGGTCTGCACCTACATCTTTACTCCTTTTGTTTACATTCTTATTTTTAGACTTGGACCCTGCACAAGTACATAGACAAATTCATAGTCTTAATGTCTACAGATTTTATCCTACAGTTTATATTTTTCATATTTTTGACAATATTTTGTATGTGTTAATCTGCATATGACAAATAAACAAATAAAAAGAAATGAATGTGATGAAACAAAAATCTTTGTAAAAGCTTTCTAAAGCTATCAGACACTGGCAATAATCACCATTGCACTTAACCCAATTCATACACATGTAGTTGTGGGGGTAACTGTTTAAAAATACTGATTATACATACTTTACACAGTTCAGTTGGGAATAGGGGCTACTGCACAAACACAAAGAATCACACTGTCTGAAAAATTAGCCGAAAAGCTCGTCATTATCAAAATATTGGGGCATAACCACAAATGAGAGAGTAGGTTAAAAGTTTGTGTTAAAAGCTGGTTAACACTCTCAGCAGGACGTCGTAGCTCAAAGCACAAAGTATGAATCAGATCAGAGATTATTCTCAAGCTGGGGTCCTGCGAGCGGAGAGCCAGAGCAGAATAGAAACGTGCACTTCACATGGGAAGAGAAACTCGCTGATACAAGCAGCGAGCAATTAGCTGGACTTAGAGGGATGCTTTGTAAAAATTAAATAGTGCTTTTCCCATTTCACCAGGACATAATTTGCTTTCAGAGTGATTTGTATTTGTTCAGCTAAAATGACTCTGTAAGAAACTGGATCCAAAGAAGCTCTCAGGAATCCAGGTGTTCATTTACATGTCTGTTCGCTGCTTCACGTCCGCATGTCAGACGCTGGTTAAAAGGTGCAGCGACAGAGGTGAACGCCGAAGCTAGACGGTGATTGCTGGATGCAGATTATAATAACACCTTGACCTCTGTCTAGCTCTGCACACTCTCCTCTCTCCAGCTGTTCCAGCTCCACTACACTTCAGCTCCCTCACAGATTTCGCTCCTACACCCACCTGATTCATTTCTGCCTTTCTCCACAACCGCTTCTAACCTTTGACTCTTCCTACCACTCTTAATCCCTTTTTTGTTTCAAGGAAGGATCTTGACTGCATTATTCAATATTCATATTTCCATCTTCATCATTCCTCCTCACTCAACTCTAACCTCAGAAAAGCTGCCTTTCCTTTTTCTTGGTGAATTATTATCCCATCTTCTGTGAGACCTTGCCAATCTATTAATCTAACTTGCCATTTACTGTCTTTTCTCTCCAGCTCTGTTAAAGGTTGGCTGCCTCTCCTCTCACTCTATCTGTCAGTCAGTCTTTGTGTGCAAATCCCACATCTTTCTCCCCCAGACTGAATTATTCAATTTAGATGCCATTTGTTTCACAGTTGGCAATAGGGACTGTGTGCACTCTCCTCTGTATAAACTGTGGTTCTAATCGCCAACTGCACGCACCCCCTCGCCCCTTCGACTGTTCATATTCTCTCGCCATGCAGCCTCTTTTCTATTTCACATTCATTTTCTTCCCTTTCCTCTGAATTAGCAGCATATACTGTACGTGTGAAGAGTGTTTTAGGAGCTGTTGTCTCAGGGGACAACTCTCTGTTTCACACATGGAAATCAATTTGTCAAGACGAGCGCTCGCTGAAAGGTGCGATCAGGATTCGCTAATATCAGCAGGGTAAGAGTTGAGGTTGTCTGCACCCACGACTCTACTCCTTTTAAATGGGTCCATCCAGAGGGACCACACCTAAAAAAAGTTTCTTCAGTGATGCACAGAAAGATGGTAGCTGACCTGACATTTTTCTAAAAATTAGTAAAAGTCTAAATACAAAGTAGAAAAAAGAAAACAGATACACATATTATGACACACAAAGGGAAAGAGCTCCTTTTATTTCCTCCTTAGCGTGATAATCTTAATACAAAAAGTCCAACCTTGAACAGGGACAACTGAGGTCACTCCCAGATCAAAGTAGGATTCAAAGGAAAGATCTTCAGATAAGATAAGATAACATACGATAACATAAGATAACATAAGATAACATAAGATAATTCTTATTTGTCCCACAGCAGGGAAATTTCCATTTTTACAGTAGGCAAAGTGGATAGTGCAAGCAAAGAGCATATGAAATACTAAGTGAGTAAAAAGAGTGTCACAAGAAAAATATGTACAGAACTATTAAGTATAAAATATGTACAAAAATGGTTAAAAACACCTGTACAGAACCAACAATATAAGTCAGAGATATGTCCAGACTAGTAAAAAAAAGGTACAGATATTTTTGACTTGTTGAGTAACAACAGTGATACTTACTGTAAATGACGAGAACAACAATAATTATTGCACATGTAGATTACAGAGAGCAGCAGCATTCTTCATCTGCAACAGGGATATTAATTTTGTTCATCATTCCTACAAGTAAACATCTACATTTTTTGTGTTTAGAAATTCAAAATATTGATTAATGTTAAAACTGCTTAAATTTTCATGCCAGTGATTTTTCAGGCATAAAACAGCAAAACTGATCAAATTATACCATTAAAAGTCAAAAGGTGTCTGCACATAAATTCAGCTGTAAATGTCTGTGCTGACCCCTGCTAACTAAAATGCTCAAATGCTGACCTGTGCCAGTAATAGTTCAAACATTCCCTGCTCCAGTGCTATATTTATAATGCGAATCAATGACAGTGGCTTTTCCTGGTGCCAGTAATGCACTCTACTACCTTAGCTCTGACAAACATGTATCCTTTGGGCCCATCTAATCTCTGATGCCATGGTTTCCAACTCCTCTAGTAACACCTCTGCTCCAACTGCAAATGGAGGCAATCCGTTGCCCAGGCAACAAACTTCACTCCTGGCTTCTGTCATGCAAATCCCTCTGAAGAAAGGGCAAAAAGTTAAGGAAGCCCATCCAGCCACTTTGCAAAGTGGTATGACAGAGACAGGATTCAGTGAAGCTGGAGAGACTCCTCTCTCAATAGAGCTGCAGGGTTGTCTCGCTCTCATTTTCATTCTCTCCTCACCAATGTTCCCGTCTCTTGTGGAAAGATGGCCAATATGGCATGGAAATATTGCAGTCCAAATCGCTTATTGGTTCATACAGGCGCACAAATCCAAAAACAACTTTTGTGAGGTAGATTACTTTAAATTTAAAAAACAAAACTAACAAAAACAAAATGAACTGTTCTTGTATTTCACAAAAAAAATACAAAGAGGACCAAGGTAATAACATTCAAAGCTATAATAATACTGAGAGGAAAAGGGAATGACTAGTCTGGCAAATTAAATCTACGAGAGCCTCTGTGTACCTTGAGACCCTCACAGGGGCATTTTCTCCTCGGTGGCCTTAGAGCACCCTTCCTCCTAATGGAAGGGAAGCAGAACAGATGGGACACAAATTGCACTTTCATACACCTCAAGGTTCAAGGCAATTTCCCCTCTGCGCCTGTGAAGTTCTCGGATTGCCTCTCCATCCTTTGAGCCTTTCACTCTTCAAAGGGGTTTGGGTTTGTTCAGTGCCCTGACTCTCTCTCTCTCTCTCTCTCTCTCTCTCTCTCTCTCTCTCTCTCTCTCTCTCTCACACACACACACACACACACACACTAAAACACAGGTACTCACTGACACGAGAACACACACACACACACACACACACACTAAACTAAAAGCACTTTTCGCATTGGTCACCCTATATGTTTCATCCTCACACAGTCATTTATGTGAGTCATTTTTAATGATGATACTGATACCATCAAAGACATCCCCTAAATAAAATAAGATTACTATTACTTATAAAGGAAGCCTTTGTTTGGCCTGGCAGACATCTACCGAATGCACTCTGATGTCCTTTATAATGCAGCCTGCTTTTATCGAGTCATTTCATGTGACAGGGATTTTTGCCGTCTATAATAGATATTGTTGTTACAATATCGTCAAGTCAGGTCACTATCGCTCTCTGTTTTCCAATCTTAGCAACCACGTAAACGGAAAGACTTGCAGTTTGTCAGAGCGAGTAGATTTCCTTTCCTTCATTTGATGTTCAGTGTACGGAGGGCTGTTGAATGGCCCAGGTGCTAGCAGAGCCACTGAGGAGGTAATAAAAGACCTCCAGCAGTATTGTTTACGGCGCCATTAACAAACAAACATTAGGGCCCATTTGACTAAATACTGCTGACAGAGAATATGGTGATCAATCACCATGGCAACCATCCCCATTAATTAATATTGCACTAGGAGATTTAGGAATGCTTGGATAAAGAGGGTGGAGTGTGCACAGATTTTTTTTGTGTGTGTCTTGTGTTTAGGGTGGGGGGTGTTGGATGTCATGGGTGGAGTTTCCACTGCAGCATCTTTCATTTCTGGCCTTTTGTCCGACGCCGGCAGAAGTAGCCTTGCTCTGCATACCAACCAAGGGGTTAACTCTGTCCCCAAAGCAATTACAGCCAATTGTGGAGCTAGTTAGCAATTAGTGGATTAAATATAATGAGTCTGCCGTTGCCATGGCGACTGAATTTTTCAATGATACTTGTCAAAATGAAGAGCCCTTTAAAAAAGGCAGTGGTTTTAACAGATGGAGGCAGATAGGTCCAGTCCATTTAGTGCGATCATCACTTTAGTTTGTTATTGAATGTAATTAGTTGTTTTCATGTAAACCTGAAATGGAAAAAAAGCAAAAATAAAAGAACATTGTTATTAACCTTTGGGATCAATGTAACTACTAGGCTAAGCGTAAGATGAACACTCATCTGTGGATAAGAGCACCTGGTGTGGGCGGTTTGAAAGCAACCGCTAACTGTTTTTTTTAAAAGTCCCTAACTCCTGTTTTGCCATGTATTTGAGCCTCTTTGTGTGATGCACAAAATTAGCTGCAATCAAGCGAATTTTGATGTATATATGGTGAGACTACTGCAGAAGCAGGCTTGTATGATGAACAAGTTGTGTGCACTCAGCTTGTATGTTGTTCACTCAGCTGTCAACCATAGTTATTAGACTGTTCAGTCATATGCATATTGCACATATACAGTACCATCTGTGCTTTTGTCCCTTCAGGGCCAAAGCTGACATATTACAGTGCGAAGACTCTTATTGAGTAGTATAATGGATTCCAAACTACAGCATTTCATATCCCGTGTAATTTGATCGCTATTTAGTCTGGATATCTGATGCCCATTTCTCTCCCTTTATGAAACCGTCTGTGCAAACGGGGCCAGAATCCAAAAATGATTTATGACAGATTCATGAAGAGAGGCCAAGGGGAGAGAAACAGATTAGGTAAAAATCTGGAGAGATAAAGATGAGACGTCTGTCTGCTGCTGAGGGCAGCGAGACAAGCCCTGTCTGTATCAAGCTCAGGGAAATGTGCTCAGGGCCCTGACAGACAGCATCGAACCATCTCAGAGCTGACACAGACATCATCTTTCTTTTCTTTTCCTAGGGCAAGGGGAGAACTGTGACATTGCCAATTATAGAGCCCTTAGATGGCCGTCTTGTACTTTATTTAGCTGTTGCTGTGAATGTATACAACTCTGTTGAAGGCTCTTGTGGAGTTTTCCTCTCAATAAACATGCCATCATGCTTCCACCCAGTAAGTGACACAGGAGCAAGGTATATCATGCCCAGAAGCACCTGATAGCAGCTGCAAAGGAGAGGTCTGATCCTGTCAGCTGAGCGCATAAGGAGTGGACAGCATGATTTATCCAGTGTGCTCCTCTGCTCTACTCAGCTGCTAATGCTGTGGCAGCAAGTGGAACTGGAACAGCAGCAACTCAGTGTTCAGATGGCATAAAGATATCCCTGTCAAAACAGCAAACTGCTTGGCATTCAAAAACCCCGATCATTCAGGGACTGTCTGTTCAAGTCATATCACCACTGCATCACCCAGAGCGCAGGGTCGGCAGGCTTTGACATCTGATCACACTGAAAGTGTTTCTGTTTTCGCAATGTGTAAACCAGCATTTGTCTGACAAATCAACAGTAAGACCGGCCTGATTCAGTTTTCAGCCTCCATCTCCTTTTCATTTCTCCCCTCCTCACAGGTATGATGACTGTCAGCCATAATGCCGGTCAGCATGAGCCCGGCTACAGTAGAGCAGAGTGCTGGAAGGCCTCTGCGATTACCCCTGCCCCCCTGCTGTGAGCACTGCAGCGATGGAGGGACTGAGTGGGAGAGTGGTGAGCTTTTAATACCACGCACAATAGGGCACCTCAACCCCAGACAGGCACCATATTTACACTGAGCTAAGGCTCTCCCTGAGCCTTATGACAGAGCAGGCAGAATGATCACCCCTCGCCTTGCAGCCAGGGATCCATAATTCATGAGAAGAGGTGGATGGGGTGCAAACAGGGCATGCTTACAGAGGGAGGGGGGCGCTGCCTGAGGAGTGTGTCCTGAGCCCTGTGTGTCTAAGTAATTAAATGGGATTAGGTATGCGCTGAACCCATTTTCAGAGAGATTGGCTGGCAATGCCATTATTATTGGAAAGGATCAGAGGGGCTTATAGGCATTGAGGAGAAAGGTAACTGAAGAGAGAGGTTTGAGGAGATTTATTAAAAGAAAAAAAACTACTCTCTCAAATGTGGGTGGCAGGTTGGAGACACTCACCTTTTTACGTCCCTTTTCCCTCTTTATGGGAGAAAGAGGTGAGAGAGATTCAGTCTGGGGGTTGAGCTTCCTGGGGAAGTGTGGAGAGACACACAAACACGTCAAAGAAACCAAGGCTAACTATGTCCACAGACTCTGCACCTCTGCTCAGCCCAAAACATCCGTTTCTAATTTGTGTGACAATGCCAGTGTGGATGGCACCTGATTTGCAAGAGGGTGCCCGGAGCAGAACTCATTTGAATAAGCACACATCCGAGTTATCAGGGATCAGGAAGAGGAGCTCACAGACAGACAGGTAGCTACCTCCTTCCTCTGTAGCTCAACACCTCAACACACTCAGCTAACAATGTGTTTCTGTGTGCATCTGGACTGTAATCCGAACAATGAAGCTAACAAAAAGGTCCGTACACAATCGTACATTGTAACCCAAACATCTTACTCCTAATCTGAATGGATGGTAAATCCCAGCTAGTGTGCCCTACTGAGGGTTGATTTCCTCTTGCCAGAAGAGCTGAAGCAACTTCTTGTTTGTGCCTCCCTTTTCCCTTACAGACAGAACCTTTTGGCGACAGCAACCCTGGGAGAGATGCAGAAAGCACGTCCCCTGGGGAGAAAAGCTGCCTCAGGCTTCAGAAAGCCTATTTACAACAAGCTGTGCTTGTTACTTTCATCAAAATAGAGCACTGAGCTTTTCTCTTGCCTTGTTTTTTTGTGCTTTTGGCAGGAGGTTGTTATTGTAAAGCACTGACTCCATTGTGCTCAGCAGTGCGGTGAAAGTCTGGCTGTCCATGGCCATGTAGAAGACAAGACAGGAGAGATGGCGAGATGGAGAGAAGAGAAGACACCCTTCTCCATCGAGACCTGGGTCTGTTTTATAGACTTTGAAGGAGTGTCTGTGGGAGGAGTAGAGAAACCTGCAATGTCACCGAATTTTCCCAACCTTTGATCCTCAGCTGTACTCCATCAAGATCAATTAGAGGATCGGTGGTCTCTGGCGGGCACGTTTGTCATAATCTATTGGGTATGGTGCATTCCACATATTGAAGGAGAGGACAGGAAATCAATAAGCTGGATTGGGCTGCCAGGCCCAGAGGGAGGTCTCCTTACCCTGGCTTGCGTGGCTCAGGCTCAACTCTCCTCCATCAAGCTTCTCTTTTTACTTCTGTTTGGGCCATCAAATTGAATTTCATCAAAAGGATCTCAACAAAAAAGGGAAGATATATAGCATATGGCTTTTGTATTCCACAGACTCTCCATTTGCCCTCCAGGCAAATATGCAATCACATATAGTCAATGTTCAGGAAGGGCTGCTGTTTGCTTTTGATTTTATAAAAAGCAAACACCATCTGATTTATCACTCCAGTAGACTTCACTCACCAGTACAGGATATACCCTTACTTTTGTTTGTCATCATCAAACAGGGATACACGGTTGCACGATGCGGGTAGAATGCTGAAATATTTCAAAATTGTGTTACATTTTAAATGTGCGGTGAGACAAAAGCATTGATCTGACAGATCTTCTGAACCTGCACATTCTTGTTTGCTCTTATCAACCCTGAGCAGAGGGAACAGAAAGGAACTCTGGTAGGAATCAAGGTCAATGACTCCTTGACAACCGTTCCATCTGTGAGGTATTATCATTTCATTACCTGCCCACGTCAATAGCCACTGCTGTTTTCTTTTTGACTCCATTTCCATAGTAACTATTGATTCATTGTTTGTAAGGGCCCAATCATTCTTGGACAATTGCCTCTTAATGGTGCAGTATCAGTAGCAGTGTTCAGCTGTTGGAAAACTCTGTGTGTGTGTGTGTGTGTGTGTCTGTCTGTGTGTGACAAGGCTAAAGGCAATACACGGTGTCTATTGTTCCTGAGAGGTAATAATCATTGAAACAGTATGCCATTCTCCCACAAGGCGGAGATTTCTATATACATGACTGACTGCGTTGCTGATCTGGTTATTGTCACTGTCACCATCAACCCCTGTGCTCGCTCCCACTCTTACATTTCTCCACCCTTTCCCTCTCTTACCTCAAGTATGTAGAACAAAAGAGAAAAGAAATATCACCCAAAGGAGGTGGTCCACCTACAAAATCTATAAAGTCCTCCATCAAAATCAGCTCCCTCGCTTTATGAGGACATTAATCTGCTGCTGCAGTGCTCTGCTCTTCAAAGCACCTTGACAGTGTGATTGTCCTTTTTTTTTCTCGTGGCTGCTGTTTCTTGTGTGCTTTGTTATACAAAATCTCAAAAGTTTATCAAACGGAGGGGAGGCTGTAAGAAAGAGACAGCGCCTCAGAGAGAAATAAAGGATGGAGATGAAGAGAGGACAGAGATAGATGGAGAGGAAGAGAGGAGGGAGGAAAGAGCAGCACTTCTGAGTAACAGCCCTGCCAAAATAAATCCTCTGCGGGAAAAACAAAACATCCTGTGAAATAAAACTCTAGCATCCCCATCCAAAAATGCTGCAACCTTCATCTATTACTCTCAAGTGTCAGATAAATGTCTGGAAAAGATGGAGAAGTTGTCCTTGCAGTTGGGTTTTCTCTGCCTAAACTCTGCATGTGCCCTCTCCCCCACCAATATGCTACTCACACAGCGAACACACTCACCTGCATACTGTAGCTGGGTCAGTCGAGTAAGCGCATCTATTTTAGACTGCATCCTGTTTAATTGGCTGTCTGTAGGTGGGCAATGACTGATACCTGTCAAACTAGCGAGCATAAAGAGGAGACGCAGTTAAGGATCTATCACTCCTGCCGGGTACTATTGTCTTCACATTGGTCATTTTAAATGCAGCTCACAGATGCTCCCCGTCCGCTATTACAATCAGATTCATCTCTAGCTGTGCTCAGTGGCCCCAGTAAAGTCTGCCACGGAGATTATTTACGACGCGCGAGGAAAGCACAGCTCTGTTCTTTAACAGCCTGTCAGTGCGGAGAGCGTTACCAGGAACAAGAGCAGAGCTGAGCCAGTGGCACTGCTCTGTTTAGTAAATAAATTAAGTGGGTAAATGAGGGCGGCAAGAGTGGGACCCCACTCCTGTTAATTATGGCCTTGGCTGCAGCTCTGGGACTCCGGGGCTAACAGGTAGAGTCTGGGATACTGAAGTTTCCAAGTGGGATTGTCAAACTAGGCCCTTCTGTCTGCTGTAGGGAGTGCTGGATCTCAGACACAAATTATGTGCTGTCAATGGAGAGCAGGCAAATAAAATGCGTGCAGAATAATCTTCACTAAGAAGGCTCCACTCCAGTCGTTTCATTTAACAGCCTGTCCTTTTTTTAAGATTCACTTAGTAATCACAGATGAGAGATGTGCACATCAAACAAGACGAGCGACTTTGGTCTACACAGCTGCCTTATAAAAAGCAAACAAGCTATAAATAAAAGAGAATTTTATAGAGGGGTGTCTGTCGGGCATGTGCAGCTGAAATAGGGAGAAGCAGAAAAGCAGAGGGAAGGAAGGGGGGGATCTGCGAGACATCAGAGACCGCAGTGCATGACATTACCTATTATGAATACAATGTGATGCTATTTAAATGTGATGGTAGGAACAGGTTGGCTCAGGGTGGGGCTGGTGTCACAGCTCGTAATGAGATCCTTTGATGTGTCAGATAAGGGGGGAACTGAATAAGGGAGAGGGCCCTCTGGGGAGGAGAGGCGAGAGGACACCCGACCACCACCAGCAAAGGAGACGGAAAAGGGAATAAAGAGGAGAAAAGTGTGGGTGGAGGCAGGAAGCAGCTCCACACTACCCAGACAGCACATAAAGGCTTCTTCTTCGTGGAGACAATTGATTGTTCACTAAGCCACGCCCCCTCCTTAGTTACCTGTCAAGGTTTCTGCTGCAGCTGTAATGGAGGCAGATTTTCCGCTCCAAATTTCTGGTCAGACGGTGGTTAGACACAAACCAGGTTCCTCCTGTCCAAGCTGCGCAGAGTAGATTTTGTTGGCTGAAACAGCAACCGTCACTGGCTTTTATTTTAATTAAGCTAATGTTTTAAAACGAGAGTCCTGTAAAGTGCTCTCAGTTTCAAGCGCTTCATTCATTTAAAAAAAGGCCCTCAATGTAACTCAGCTGGAAAAACTATTTAGCTGTAGAAACATCATTTCTATGAAAATGGATTGGCTCAGGCTATCACAAATGACCTGCTGGAAGTAAAAGTATGGATTAGTTTCGGCCCTGTCCTGTGTAGACGTGACTTCTCTGATTCTTGTTGTTTTTAAGATGATAGAAAACAGACTTTGTAATTGATTTGATATGGCTGTAAAAAATGAGTCCAAGATTTCTTAGTTTTCAGTCACAGAGTCGAGTTCTTTCTTGTGTGGCGAAGATAATGTGTGCCTGCATTTAGCTACGAAACTGACTCAAATAAATGGACTGTAACTGTGCAGAGAAGGGTTTTAGCAAATGGTGAAAGATCTTCTATTCATTGAAGAAACACGCCCTGCGTTGTGTTCTATTAATTCTACTAAGCATGCAAAAGGCACAAACACACACACACACACACATTGTCTGACCCTAAGAGTGTTACAGTCCCTCCAGGTGTCTTGGTGGAGTCTATCTAGGCCGCTCTGCCATTAACAGAATTCTCCTCCCTCTGTCTCAGCACGGCCTCGGCCTGCTTTATTTCTGACAGAAATCAATCGGGCCATCACAAGCCATCATCAGCTTTACCGTGTGTTTGTGTGCGCCCACTGTGCACAGACAAACCCATGCGCTCACACAATCACATATACAAACAAACAAAAGCCTGAAAACAACACACGGGCCCCGCTTGATGTTTTTTGATGGCAAACAAAGTGCAAAGACAGAGAAGAATAATTTGACAGAAAGAGAGAACGTGACAGAGTGTATTCGGAGGCCTTGTACTTTTGACACCTGTGAGTGCGGCAGTGTTATTGAAGCTTACTTTGAAGGTAAGGGTAAAGGAATAATCAAGGCCTGTTTCTGAAAACACAGAGGGATCTCAGCACAAGGTGTTCTTTCTGACTGAAAACAAATTGGTTTTATTACCTATGTCACCTCACAGGAACTTACATATGAGAATCACAAACATGGGAATGCACTAACACAGGCTGCTTTCATCTCAAAAAAGTTTGTTGCCCCCCAACTATGGTGCTTAAAGCTGAGCTATCTCGAGCTGATCAAGGCTCCTTTTGTTTCTATCTCACCATCAGGACAGGTGTGGGGTTATCATGAAGCCAGGCGCCCAGCAGAGCTCGTAATCTACTGGGCTGTTGCAGACGGAGCCCAAGTATCGCAATCAATTATCAGCTGTCTCCGAATAATCAGAGCCGATCTCCACTCATTGCTCCACACAGACAGTCCAGAGTGCAGAAAACAACGGATAAAAATCTACTGAGCTGTTGCTTTATAACACCACAAATCGGCAACGTTGTCAGGGAAGACTGTGAATAACACATAAGGTGAAATGACATGAAAGGACGTGAAGGGAAAGTCAAACCCCTACTTGTGTGATGTAGACAACAGTAGGTTATTTACAGTCAACGTCTGGGACAAGGAGTTGCGTTTCACCTAGAGACCCATAAGCTCGCAGAATCATCAAAGCGGCAACTGCCACAACCTGGCGTGTGTGGGCCCGTGTGTCACACCTCATTTCCCCCGAGTCTTCATGTCTGTTGGCAAGCAAATGACTCGGGGCAAACATTCACATTTACACACCAGAGGTTACGTGCTTTTCCTTTATTTCCCATCAGGAGCGCTCCATATGGAAATCTGACTCTTACATACTGGTAGTTAAAGCGCTGTCAGCTCTGATTTATAAACTGTGTTGGTGACATCATTACAGTAAATATGCTTCCATTAAATATGCTATCCGTTGCTTTAAAGATGAAGATACTACACAATGGGTGATATACCAAGCTTTTGAAATACAGCATGTTGTTGAAAAGTAAACCAGTGGTTTTTGATTTCTGATATCTAAACGTCTCACATGAAACAACCTATGAAAAATCAACAATGATATAAAAAGTTGTGAAAGCTGAAAAAATATCTTTTTTTCAGGACAACCGTGCAGATTTATTTGTTGTCCCTGTATATAAAACTGTATATAGTGGTTTAAATTGACTCAACCTGCAGCAGCTACAACAATAATATAATAATAAATCAGTAAGAGGGACTAAATCAGTGCTTTAAAACTGTAACTACATGTTTCTGCTAAAACTTCCATATTTAGAATTTATGTAGTTATGATGTAGGATTTCAATGCAAGACCTTTACTTGCAACTTCTGGAGAACCTTGATAGTCAGTCAGCACTTTAAGTACAGGTTTGCTAAGTGAATAGACTTTGGTAAATAAAATCACCTTATTTCTTAGAGTTACATGAGGAGATTCATACAAATGCATGTAAACTGACAATGAAACTAGCAGATGGTTAGCATAGCTTAGCATAAAAACTGGAATGAAGGAGAAACAGCTAACCTAGCACTGTCCAGAGACAATAAAGAAATCGCCTAACACCACTAAGGCTGACATAAATACTGAATGTCTTGGTTGTTTGATACGTACAAAAGCTGAAGGTTAAACACCAAAAGCTGTGTCCTTTAATACAGAGTTTCTTGGCTCCGTGCTAAGACTAAATTTTTAAACTACGAGTTTTGAAAGGATTGAGATCTACTGGTAAGTGTTTCATTAAGTGTTTATCACATCCATGCATAAAGTCTTTATGGTAGGATAAACAACATTTGTGATGCTGACATGACAGTATTGTAAAAACTGCAAGTATTTAAATCGTAATATATGTTTTGAAATGCCAAGTACTCGTTTTGTTTGACATTTATTTAGCATTAAGACTGGATGCAGGTGAAGTCGTGTCTGGATCTCTTCAGTGTTAAAAATGTGGCCTGTACGCATCTCAAAATTGCAAAATGCACATCTTGGTTGTGTAATCCGTAAACTAGTTTGACTCACAGGCTGTTTGATTGCGGGTGTACACTTGCCATTGGCTACACATTTTAGGCAGCTCTCTCCTCTGCTTCCACTTTCCTGTGTTACCTTTTTCAAAAAACTATTTTTACTACAAGAAACAACAACAACCACCTCTGGGCAACCAACCACACTGAAAGGTTTTGCCAAGGATTTGGACCATGCAGTAAGGCAGCTCTTCTAGTTGTTTTTTTAATCAGTTTTGGTGAATTTGTCATTTTAATGGCAGTTCTTGCCTCCATGCATGAAAACAAAACTCTCTTAAAAAATTCCCAAATAACACTAATTTAAAGGGTCACTGCTGCTGCATCCTGGGCTAAGCTCCATCCAACAGGATTGTGACTGGTTTAAAGAAATACAAACAAGTGTTTTTCCATTATAGCATTCTGTGCTGCAGAATGGTCTGACTATGCGATACTAATTATAAACAAACAAAAATTGTGCTGCATTAGGATAGACATGCTGCAAGGCTGTTTCCCCCATTTCCTGTCTTTATGCTATGCTAAGCTAAACACCACACTCCAGATCCTCGCATTGCCAGAAAATCAATATCATCTCTTTTAATTCTTTCTTTAACTGACCTTTTAACCTTTTAACATTTTTTTGCAATAGGCTATTAAAGTTTTTTACTAATTACCATTTTCAGGTTTGTGAGTTAAAAAACTTGCTTCATGAATATGTTTTTGAACTGTCTGATATTAAGCTTTCCTGGTCAGACTAAAGGCTTCTTTTACGGGGTACAATGCTTGGATGCTTGTGTTCTTGTGTTTCATCACTAGGCTGTAAACACCACAGAAACCTGCAGCAGGAGTCACTGGGTCATGGCAGGAGGGCTCCGCTTATGAGGCTGCTTTGGCACAAGTTTCACTTCCGGCCCTTTATCCTAACGGCAAGAGAGAGTCTCTGTGTGTTCCCTTCAACAAAACCTCTCCTCTCAGGCCCGTGTTTCCACCCGGCCTGCCCTGACATCCCCCGCATGCTGCAGCTGTGACCTCAGAGCTCTTTCTGCACCATGGTGGGAGGAGGTTACACCGAGTGGACAGCATGGCATGTGGGGCTGGTCTCTGTAAAGTAGGCTATAAATGCCGCTGATGTGATTCTATGATGATACTGATGAAAGTTTAAGTTTATCAACATTTCTTTATAACAAGTTAAAGTTTTGATGAATATTGGACATACATTCATGTGAAAAGAAACATACTGATTCCATAGTATGCTCATGTGGCTCTGTGTCTGCTGGACACACTGTTTTATGTTTTGTAGGCATCTTTGGTTAAAACAAAATTCTTACCATAAGCACATCTAAAAGAATGAAAATCTAAATGATACCACTACTATTAGCCTTATCAGTTTCCTGTTTAATCGAGTGTCTATTGAATATTTAGGATGTGCTTGACAACACATTTCATTACATTTCAATGCACTTCCAGGGCTCATGAATAACAAAACATGTTTTAGCAGCCTATCACAGCTGACCGACAGTTTATTATTTTATCAGATTGATCAAAGGATGTTTAACATACACAGTGTGTTCAATAAATGTATTTATTGCAGCCAGTGAAGTTTGTCAGTAGTTTAGTTGGCAAACAGCAGAAACCTGCCAGTTCGCCTTTTCAAGTGTCTCTTGCATTGATGACCTCTGCTGCTAGATTTACTGCGGTGAGGTGAAAACAAGCTCCTCCAATTCCCGGTGATCACCAGAGGGCACAACATGCCGCTCTCTGGTGGGTGGGGTCGTAACCCATGAATTTTTAAGGTTCTTACATGAAGGAGCACAGAAAGAAATCTGATAATTCATCAAAAGGATTGCTTTAAGGTTTTGCATAGAGGACAAAGGGCTCTGTAAATCATTACTAATCAGACACCAGAAAGCGAATTAAATCGGTGGGGCAATCAATGGTCTCGGATCGATCGGCGTAAAGGACAGCTGATTTGGCCCCAGAGAGCTGTGGAATTCCAGAGGCCATACAGAGAGCCACGGATTTGTTTCCACTTTATAGCCACAGCTGTCAGAGCTCATTTCTGTCAAGGTGGACCACCGTTTCTGAAGGTAGCTCAGCTGGGCTTAACTAAAACAAAACCTTAGAGGGCAGAACAATATGGGGCAGAAACCAGTCTGATGGAATCTGACTGGATAGACAGAAGATTAAGGCAAGATTCCCCTCAGTCTGTCTCTCTGTCTCCCTCCCTCTGCAGCTCTTCTCCAGGAAGTGAATGGGTCTTTAATCTACAGATGTGCAACAGATGGCTTCAAGTTCACTGATGGCTCATTTCCACATCTTTAAGGTCACAGACAATTGCTTTGCCAACAGCAAGTGCAAATATTTATCACCATGAATGATCCCGTAATAGTAGAGCATAATTTAGACAGATTGGTGTAACATTTTGGCCACACGGAGGCTAAAATTGTCATTAAATTAATGATTCATTCTTTCTTCATGCAACCATCTATCCACCCATGTATTTACTCTCCCATCTGTTTCAGTTTTGAACTTTTTGCTGTTTCTGGCAAAGTAGGTGTGTTGGTCCATCCATCTGTCCATCACTTAGATTGAAACTAAAATATCAATTGTTATTACAAATGCTGGAAGACAAGCCAAGAAATTTTATATAGATATTCATGGTTCCCAGAGGATAAACCCTAATGACTTTGGTCATCCCCCTGGCTTTTCCCTCTGCACCAAAATGAGGTTGACATTTGTGGTTTTGATGAAACAGTCTCAATAACTAACCATTGTAACCAAATGTGGTTCATCCATTCATGTTCTCCTTATGCTGAATTAAGCCCAGAATGTTTTCCTACTTAAACAGTTAGGGAAATATTTCATCATCCTAATGATTTTGATTTCATAGTTTGATGACTGTTCTTAACCAAGCTTATTAGATTTGACTATTACGGAGAGACTATTGCTCTCACTAAAACCTTTTGAGTTAACTTAAAAATATCAGTTTTGACCACACTTTCTCATCAGCACAGAAACACAGTGATTGGCTAATTCACTCAGCTCATCTGGACATGCTCAGACCTGGTTTCATGACAAAGAATATAACCGCCACATTCTCTTTACAAGATACTGTTGGCGTGTTCCAGTCCTTGAATTATCTTACTATATGCCCACAAAAAGATTTAGTATGTCCCAATGTCAAATGCAGTACAACAAATACCAGGATGTCCTATTACACCTGGTCAGAATGGCCAATGTGCAAGCTGGCATGCTTTACTGGCCATTCTGACCTACAATCCTCTGCACATATACGTCACTTTGTCTTGCACGAGTATAAACAAGTTTTACCCGCCGAGAGCGCACAAACAGATGACAGCTCATTTTGCACCACAGACTGCAATGGATATATGAGCAAGACAGTCGAAGCTTAAGGCACACTGCTATAATAAAGTAGTACGCCTCCATTGTATGCATACTGCATGCATCAGTACATATGTGTAAGGGCAGCTGCATTACATATTGAAATTAAAGAGAAATTATATTGCGATATGGACCTCAGGATGTGTGTACAGAATCTAACATGGTTGCCAGGTCCATGGTTTTCCCGCAAAACTGGGCTTTTTAAGTGTTGCCGCAGGTTGAATTTTCTGTCTACTGGTTGGATAGATCTATTTTGCATGCAAATTACATGAATAATATCTATGAATAAAAATCCATATTTTAAATGGGAAATAATTTATTTATGCTCAAATCCTCCCAAAATGACTCCAGATCAGCCCGTACACACACGCTAACACGCCACCCACGTACACACATGCCCACACATGACGTTCAGTAACGCTCTCTGCAGCGGTTTTGGTTGGTCATTGTGCTGATTTTGTCACATATAGCTGGTACCTCACTGGAAACATGTTCTCTCCAGCAGTAAATATGCTGTCTGGACTGACCGGACTACCTGCAGTTAAAAATTACTACAATTTGCTCTGTTGAACATATTTTTATCATGAGCTTGACCACTGACCGCAGTGGAGGTAAGTAAGCTTTGCCATTTTCTCTCTTCATCGTTTTCTCATTTGCTGGCATTTTATAAGTTCCGCTCGAACAAACAGAATGATTCCAGATTGAACTTAAATGTGATTAAATTACGTTCCACAATTAATATTAGCATACTGTTTATGTAATTAATATTAAATGCTTTCAACCAAGGTTTTTTTTTTAAAAACTTGGCTTGTTTTTAAGGCTTTCTTTCCAGGCCGGATGGAAATCTTTAAGAAAACAAAGTTTCCTGTTCAATGGTTTGACTGCAGTGCAATAGAAAAAGTTGCACAAAAGGTATCATAAGTTCACATGGACCATTTTAACTAAGCGTGTGATGAATTATATGTCTTACAGATTACAGAAACCAACAGAAGCAGCTGTCCTACCTTGCAAGGGCTTCATGTAGTTTTGAGGGAAGATGCATCTAACTTCTTCAAGAATAGGTACCTTATTTTCTAACATTTTGAGCTATGATATAACCCTGGAACTTTGCACAGACACTGTAAATGCTGCTAATTATAGATGTTTATGTTTATATTTATGTTTTTTATGGCTCTTATTTTTATTGTTCTTTTACTTTATTTTTAGTGTTTAGTTTTTTGTCTGATTACTGCACCGAGAGAGCAAAGAGTCAAATTCCTTGTTTGCATGGAAAAGCTTGGCCAGTGTAGCTGATTCTGATTCTGATCCTATTAATGTTCAGTGATTGCAGAACACATTGTGCAAAACACAACATGGCTCACACATCACTACTTGCAAATTAACTGGCTCGTACCTTGTCCATATTATCTTGGGATTTGGGTGATGAAAATGCCTTTAATGATGTTAGTGTGCTCTACCTCTAAGAAGACGAGACCAAGAACTTCTCCTCACCTGAACCCACCAATAGCGGTTCACGTCTTGGAGGTATGACGTTAATAATGTTGTCATGGATGAACTGAAGATTCCACCTGAATGTGTCTCTTGTCCGACCTGATTAATGACAAACATTTGAACTTCATTAAACACGTGATCTTAACCACTGTGGAGGTTTGCCGACATGCCAAATACAAAATCTAAAAATTAGATTCCAAGGAGATAAGCTGCTCCTGGAAAATATATAAAAACATTTATTAAATGATAGAATTGTTCTATATTTTTACACCAATTATAACAGGTGATTTATTTTTATTATGTAAGTTTAATTAGAATTTCAACCAATTATTTATATTGTGCCTTTATTATTGAACATTTTGGAAATCTAGTTATTTTAACCAAAAATCCACAAAGCGTATTTTTTTCACCTCAATTCTATTTCTAGATTCATCTCTCCGATTTTTATTGCTTACATTTTTTAGGTTATCATTGCCTCAATATTTTTAAGTAAATTAACTTGTCTGAGTTAATGTTGCTTTTCACGCATGTGACAGATCAAAATATGTCCATTACATTTTTTTCTGACCAGCTGCTCAAAACCCTTACTATGTAGCAAATAATATTTACTGTAATGTGATATGCTAACGTGATAACAATATAATAATATACCTGCTCACCGACAGCATATTAGCATTTAGCTCAGAGCACCACTATTGCCTCACAGAGCTGCTGGAATAATTGTATACTCTTGCTTTATGCAGCCTTTTCTAGCTGATATATGAGTGAACGCGAGTAATTAGGAGCCATTAATATGAGCCCTTTAAGTCAGAAAATTTAATACTTTCTGAACATGCAGAAAAGAAATACTAATAGCCTTTGTACTGGGTGTCATTTCTAAGAGTAATAACATTAAAACGACAAAAAATAGAAGCAAGGTATAATTACAAAACTGAAACTTGAGTTTTCAAAATTAAATGTAACATCACAACAAATGAAATTCCTGGTAATCACCATCCAGCAGCTGCTTCAGTATTAACTACAGGACACGTGTGTTTATCCCCGACTCAGTGACGCCCTCTCTTTGCATGTTTCATGAAAAATATAGTTGTGAATTCCACAAATGTTTCACCTTGTTAGAGGCTTACAATTATAGCACAGACCCCTGAGGCAAACCTAATCTCAAAGTGAAGGGAAATCTTCTATCATATCAAGTGAAATTACTGTGAGCTTTTCTCAGCCTATTCCGATAAGATACCGATCAGCCAAATAGATTGGCTTTTCCATTATCTGCCAGGAGATCTTGGAAGGCATTGGGTAGATAATTTGCTAATGTTTCCTGTGACCTCCCCAGATTTAAATTATGTCTTTGGGTACATGTCAACTCAATCCTTCTGTTTACCATGGAGCAAGCACTCAAAGAGTCATTAATATTCACTGCAACATAACTGTCTTTTCACATATTTCTCTGCAGCATTTACAGACTCAAAGGAGAGTAGTCTCCATGCTACTTGAAGGGTATGGATTGAGCTGGCTGAGTGCTTTACAGACCTTGTGGGTGTTCAGAAAAGAAATGACAGAGCCAGAGAAAAATAGGAAGAGTATAGAAGATGGGGACGGGGGAATAGTAATATAATTTAGAAAGTGGAAAATCACCTTTAGCTGCCTCAGATGTTGCAGAAAGGCTACACTATTCCAGTCCAACCCATATTTCAGTGAACATCAGAAACCTACTTTCATATTCCTACATTTTGAAGTGAGGGTCAATTATTCTAGGTCTAATTAACAAAATGTAATGAGCTGCTTTGATGTGGGAATTTACTGAAATGAACATGGTAAAATAATTTTAATAACAGAGTTACATTGTCGTTTCTCATTAAAGCAGTTGCTTAATTCCCCCGCACCCCCCACCCCCCTTTTTTTATCATAAATACGTGGCAGCACTCCATAAACAAGAAAAGAGGTTAGCTGCTTAAATGTTGCTCATAAACAATTCAATTTGATTAAAATATGCAAACATGAACACATAAAAAGCCTGGGCTGATTTGTTTTGTCATGTTCAATTGCTGCACTCCCCCACCTCACTATCAAAATGATGTGAAAAGACTGTAAAGCATTAAATGAAAGCACCATTCAGCATGCAGTCAGTAAAAATTTACACCATATGAACATTTTGTATCAGATCAGTAGTCTGTATTATAAGAGCAGTACGACCTGCTATTGTTGTAAGTTGCAAATAGTGTTGTAGCAGCTCAGCAGTACAGTCAGTGAAAGTCCTTTCCCTGGTCGAGCACGTTTCCTGTCCTTGTACTGACACATTTTAGACCTCTAAACAAACCAGTGTTGATTATAACAAGGTTTTCACCAGCAGAAAACATCAGCTACTCTGTCTGATCTTGCAAAGGATTCCAGTTGTCTTTGACCCCAGCAGGAAAAGGAAAAGCAAGTATCATACAGTGAGCACATAAAGTGCTGTATTGTTACAAATCTTATTAAAAATGGCCTGACAATGACTGACTGACAGCTCGAATTCAGCCGACTTGTAGTACACAGCAAGGAAAATGAACACTAACCAAAGAGAAATGAGGGCAACTGCCATTTCATCCTGCAATCATATATTTTAAAACCTTGCTCAAATTTTCATTTAGCCCAGCGCCACCCCCTCCTTCTGGAGTTATTAAATCAGCTGGAAGCAGTGCGGCTCTGTCACACACAGTATTAGAACGCCACCCCCCCTCCTATTACCAGGTGCAGCCCTGTGATTTAAAGCTTTGATTTTGTTCAAATGACAACAAAGGTGAGCCCAGAGCTGACGCTCCTAATTCATCATTCCCTGCTTGATAAGAGCGGGATTAATGCTTTTAATGCGACGGTCGCAGGCAATCATCCATTTTAAAGCTGGCTCTCTGGAGGATGCAGCTAAAAAGGGAAAACACCTGAAACACTGGGTATGAAGAGGGCACATCACAGGGATATACTGAGCTCTATAAGGCCCCTCTATAGATCCTGACAGGACCAGAACCCTGCCCTGTGGCCTTGGCCTGCATCCCGGGAGCAGATGGTTGGAAGACCCGAGGTAAAGTTTGACCTAAATGCTGAAATCCAAAATTCAAAAAGCACCAGAATTGCCCTCCTCAGAACCCATCCTCCCCATATCGTCTCCCCTGCCAGGACCACCGCAGGGGTTGAGGCTTTGAGATGGAGTCCTTTGACCATTTGGGATCTGTGTGCAAAATACCACCATATTTAGGACATGTTTTTCTTCCCTAATAACTCATTATGTATTCTCTCCATGCTTGATTTAACATCTGCTGACTTCTCCACTCTTGCTCTATACGCCCTAACTTGGGCAAAGGCAATGGAGTTGGAATGAAAATGATCCATTATCCACATGTGTCTGGGCAGAGTGAGCTCTATCCCAGCTGTTTCTTCCTGTGGCTGCTTTAATACTCTCTGAAGACTCTTCAAATCAAATCAATCACAAGAAGGAATAGGTGAAATCTGCAATTGTCTTTCACCTGCAGCAGCCTTTTTTGCTCTTTAGCCAGGCCAACATTTCTGTAACTGCTGTTACAGAAATGTTGGTCTGAGTCTGTCTCCACCAATAGAATCTAGTCATTCGTATATCCAGAGAAGATGCCTTTAGGGAACATAAGTCCAATAAATTATGGCATCAATTTCTAAAGAAGATTGAGGAAACTCTGAGAAACAGGCCTCCTCCTCCTCAGATGTTGTATTTAACCTGTAACCTTGAGCCTCAATAATGATAAATGAATCGGGGGTGCAGCAGGGGGAAGTCTACTCTAAATTAACGGTGCACAACAAGAAAGGTGGTCATAAAAGAAATGGAAAACAATGTTTAAAATTAGACGTTGTGAATTTCTCCTTTATCTTGAATGCAGTTACCTTTTGTTCTTACATTTGTCATTATTTTGCTTCCTCTATATGTTACATCCAGTCCAAAGACGGATCGAAGAGCTGTGTTGTTTTGCGGTTTGTTTATTTACATTTTGAGTAACGGACAAAAAAAACAGAAGTACAGACATGATCAGCATTTGATCCTGATGAATATGGAATATAAGTATTTCTTCTCTGGGACCAGCCAAAACACAACAAACAGCACTAAGGCTGAATACATTTGAATAAATGTACTCAACAGATTTTATGTTGGATTCCAAACTCTGAATCGTAACATTGTGCTCCATTCAAATTAATTTAAATGTTGCAGAGTTAATTTAAGTTGAGGAAATCTCACTACCGACAAGAAGTCTGGTTTCTTTTCATTTCAAAGATATTTGCCTTTTTATTACTACCAGTTTCTGACTACTCTGTCAGTGTTATTGTGATTTATTTAAACCTGACTGTTTTGCTAAAGTAATCCACAGGAATTAGAAAGGAATTATCCAATTAAATCTTTAACTACACGACTGGTGGCATTAATGCTTTTTTCTTTACCTAAAATTTAAACTCAACGTAACCAGTGAATTGACATTTTATAAATATTAAGCCAAAAAAACAACAAAACAAATCTATAATGGACAATACATCATGACTCATTGCCCTGACATTTTAAAAAACACATTACCATTCCAGTAATACAGTCACACACAAGTTCACTGCAGCAGGCAGGTGTCTGACGGCTCTAATGTTTCTTTGGGTTTCAGTAAAAAAAAATTTCAAAGGAGGACCCACAGTCGATGTGACCCTCAGTAACCTGCAGAGAGGAGGCGGCAGAGCGCAGGTGTTGGCTGACACCACAGCTCAGCGCCCGGACACTATATGTGTAAGTCAGTCATCCATTTTATTCCATGCTGTATCAAAGACACACTTTGTTGAGCACACTGACATGTTTCGAGATGCAAGCGGTGGCATTTAGGGCTTGCCAGATTATCTTAAAGGAAGATAAGACGAGTCTGGTGACGGGGATGAGTCACAGATGCAACACAGTTTCGTGTGTAATTGGCCTGTGAGGAAACAGTGACCTCAGATAGCTGTGATAGTTAACGTTCATTTTTACTAATGCTCTCTCAGGCCAGCTGAGGCAGACCGTCTGCACCTTCGTGTGTCATCTGATCAAAATGTCGGACTATCACATGATCCCTTTAGCTACAGCTTCAAATACTTTCTAATTAAATAAAAAACATGCTGAAAATGCACTGAATGGGCCGAAAAAAATCTAACATTTGAAAGCAGCAGCATGTTGGCGTGTGTCTGTATTAAGTATTAAGTCTAGAAACAACCTACATAGTGACTGTGCTTCTAATCAGGGCTTGAGGCCAAAGTATGGAGCTTCGGGCCCAGGCTCCATGAGCTGTGATGTTTCATTATTATCCCCCTTTAGCTACATCGACAACACAGTAGGCTGCTTTAATTACTCTCCATCAGTAGGGGAGTCAAAGCCACTTCAGAGACACACTCTAATCCCCCCTCCCTTATTTTTCTCTGCAGGGCACTCATTGTCTCCTAAATATCATTTCCCTGAGCTCTATGCACACTATTGGATTAAAATGTGGAAGTTTTGCTGAAGGGGTGAGGAGGTGGGAACGGGGGGTTGGCATTTGGGTATTTGAGCTTAGCCTGAGGACCAGGCTGTCTCTGGTAACAGCATTTTTTAGTTGCATCTGCTCTACAGCCCACAGAAGAGATGCTGACTTGCACCGCCAGTCCTCAGTTAGCCCCACAGACAAAGATTATGGCCCTTTGTGCACAAACAATCATGATTATTAAGCTCCTCACCTTTTACAGTCACTGACCTTACAGTAGATTTTGTGTTTTGAGCAACAACTTTTATAGTATTTAACCCAGTGTGGCTAAACAAATCAGAGTTATGTACATATACAAATGCAATGTGAACTGTCTACAGTATATCTGGAAGAAAAGATGAGGAAAGAACTTTTATAAATTGATGATTAGTTGAAAGTAGCAAAAGCAGGTTGGTGGAATGTTAGATATACTGCAGGTATAAATGTAAAATAGACTATTTGTCATTATACACTCAAATTTCATGAGCTAAATTTACAGTTAGTGCTAATTTTCGTACATTGACAGACAGGTGACAAATTAAGGGAATACCCTGAACCCTTGACTCCCACAGTGAGAGTATCCAATGACTCTGATATGCTGTAGGGGGCATTTTGCTGGCATGGTCTGATCCATTTGTCCCCTCAGAGGGACGAGTCACTGCAAATCAATACAAATTTGTTCTGTGTGATCACCTTTATCCTATAATGAAACATTTCTATCATGATTGGAGTGGTCTCTTCCAGGATGACAATGCCTTCATCCACAGGACACGAGGGGTCACTGAATGGTTTGATGAAAATTATGTGAATCACAGAGTTCGGCCCTCACAATCACCATATCTCAACCTAATTAAACACCTATGGGGGATTTTGGACCCACATATTAGACAGCGCTCTCCACCACCATTGTTGTGTTTGATATTCTGATAATACTCGCCTTTGTAGTTGGGTTTTGCATGTAAATCACAAGCATACATTAAAGTACAATATACCGCATATATTGTTCTAGATTTACATGAGTAAATCTGATGGTGCCAAACTATGCTAAAACATTTGCACCTTCTTGCAAATTAGTAAAAAAATTGAGCTTAGAGTTGGCAAAGATTCACTCATTCTAATTATGTTCATCCTTAGAGGTAAATTTGCAATGTTTGTTGCAGGCTTCATATGTTGCATGCTATGCAATACACACAGAGCAGTGACATTAAATAAAAAGCATGACCCAAAAGAGCTGAAAAAAGTGACGAAAACATAACAAATGCAGAAGTGGCTATACAGGTAATGAGGAGTCACTGTGTTTGAAAATACTGTGAATCTTATGCTATGACTTCTGCAGTCTCCAGGTCTGAATCCAACTAAACACTTATGGAAGAGTTTGGAGACAGACGTAAAAGAGTGGTGTCCATGGACGCTAATTTGTTTGCATAACTACTATACTTCAATAATCAGCTGATGCAGACTGAATTAATAATTTGATAGAGTCATTTGATATTAAATAGTTTGTGGACACTGGAGTCTCCAAGAAGACTGTAGAAAAAGTGACTAAAAATAACTAATAGGAAATCACAGTAGTAAATAATGAAAACGACAGCTGAATTCTGCATAGCTGCATTGGTTTCAGGGCACTGCCATTGTTATGGTGGCTCACTGTCACACTGCCATGGCTTACTGGGACACTTGAATGGAACAGAGTTGTTATGTTAATGTCATATGACAATGGTAACAAGTCAAAATGTCTGCCGTGGGAAAAGAAACCTATCAATAAATGAAAAGGGAAAAAGTAAATGATTAAACAAATTGTTCTAAAGTTGGCATTTGGAACCGTTTACTACAAAAATCAATTTAGCTCAAAGTAATAGCAACCTGAGCATAAGAAGATAATTGTCATGTTAAGAAAAATGTGACATGTGTATGGCAACACCAGGGATAACATGACACGGCTGCATTTACCGTGACTGATTCTGACTGAAGCTATCAGCGCTGAAACACATATGCACTCAAGCCATTGTGAGCCACTTTGGAAGCAAATAAAAAATGTCTTCTGTGCGAAATGACTTGCAGGGAGTGTCTCTCCACAGAAGATAGGGATGTGAGTGTTCACTAAACCAGTTCAGAGGGGACAGCTCATATTGTCTTCTTTTATTGCCCATGATAAAGCAGTATTAGAATTCCCACTTCCTGCTCCTGTATGCATGCCAAGACTCTTTGTTAGACTGAATGCAGAGCCTATTCATCTCCGAGCGCACAACAGAACACAGTTATAACACAGTCATGAGTTTTGACTGATGTCAGTGAGGCGCAGGGCTGCTTCTGTAAGCAGGAACCAGAGCTGGTATACAGACCCCCCTCACCTTCTCCTCATTGGTCTGCTGACCCCTCTGTGGCCCCACTCCAACTCCAACGCTGCTGGGTCTTTTACAGACTCACAAGACCCAACAATAACAGCCGGCCTGTTTAATACCAAACCCAGGTTAACCTCCTGGCCCCACTTGGCCCCTGCCTTCTGTGGCTAAAAAGAGGACTAGGGTTGATGTTTCTTGGAGCTATTTTTCACAGCTAATGATGTGGAATAATATTGCTATTACTAGTCGTGTGAAGCATCAGCAACTTCATTTTTGCTTGGCAGTGTTGATTGTCACATACAAACAAAGAAATTACAGCTGCCCCAATTCCTCCTCATATACTCTGCGCTGCTGTGCATTGTATTCTACTGTGTTTTGTTGCATAAATATGATTGTACGGCAATAAGGTAGCAGATGTTGCAAGCATCAAACAATACAGAATGGGTTAGGAGCTGTCATGACATGGGAACTAGGTCACCATTCAAGCCCACTCGCTTGCATTGACTGTTTCGAGTGACTATTGATTTTCTGACTAAAGCAATGACTTCATTAATATCACCATTAGTCTGCCATCTGACACAAATGGGTAGCTTGGCTGCAGGGCCAGACAATAATTCAAGTGGATATGAATCAGGGATTGTATGAATTAAACATACACCACATTTCACAGCAAATGTGCATTACACATTGTAAAATTGGAAAAGGTTGTAGAGCTCCTTCACTCAACCGCGCTCAAACAAAATCACCGGAGGAAACGGAGCCGGCGCTACCTCTGCCTTAGCGTGCACCAACATAAACAGACATTACCAGCAAATTCTCCTTTCATCGTTCAATTTAAACTTAATCTGTGAAAGATGAGAGAAAAATCAACAGATCGCTTTTCAGCAGGTTTTCAAAACAAAAACAACAATGAAAGAAGGATTATTTTCCCTTTAATCCGGGGGCACCAGCTTAGCTAAAACAAAAGCAAGACCATGGGAACGCATAGAGGAATGAGAAGGCTTGCTCTTCCCACCAAACCCAGCTTTCCTGCAAACCACAAAAGCAGAACAATGCGTATGTGTGTGTGTACGAGTGCAGAGAGAAAGGGGAAACGGGATTTGAGATCTATATTAAAACTGCAAATAGCTTTTAAAGATTAGTGATGGGCAGAAGGAGGTGACAGCAATGGGATGTGTGAAAAGTGGATTGCCCCTCCCTACTGTGACTATTTTGATAGCAGTAGGGTTGACAAGCATCGACTTGATTGTGAGAAGGCAATGTGCGCTGAAAAGCCTTGACAAGTTTCTTTGAGGCATGTACAGATCTTTTGGTGACTGAAAGGAACACAAATCAGGATTATGTATTACATAGCCATATTCAAACAGCTGGCATTAGGAGCTCTGAAGTGTCTGGCAAGATACTGTTGTTCAAGGATGTGCCTCTCTCTCTCTGTGTGCACTGTAATTACCCAGATCTGGGCTTTCAGAAAGCCATTTCTTATAAAGGCATACAACCATGGCCTGAATACTTGCATTCTGCACAACCTAAATGTTTCACTGACCATTTAGTGAGCAAAAAAAGTCCTCTAAATTTGTCAAAAATGTAAATTTGTGATTCTCTTTTTTGGCCATTTTCAATTTGTTAATCGAGATGTGCAAATATTTGTTGCAGCACGTGCAGCTGTTTATGTTGCGAGTGCATGTGAGTACGTCCTGTACCCTGCAATTTTTTTTTTAAACTGATCGGCATGGTCATCGCAGGCTGTGTAGTTGCTCTGTTGTCAGAGATGTGTCTCACTCTGCAGCATTTGTCAGGATTAGACAGGAGTAATCCCTAACCAAACTCCAGAGGATGTAATTTGGAGATATGTGCTGGAACTGAAACTGTGTCGGCTTACTCCCACAAACCCCATCTTCTACCCCATCTGAGCCATCTAACTCCTTTTTGCCAGCCCTCAGACACATCCAATATTTCTGGAATGGAAGAAAATGTAAAATACGGCAGAAAAGTTGAAAGAAGTGAAGCCACCAAGTGCCCTTCAACTCACTTTCTCATTCCACTCCCGAACAAACCCTCCTCCAGGCAGGTGAGGCGCTCATGATGTCAGGCCCCATCACTGATATCTGTTCTAATATCCCTCAACACTTGGCTGTCACATCACCACCCACCATTAAGTCATCGCTTGTGTCCAACACAGGGGCCGATCTGTGTGCTCTGGCCCACTCCCAGCCCTGTGCCTTTATCATACCCCAACCTCTCTGTGACAGACAGGACTGATCTCCCCTGCAGCAACCCTCCACCCTGCCAGTAAAAGGACAGCAGTGGAAAAAGCCCCCCAGGGCCCACTGAGGATGGACTCATGAATCAAACATGCGCCCGAAGCTTCCTTCTTATCACCGAGGTCAGCCCAGGCATTAATACGCCATGGCTCGAGGGAGCTACCTACTGTGACCTCCCCCAGTTTCCCTGAACAGAAGGGCACAGTCCTCAGGAGCCGGTCCAGCGAGAGAGGGCCTCCCTCCAACACAGTCACTTCACATTAGGTCCACACACTGAGAGAGGGGGCGACAGAGAAAGATAGAGATGAGAGAGAACAAAAAGAGGTGCAGAAATGAAGCATGAAAGATCAAATAGACAAAGAAGTAGAGAAAAAGAGAAACAATATTCCTTGGTGCAATGCTGGGCAGGGAGTAACACGTGGGTAAAATCGACTGTGTATACAGACCCTTTCAAACACCACCAATCTTCATTGGCCAGACGGGGTGTGATATATGTGACTGTCTGCCAGCGTAAATTAGGCAGTCCAGCCCGCTGTGTGGTAAAGCATGACGGGGCCGGACAGTGCACTAACTCAGGCGGCCTGGTGCCATGCACACCAGCTTCTCTCTGCTTTGCCGTGCCATAAATCACCAGCTGGGGGAAATGAATCGCTGTCCGTCCGAGCTGGATGCACCAGCTGGCACCGCCATCACCTGACCAGCAGGAGCCCATGCCGACACTGGAGCGGCTGAAATCAAGAAAAATGAGGCATGGAGGCAGACGGAGCCATACCCCTGCGCTCTCTCATTAGTCTCCTCTGGGCTTCCTCCACACTGAGCTCGTCTGAAGTGAAAGGGCACACAAAATATATTTCAGAGTGTCACCTGAGGGGAGAAAAAAGGGGGAAGAAATGATCACCGTGGTCTCCTCACAAATCTATGTAGAACTGAACTGGCAGACAGTATTAGTGTTTCTGAACCCCGAGCTTTGAGAGACAGCAGGAGGGAGTGCAGCTCGGGGAAAAGTAGCGGCAGCATGTGGGGGACAGCTTTGTGTTCGATCTTATTTAATGGAGTTATTTTACTGAAAGTAATGACTCAACCCTATTGGGGATTCCACTCTGCATTCAGATGTAGTTAACGGAAAAACATGTTGATGAATAGATTTTCACTTTTCAATATTGCTGAGTTGCTGGTGGAGAGCCCACTTATATGCTGACCGCTGCGATTATGAGAAGCTGCGTGGGCGTCAGAACTGAGGCACTCATCAGGAAAATGGGTTGAAATTACATCAATACAGCCACATAGAGAGTTGGAGAGATCTAAAATAATATATACTTGATCCTCTACAATGGACATAAGGTTGCTGTTTACCTCTGATGTCCTGAATTATGCATTCAAAACATTTTCATGCATTAATCTCTATATCATGTTGGAGAAAGCAACAACTTTGCAGTGAAAGTCAGAGATGGATACAGCTGCATTATGAAAATAGGGCAGTGTAAATGAACAGATGCTGGCGAGACTGACATTAAATTTGAGGCTTGTGATACAACGTTGGGTTGCTGCGTATGATTGGCAAGGCCAATTTCCTGTGAACCCCCACAGCAGTTTTAGGCTAAATTTCATTGGTCCTGCAGCAGTCCTGTGGAGCAGAAAGTCTATCACTGTCTCAGATATAGAGGATTAGCTCCTCTTTCCTGCTCAGATGAATTTACCCGTCATGGTGCAGTGATGAATGGCAGGAAGGCTGAGGAAATGTACTGTGGGCTCATTGGAGGTGGCAAGGTGAAGTCTGGCCTGGCAGCCTGCCCCAGGCTCAAATCTCACCATGGTTGTGACCCCCCCACAGATGTCCAGGTGTACACTCACATACCAGCATCCAGCTCATCAGTCGGCTGGTCAGTCAGTAATAGACCACAGCATCAGTTTGACATCTGTTTTGACAAGGAATCCGATTCCATCAGCGTGTCTCAAGGTCCCTGGATACAGCAGAGAGTGTCCACTGCTTCTCTTCTATTCATATGAAAAGGGTATGTTTAAAGGTCAGCATAGTTGAAGCAACCTGCACCTGCCTGCTGCTTAAAAGCAACACATTTTATCTTACACTGGATAACGATCTATTAAAATTAAGCTCAGCTGAAATCCATCTTTATTAAAGCAGAGTCTTAATGAGAAAAGAGGCTACAAGTTATGGAAATGTAATTTCGTCAAGAAAGGTTTTTATTATGCACTGGCACTGACATATCAGTTGTTTTTCATCAGTACATTCCCATCATGCCTCTGTGGATGTGCCTCAATGGCAACAAAAACAACTGCTCTCCATTTCCTGTCCTCTTCTCTGCAGCTGTTACTGTCACCACCTTCCACCCCCAGCCCTACCCTCACCACACCGCCTCCATTTCAGCTGTAATCATGTAGCCATGCAAATGCTGTGCACTGAGAGGTTCATGTTGCCCTCTCCGGGACATCATTCCCAGCTGCCTGAGCCCTTGAGTTGACCACCCAGGGGAGGGAGAAGAGGAAGTCATTACTGCTATCACAGTCAGGCACAGTCCCTACACTGCCAGACAGCCCCTCCAACTCATAAAGTCCTTGACGACTTCACTAAAACATCCAATTTCAGTCGGACCCCATTTATAATGACAAATAGAAATCAATCACTCTAACCACTGCACACTCCTCCTGAATCTGCGTGCTTATTTGACTGCCCAAAATGGCTCATGCAAAAAAAGGAATCTTTTCCCCCTAATGCTGGTATCCTATTCACATCTCCGAGATATTCATAATTCATCATCTTCGATTCCTGACATCTGCCACTGATTGTGCCGACGGGTTGGCTGGAATTAGGCACTCCTGGGAGCAGCGTTAATGTGCTGGTGGGCCAGCACATGCACCCCGGCTGGGGAGGGGTTGCGGGTTGGGTGGAAGATTGAGGCCGGAGCGGCAGGAGCCTTTCACACTTCTAATGTGTAATTAGGAGCCATTTTGGAGCGCTGCCTTCCTCCACTGAAATTAGCTGCCTTTTATTAATCAGGCAGACCAGTTCAATGGCACGATGGGTCTCCCTATAATCTAACACAAAATGTTGTTCTTAATTACAGAGGGGGAGAGACAGCGCAGAGAGGGGCTGCAGCTCCTGCATGATCCCCTTGGGTTCAATTTCTGAATTGCAGAACACAGGAAAATTGAACATCTACTGTAGCATAACCGTCCACACACTGTGCTAAAAATAATAGTCAATATTTTATCAATCATTCTTCCAACTTGAGCATAACAGCCTGCATTTCACATGCTGTACATAATGGGTATATACATCATAACAAGCATACAAAGAGCAAAACTCTCAGAGCTACACAGTCCGTGAAATCATTTGCATTTGCAGAATGTCATCTCCACTTGAATGAGAAATCATACATATTATGTGATTACAAGCACTGGTCCTCCTTTGGAGAGTTAAGTGCTGTGACCCTGACCACGCTCATCAGTGCTGATGCCCTCATGACTACAGATGAGGACTAAATACTTCAGTTTTCATCCTCAGAGGTGGGGATTTTTTTCTTTTCATTACAAATTTAATGGAAGAGATCACAAGTACATGAAAAGCAGCACAGGCCGGGAAAGTAATCATAGGATTCCTCATACCGGTGTGACAATTGGAACAGGAGACCCTAAAAGGAAAATCTGCGAGTGTTGAATCATTTTGTGCTTAAAACGGAAATTAGTAATCATTTCTGGAACTATTACAGTGATTTGAATTCATTATCACTTCCTTAAAAACAAATATGTTTAACAGTGAGTGTGAGAGAAGCTGAGAGAAACATCCTCCACATCCTCCTCATCGATGAACAGCCTGCACCAGTTAGACTTGTGTATTTGCTGCATGTCTTGTTTGTTTCCCATCCTTAAGAAATTCATTCTTTATAACAGTCTGAGAGTTTATTTATTTCACAATTCTTTAAAATTGCCCCCCCCCACCCCACCCCCACCCCCCACAATATTATCCTCCCGTAAGTGAATGCAATCATGCAAAATGGCCACTTTTGTGTTTCTAGTGTTTCACAAAGCCTGATGCATATTTATGAATATTGTTGTAGAGCCAGCTATCTCTATAATCTTCTCAGGAAATGCATAAAATAAAACATGACCAAATGCTTAAAATGGCTACTTGACTAAAGTTTCTTTTACTACCAAGGACCCTAACTGCTGATTATCAAACAATCATCGCACAGAGGAGACACACCAGTAATGTGCAGCGAGTGATAAAGACCCCCTCTTTTCTCCTGATGGCAATGCAGCAGAACAATCAAAACACTGAGGTCATCTCTCGCTGCAAGGCCGAGACCGCTTTAGCATTCGACATAGCGGCTGCATGAGAGGATAGCCTGCCACTCAAGCCTTATTGATGGAATCCAGAACAAAAAAAATCTGATGCGGGGTCAATGAGTGAAGGTCCTGGCTTATCTCTGCTCAGCTTGAAACTGTGTCCAGTGAAACAGCAGCTGTCACAAAAGTGGTCACACAAGCATGGACAGCAATTCTGAGAAATGGAAAAATGTCAACACAATTTATGGACATGCAAGAAGTGAAGGCCAAACTGTGAATGAATTATACAGCATCATTAAATGTATAAATGGAACTGAGTTATTTAAGTTTGGAACTGAGCTGTTTAATTTTTTTTTCATATGCCATTTTAATTAAATAACAAACATAAGTAATTATTACAATATTATACAGACACAAAACCAGACTAAAATATATACCAACAGACTATCTCTTCCTAATGGATGATATAGGCTTCTGAGATGTAGTTAAAGTTACCCTGATTCATTGTAAATGTATGAAATGTTGCATAAAGAATAATCAGGCTACTCAAAGCAATAACAGTGTTTCACTCTCAGAGATGGAGGAAACCTTCTAATCCTCCTTTCAGGTATTAACATCAAATAGTAAAAATATTCAAAAAAAATAACAGTATTTATAATTCAGTGTTACAGGAGTGTTACTGCAGTTTGTCTGGAGCATTTTAATGCGGGACCAATTTTATAAATGGATCATGTGAATGCATGTTTTCTTTGTATATGTTTACCTGCAGAAAAACTACAGCTGGTAAAGTGAATGAAGTGGAGCAAACTATGAAAGCAGTGTTATAGAAGCACAGTACCTTTGCAGTTACACAGTGTTTAGTTACTGTTACTAATCACTGGCCACTGTGATAATGACGTGAGACCGGGCTAGATATGAATTTGCCTTCGTTTATCTATCTGTGCATGAATAACAAAAACCTAACTGTTAACTTTTAATGACAACTTTACATTGAACTAATAATTATTAGTAACAAAAGTAAGATCATATCAAGACAGTCACTAAAGGGCCCACTTCTAGATACAGCACATAAGACATCACACAGCTCCACATTTAAGCTCAACACTAGAAAGTGTTTGCTTCAAGAAAAAGCTGTCTTTTAAAATTGCTCACTAATTGGCACTAACTAGTTCTCACAACAAATCTTTTCGGCAGTAACTGTTTTTTTTTTTAACACTTTGGTAATGCAGAAACAAGCTGTGAACACAATACTGACATATTATCACCTTTCAAACTGACATCGTGAACTCGCATTACATCACAAGTCACTACTAGATATGGAGTAGTGTTGATTCGGAGTTGTATTCGTGCCCCCTGAGTTCTGCAAGTCCAATATTTACTTTTCCTTACAGCCCTTTAGAGTATTTTGCTAAAAGCAGCTGCATGCTGCATTTTAAAAAATGGTGCTAGAGAGAACCAAAACAGTAAAGTTGAAGAGCATAAAACCAAAACACTAAACTCAAAGACTCTATAAAGTGCTGCAGAGTCCAGTAATAACATTCTGTGGGTTCATTAACAACAGCTTACCCTTTACATGAAAACACAGTCATTAGATCCTATGTTACTATTACCATACTGATCAATGCAGCAGCTTTAAACAAGTTCACCTGCAAGATCTGAATACTACAATTGTCTTTCAAATGAATCAGCTGCCATTTTAGGATCAGCGGATGCCGACCTTTATCCCCCTCATCAAAACAAATCAATGAATTTAAAGACAAGCCCCACTTCTTTGTTTCTGAGGGAAAGAGGCCGCAGAAACAGTCTTAACAATGGCAGAAAAGGCACTGTAGCAGTTGGAGTGTTATAATTAGCATTCAGAGTGAAAGCAGGATCATGTGACCATTGGCAGAGTTTCTAAGTTCTGGCCCAATGGACAGAGAGTAAACTCCACAGGGGACTCCCCAGGGAGCAAGACATGCCGGGTTTGAGAGGGGTTATTGGACTGTGCTGTCTCTCTGACTGTGAGCCACTGGGGACCGGAGCAGAGGTGCCTGATGGTGCACTGAAGCCTGAGTGTGACACCTGGGCTGTCTGTCACGGCCACAAACACTGACAATGTGACACCTGACAGGATAGGAGTTGAGGCTGCAACACCAGAAGTCAAGACCCAGCTGACAGTAAGGATGAGAGGCGTGCAGTTCAACTCAATAATTTCCTCGACACACTTAAATCCAGGCCCCGCTTGTCTCCTTCCTCCTTTCTCTTTCTTCGCCTTTCTTCAATGTTCATGGCCCTTTAAATAAATCAGGGTCCCGCGGAGGCTGAACCCATCAATTAGAGTCGTCTGATGAGACTGTGTGTGTATTAATCAACAGTGTGAGGCGTGTGACAGGCTGGGAAGAGACAGGATGAAGGGCTGCGGTGCCAGAGAGCTTTAAGAGGAGCTCTGACGAACAGGCTCTTAAGATGAATTTCCCAGTCTGCATCACTAAACTAAACTGATATCCAATTATGTTCCCCACATCGACAAGCGAACGGAGCAGCTGTGAGCAGCAAAGGCTCGCAGTGTCAGAATTGGCCAGGCGCGAGGCAGAGAAACCCAGGACCTTGAAGGAGATGTCACAAGGAGGCCGGAGTCAGCCGCTTGAGTGAGCGATGGTCCACACGCTTGCCTGAAAGCATGACATTGCCGAAGGGGGAAAAACACCATTTTATCATTCAGTGCGATTCGCACCCTCTCTCCCTGTCAAACATGCCATATGTCCCCGTCACAGGTCGTCTTGCTGGCTTATCGAGTGTGACAGGGCTATTCACACACTGCTCCCAATCAGACACCATCTCCTGCAGAAAAAAATCACCACTATAGCACAGTGACGGGCTGTCAGGCAGAGGGCACCAACCTCCACAGGGCCTTGGCTGAGAGTCTGCCCATCTGGGGGAAGGGGGCAAAGGCCAGGGGTTACGAAGGGAGACGCAGCGCAGGCATCCACACATGCACACACCTCGTGCACCCTCATACTGTTGACACTTTTCTGTTGTTATTCTGTCAGCAACAAGGCAGAGCTGAAATCCAAGTCTATATATATATATACATCAAATCATTGAAAAAAACAGAAAAGCTTCAATTAAAACTGAAGCTTTCATGTGTAAATACAAAGAATAAAAACAGTTTTATGTTGAGTCTACATACAAACAAGGGTGACACTGCTTATGCTGTTTAAAAAACTCTCTTCTGTGAAAAAACATTTGACTTGACGTTTCGCTGTATGATGTAGATCTTTGTGACTATGAAACAGGTCATTTGCCTGACAGGAAACAAGACTAGTATGTAAACCTCACATGGCACTTCACACTGGTATCTGGTACTCTGCCTATTTTCCTAATCATCAGACCATGCCAGCCTCTTACGTTTGTTGCCAATATGTGGCTACAAATCAGGGCAAGCAGAGGTCACCGAAATCCATATGCAGAGCACACAGTCTCAGAGCCTTCAAGAAGATTTTCTCCATGCGTCGCACTCCTGGAGTCGACGAATGTTTACTTTGATGCCAAAGAATCTCAGTGGTACTTAGCCACTTGGCTCCAAACACAATAACACTGCAGATGCTGAATATATCCACTAAGTGAGCAATCAGCTGCAAAGTGGGCTGAAAATTTCACTTATCCCCCCCATGATGATATGCATAGAGAAATAAATCAGAGAGCAAGAGAAGGAGCAGAGGGGCAAGGGGGAGAAGTGGTATCACCTGATCTGTCTTATCTTAAAAAGCAGCGGGATGTGGCAACTCAACTCTTCAGAAAAAGAGATAGAACCCTCCTGGCACATTTTTATAAGAAAGATTTCTGTGAAATGATTGCTAATCTATGCAAAAAAAGCAATCAGTGACTCATTCATAATGCATGAGCAACGAGATACCAATTTTGCAACGCTTTCGGATTATTAGATGTTATCGTGAATGCAGCAGATGAAATATGAACACTCCTACCTGTCCCATTGTAATTACATGACTGCAGTGGTCCAGAGATACACTGGGAGAGGGGAAAATGTGAAGAAAGAAACATACAGGGGAGACAGACAGACCATCAGATAGAAACATCCATTACAATCTGACTGCAGATAGCTCTAGATGGGAATATTTGTTTCTAACAGCTTTATGTATCCATTTGCGCCATGATTTATCAACCTAAAAGCTGTGGTTTTAAGTACATCTGGCTGACATTTTAATGGTCCATCAATCACATGGTGTCATGTGATAACATTTTGAGATCATCCTCCTCCCCGAGCCACTGAGGAAAAGAAAAAACAAAAAAACGGAATCCAATAAATTGGCTGCAATCCCAGGGAAATGATGAGAACCTATTTCGAATTCAAAGCAAGTTCAAAGTATGAATGTTAGATAAGCTGCTTCTCAAATTAATGCAAATCAAATTTCATTTAGGATGTTTTTGTTCTATATAGACCCTCATGTACTGAATATATTTTGGTGCCAGTAAGCTGCAGTTTAAAGCCTGATGCCTGAAAAAAAAACATTCCTGTTTGGATTATTGGATTCAGATTTAATGCAATGTATTCTAGAATGTGTTTCTCGTCAAAGAGCCCTACATGCATGCTCATCAAGAACAAGACGAATTAAACTGATTTAACATACATCCTTGTGGATGCCAAAAAATAGTAAAATAAGCCTCTGACTTAACCCAAAACACTGGACATACCTTTCTTTCTCCCCCAAAGGCAATGCAAACAGGCAGAGCTAAAGTTATGAAGCTTGACCTTGTGCCCCTAACTCAACCTCACATTCAACTGGTCCCATATGAGGCAGAGACTGGAAGAATGTAGCACAGCCTCTCTTTTTTCTGTTTAAACATTAAAAAAAAAACAGTGATGCCGAAGCCTGACTTTTTTTTTAACTTGAGTGCTAACGTGTCTGGATAGCACCTGGAAGCCTTGTGAAAAGCGCTGACAGATTTCATACTTTTACATTCTGGGCAACTTCGACACAAGGGATTTGCTCTTAAAACGGAGCACAGCAAGGATGAAGGGTGGTATAAAAATCAATGAGGCTTTTCAAAGGCAACATGAAAAACCAGCGCCTTAGCCCGCAATTAAACAAGAGCGCTCCTGGCACTGAGGGATGACAGAGTATGTTGCAGATGCCCTCAACTTCACAGGATCAATTACGGGATCAATACTGTGACATGATACAATTCCATGATGGAAACTGGGACGTAGACTGGAGCTGCTCTGTGTCATGTGTTTCAGATGTTTACAGTAATACAGCTCAAGCAGGTCTGTACACTGTGGGCCCGTTTCACAAGCATGAAAGAAGCCCAGTGCTAGACCAAACACATTCTCCAGGTGGAAACCTCATTTGAAATATTTTGTCTAAGCTAAGAAGACTAAAGAAAGGATCCCAGTCTGGGGGTCAGGAGGCTCACAAAATGAATCTGAGGGGGAAGAAATGACAGAAATACTTGTTTACAGGATGTGAAATAAGAAAAAGCATTTCTCCCACGCCAAGTTGTTTCTATTTTAAGGCCCTCCTCTAATATTGGCTTTTTTCAGTCATGCAAATTGCATTGTTTTCATTTCAGTCTATTGATCGGTCTGTCACTTTGTTTCAGACTGATCTCAAATATGCTTTTCCCCATGGACATTCATGGTTGCCAGATGATATATCCTAATCAGTTTGGAGATGTTTCCTGTAATGCCACTATATGGTTCACATTTATAGTTGCTAGTGAAATGTATCTATGACTTTTGGCTGAATTACCACATAATTTGAAACAGACTTTCATGTTCCTTTCTGAATGAATACAGAAAAGTCTTGTCATTTAGCACCATTTTAGTTTAAGATTTTAATACCAAATATCTGCAAATGGCATTCAGCAACACTTTTCATTTAATCCTAATTAGCAAATATTAGCATGTTAAAGGTCCCCCGTGGTGAAAGTCCATTTTCATTGTTTTTTGGGAAGAGCAATTTGAAACCAATAAACAAGGACTGCAGGGGTTACTGTGTTTTAATGTGACTTGTTGTTCTTCAGTGCAACCTGAATTCAGATGGTGTTTAAATCTGTTCACTTCTCTCCTGCTCTCTGTGCTCTCATATACTGCGTTTAAATATACCCACATTCGCAATGAAGCTGTTCTCAACATTATTGATTGCTGTCAAACAACCAGACAAGCACGAACAACTGCTTGAAACACAGTCCATTAAAACTACATGTTAACTGGCAGTCATTTCAGAGCCATTACCAAGCTGCTGCTCTGCATCGATAAAACACTGATTTTATAATCACAACTGTAGACAAACTCACCGTACACAAGAGGTAAAAACGACAACTGTGCGTGTAAAATGATTGCTCAGAGAGAAAGTTAGAAGAGACAGAAAGTCCCGATCCTATAGACTCATTGTTTTACTCTGTGCTGTCACAAATATATAGAGAGTCTTCTTCCTGAAGGTGACCTGAATAGCAGCGGTTAAGCTGCATTTAAAGCTACAGACACTGAAACAGTCTGTTTAGAACACTGCTTAAACCGGATGTTCTACCGTCATGTAAAAATGAACCATATGCGCAGTATTTTCTCTGCAACCTGCTCAACATGGATTAACTTACTGAAAAAGAGACACAATATGGGACCTTTAAAGTCAGCTGGTGGACATGGTCAACATTAAACCTGCTCAACATTATCATTGTAACCATGTTAGCATTTTAACATTAGCATTAAGCAAAAAGCACTGCTTGCTACTATAGCTGGAAACTCTTTGCTTAGTTTTTGTTGTTTTTTTTCCAAACTACAAGTTAATATTACTTCTTTGAGCCACTAAAGATCTTTCCAATAAAACTAAGGAAAAGCAGGATATTTTTTACAGCTTTCAGACACTGGCAACCACTGACAAGAAGAGATTGTTTAGTTTTGAAGGTTCACAAGTCAAAAGCAGGGGGTTGGTGTTTAATCAGTCCAATATGGTAATGCTGAAATCCATACTCCAATAGCCAGACTATGTAACTTTTGCTGAACAGCAGCTTCTGTGGCCACAAATCACAACTACTAAATGATAATAGATGCTAAAATGTAGTGCAGCAAGAAGAGGAATCATAAAGTCGGCACACCGCTCAGTAACGTCAGCAGTATATATTTAAAGTTTGCTCATATAAGCTACAGGTCTTAACAGACCAATTAAGGCTGGAGCAATAAAGCCCCTGACCGTCCTGAATTAAACAATTATGTGTTTTTTTTATTACTTGTGAATTTAATTTACAAAGGGAAGAATGTGTTACTTCTCCTTGCTTTAAAAAAAACTCATCACTTTATTGGAAAAACAAATGCATAATGAGGACCAGAGACTTAAAGAACAACACAGAATTTCTCCAAATGTTTTACAATGTAAAACTAAATCCTCCGAGTTCTTTGACAAGGCTCTTGTGCCCTGCTGTGTTACTCAGACCCCTGCTACCAACACCGTCCGCCAACCCCCACTTACGGAAAGGGCAAACACCCCCGAGAGGATCATACAGCTCATCATGACAGAGAGGAGCTCATGATGTTGATGTTGCCGCCGTCATTGTGTCCGCATGGATGTGGTGAGAGGACGGGCGCGCAAATCCTCCTTGCTGTGGCCGATTCCACATCGCCTTTCGACACAGATATCAAGACATAATATGTAATAAAAACAAGTTTCCCATAATGACAGATTCAGACATCTATATATGTAAATGCAATTGCTCGCTGTAGGAAGTGATACACCAAATCCCTGTTAGCAAAAAGGAGTGGACATCAGCAACATGATATCTTGTCAGTCAGGTCTAATTCTGTATTCAAACTTAATGGCTCCTGACAAGCATTTCACCAGTCGACAGAGGACCAGAGGGAATGTGCCACAGTGAGCATGACCACTCAGCAAATTCACATTTAGCATTTCATTCCTCCTGCCTGGACAAAATGAATTATTCATCCTTGATTCTCTCACATTGATCCTTCCAGACAAAACTCGCTAAAACCCCCAAAACGTTAAATGTTAAATGATTTGTGCATCTGCCTCCTCGCCGCTGGGACGGCACACCGTTTTCACTGTATCTCTCTAATTCTGACATTCTCCCTCTATCCTTGACCCCCTTTCCTCACTCCCTCTGTTATCTGAAATAATCTCAGGCCCTCCTTAGATTCTATTCATCAGAGCAGAAAGAAGCAGGCGCTGACATTGATATAAAAAAAATACCATCTGTGCCTCGCAGGGGTAAAAGGAGTGAGAGAGACTGAGACAGAAAAGAAAAAGAGGGGCTTCAAATAAAACTGGCTCTGTTGTCTCCCTCTTGTCCCCCCTCGTCAATGCCATTTCAATTGAAAAGCGCAGTGGTAATTAAATTCCAGCAGGGGTTAGGGGCAACTGTGCGGCACGCTGACGGGGGGCTGCCCTGACATAAAGATGACACAATTCAAGAGGACAGAGGGGGTGCCAGGCAGAAAAGGAGGGAGGGTGACAAATGTCGTTTATTCACGTACACTGCCAGATTTGTACCACTCAATCTTCATGACATTCAAAAAATAGAAAATGAAATGGATATTCAAACTCAACTGAATCCCACAATGACCTTTTCCCCAAATCAGGGATATTCTAAACAGATCCGTCTTCTGTATCTGCGGCATTTGCAGAATATTTTGTAATGCTTAGGAGGATGAGCGATTAGGTGGAGAAGAATTTGGAAAATCTGTTGTGCGTGTGCATGCATGCGTGTGTGTGTGTGTGTGTGTGTGTGTGTGTGTGAGCACAAATGTGTGACTCAGAAGGACACTGGTTGTTGTTGATTCACATTATAGTGGCGCTAATCCAGAGGCTCCGCAGAGGCCACACACACTCCTGCTGTCCCCCTTTCCCCCATCCCCTATTAGCAAAACAACACAGCCAGTTAGTCTTTAACTGCAGAAATAAACAGAGCATAATCCAGCAGCGAGAACAATATTTTGCCAAACTATTACAGAAATTTGAGATACTCTGAGAAAGAAACTGAAGTGAAAGCACAGAAAATTCTTTGGTTTCAGCATAATTTTACATTTCAGCCTTTAGAAAGCACTGCAGCAATACAAAGGAGGATGCCAGAACTAAATTTGAAAAGGCATCTGTCTGTGTTGATAATTATAATTCATGAACGTGAAGTCTCACATGCCAATCACTCCCTGAATAAATTCATTGCATTATGATTTCCAGACTTTTTCTACATTTTCATATCCAGTAAAATAAACCTTACAGGAAGTCCCCTTTCATTCTTGCTGTTGTCCAACAATATTCAATGTTAAACTGCCTGCAGTAAGTACCTAATGACTGGTGATCATCTAATGCATTAAGATAGGCAGGTCTACTGATTTTAACATTTGGAAGAGAATGTACTTCATTTCTGTCGATGCTTCACTTACACATTAATCAATTTTATGAGAGTCTCTTACTGTAAAGCCTGTTTTGTAGAAAGCGTCTGTGCAACTCTGATGCCATCTAGTGGACAAAGAGATTAGTACATTAGATCGTACCCCAGAATGCATTTAAGCTCTGTGACATACCTCACCCGAAACACAAAACAAAGTTCACTGTTGTTGTTAGTTTCAAAAGTTGAGTTTTTTCAGTCTGCAAAATCTAGAATTGATACTCCAATAAGCTCCATCCAGTCCCCACTCTGTGAAATACTCCTTGGTCCACTCAGCCCATATTATCAGTTCAGCATACCTCTGGTCCTGAGGTAACGTCAATAGAAAGTCAAACAGCATGTCTGTCCTCTTGTCCAGCCACAGTTGAGCTTCAATAATGATTTAAAATCTCCAGAATTTCTTCCTTAACAGAGACGGGAGAGTGCTGCTGGACACCTGGTCCACCGATACTCGTTTCCCAGCAGTCAAAGCCACAATCTCGCAAGTCCTGCACTGTACTCTGGACAACCGAGGTGTCCGTTTCTATAAAATAAAAGAGTCATAGTACAGTCATGTCAGAAGAGGTCGTTTTCAGGAAGGGAGAGAAACACAAAACATGAAGAACAGTGTAACAGAACAGCTGCTACTCAATGCAAAGATTGAAATTTAGTGTACAATAACTAATAAGGCTACAGTGGTGAACCCTTTACTAACAGCAAAAACACAACATTAGAGCAACAGAAAAACTGAGTCAACACCATAGACGTAGACAAATAAGGACTTTGTGTGATCTGTGTGATTGTCTTGAACATCTGGTACTTCCCTGCTGTTTGCTGCAAAGGAAATAGTCCAAAACCTAGGAAATGCCCAGCAGTGGCTCAACAGAAAGGACGCAGCTGCACAGTCAAACTAAACACACGTCCAGTTAAAAGTATAAAGCTTCAGATGCAAGAGCAGCTTTTAAACACACAGATACAATAACTTGCTTCCTTAACTCAAAGAGCTTTACTGTAAAGACTCTCTGAGAGCGTTAGAGGAGACAGATAGAAGACAATCTACTTGACAACTGCTGAAACTCACGCAGACAGAAACGCTCGCAAAGAAAACAAATAAAGAGCATTTGGAAATCTATTTGAAGGATTTAAAACTTATTAAAATTCAGTACGCTACAGGCTGCAGGCACAAACAGAGACTGAACTTGCAGGTTCTTTGCTTGTTTGCTTTGTCAAAGACAGGATGATACAAAGTTTCCTTAGAACCAATTGTGCAGTAGTACTCGCACACCAAAGGCTCCTTCTTGTGCAGCCTTCTCATCATTTCCTGCCAATCAAATCGTTGTTCGAGAGACTTAGAGTGAGCGTTTGAGGAAAACAGAACATTTGCTGTCAGCAGGATTTTGACAGCTTGGCTCATCAAACTTCCCTCATCACATTGAATTCGGTATTAGATAAATCAATTAAAGGATGCACCGGAGGCACAATGAAATGAGGGATTCATTTGAATTATATGCATCACCTAAACTGGAGGGGTAATTACAGCCGCAGATAAAGTGTGACCCTTCTAATGTTGCACTAATACAAACATTTAAAGGCACACTGTTATGAAAATCACAATACAATTGACCTACAGCACCTGGTCTCAGAAGTGTGATGCCGCAGCCTCCTCCTCCTGCACCTGTTAGCTTGCTGTGGAGCCCTTTGGCCAGTGTGACCCGGCACAGCAGGTCCAGGGCAGGATGGCCCACACTCATCACATTCAAATGGTGCTGGTTGATGTCAATGAGCTCCTGTAAATTATATAACACAGCCCAGAAAATTAGTCATATGGATGTGAATATTGTCTCTCTGGTTTAAGATATTTTATGCATTAAATCTACATTTTACCTCTAATGCCTTAATTTCATTTTTAAAGTGGGAAATGCTTTTCAATCTTCTAATATTTTGTACCTCCAGAATGTTGTAGTGCTCTCCTGTGATGGGCTCACAGGTCATCTCTGAGAGGACTTTCTCACAAGTGCAGGAGACAGCGTCAACTGAGTCAAGCACCGGGGTCATGATGGAGGGAAACTGCAGGAGTGGAAACAAGAATTTCCAATGTGACTTGTGCACAAGCAGTAGTGCAAAACAGCAACTGGCTTTGAGTATCTTCTGAAAAGCCTGGCCTCTTTTTTTGATGGATACACTGTATACAAATACAGATTGTGAAATGGTAGGTTTGACTTTGGTTATGCTCCGGCCTGATCACAACACTGCCACAACACCATCCAGGCCCATCTCTGTCTGAGGCAGAAATCTGCACACCTGCTGGTGTCACCAAGGCAACAGCACACAGGGGTGCTGGCTAAGAGTTTAATTTTAATATTTTATGAAGGCACTCAACGCCATGCTCTGGAGTATCTGCCATGCAAAAGCACCGCCTATTATATTAATTACAGTGTCGGCAAGTAACACACCGGGGAGGAAGAAACCATTTAGTACCTTGTTAATTTTGTCCTTCACCCTGGCAACAAGTACCTTGGTGCTACGTGGTACTTTGGTGTTAGTGAGGAGGATTCTTAATAATGGCACCCTGGAAGTAAATCAGAGAGATCAGAGAGTTCACACAGGCATATTATTCTGGAGCTCTGCTGATGTATTAATTTTACTCAGACAATATTTGTTTTCTGGAAAAAAAAAACAAAAAAAAACATGATTTTATTAACTGACCTATTAAATTAAGCCAAATTAAAAATTGTTAATCAGCACCGGTACCTGCTCAGTGGTATTATCTTCCCTGCTAAGAATCTCAGCATGCCACCTGCATGAGGGGAAACCAAAATCATTAAATAGATAATCATCAGATAATAATGAACAGTGGTGGCGAAATACTCTGATGTTTCCATGAAGGAGTGTTGTATGTAAAGGGAGGGGGTATGACACCATTTAATTTCAGATCATGTCATGTCTCACCCCATGTTCCTACAGCGTTGTCAACCCCTGAGGGATTGCCATGGATGATCATCTCCCCTTGGAAAGCCCAACTGTTGATCAGCTCCAGGTCCTCCTGACACCATCTGCATACATTTAAAAATGAAAGGAGGAACTCTGAAGCCCAACAAACCCTCTCTGACCAGCCATCTACTACACTGTACTACCTCTTCGCATTCTAAACAACAGTATATAGAAGCATTGTAGCAGCTATATGTTCACTAAATTATGACAGAGATGCTGTTTGTGATTATGTAATCTGATTAGACATAAACATTTGCAGCACAATACACTACAGCAATATCCTACTGACAGTGCATCCAAACATTCATTTCTTAAGGACACAGATATTTCCTAGAAAAAATTGCTTCTCTCACATCAGATATTTGTATTTCTATAAAACCCCTTTGTCACTATTAAAAATCTAGAATAGAAAAAGATTATGTGTTCAAAAGTTAAAATTACTAGAGTTAAAAGAGTTGGCACATTCTTAAAAAAATGCAACATCATCATAAGATTAGCATTTGGAGTATGTAAGGCAACTATTGTGGTTTGCATTATAGTGTTAACGCACACTTAGTTATCAGATTTTCTCAAGTTGAATGTTGAGATTTTACCTTCCAAACAAATACCTTTTCCTGAAACTTTGCACAGCTAAGTGTTCTGTTCAGAGTGTCATCATCAAGTTTAATGATTCTGTCTATGCAAAACGGTGGCTGGCCCCAACATCAAATACAGTTTGTGATGGGGACCTTTCTTTAACATAATGTCATTACCTGGCGGTGTGATCCCATTCTTTGAGAGGAGCAGGAATGGCTCCACTTGCGCAGAGCAGAGCTGCAGCTAAACACACAGAGTAGGCGGCACTCGATCCCAGTCCTGCTCCAGTCGGCAGCTCCGACCACACAGTTAGCGTCAAGCTAGGCAGCTCACTAAGAGAGAATCATTGAGACTGTAAGACAGCATAAAAGCATTTACTGTGAAGACCATAGGAATTTGCAAATGCATCTCCAAAATGAGGAAAAGCACACAACCAATGAGCACTACTACATATTAATCAAAAATAATAGTAATATCTCATCTAAAATCTGTAACAGTGCACAGGCAAAACATGCATTCAGTAACTCAAGTAAATAATGTGTCATAACCCCCACTTTGTAATCACATTTACTTGCACAACTGCAGTATATGCAGAGTTTGTGCAATGTATAGTAACACATACACTACTACAGAACTTACTTGACAGTTCTGTCAATGTCTGTCAGGGAAGCTGCTTTTGGGCAGAATGAAGAATACTCTAAACTAATTGTCCGGCTCTTCTCTCGAGGGAAAAACACATCCAGACTTGTTAAAGGGTGCAGAGTGGCCCAGTGCCAGACTCTCATTAGTGGCCATTCTGTCAGAACCCATCACCTCTCTCAGACACGCCAGCACCGTGTCAGCACAGATTAAACCTCCTGACAACCTGCAGCTCTAATGTTCCTGAGCATCTTCCCTGTTCACAGCAGCTGGAGCCACTAAAACTTACATCCAACCTTTCTGTCTCTCTTTACTATCTTCATTTCAAAGAAGATGGATTTATTTTTTTGTGCCTTTTAACAATCTCTTTTTAAAAATTAAACACTAACCTCAGAGCTAGAAAGAGTGAAGAGGTAAACACTGCATGACTACATGAGAGCAGTAAGACAGAAATACCAGTTTAATACACCCTCAGATGGTGACAAGTACTTGTCATTTTCTGCTAGTGTCAATTACATTTACAGCATTTAGTTAACACAAAAGCTGAACAATACAGTATATTAAATTATTTTAATCTAATTTATGACATTTAAATGTGAACACATGGAGTTTTCACTGTGAAAAGAATAAAATTTAACCATCAAGTAACTCCGCTATGAAACACTACGGTACACATAAGTCAATACCAAGTGACACATGATAAATCAGTCTGATTTAATTTCATTTGTGTTGGGTTGTAGCTCACACACAAACCCACAAATATGGGTCTAGCAAGCTGTACAGTTTCCACAAGGTAGAGGAAAACTGTCATCCTATGACGATACACTTTGTCTTCACCTCCTACAGGTACAAAATGTCATAGCTGCTACCATTTCACGTTGCAACACTTCTGGGCAATGAGTGCAGTGTTTTTTTTAAAAAAAAACTTTTTTCTTCTCTTTACAGCTGTAGTCTTTAAGTGTACACCTTTAGGTTTTTGAAAATTGAAAATTCCACCCCTGTCATTGATTAAACTCCTTAAACTCATCTCTGTGCATCAATGTTACATATTTAGAAACTTTTTTCATGAAAAGAATCTTTTCATGGCTTAAAATGGCTTAGATTCTGGCAAAACATTAAAGTTTTTTCTACGAATTGAATATCTCTGTCAAATCTGGTGAGGACACCTCTTCCCTCCACTCCTAAAAGCACTCATGAGGACAGTCTTGGGGCACAAAGGACTAATGATAACATGAGCAGAGGGCAGACTCTCTGGTATTCCGCAAAGAATGCTTAATCTGACAAAATTGTAACATTTTACAACTGGACTCTGTCAAACACACAATCAATAGCTCTGGAAAAAAAGACCCAGTTGCAACACCTATTATCTGCAGGCAGTGAAGGTGTCATATTTGCAGACATTGTTTTCTTGTTTCCTTTGCCTGTCGATGGAGAACATCAATATGTATACATCTAGACTTCTAACCTGTTAAAACTTCTCTTGCCAAGGCGGCATAAATTGGACTGCAGCTACAGATCTAAAACAAACAGCACAACTGCTTAGCTGCAGCAGGATGACATTTAATGGACCTTTCTGGGCTGCTTTTTGTAGATGTATAATATGATTTTTGCAGTCATCTGAGTGATAAATCAAATGAGCAAATGATTAAAAATCAGCATTACTATCTCACCTTGATCCAAACAGTGAGAGGTAGATGTAAAGGAAAGATAAGGTGGCCATGCTGCAAGTATCCAGGTTTCCATTGGTTGCACCAACAAAATCTCGAAGTCTCCTCACAAGTTCAGCATCCAGACGTTGTGCCTCGTCCCTCTTATCTATTACCATGAGTTAAAAGAGAAATCACAACAACACACAGTTTAATCTTTAGTTATACAAAACAGATGCATATACACAAGTGTATTTAATGAAGAACTCTTCAAAAAGGTAGCAATTATTTTATATGTTTACCTGGTCAAAGGTGAGTTTGATGAGTTAGTGGTTTGTCTAACAGCTTATACAATAATAACCTCCGCAGGCAATATAAGGGAAATTGTGGCTGCAACACAACTCAAATAAGCACCATTTTTAAAAGTGTGTACTTTGATACGGAGCGTTTCCTCATATCTTAAATCAATCTGCCTGGTGTTACAGCTACATCTTCTAATGATACTGATCCATATGGTGAAAAACAAATGCAAATGTGAAAAACTGAAATGTCACTATATGTATGTTATTAGTCTGTAGGATGCATGACACAAATGCAACAGCAAATAAATTGTGCTCGTATGAGCTCATGTTCCCCAGTGGTGCATCTTGTCTTACCATGGAAATAAACAATGAGCCGCCTCAGTTCAGACAGGTCCCAGCAGTGGAATGTGTCAATGTTTGGGAGGTTAATGCAAACTTTGCCAGTAGTGGTGACTTTCAATCGCAAATATGTCCTCAGGTTCAAACTCACAGCAAGAGCCACCTGTGATGAAGCAACACCAGAACAAACAAAAGATCAATAAAGGATCACATTTTTTTCAGCATTTTAACAGCAACTTATCTAGGTTTAATAACACTACCAGTTCTTTAACAAGGCATTTAATGTTTTTGTAATAAGTGAGAATATTTTCCTTACAGTGTAATGCAGAGCTGCAATGATTAATTGACTAGTTGTTAAGTATTAAATCACCAACTACTTTGATAATCGATTAATCTGTCTCATAAATTAACAGAGTCCTGCACATTGCCTACCTTGAAAAATTCCATTTATTCATGATGTTTCAGTGATAGGTCCCAATCAGGCAAATGGTTATTAACAAAGAGAGGTCATAATAAATAGTGGAGTTTCAATAACATACAGAATGTTACAAAACACTCTGTCCAGTAACAATCATAATTTGTTTACATTAAAGGGGTAAAATACTATGATCTCTAGAAACTTGCGGAGGCCACGCATAGATGAACTGCACTGATACATTTACATGGTGTATGAAAAATATTTTGACTAATAAACACAGCAGGAAGAAAATAAGAACATAAAGTCAAAGTTCTCTGAAATCAGCTTCTTTCAGGTTTCTTCTCTCATCTGTGGCAATAAACTGAAAGTCTTTAGGTTGTGAACAAAACAAGATTTCTGTGGATGTTATCTTGGTTTCGGGGAACACTGTTGTCCATTTTATAGAACAATCAACTAATCAGTTAATGAACAAAAGTCACTAGCAGATTAATAAACTATGAAAATATTAATTAGTGCAATATAGTGCCACTGGAACCAATGATCAGAAGTGGCAGGCTTTAAGAGGCAAGCAGATTGCAATGAAAAATATGCACTGGCAAGAAACTAATACAGCTAAACTAAAAGTGTTTTGTGTTAAACTAAATCTTAGCCCAGAAACCAGTGTCATATTCTTGTTTCTGCTGAGACACTGCCACACACACAAACCAAATGTCACCAATAAATGAAATACTCAGTACATTCACTGAGCGGTCACTCTCATCCTCACAGGTCACCTTTCCATGAACAACTGCATGCTCTCCGTGGAGGATCGCCTTCCCAGGAGCAGACACGAAAACGTCCTTGACTTCCATTTCCAGGGTATAGAAGTGTCCAAAGCCGAACAACTGGATAACCTCAAGTTCAACTTTTCCTTGACAGTATTACTGTTAGCTAGCTTAGCTAATGTTAATCCGCTAAACCAGCAACAAGCAGTCGACAGTTCTGCCCCACAGCTCTGTAGCTTTCACAAACGAAGGACGAATATCAGGAGTTTAGCTGCGCATTTTTTACAATCAAAGAAACACAGACAACCAGAGCACAGCCTCTTTTCAACACGGCATGGTTAGCCAGAGTTAAAAACACAGCTGACACAGGGCAAGAGACGCACATACGTTTGACATTCTGCATCCAATCAACGTCGCAACTGGTTGAACACATTTTCTTTTGGCCAATCAGCGTCCCGGACACTGCCACCGCCAGGTGAGTTGACCAATCATACGATGAAAACGAAACGCCCATGAACTACGGATACCTCAGAGGGACAGAACACACTGCCAACCACCGTTCATCTTTAGATGCTAAACTGTATCTGAAAATGACATCGTTTGTTATCAAACCTGCTCTCCTCCGTTGTGTTGTTCGGACATGCAGGTTCATAGGCGACCATCGGACGAAGAAACCATTGTGTTCACCCAGAAGGTAATTGTACATCCCTGTTCTGTGTCTAAGAACATGTGCTAGGTGTACAAAGTACAGTTGTTTAGCTAATGTTGCTGTTATGAAAGTAGCTCAATATGTAAACTTCTCTCTGGTAGCTGCCACACAGGTAAGATAAGGCTTAAAATATAGCCAACTTAGTTTAACAGAGAGTATTTTTTTGAAGATGGAACTTAAAAAACTCAGTAAAACCATCGACAGATTTTTAATATTGTGTCAGCTGTTAGTACGTATCAAATAAATGTTACAAGAGCTCTCCTTTTTATGAATCTTCCTGTGTTCTTCCCCAACAGTTATGCCACTAATGGAGATAACAGAATACCCAAAATATACACCAAAACTGGAGACAAAGGTTATTTATCAACGTACCTTAGAAATTAGTTCATAACAGCATTAATGTTAAAAACAGTATTTACAAAAGTTGACTTGACTCTTGCTGTGCAGGTTTCTCAAGCACATTTACAGGAGAAAGGAGGCCAAAGGAGGATCATATTTTTGAAGCTTTAGGAAATACAGATGAACTTTCATCAGCTATAGGGTAAACGTACTGCTATTCCAACATTACAATGCTCTTTATAACTTTCTCTACAATCTGTCTCTGAAATTACTATCTTGACTTACATTACAGATTGGCCAGAGAGTTTTGCCTCGACAAAGGTCACACATTCACGTATCAGCTGGACAAGGTTCGTGTTTCATGTTGCATTTATTAACTTTCTTCTGTACTGCCACTTTGCATTCACAAGAGATAAGGTCTCTGTTTGTTTTGCTTTTGTCATTGCAGATACAGTGCATTTTACAAGATGTGGGCTCCAATATTGCTACCCCTCAATCGTCTGCAAGAGAAAGTCATACAAGTATGTATATATATGTTGTATGCACAATAGCTGTTCTGTTCTATTCTATATGCGGGCTAGTCTAATGCACTAAAGCTGGTAGTTTTATCATGTTTTCTGTGCTCACAGATCATAATAGGGTTTTTCTTTGGTTGCTAGAAAGGACAAAATTTACTGCCCAGCCAATTGCAGACCTGGAGACCTGGATTGATACCTTTACAGAACAACTCCCTCCACTGACCAACTTCATTTTACCAGTAAGCCCATTTGTGCTTTTGTATACATGTTATTAGAGCCCAGGTTTTCACATGTGTGCATTGTGTTTCATAGTCTGGTGGGAAGAGTAGCGCAGCTTTGCACTTGGCCAGGACAGTCTGTCGGAGAGCAGAACGCAGGTCAGTTCCAGCACGTTTCATGGTTGTAGCTTTACCTTGAATGACTTACAATAACCTACTTCTCTTGTTTCACTTGCACAGTTGGTCTTGACAGCTCTTTGTTGTTGTTGTTATAGTGTTGCCCCAATTGTGCGCTCAGGGGAGGCAGATCCAGATGTTGCCAAGTTCTTGAACAGGTCAGTCCTGCGTTTTAAAATTAATGAGAACTCGGCTCGTCCACCACTCGTCTAATAAATGTTCTAACATTTTCACTCAGATTGAGCGACTACCTGTTCACCGTAGCCAGATATGCAGCCATGAAAGAAGGCAGTGAGGAGAAAATCTACAAAAGACCTGAATGACCACATTCCTACGTGAGAATTAAGACAAAAATCTGATTTGTGTTTGGAATGATTGATGCAGAAACTTCAGTCACATTGTAAATACATTATTGAATATAAATAAGGTCCACTATTGTCGCAGTTTGATGATCATGGGTCATAATAAATCTTTATGTACATCCAAAAAACAGGTATACTGGTATTTAATTTTGCGCAGGTAATGTGTCAGACATGTACATTTAGCTAAGTTGATGAACAGTTATGGTAGTTCTCCACAGAAACTTTAAATAATAGAGAGTAACTCTCATTCTTTTTGATTTTACAACTGACACTCATTGAGAATAAACAAATACTATGAATTGTCTCTGTTAGATGCAGTGGTACCCCAGAGGCTTTTGCTCTTATCTTTGTTTCAGTACACTAATAACACACTTGCGTGTCAGGCCTGCTCATTACTTAGGGGGCAGTTGGTTTTATTCCAGCATGGCTTTCTCCCACATGGCCTCCAGCACAGTTACAGGATCTGGCACCAGCCCTGGCTCTTCTGGGACAAGGTACTGGCCCATGTCATTAGGGACAGATTGCGGTCCTCATAGGGCGGATAACGCAGGTAGGTGACACACTCAAACCGTGTGCCTCTTAGCAGGCATGATTTCCTGTGAGAGAAGGTATCAAAGCTGTAGCGGCCATGAAAGGAACCCATTCCACTGGCACCTATCAAGAAAATGTTGCAAGTGTACATCAGTTGCAGGCAATATTGTCCCTACAGCATGTACTGTGATGCCACACACTTACCAACACCACCAAAAGGCAGAGCCACCATCAGACTCTGCAGGATGCAGTCATTGGAGCAAAAGCTTCCACTGGAGGTATCACTCATTAATCTTGAAATGACCTGCATTATCAGAAAAACAAGTGATCAGAATACACATTGGCTTCCCCAGGCACAGCAATGAATACAGTGTCTTAATTTACCTTACTGTTGCTGGAATATGCATACACACAGAGGGCTTTCTCTTGCTTATTAATAAAGGCAATTGCCTCATCCACATTGTTTACAGTCAGCAGAGGAAGAACTGGGCCAAAAACCTCCTGTTGCATGATGGGATCTGATTGTGACACCTCTGTCAAAATTGTTGGGGCTTCAGGGAAAACAAAAAAACAGTAGCAGGATTAGATATTTTGCATGTATTAGTTGGCGCCATTTGGAAAATATAATACAGAATGTTCTTACCAATATATTTCTCTGCTTCTATCACCTGCCCACCGACAGCCACCTTGCCAGACCTCCACAATATGTCTCTTGTACGACTGAAAATCTCCAGATTGACCATGCGGCCGAAGCTGCGGGACTCTTGGGGATCGGAACCATAGAACTGCATCACACAGCACTTTAGGGCTTGTACCAGCCGTGCTTTGACATCCGCATGGCATAAAATGTAGTCAGGAGCCACTAAGCTCTGTCCAGCATTCTGGAAACGTGCCCAAGCAATGCGCTGCGCAGTGGTGTTAATGTCACAGTGCTGGTCCACATAACACGGGTTCTTGCCTCTCAAAATCAGGGTGATAGGAGTGAGAGTGCGAGCTGCGGCCTGAGCAATTCTGCTTCCCTCCTCTCTGTTTCCTAGGGAGTGGCAATCATCTTTAATGCACTATGAATAATTCAATTAATACTCAAAAAGCTGATGCTGAAGGTGATTGACTGTTTACCTGTAAAGAAGACATGATCAAATTTGAGTTCCACGACTTCAGGCAAGTCACTCGTGCCTGTAAGAATCACATGGAAGCATTCCTTGAGGAAAACAAGAATTGTGTATCAGATCATTCCTTTTCACTGGAGCATTATCTTTCTTATAACTCACCACCAATCAAAGTACACACTGAACCAGCAGAGTAATAACTAAGTCAACTATTCAGTCTTGAGACATATGTGACAATCCCAGATTTGATTGTCTAACAACTAACTTGTCTAATCTCACCAAACAATGGCTCATTTGACCCTTTAAACAAATATCCTCTTTGAAAAAGCACAAACCAAAAAGGAACCTTCTTCATAAAGAATGACTCATTAAACTGTTCTGTCTTAGACTAAAATTGTGGAGGGCATTTGAGCTCTGCCTGCAACAAGCAAAATCACTAATTTTTCTTTTGAGTGGATGAAAATCCAGTCAGACAAATTTTATCATCTGCCTTTTAAACTGAAAGTCACACTTTGAGAGGTCTCAAGACACATCCTGTAACCTGTTAAGTAAAAGTAAGAGCAGGGTAATCAGTCCCCTATGTTGGTTTACTCACATTGTCCAGGTAGAAGGGAATGAGACGATGGAGCAGCTCTGCTGTGTGAGTAGTGCACTCAGAGGGGCCAATGACTGCACAGTTTCCTACTCAAATAAACAAAAACCTCATCAGTGGCAGTCAGATCCCCAGTAAGCCTGTGTGTGGAACAACTAAATGATTAAATAAATGTTTGCTGCACCTGCTGCAATGGCCCCAACCAGCGGCACCAGGCACATTTGAACAGGACTACACCAGGTCCCCATGATAAACACCACGCCCAGCGGCTCACTGATCACCACACACTCATCCAATGAGGTGGACTGCACAAAGGAGACAGCCCTGAAATTAGGTTACAAGTAAAAACAAAACACTCACACGTGAAGTTCATCGGGATGCAGGGTGACGAAGAGAGGAAAGGACATAAGCCCACTTTATTGTTCCAAAAGGGCAAGGCAACTTAATTTTAATCTGCTTTGGTGGGCTCAGCACAATACCTTTCTTTGTAGCACCGAGACGGAATGTTCTCTCCAAAAAGGTTATGCAAGTCATTAATAATCCAAATGACATTATGAAGAAGTTTTTGTGGTAAAAGAGGCGTTAAACAGCACTAATCTCACCAGATTTCTTTCCACAGGCTGTGGCTGCATCCACCTCTTAAAGTTGTTGATGGCATGAAGAGCCTCATTCTTGACCAGAATCAGCTCAGATACAACAGTTTCAAACCGTGGCTGGTTGAAAAGAGAAAGAGTGCAGACAAATAGGTAAAGAAAAAAACATTTGGACTTCCGTGATAATTCACACTGTTAGAAAGATGCAACAAACACAAACATTGTCAGAGACTGTGTCAAACGTTACCTTATGAAGGTCCCTTCCTAGAGCATCCACAAAGTCACACTCATGCTCCTCCAGCATTCGCACCACAGCCTCCAGCTGAGCCAGTCTGAAGTTCTCCTTGAGGGTGCGTCCAGCTTGAAAAGCAACTCTGGCCCTCCTCAGCAGCTCCACACACTCCAGACCATACGTCTTCAAACATGGCTCCCCCAGCCTGGTCCTACAACAGCAGACTAGTTGTAACCCCACGAGGATATTAAACACATTTCCAGTCCATGTCTCACCACTCTACCTTCTGCATGTTAACCGTCCATTCCTCTGACAAGCAGAGCAAGCCTTTATTTTCCCACTCATGTTGATTCTAGTAAACAACTCTCCAGTGCTCCTGAACTTGTGAAGTTAAGCCTATGGACCCGCTCAGTAAAAGCCTCACTGGGAGGATAGTTGGAAATCCAAATAACTCCAGCCAGTCATATGATGCACAGAAATTCAGCAAAGCTGGAGTTAACTGAACAGCTCATCAGGTGAAACTGATTTCTTATTCACAAAAAACAAACATGAAAAATATTCTGCATAAAGTGAATCTGTTGTTTACCTGCGCAGAGCCTGGAACCATCGGGCTGGAGAAGGACTCGGCGGACTGCTCATGGTTTCTCTGCAGGTTCAGCTGAGACAATTGCAATCAGTGTTGTGGAAATCCTCACAACAGCACCGTTCACGCAGCGCAGGAAGTGAGAACAATGAAGAATTTGACTCAGACGTGCGTATTTACACCATAATCCGCCATGCACGTTACTCAGAAACACCAGAAAACAAGACAATGCTCAACCCCACAGCTTCTTGTTAATGTCTGCAGGCAATTACCAGCCTGTCACAGAGCAGCAGCGAGCTTCAGTCCCATGTTTCAGGCGTCTTTTCAGACTCAGCAGGTGTTTGTAATCACCCAGTTAGTAATTTATGAGATTAAAGAAACACCAATTGTATGAAAACGATTTAAAGTAAATGATTTATATAATACTTGTGTACATGATTTAACATTACAGGAAAAAGTATTTTACACATGGACAAATCTTACATGGGAATCTCCTTTTTGCTTTTTTTTTCCCACAACAACACACTCCGTACTGTAGCTTGTTCAGCCACTTTCAAAGACACTTTTTTTTAAAAAAGAGATGAAAATTTTCACAGGAAGTTTGGGAACATTTCCAGGATCTTTTTTTTTTTTTTTAATTATTATTATTGTACTAAAAGAGCGGATATTCAAAGTCAGCTTCAGCAGTCCACTGGTACAGTTAAAGTCTAGCCTACTCTTGACATCATTTTAAAACAGAGGAGCGACCTCATCAGAGGAGACAGACGAGCATGTGAGGTATCTTTCATCCCTCTCACACTCTGGCTCACACTCACTGTAGTGTGTTAAGTAAATCCATTTGCAGTGTTTCCTATTCTGCTTGAATATGCTAAAAGAAGGAGCGCTTAAGTAAGAGCCTCCTGACTGATTTGTCAGATTTGAAAATTGTCTAATCTCATTAGTAAACTGGAAGTACATTCAATACAACCAGTGATATTTATATATATGTATGTATAGTTATGGTAGCATTTTAATTATAAATCATTTTTTAATGTTGTTCCACAAGTTAGTGGCCAGAATATAACTAGTTAGAAACATGGTTACTTATTAAGTTTCCATACTCATTCATGACAGAACACTTTTTTGCATAATAAAGAAAGATTTGATATTTTCGTTGAACGCTTTCAATGAAAGTTGCACTCCTCTTTCTCGTAAATGCCCAAAAAGTCTCTTCCTATCATTTCTGATGTAAATGAACCCTGTGTGAATTTTTTAGGCTTATAAGGTAACATTCACCCTCATGTCCCTCACCCTCCCCAAACAGCCACAAACAGCAAAAAACATGTGCAATATTTCCGAGAGAACATCATCAAGTCAAGCAGTCACATTTGGTTGATGAACCAGTCCATGACATCATGTTAAAAGGTTTTCTTTAAACCTCAATTTCGTTTCTGCATGGCTTAAAAAGTCCACAGAGATCAGTGAGCATCGTAGTAAAACCCTCATTGGTTGTAGTTGTGGTAGTACAGTGCTCGGGTTTCTGCTGTCTTGTTAGCAGGAGCAGAGAATAAGTCCAGGTCCATAGCCCCCATTCCTATGGCTTGTTTCCGATATACAGTATGTAGTTATTGGTTACGGTTGGGATATAGTCAGACATGTGACAGCAAGGGGTGATGGCAATACATGAGGCACTCAGCGTTATTCAAAAGTGTAGTGGGTAAGGTTTCCTAGGATTAGGTACACAGACTAACATGACTGATTAACTTTACCCTTCATGTTTTGAATGTGGACGTCAAGCACAAATGTGTGACATGGAACACTTGTGTCTGCTCTACTCTGCAGACACAAACAGTGGCGAAATATTTCCAGCTCTTTTCCTTAAAAGCAACTGATGCTACAGCAAGGACATCTTTTTTTCAAATAACAGCATCATCAGATTTTCAAGAAATTTGTTGCTGCTTCACTGGAACTGAGGCAGATGTTAGGTTTTTAAATTTACCAAGAATACAAAAACCAGAGGGCCAGCAACTGTCTCTTGCGTGAATACCGTGTCTTTTCATAGGAATAAATGGAGAAAGGTCTAAATGATTTTCCTCAAAATGGGACATAATGTAATCAACACATATTCACTGCTATGGGCCAGCCCTCCTTCATCAGGGTTGAACACAAGACATTGATTTGTCTTCCACTTATAAAAGATGCATTATATTCAGCAAAACATTTCAAGACTCATCCAATATCAGTGAAAAGTTGCCTGGATAATGGAATCCAAGCCTGTAAGGATATTAACAATGCATCACTTGGTTTTACTCCGGTCAGTCGACAGTGTGTCTAATGGCTTGCATTGCATCTGTATTGCTTTCCAGTTCGCTTAAAATGGGAGTGTTCAATCCAAGACTGATTCTATTAAGCCTGAGAAACAGGGATCTAGCCACTGTATATCTGTATTTCATCAAGTTAAATACATGATATATTCAATTTTTGGAGTGGCAGAGGGAGATGGTAAAAAATGGATTGTGCTGCAGAAACAGCATCTTATTTGACTGGAGAGAGTGAGCTAAAGTAGAGCTCACTCCCTCAGAGCTCATCCAGTTTTTAAAAGAGACAAAAGGAGACGTAGTAGATCCTTCATGAATCCCCTTTTGTTTAGCTGATGCCCCTTTGAAGTGACAGGCTCTAGTCCAGGAAAGCCGAGCCTCTTGCTTGGTTCCGGTTGTTTAACACAGCCCTCCTGTGCATATTGTCCCGATGCAACCGAGTTAGGAGAGCTCGAAGCCTGTGTTCATACTGATAGCGTAGCGTAGCTTGTCGCGCAGGATGCTCTTCTTGCTGTAGTTGGGCAGCTTGAGCAAGTTGAAGCACGTGGATGAAGTAGGAAGCCGACCACCAGGTTCCTTCTTCCGGATCGTGAAAAAGCCTCTGAGGACGCTGCCAAGGGTGTCTCCAGTGTCCTGGATACAACAAAGAGATGTAAAATGTAATACAATTTATCAGATATATGCAGTAAGCATAAAGTCCAACATACAGTAAATCTGACCAGAACCTTATTTGTTCTTACCTGATCATCTGAAACTTCCACACAACGGATGGAGAACGGTGGTTTGAGGTAGGCAAAACCTAGAAGAGGTGGCCTTGAGCAGCTGGTAACAAACTGTGACACATAAGACAATAAATGATTAAACCACCTTGTGGGAGCAATAAAAAGTATTTCAATGCAACTACCAAAAGCCAACATACTTTAAGGAACATAGCCCTCTCTTCAGCGTTGAAGTCACTGGACAGGATGTCCCACAGCCAGATGATGACACGATGGCTGCTGTGAAAACCTCCATAATAGACTGTGTGTTTCCTGAGAGAGAGGAAAGCAGCACTGATGAGCAAATTAAACTGTCTGCACAACAGAAAGCACTGACAGCAAACAAGGATTTGAGTAGAATACGGTAGTAAAAGAAATGTGCTGCAGTACTTTTGTTATCAGTATAATTGTTGTGGTGACAAACCAGTTAGTCATTCTGCTCATATAACTGTTTGGGACTAGATTAAATTAATTACATCATCCAGTTTGGAGGTATGACAACAGGAGACAAAGGTTACATACTTGAGGTCGTCCAGATCAATCTCAGCATTATCTCCAGACACAAGACGCTGAACCTCAGGTGTGGAAAACATGTGCAGCCACTCTGGATTAATGATGCTGCGGAAGCCCCGGATGAAAGCAGCAGTTTGCTCCTTAATCTGCGTGTGCATTCGGAAGTGAGCCATGAGGTGGATGTAGCTGATCCTGCAGATGAGGTCAGAGAGGGAAGATGATTTCTTCTGAGCACACAACAATAAGCAAAGCATTTTAAACATAAAATATGAATTTACATACTTGTTTTCATTGGTCACAGGCATGGTTTTCCCCCCAGGTATCAACTCATGACAGACAAGCTGTAAAGGGAATAAAAATCAACCTGTGATTCTTATATACATATTTAACTACAACTATGATGTCTTCAGAGTTTTCCATCCTTACCTGCCCCATAACATCCTCATCATAGGATAACGTGAGTCCAAGATCCCCTACATCTCCATCATAGCGCTGAAAATGAAATGTCCAATAATATCAGAAGCTGAAACAATGTGAGCTACATAAAAGTTTGGAGAATGAGACAAAATCCAATAAGTGATAATCCAAGTTAATTTTTTCTGACCTTGATGGAAGTGAGGTTCTTGTAAAACTCGGAGTCCAGTGAGGGAAGCTCATCAATGGAGCTGTAGAAGGTGCTGTGGTGATGACCCAAGACTTGGCTGAGGAAGAACGAGGCAAAAGGGACGTCCACAACTATGCCCTGAATTGTGATGAACACACATTTATTGAAGATCCCCAAATCACCATGCTCAGAACAAAAAATAAGGCTGTTTTAGAGATGAAATGTACCTCATATACGGCTTTTCCAAGCATCTTCCCCACAAACTCAAACAGCTGCAAATGGTTTTCGTGGATGTAAGATGTGGGTGAAGGATACAATCTTTCATTTCCACTTGTAGTCTATGAAAAGTAAACATCATATTAGACAAATCAGAAAAAATCTGGAGTAGAGATGTGATGGTTTAACAATGGCACACTAATTGCATCTGTTACCTTAAACAGGTTCAGAGCAGGATTGAAAACTTTCTTAATGATCTCCTCTAGAAACTCTTTGAAGACACCATCCTGATCAATACCAGCCTCATCCACTCCCAGGTCATTAACAAACTTCACACGAATGACACCTTTTATAGAATTCACCGGTAACCGGCGGAGCTGGTCGTATCCATCCTTAGGAGAGAAAAATCAAAGGGCTACTACGTAAAAAAATCCCACAGAGTAGTGCAATGCTTTCATTTTTTGCTTTCGTTAAAAAAGTCTATTGAATCTGTTGACTTCATACCTCTAACATCCGCGAGCGACGAATGGTGATATGGGTGACATGTGGAGAAGCCGAGCTTGTTTCGACCAATCCTAAATTTTCTTTTTCCTTTGTGACGATGTTCCTGAACAGCAGCACCCTCTACAATGAGAGAGAAAGTTTTATACAACTGGAAATAAAATTACTACTCTACTTTAAATTTTTTTAAAAAACTGTTCACTCACATTTTTATGTGGAATAACATGTGGGATGTACTGCAGTAGAAGCTGGGCTCTCTTCTTGCCTTTCTCCAGCTCTTGGAACAACAGGCTCGGCTTCAGATCCCTGAATGCAACAGCAGAAAAATGTAAAGGTGGCTTTAATCACAAGGCAGTCTATCCTGAAGTAAAAGGCTGATATGTTAAAGGTATCAGCTGTCAGAGTTTGCATTTACTTTCGTAGCCAGTGATCATCAGGGGTAAACCTTCGCCTGCAGTCCCGTTCATAAAGAACCATCAGCCAGCCGTGAACACTGTGAAACAGCTCCAGCTTCTCTCCCTTTGCATTTTCTAGTACACAAACAACTATTTTAAGACAAATACATCCTTTCAAATGGGTGCCATTGTAAAAACTTTCACAATTTGTTGAGGTCACACACTCACCTAAGATGCCATCCCATATCATCTTGTACACAAATGTGTTCAGAAAAGAGGAGATGGTGATGAGTTCCTCTATCTTGAAGGATGTTTGTTCTTCATAGACTTCAATGTCATCCAGAATTCTGAAACACATCAATTCAGTTTTTAAAATGTTGCAGCTAAATTAGTCATCTTATGCACATTACAGTAAAAGTCTATGAAATTACGTGATGAGGTGACGTGAGCAGTCACAGAAGAGCATGAGCATAGCCAGGAGCTGCTTAGACTCTTCGGTGTCATTGTTCAGACATTCCATAAAGAGTTTGAGGCCTCCCTGAGGACCAAGTTCACAGATGAAGGCCCACAGTTTGGGCAAAAGGTCATCAAGATGTGTCAGACCTGCAGAAATATAGAAAGTGAAAGGACAGATTCCATGATGTTTCCAAAATACTATGGCTGAATTATATATTTTGAAAAAATGTCAGATTCTGGTACTGACCAGTAAGTATCTGGAGGCGTATTTGTGTCAGTGTAGACAGAGCGGTCTGGTAAAGCACACAGATGCTGCACACTTTCTGAACTTCAGCTGAGTCAACTCGCTTCCCTCCGACTGGTTTCAGGATGTTTCGTACAGAAGCTGACTTCTGAAATGCTCGCTTGAAGAGGTCTTAAAAAACACATACATCACATTTGGGATGTAAAACACTTCCAAACCTTCTTTTTTAAATCAATAGATTGTACTGATTTTAAAATATTATTGTAAGATGGCATTCATAACTTACTTTTAACTGGTAGATTGTTTTGTGATGTGCTCGGCTGCGGGGGTGGAGGAGTTGGCTCCTGACTCTCCAGTTTTTTGGAGAGGACGTCACTGAAGAGCGTTCGAATGACAGAGACACCCCACAGGTGCTGAAGCTGCTTAGTGACCAGTGGCATTGACTCATTCAGACTACAGAGAACAGGAGACAGAAGAAGCAGAAGGAAGACAAAGTCAAGTAAACTCTCTGGCATTACTTTTTTGGAAGGAGGAAATAAGTGTTGTACACTCAGGCTCCATATGCATTTCTCTTTTGTTTGGATGATGTTGCAGCCCTCAGGCCTTCTTCAGGATCAACAATCATATGATTGCTCTCAAAGAAGGACTGAGGCTTTTTTCCTTCTATGAAAATCTACCAATACTCCTATGCTAGTTGTTATTATTTTTAACAAAGGGAATGTTAAAGTACTCAAATATCCAAATGTTTGTCAGTTAAAGGCAAAAAGTGATACCTTACTATAGAGTCTACTTAGGCGACACATTTCCAACTAAAGCTCTTGATCAGAAAGGACTAATCATTCCTTGTGCTAAAAATTTAAATACTGTCTTTGACATTTAAAAGGCCTGGAAATCTCCTTTTTGTTCAGTTTACAGGTGAATATTAACTTGCGGTACAAACATGAGGTATCTTACTGACCCATAGTCTACTGTCTGAGAGAACCAACCCAGGACTGGGTGCCAGTGAGTCAAGTTGGACTTCTTCTGCGATACATATCTCTGGCAGTAGGACAGCATGTCAGTCAAGTCCTTCACAAAATGGTTGGCCTCCTCTTCTAGGACTTTCTCATTAAGGTAGCCCAATTGAATGAGGTTGCCTAATGAGAAGCATGCAGTCACAGGGTTAAAATTAACAGTCCACAGGGCACACTGATTTTTAAAAAAAATTGTAAACAAGATTTCATTGATTTAAAGTGCAAGCCCCTGTTTATCCAAAATACTGTACCAAGTAAGCAGAGTGTGTGGCTGCCCTCAAGACACACACAGATGTCCAAACACTGTTCTTCCCGACTGAGAAACAGAATAAACTTCCGCAGCAGGTCATGCGTCTGGATGGATGCCATGCACTGTTCAGACAGAGCAGTTATTAGAACCTTCTCGCTTTCAGCTCATATTAAAATGTGTAGTATTACAAAACAACACAATGCCTTTACCTCTGGAGTAAGCACATTAAGGTGGGATATGATGGCTGGAACTGACATGATGTGGATGAGGAACGATCTTAGCAGGTTCTCTGAGAAGTGAGCAGCAATGACTGGCCTGTAAGAATAACACATTTAGTTAAAAAAGCAGCAACTAAACAATTAAGCAAATTACGACAGATATAACAGAACTGCAATTTGCGTGTCCTCTCTACTTAATTAAAACTACAACACTAACTTACCGTAATGACAAAGTGAAAATGGCTGTCAGTGTGCCTTTGGAGAGAGACGGTTTAGAGCGAGCCAAGCCATTGGTCAGCAAGATCTAAACAAGAAAACTTGACATGAATGACGCTGTAGAAGAAAATAGGCGGCACTCAATCTGAATCTCTTGAAACTGAACAGATATTAGCTGCAATACTGAACCTGCAGTATTGAATAAAATCCCTTTTGATTGAGATGGCCCATGATGTTTTCACAAATCCTCATCAGAGCAGGTCTGAGAGCCTCACCTTGAATATTGGCAGGAAAAATATTATGATTTTCATTTGCAGAACGCATGCTGTACAATAACAAAAAATATGTTTACAAAAAACAACCTCTGCTCGACTTGAGACTTACTCTTTCCTCTGACTATCCTCCAGGTTGAGGTGTCTGTGAAGGTCACCAGCATGGTGAGGTACAACGTTACCAACTTGTTGTCCTGAAGTATGTCAGGCTGGAAATCACAAAACATGCAGTTTATATGTATAGTTACAATGAAAGAATAAACGTCAAAATACGTTTCCCAACTTCATATTACGACAAACCTTTAAATTTTTCAGTAGTTGACAACAGGTCCACAGCACATCTTTTATCTGTTTGATCCAGGGAATGGTGAGGTCTTTGGAGAGAGCCAAGGAAACATACCAGACCTGAGGACCGAACATGACAACAATCACTTAGACAAATATCACATTTAACAAAGTTTGCTAAGTGGAAGGTATAAACATATGTACACTCACTTTAGGTTCATTTTCAACCTCCATGCTGGCAAGGATAGCACGGCAGAGCTTCTCAAACCTCTGATACACAAAATTATAGTCATTTGAGTTACACAGTCCATGACAAGAGTATTAACTACAACTGTTATGTTTACAGCAGTTTAGAAACTATTTTAAGAGTCTCCACATAGGTAAGGATTAGGATAATAATAAACTAACTTATGCTACATATGTGCTGATGAACACGACTCACCATCTTATCTTCTTTGCAGTATATAAATAGCAATTTCCGAGCAATTTTGAAAATTGAAAGTGCATTTCTTCTTGATGTCCCAGTTTCAGAAGAAACTTGAAAATAGTCATCAACCTCTTTCCTGGTGAGACACAGAATGAAAATAATGAGCAAATGATGGGATGAACACGAAACTGATTAACATTTACATGTAATATTTACTCTTGATGTTTGTGGCAAACATAATGAACTACAAAGCTCTTCAAACCCCTGCTGAGCTTCAGTAGAAAGCAACTGGACTTCTCTTGTATGTTCTTGAAGACGGTGAACCATGACCTAAATGACTTAGAATGTACACCAACAAGATGACTAGAATAACAAGTACACATTCAATAAATAAAATTGTAAATCACCTTATCTGCTTCTGTAGTCTGCAGCGACAAAGAAATCTCCTGACCAGGGCTTGGATGAGGATTGCTGCTCTCTCCTTCTCCTTCTGTCCCTTCCTCTCCTCCCTGGCCTGCCTGGCTTTGTCCAGGAACTCGGACTTGGAGCTTTGAGGTACACTAAACATTGTGCACCCTAAAAAAGAAGCAATGTAAATCACTTGGCTGTTGTACTGCAAAACTGTACATTGATAACAGACGTGCTAGGGTTGATAACATTTTGGCAATGGCATCAGAACAAGCATCCACTCTCTAAGAAGATCGTAACTGTGATAAACACGACATCCTAAAGATTGCACATTGTTTTGAGTGAGCATTATATTGAATTTACCTGCGATACCGAAGATAAGAAGCTTTTCTCTGGCCTTCAGGCTCACCTGCCGCTATACCTCCTCAGCCATTTGGTTGTCCTTGAGATCCAAACAGGAGGAAAGCCAAACGAAACAACAAGACTAACTTGCCATCTCTGGAGCAACGAGCGATACAGTAAAGACGGAGCTGAGATAGTTAGCACACAGGGCTAGTTCGCTGTTTGTCGGCTCGATATTGACCCAGGAGATTTTTTTCAGATTAATTTATCAATATTGAGCATCATTGTGAGGTTAGGTTTGATCCAATGTCAATGACAGTGCCGCAAACTCAGGGAACATACCGTTTCGGAATGTAAACAATGAGAGGAGATCCGTACATTGACTGCAGCCATTAATCCCCTGTGTCGCATTAAATGGTTCCGGGTAGTGTTCGCCTTCACGTATAAATCGCGATATGAGAGTACTGACCGAGAGAAGGTCGGCGATGTGGCAAACTATCTTTGTTCGTGTTGCAGCAACAGCGACTTCGTATTTGTGGTGTTGAATAAAGGTTTCATTGAATGTGTTGGGTGGGTGGCGGGGGGACTGTTATCGCTGTTACTCCTTTAACAGCGGAAACGTGCTGGCTCAAGCAATTACAGCGAATTTCCTTAATAAGTAGGTTAAAAGCAGTATGACACAAAGTTAGCTAAAGTAAAGTACTGCCTTGTTACTTATTTCTTAAAAACTACTTAATGAACGTTTAACAACTTAATGTTAGCAGCCCCTTTAAACGGAGCGGTTGACGTCATTTTTGTAACTGCGCAGCGGTGGACCGGAAGGAAGTGGGTGTTAGCTGACTGACGTTAGCGAGCTACAATTACGAAGTCTGCTGTTGGTTCTATGGTAAGTATACTAATGTTTTTTTCTTTTCAAAGGCAGTTATAAACACCAACGTTATGTACCGAAAGATGTTTTAGTGGTTAATGAGCACATAATATAACCATTTGCCTAATGAGTAACATTATCCGTAACTTTAGTAGATGCTAACAACTTAGCTAGCTCATTAGCCGTGCTGGTTAAAATCTAATTATTTTTTACTGATTCAGAGATATGATGTCGGTTCAAAAAGTGATCGTCAGCCAAAAACTGATAGGGAGTAATCATCTATATAGCTCTACATTACTTTAACTGCTTTGTGTGCTAGATTATAGTCAACCTAGTACTTTTAACCAGTTGAAATAGCTTTTAAGGACCAATTCATCTCGTACAATGTAGTTTTCCCATTGCGAAACAGTAACTGCAGCCCCTACATTGTGACTAAAATTATGTTAATGAATCATAATGACTTGATTTTATTCATGAGGGTCATAAGGGCGTATTGGCCCCTGTATAAGAACTAAAACTCCGTTTATCTGTATCAGTCATAACACAAAGATTTCTCTTTGTGAAACTTTCGGTTTTTGTAACCGTAATGTAATAATCGTGACCAAAAATGTTTTAATTTTTTTGGCGACATTTAGGATGACTATAGGCAATGCTACAGTAATATTTCCACTGTATGTTTTGGATATGTCTAATATCTTTGTCTAGTTTGTAATTAACATGATTTAGGGATAGGGTTTATATGTAAGATAATAATTTTTATCTCTTATCCAATTGTTCTGTGGGCTGTAATCTTAAAGTATAACCCTCAAGACTGAATAGTAGTCATTTTGATGCAGTATTAACTTTTCATTCACAAAGTGCAGGTTGCAATCAGGTTTTGGCAAGTGGGATAACTGCATGATATGAGTGGAATTGGTCCTTTGAAGCAATTTTAACCACTGTAACCAAAAGGATTGGTCATACTCTATCACACAGAACAGATAAAGACACATGAGGATAATTGCTCCTATGGATCACTTTTTGGCACAACGCCTGTCCAGTATTTTGTGTTTTACAACGAAATGTCCTGAACACTTATACAAACATAATAACACTTACTATTACTGGTTTGCAAATGCGTAGCAACCACCAAGCACAAGTCCGTAGTCTTTGAATTGTCTCTGCCCTGGTTTTTTCAAAAGTAAACAAAAAAATTAATGAAGAAACAGCTATCATTTTGCTAGTTATACGAGAGACTCCTAGAAATCTATAAATATACATTTTATTGTAGCTGTTTTTTTTAGCTGTTTGTGCAATTTTTGGCAGAAAATTCATTATATTACAAAGTTAACTGCCTTAGCTTTAAGAACAGTTGTAGAGTAGGAAAAGTGTTGTTGGCTCTGAAATATCAGAGTCCAGTGCCGGGAAAATACACAGGACGCTACTAATTTTGCAGATGAGAAGATTACGGTGAGATGCTGTGAGAATTTGCACAATCCGGGGCAAAAAATATGCACATTCTTGCACGATCTGTACAGCTGTGTCACTTAAATGACATTGTAAATATTTTTTAGACTTTATAATAGCTTAGACTTTCTACACTTACTACTTATTTCTTACTGTTAACAAATTTAAAAACATAGCCAGCAATGAATTAGGACTCAGCAATTAATTGATTTCAAATTGAAATCATGACGCAATTAGCAAATCTTAAAGGCTTTGGTTTAAGATGTACATTATGCAGAATGTGGCCCAAGATTTAAACTGTTGAGTCGATGTTTTCTCAAATTCAAGCCATCTTCCTTGGTTGACAGTCAGGCTTTTGATGGAATCTTGTGATAATACTCTGTCACGCATATTAAATGTATTACGAAGTGGATATTGAACTAAAAACTTGACTGGGAAAAAATGCAGATCATTCAATTCACAATTGTAGTGTCTGTCAGAAAAATAACAATTATATATATTTCCCAAATTGTTCAGCTCAGTGAGCTGCACCTATAGATTGCTCAGCAGAAGCCTGATTTAACTTATTTCTCCATTGTAGTGGTCAACTGATTATCAGCCTGATTAAAATATCTGATATTCAGCACTTTTCAGATTATCAGTGTCAATGACCAATTCCCGACAAAATAAATTAATTTTAAAATGCTCTGCTTTGGCTGATGCAGCTCTCGCTCTCTATTTGTAGTCATCACTCTTTGATCTGCAGAATTGTCCTGCCCACAGCTGATTGGTTGGTTACACATCACAAGTAGTAGCCAACAAACACTGAAGAATAAATGCTAAAAAGTTCTCTTTCAGTTAAACATATGTAAAACATACATAAAGGCATTTCAATAAAGTTTTGTGTCAGAGTTTGTGTTATTCTAAATTTTGACACGACGATTTTTACTACAAATCTAAATCAATTCCAAATATCGGTCATCGGTCTAGTTAATTACGAATAATCAATATAGAACTGTATTCGTCGAGCCATACCCTACAGCCGCAGACCTGCATTGCTGCCCAAAAACTATCAAAACCTTAAGAATGAGACAGTTTGAATTGGGCAACATGTACCTTCCACACAATTACCATGAAAACTAATATATTCAGAGTCAGTCTCGCATACTGTGTCTTGCCACCATAGTAACCTGCATCTTTTTAAAAGTGAACATGAAAGATGAATATGGACCCTAAATATCTAAAATGTAAGTAATTCAGAGAGACCTAGGTTTCTAGTTGTGTATGTTTTATCTTGTGTTTTTACAGGAAGAGATGTCAGGAGAGAGTGTGGTGAGCTCGGCAGTGCCGGCAGCTACAACCAGGACTACATCCTTCAAAGGTTCCAGCCCAAGCTCTAAATATGTGAAGTTAAATGTGGGTGGAGCTCTGTACTACACTACAATGCAGACACTAACCAAACAGGACACGATGCTCAAAGCCATGTTCAGTGGCCGGATGGAGGTCCTCACAGATAGTGAAGGTGAGCTGTTGGTGAAAATGTTAAAATTATATACACTTGCCTCAATCTGTTACATGCTAATGTTTCACCATTTCATTTCTGTAGGTTGGATTTTGATTGATCGCTGTGGGAAGCATTTTGGAACCATCCTAAACTACCTTAGAGACGGGGCAGTTCCACTTCCAGACAGCCGACGGGAAACAGAAGAGCTGCTGGCTGAGGCCAAGTATTACCTTGTCCAAGGCCTAGCTGATGAATGTACAGCTGCGTTGCAGGTACCATCTTCTTTGGAATATTTCTTAAATAGTCTTAAACAGCGCACCTAAAAATGAGAGTTTTAAATAAGGGGTTAGTAAGTCTAAAGATTATTTTATAAGCCGGCGCTGTATGTCTGACCAATTTTATTCAGTCACATTTTTCTCTTTTTGCCATACTATATGTGCCACCCTGTTGTTCATTGTGGATATTTTTGTTTTTCCTCTTTAAAAATCTAAGCATTCATTTATCTGGGTTTTTGTCAATACTGAAAACTAATTATTGAAAATGAAAATCCACTATATGCTCAATGGCAAAGAAGGACTTAAAATCTGGGTGAACATCCTTTTAAACCAATCTGCTCAAAACAAGTTCAGCATTTATTGGAGACAGCTGATAACTAGAACAATGAGCATTCGTTGTTATTGGGGTGGGAGTTACATATTTATCATTGTTGCTATTTTTATAAACAGAATAGCATCCTTCTGCTTATTATATGCTGCACATTATTTGCAGTTTTGCAAGTGAAAGTTTTTTTTATTGCAAAAAAAATTATTTTCCTTCCAGAACAAAGAAACTTATGAACCTCTTTGTAAAGTGCCTCTGATGACATCATCTAAGGAAGAGCAGAGGCTCATTGCAACCTCGAATAAGGTATGTTTTCTATGTAATGTGGTATCATTTCTAGCCTTTAGTATTAAGACAAACTTTTCAGTTAGCTTTATCTTTGTTGTGTCCACAGCCTACTGTCAAACTGCTGTATAACAGAAGCAACAACAAATATTCATATACCAGGTAAGTCATCCTTACTATCTGATGACACGATTTAGTATGTCTAATAAAGGAAGGAACATAATGTGGTGAACCTGTGCACAAATTGTTTTAGTAAATTACCTTTCTGTAACCCATTTCCCCAGCAACTCTGATGACAACATGCTGAAAAACATAGAGCTGTTTGACAAGCTGTCATTGCGGTTCAATGGTCGGGTGCTCTTCATCAAAGATGTGATTGGGGATGAGATCTGTTGCTGGTCATTTTATGGCCAAGGCCGTAAGATTGCTGAAGTGTGTTGCACTTCCATTGTTTATGCCACAGAAAAGAAACAGACAAAGGTAAATGTGCATTTGGTATATTTCCACTCTGTAGAGCAGTTTTTACTTTCAGCATAAAGCTACAGTGTGTTGTTTGTCTTTGCATCTGTTGTGTGACCCTTTACTTTTCTCTTAGGTTGAGTTCCCTGAGGCAAGAATCTATGAGGAGACCCTTAACATCCTTCTGTATGAGTCCCATGATGGAAGGGGTCCTGACAACGCCCTACTGGAAGCCACAGGGGGCGCTGCAGGACGATCTAATCATCTGGATGAGGATGAGGAGCGAGAACGAATCGAGCGAGTTCGTAGGATTCATATCAAGCGACCTGATGACCGCACACATCACCACCAGTGACCTCTCTCTCTGCTTTGACCCGTCAGCCTGTGTCTCTGACCCTGGACAGTCTTTGCACCACGCTTGTGCCTTATAACACCCAGCGCCTCTCTCTTTCACTTCCCCTCTTATTTTACCAGCTCTCTCCTGGAGACTACTATGAGATGACTGTCATACAACAGTGTGTAGTGGTGAAGTGGTTGTGTGTGTTTTTGTGTCCACTTGTCTTTGTTGAGTGGTGAGACTGTAATGTATTGTTCTCTGTTTGTTGGCCATGATAACTTTTATCACTGTTTTCTGCTACCGTGCAGAAGCTCATAGACTTGGATGGTTGCATTCAGCACTGCAGGTCAACATAATTTCACCAGAGTTTGTGTGGGGGAAAAATAGTTTCTTGTGAGTATAAATCTGTTTTTGGAGGTCCTTGCTACATTAATTATTGGAGGTCCTAATTGCATTACATCCAGAAGAGCAAGAATTATATCATGTAAGCAGCTAAAAATTGATGTATATAATTTAGTCTATCTCTGCCATGGTTCTGACGGGTCCACTGTAAGGTCATCGATGGATGAATCAGGTGTTGGACACAATTGTGCCACATGGTGGCACTGTTTTATTCTTAGAAAATGTTACCAAGGGTATTTTGTAGCCTGCAGATAATAGCAATTAAACCTTTTTGATTTTTTTTATACTGTTAAGATATCACAGGTGGATGAAACATTTCACTTTAATGCTTCTGCCATATTTAGTTTAAACATTGATGCTCTTTCCCTTCATTTCACTACAGAAATCATTATCATCAGTGGAGGGAACTTGAGCTGTGACCTGAGGTGTTAAATGTACTGGGCTGATTGAATGATGGATGCTGAGGTTGAAGTGAATGACTGTAACCGGAGATCTCCCTGGCAGGAAGAGAACCCTGTCTACAAGCTTTTAACAGGGAGAGAAATTAGACCTGTCCTTCATCGCTGCATTCATCAGAGAATGAACTGTTTGCACACTATAGGTTTGAGTTGATATATGTCTAACAATCACAGTACTTGTAGGTCTGTTGTACAGAAGTGAACATAAATGTATGTTTTATATTTATACATACTTTATCACAAATAAATTTCTACAAATACTCCTTCTGTTTTTATTTCGCATATTCCCATGATGTGAACATACAAAATTATCATACATATGGCTTCATTTTTCAGAAATCAGAATTACACATTCATTAAAGCAATTGGAGAAATACTGAGTTGTTTGAAATGTTAGTCTTTGTATTGAATTAAATGCTCAAAACACCCAAGACAAACTGCTGCCTAGGCACAGTAAAACTGTAGCATGTTGTTGTAGTTTAATCTGAGGTGGAAAAGTACTTTTATTATGTGTGGGCGACAAATGTGTTTCTGTCCAATAAACAAACTCATCCAGGGTTTTTCAGGTGCAGCTGTTTGTGGCCAGGTATGTTGATCCTCTCCTTAGGGGTCTCCTGATGAAATATGCAGGGGCTTCTTGTGTGTCTCCTGCCCCCACACGTTACCGTGTCCTTGCACGGGTGGCAACCTGCAGGGACAAACAGCCTGATTCATGTTGTATCTGTTTATTAGTAGATGAAGTTTAGAGCAGAACGTGAAGCAGCACATCTGTCATATGATACATTCTTATTTAATACCAGGAGTCAACTCACCACCATGAGGTGTCCGTTCTTGGCCTTGTACACCATTGGCTCCTGACCAGTTGTAAAGTCCACTGCGCTCTCTTTCCCTGCCTGGATTTCAATCTTGATACTGAGAATTAATGTACACAAGAGTTTTGGATCAGTGCGCATGTTAAATTGGACCACTAAGATTCATAATTCAAACTCACCTGCCCTGAACCACTTTGATCACATTTTGTTTTTTAGCAATGACACTGAGTTTGGTCAAAAACTCAAACAAGTGGTCGCATTGCATTACCAGATCCCCCTGAAACAACCAGAGTAAAATACAACCAAGTCACAACCTTACTTGTGTCACAGTTGTAAAAGACAGACAATTCCAAAAAGTCCAAACATCTGCTACTTTTATACGTCCACATACCTTCTGTTTAGGGTCTTCACATGTTATGTGGAACACAATGATGCCATCAGTCAAGTTACTGACTGAAATCCCTGCAGTGAGTCAAATAACAAACACATTTAGCCCAATAGGAGAACATCCCTGCTGCCTGGTAAAATATGTATTATCGTGCTGGCGTGACCTTTGAGGGAAGTGAACAGCACTCTCTGTTTGATCTTGGCTTCTTCTATTACATAGGCAGCTGTCTGGGTGAGGATGAGCTGTCTGGGTCTTGGTTTGAAGCCATTCCTGTCATACTTGATCACTGGAACGCTGTACTGCAGAAACCCAGAATGCAACACAGTGAGCTACATTTTGAGTTTATTTTGAACTGATGTGTACTGGAATTGTCTTACCTTAATGTGCTCGTTACGAATCATCTGGAGGACCCTCATGTTTATTTCTTGTTCACCTAGAGATATCCAGTGGTGTAAAAATGATACTTTGAATATAAAATGGCAGTGAGCGGATACATATGACACTTACTTATTCTGGTGTCCACAAAAGGTTGAGCGACACTCTGTGGATAACTGTCCTTTTTGCCCTTGAAGATGGCGCTGGTAGTGGCCTTCAGTTGTAGCTGAAGTGATGAAAATGGGAGCAAAATATACATTTAAATACTACAACAAATAACATATCAGTTCAGTCTTAATGCATTTGATGTGTCTTACTTGTGCTTTCCTCTGAGGTGTGATTCCTCTCACATACTTCCGCACCATGAGGCGGTAGTGAAGCTTACGCAGGATCTCTGATGTCTAAAAAAAAGAGTATAATCAAGCAGAGTGAAAGAAAACTTGAATTCATTCATTTTTGCAATATGTAAATTAAATGTTTTACCTCTTGCAGCACAACTGGTGGAGTTAGCCAGGTGGTTTTATCCAAAACGGTCTTTGGCAGATTGCCTTTAAGTCTGTTCAAGTAACTCTGTCTCACAAAGGCCAGGTACTCCGAGTTATCCGTGCTTTTTGCTTGTCCTCTGGTCATGTAACCTTTGATAAATCTGGAATAGGATGTAAAATACTGAATCAGTAAAACTGCAGCAGTAACCTTGAGAGGAATAGTCCAGCTTTCACCTTCTTCCTTACTTCTTGATGACTTTTACAGCCCAGGCTCTCTTCTCTTTCTCCTTCCTTGCCTGCACTCCTCTCCAACAAGTTTCAATCTTAGTGGCTGAGGATGTTAAAAAAAAATACAATATAGGTTGTGTAATATTTTATTTGTCACATGCAAAATAGCATTTTTTTTGTGACGTTTACCAGCTTCCTTCTGTTTTTTAAATTCTCCCTTCGCTTTGTATCCCTTGTATTTGGCCTGGAGTCGTGTTGCTGTAAATTCAATGCATAATATTAAATCATTGTGCAGCTTGAAATGACTGAATGGTTTTAACATCTGATTTGTATTCACCCAGTTCATGTTTGCATTTCTCGTAAGCATCCTCTGTGGCATAAAGTGTCCTGGGATGACGGATGAATATTTTGGTTCTGTAAAAAAAACGAGAACTATTTTTTGTTATTCTTCGTTTACAGTGGTTTTGCTCAGCTGAATTAGAAAAACTTGTCCTCACCTTCCCATTCTGTACTCATCTGGCAGGTAGCCCAGATGTTGAACCAGCACTTCCACTCCATCAGCAGGCTCTCCTCTCCAGTGTGGCCAGGTGGCTGGGCACAGGGGCTTATATCTGCAAGATGAGCCACGGAGCATGCTTTAAATGTGCAGGGAGAGAGCTTTAAGCATGCATTCCTCTCTTAAGGAGCTCTGTAGTTTTTCATACCTCTTTAGGAAAACATCAAATTTGCGTCTGTAAGCAAAACCAGCTCGTCTGACTCTGAGGTGCTCCATCAGGCCCAGATACTTCACCTGGTGCCTGATCAGGGCTTCATCAAACTGACCTGTGATTGCGTGAAAGAGACAAGGATGGTTTAGTTAAATTCAAACATCTCCGTCTTGCTAATATAAACCTTATATCAATTAATGTACCTGGCTGCTTAGACTCATTAGATTTCAGGCAACGTATGTACCAGGCCTCTTTAGCCATGAGGATCTCTGTCAGCTTCAGCAGGCTGCTCTTAAACTGGGTCGCCACCTACAGACACAACACAAGGGTCATAATCCCCACAGCTCATCTGTCAGATACATATGGCTTAAGGATGACACAAAAAATAGGTTGTTTGAGCGGTCGCAAGACAAATGATATGAGACTTTTAGGAGGCTGGTACCTCTGATCTAATAAAATACAACATCAGATAAGGACCAAACATGGAAGAACTTACTGTTTCTGGTCTTTTCTTGCTGTCTGGATCCATGGTGGAGAAGCACTCTTTGACTATGGCATTTTTAGACTGACACATCAGCTGTGAGAAGAAAGAAGAAAGCATCTATGCAAACATTTACACAAACATTTCGACACCTAAACATTACAGTGCCTATAAGAAGTATTTTGTATCTTGGGTGTTTTGAAATGTGCTGCTAAATAAAATGTATCATTATTATTATTATTATTATTATTATTATTATTGTTATTATTATTATTTACCACCCTTGGAAGCTTTCTCCGTTTATGGCTTTTCAGCATTGAACCCTAGTATATTGTTTGACAAGATCTGAAAAAGAAAGACCTTTTTTTTCCAAAGTGAAAACAGTTTTCTACAAAGCATTGTCAATTAATTAAAAATATAAAAGGCAAAATAAGCAACTGCATAGATATTTACGCCCTTAAGGTGAGTATTCAGTAGATGCACCTTTGGCAGCTGTTACAGTATTGAGTCTGTGTTGTTTCAATCAGCCTTGCACAACTTGACACTTGTTATTTTGCCCCATTCTTCATTGCAAAGCTGCTTAAGGTCTGCCAGGTTACACAAGGATCATGAGTAACAGCTCTTTTCATGTACAGCCATAAATTCTCTAATGGACTGAGGTCTGAGCTCTGACTCAGCTACTCAGAAAATTCACCTTGTTGTCTTTCAACCATTTCTGTGTAGCTTTGACTATATGTGTGTGCATGCATAACTGATCATCCATTTTTAAGTGACTCACCTAATTTTACTCAGGTGCTAGGAGTCACACAATGACTGAAATGTAGATCACCTGAGTGCAGTGAATGTGTCTCAAGTGACTGTATTATAAAGACACCTGAATCTGAAAGGATGAGTCACTGGTGAGTCAGTATTCCTGGCTATAGCTCCACCATAAAGACAAAAGAACACTCCAAGCAACTCTGTGAAAAGATCATTGAAAAGCATAAGTGAAGGGATGGATGCAAGAAAATTTCCAGGTCACTGAATATCCCTTGACTGAACAGTTAAATTCATCATTAAGAAATGGAAGGATTATGGCACATATGTAAATCAGGCCATCTTTAAATGATGAGTGACTGTGCAAGAAAGATACGAGACACAGAGGCCAACCAGACACCTAAGACTCCTCTGAGGGAGTTACATGATTCACCAACTGAGATGGGAGAGACTGCATACAACAACTGTTGTCTGCTCTTCACCGGTACAAACTTTAAGTGGCAAAGAGAAAGCCACTGTAGAAAAAAATCATATTACATCTGGCCATGAGACTAGACACTATGTCCAGTGGACACCAGACATTAGACATCACTGTAAACACACCATCTTCAAGCATGGTGGTGGCATCATCATTACGTGGAGATGTGTCTTTGCAGCAGGCTCTGGAGGGCTTGTAAAGCTAGACAGTGAAATGAATGAAAAAATATAAGGAAATACTGGAGGACAACCTGATGCAGTCTGAAAGAGAACTGCAACTAAGGAGAATATTTGTTTTCCAGCAAGAAAGTGACGCGAAGCAGACAGCAAAGATAACCAGATGAATAATCTAAGAATGAAGTGTCTGAGTGAGAGCCCAGACCTCAGTCCAATTGAGAAACTGGGACTGGATTTGAGAAGCATTTTTCAGTCATGATCCCAGTGCAATCTGACAGTTTTTAAAAGAAGAAGGGGATAAAATAGGAGTGTCTAGATGTGCAAGGCTGATTGAGACCTATCCAAACAGGTTCAATGTTGTAACTGTGGCCAAAGGTGCATCTACTAAATGCTTACTTGAAAGGGGTGTGTACTTATGCAACAATTAATTTTACATTTTATATTTCTGATAATTTAACATTCCTTTATAGAAATCTGTTTTCACTTTGACACGAAAGAGTCTCACCTGAACATTAAGAGCAAAATTGCATACTTACATCTTTTATGTTTCTGTATAACAGGTCATTATTTTTGTCCAGGAAACCTAGAATGTCACAGGAAAAAAAATTAAAGTCATAGAGCTGTCAGTTTAAAACGAAATGGTTTAGATGTTTGAGTAACAGAGTTTGAGACTGTGGTTCCTTTTACCCACAACACAGTAGGTGACCTCCCCGGCATAATGCAAGAGACGGAAATCTCCCCTCTCCAGAGTCTTACGTGTCATTTTGTCAGCCAGTTTGTGCCTGCAGTCAAAGAGGTGGAGAGAGACAGAGGGATGAGGAGTGAGAGGCTTTATAGACCACTCCTAATCCTCCATCTCTATCGGCTCACTGTCGACTCACTGACAGGACACCGGTCAGCAGAGCACCAATGAAAGAAGTTAGTGTTGAGGAAAAGCTTTGAGCTGGACAGTATAATTTAGACGGACAGTGTATTTAATTTAATCAACTGGTTGATCACAACATCTGTGATTCAAAATAAACAGAACAACGTTGGTGATTAGTGTCCAGTTGCCAAATTATATTTTGTCGTGTGTAAAGCTCTTTTTAGCACCTTCCTCTCTGAGAAATATTCTGCAGGTATGTGTCTGTCAGATTTTAACTCACGTGACAAAGTGTGGGTGATTTCCCATTTTATCTTCTAGCCTCTCCAGGAAAGTGAGATCTGTAGCATCTCCTGGCCTGAGACACTCCTCATCCTGCAGGGTAATCATAAAATCATTAGAATTCTTAAGTGTCAGTAATCGTTTTTTAATTATTTATTTCAAAGAAATGTCTGGCCTGGCCTCTAAAAACACACCAGTATAGATATGATTCCTCTGTGTTTCTCCTCAACCAGGTCACAGATGATCTTGTTGTTGAAGAACTGAACTGGTTCCCACTGGAACAAACACAGTGAAACATAATGTAATTTGAACTCTGTTTAAAGCAAATGAATGCAAACAGTCATGGATTCATTATTCCCCAGGTCACCTCAATATCTTCTGCTTCATATTCTTCCTGCTCAGCTTTCAGGGTCAGCTGGATAAAAAGCTGCTGCAGCTTCTCGTTGCAGTAGTTTATACAGAACTGCTCAAAACTGAGGAAAAGGGGAAAACAAGGAGAGTGAATTTAAATAAATTTGCAGTTTACACAAAGAATATCAGGGAAAACATTAGCTGTTGTTTTCCAAAAAGTCTATAACCTTTAGCAGGACATTAAATAAGACTACCACATGCCTGTTAACATAGAACACCTCAAATCCATATATGTCCAAAAGCCCTATGACAGTCTTCCGTGAAGGGTCCTAGTAGAAAAAAATATAGAGTGAGTCAAACATATCTGTGCTCAAACTGGATCCATCAGTTGTCACACCCCATTATCTTCACCTTGTTCTCCATGGACTCATTGATCCTGCTGACCAGCCAGGTGAAGGTCTGTCCATAGATGGCTTTGGCCAAGGCGTCTCTGGCATAGATGGCGTGATCAATTGTGAATGGGGTGAGGACCTTTACAGTGAAAAAACAGAGCCATATTTCAAACACTATGTAGAAAACTTAAACACAAACACAACCAAATAACTGAAAAAAATAAATGCTTCAACTGGTGTCAACCTGATCTTTTTTGGCTTCAATCTTCCTGAATGTTAATCCCTCTTGGAGACGCTGGGCATCCACACCTAGTAGCTGGGAAGAAGAATAACATAATGTGTATTCCTATACTTGCTGGACATCTGTAGAATTGATTTTTCTAGTTTCTTACGTTTGAGACCCAGCGCAGCTCTGCGTTGTTGTTGAGGAGGGCATGGCCTTTACTATCAGACTCAAACTGAATGTTCCCCAAGTGGAGAACACTTGCAACGATCCCAAACAGGTGCTGCACAGAATCCTTATTTTATTATGGATATTTGCAAAACTTGTAAGTAAGAATAATTGGTGCAAATCAGGACATCTGAAATAGCAGCCAACTTACATTAGTGTTAGTCTCATCAAAGTTGATGACTTGCAGTGCATTTTTGACTGTTTTCCAGTCATTTCTGTCATTAATGGAAGACACAATGGCACACTCTCCCTGTCAGAAACAATAAGCATAGAAACAAAGTGTGTATTATTTTCCTATAAATCTGTTTTGTCCAAACAGGCACACCAAGCCATACATACCTGCGTTAGATAGTTGTAATGCTGGACGTCTCTCTCCAGGCCCAGCTGGTGCAGCAAGTCATCCCCGCCTCCCTCCACCAGCTGATAGAAGATGTGGAAGTTTCTCTCCCCATGATTCTGATGCACAACCCTTGACTTCTCCAGCAGGTAGTTCAGGATATGGCCTCCAACAGCATCCCCCTATGGGCATCATGATCCTAAAGACAGCAGCTCTACAACTTGCAGAAAAAACATAGCCTATGGTCCAGTGGCCAGATTTAAAATCTTTTAGGATAAAGTGTCTCCTTCTTCAAAGCTACTCATTCAGTTCTGTGAAATGAAAGTGGGGTGCAAGTATTGACTCCATATATACCTACCCTTGTGTTACGACTAGGCTTTTCATTTTTCTTTAATGCTTGTCTTTTATAGTAAATTTTAAAAAACACTCACAAGTAAATGCATCCTGAGTAAAAGCATATATCACTAATTTCCTATTACTTTGTTGTTGTTTTTTATTCTTTTGAGCAGTTTCTTCAGATCTATCTTTGAGCACTTCTGTGAACCTACTACCTAACCCTTACCTCACTGTTAAACTGAATGTCCATATACTTCCCGAACCGACTTGAGTTGTCATTTTTTAGTGTTTTGGCATTCCCGAAAGCCTGCAGGAAAACACAGTCTCATCATTTCAAACAATTATTGTTAGCAACACCTGCTTCTCAGCATGTTATTGCACTGATATAATATTACCACACCTCCAGGACAGGGTTGGACATGAGCATTTTGTCTCTGACAGTGTTTAGTAGAGTGGTGCTGGGACAACTGACAGCATAATACTGCAGGATCTTCTTGGAGGCCTCTGTTTTCCCTGCTCCACTCTCACCAGAGATGAGGATGAAGTGATTGTTGTACTCTGTTAGCATAGTTTGGTAGGCATTATCTGCCAAGGCGTAGCTGTAGGGAAGCAGAGCAAATACAATATTTCCAAGGTAAATCTTGATGAATTCAGAGTTTAAGGCCCTTGTATGAACTGATAGGTGACAAATTAAAGGAAAAAACAACATATAGTATATTAGGTAGTCACTGGGCCGCCATATGCTGCCAGAACAGGTTCAGTGCACCTTTGTATTGATTCTCCAAGTGTCTGGGACTCTAGTGGAGGGATGAACACCATTCTTCCAAAAGATGTTCCCTCATTCGGTCTTATGATGATGGTGGTGGGAAGCACTGTCCAAAATCCCCATTAAGTGTTCTGCTGGGTTGAGATCTGGTGACTGGGAAGGCCATAGCATAAAATACGCAACATTTTCATCAAACCATTCAGTGACCCCTTGTGCCTTGTTGATGTGGTTATTGTCATCCTGGAAGACATCACTCCCATCAGGATGGGAATGTTTCATCACAGGACAAAGGTGATCACTTACAACAACTTCCTATTGATTTGCAGTGATTATTCCCGCTGAGGGGACAAGTGGATCCAAACCATGGCAGCAAAATTCACAAAATTTACTTTACAGCACAATGGAACCATCTGATCCCCTCACTGTTGGGGTCAAGTTTTCCTTTAATTTGTCACCTGTCTGTTTATACAAATATTCATACTTTTCATACAAATTACACTCACATGTGTGGTGGAAGCTCAAAAAAGTTGACCCCCATGTAGGTATCCATCTGTTTCTTATTGTAGATGTCCAGCTCTTTGTAGGGATTGACGGACACTATCAAAGTGCCAATGTAAGTCTAAAATAATGAGTTAAAAGTTGTCAGAATTATTGCAAAAATATTCACACATTTGTTGACAGCAGGATTTAAATGGTCCCTCCCAGACTCACATAGATGAGATCCTTGCTGAAGCGTTTCTTTAAGTTGCTGAGAAATGCAGCATCTGTGGTTTCATCCAGAAGGACAAAGTCCTGGATTCCCACCCGGTCCCTGGCAGTCAGGGCCCCCTCCATGTCGAGCTGCCCCTGTGCAACAAGTCATATCAACCATATGGGTGTTAAATGCACAGCCTCGGAACACTGGGAATAACTTTTCAATAGTAAAATTCCTAATAATTAGCAGAATAATTTGCAAATTTCTATTCAATCTATATTTTCAAAACAACTCTATTACGCAATCTGTACTTCACAGTTGCACATTTGAGTTTGTTATTGTAAATAACTTTAAAAATGTGTGAATTTATTGTTTAAATTAACCCTGAACTTTATAGGAACTAAACTTTGCCAAAGTAACAACAACATTTACATGTGGATATCAATTATATTCATAATTCTAAGCCATGTATTTTGACAACTGCAGTTGTATAAACGAATGTTTAAATAAATGTCTCTGTAGGGGAAGACAGCGCTGAAAAAAGCACCAAAAAAAGCACAAACATGGTGTCTGTTAGTTCTATTGAAATGAGAGTCTAGAGGTCCTATGTGTCTTTGAAGCAAAGGTCTGTGATTGTGCAGATGAACAGACAGAAGATAATGATCGCTACACAACACACAGGGACCTTGGCTAGCAGCCCACAGTTCCCTCAAGCTGACGCACCAACCAAACACAACACACTGTGCAAATGGACTCGGCAAGCCCAAAACAGCGGCACATTTAAGAAGCATAGTGGGAAAAATTCCACCAATCTGTTTTGCATTCGCAGCACCAACACTTAGACCAAAGGTTTTCACAGCTTTTGTTGGTTTTGTATTTTTTTCTCTCTCCTTTGGAAGCAGAAGTCCTTTGATTCTCAAGTCTCTCTGTAAAAACATTAAAAAAGATAATCCATTGGATCTAATTGACACAAAGCCCTCCTTCCCCCCTCCTCCCTTGCCTCTCTCCTCCGCCTATGGCCCTCATTTCTTCTGAGAAAGGCCAAGTGTTTTTGTCCTGTAAATACCACGGAGCAGAGACAAAAAAGACGTCTTTAAAATGCAGTCTACAATCCATTACACATATTCCCCCTGCATATCCATTCAGTAATTATTCATTAGAAAACATTTAACGTCACAGTGAATTTCACACTAGGCAGTCGAAACACAATGGAGGAGATTTGGCCTATTTTGGGGTGAGGAGTTGGGGAGGGGTTAGCTGTACAGAGGAAGGGTGAAGGCGAAGAAGGGGGGAGGAGGGGAGCAGTATTTGTCTGATCTGAGAACCTCTGAAACGGGGCCGTCTTGAGACAACGGGGACAGACTAAATAGTGCAGTAACGGTCTGTGCCCCGCTGCTTGCTGTGACACTCATTTAGTGTGCTTTAGTGTGCCCTGAGGGCAAACAATAGAGGCTTGTTCTTAGCAATCCTGTGCTGTAATTTGGACTTCATTACTTTGCTCATACGGGGCCCCATGGAAGGATAGAGGAGGCTAGTCAGATGAGAGTGTTTTTTTCCACCTGTCAGCCCTGCACCCCCAATGCTCTCACCCCTCTCCTCAACAATACCCCTCACCCCGTGTCCCCACCAATAACCCTCACCCGACCCCCTTCCCATAGCCCCCCACCCTCCCAACCACCCACTTTAAGCCAATGAGACAGGTGAACAATATCATTGAAGGGACCCTTTTTTGGACGTCAGAATCAATCTGGCGTTGTGATGGTAGTGGTGCTGCTGTGGGGTATCTGTGACACCCCCTTCCTTCATGGGAACAAACTTCTCTCAGGGCAGCACAGGCAGACAATGTGCTGGGACAGCGTGACTTAGGGATCTGCCATACAGTATTACAAGTAATAACATGAACAGATAAGCTCCTGTCAAGAGGAGGATTAATGAATTCAGCGGTGATAATAATGCTAATGTTTAAGGTTTTCTGAGTAAATCTAAAGGTTTGCTGTTTTCCATTCAGGGTTCCTTTGGTGTCCTGCAGGTATTTCTTTTAAAGAAAGCTGTCTGCAGCAAGCAGATGTGTTTCTAATGACACTGTGCTAGAAAGGCTGAACACTAAATGGGCGTTTTTAGCCCAGGAGGACAAGAGAGTTTGAGCTGAAGGAGGCAACCTGACTGCTGACAAAGCTCTTCTTGTGCAATGTGTGATTTGTACTTTCTAACCAGCCAAATGGCCTAGATTGTAATTCTAGTTATAATTAAACAATAGACTTCCCAATCTTGTGCATAGCAGCAGAAAGAATGATTATGTAATTAATCCTTGAAGCCGCAGTCAGATCAGGTGGATTGCCTTGCTACCTCAGAGCACAAGCAATTGTATTTTAATTAAGAGATGGTCCCTCATCTTGGTCTAGAGTGTCAGTGTTGCCTGAGACAGAGTGACCTCATCTGTGTTAGGAGTGGAAGTAGCTTTAGGAGAGGGAGGGAGGGGAAGCAGCTGCTAAGACATAGCAATTTACCAACTAACACTTATCTCCCCCTCAAAGAAGATTCTACCTGATTATATGATACATGATAAGTAGAATCTCCACCTGACCCCAGTGTTACTTCAGGTCTTCTTTGCACAGTTTGGACCAGGGGCATGTTTTCCTAAAACATCTTGTAGCAATACTTGGGAATGTGCTCTTTGATCAAAAGTTAGATGAGAAGAGTGATACCAGTTTCATATCTGTAGGTTAATAGGAAATAGGAAGCTAGCCAGTTATCTAAGCTTAGGATACAGACAGGAGAAGCAAGAGGTCTTGCTAAATCAGTGAGTAACCATAATCTGCCATCCATTTGTACAATATATGAAGTTAAAAACAGGAGCAGTTGCCATGCAACAGGTGAAGACTGCAGGATGTCACTGATTCTACATACAAAATGTAATATTTTTACACATTTTTGCACACATGGGATAAAACATGTTGAGTACTGGAGGTGCTGGTAGGTGCATTTTGTTAACTTCTAGCTAATCCAACCCACTTTTCCCCTGTTTCTACTCTTTGTGCTGAGCCAAACTAATCGACTGCTGGTTCTAGTTTAAAATTTATGACAGTGCTATCAATGTTCTCTTCTAACTCCCTACTAGAAAGCATGTTTCCAAGATGTCAAGGCTTTTTTTCTCAGGTGGTGATCATATATCTAAGCCCACACACTTACAATGGCCTAAGACCTTCTTAAGTGACTCCGTAGAGCCCAGGACTGAACCAAACACACAGAACATACTGTAAATTCATTCTGAACTCCGAAGCTTCTTTTACCAACTTTTGGAACCGTTGACAGCAGCTGAGATACCCAAATTGCACCAAGTGTTTTGAAATGCAACAGACCTATAAATCCAGTGATAAAAATGACATTTTTACAACACAAACCTGCATTCTGAAGCTCTATTATTCTGCTGCCAGTGAGGCTCCAAGCTGAAATGACGTCCTTCCCTCCAGAGAAGTTAGACAAAAATAGTGTTTCCTCCTGTGTCTGCTTGCATGGAGGCAACCAGCGAAACAGTGACAGTAATGGCAAAAGTCAAGTTTGTATCACGCTAGTACAAAAAACACATTTACTATCTTCTGGTAGTAGCTCATAATGCAGTATACTGTGGTAACAAAGTTGGTGATGCTGCGTGGAGGCTGGTGCTCACATATGCTTCTCCACATCACCTGTATCCAGGCTGAAGGCACTGTGGGCCGAGTGCTTAATCATTCATGTCGTGGGAGGTGGAGGTACAGGGAGATCTTATTCAGTGCTTACCTGGGTATCTACTGCTCTACTGAGTGTAACATAACAATACAGAAACTAGATCCAAACTACACCAATCCAACCATCCCCCTTTCCCTCTCTCCTGCTTGCGTGCCTTCCCTTCTCTCTTTCTGCCTCCATGCTCCATTACAGCAACAGCAGAAAACTCCCAGTCTTGTTCTTCCAGCTGGCACAGTCCAAGTCTGGTTACTGATCTTTGATTACATGGGTACATTACAGGCTAATCACTGAGTGCTTTATTACTCAGTATAACAATGTTGGTCCAGGGAGCAGCATTGTTTTGAGCTGCAGCCTGAGTTGCCAGTGCTTACAGTGTTTTTGGAAAAAGTTAGCAAGGCTGGTGCCCAAAGGCAATTACCACATTTTTTGCTTCAATGAACACAGTTAACAGGGCCTTTAGCTGAAGCTCCTATGATAACATTCAAAAAAAACAGAAGTTGAAGTATTTTAGAGGTTTTTTATGCTTGTATTAGAGAACTGACAGTGTAGAAATGACAGGAAATGAAAAATTAAACAGGGAGATATGGAAATAAGATTCTTGGCCAGAGCTGACTGGTTTCAAATCTGTGTCATCTCTTTAAACCCATCCATGACCAGGATGCCTCTGAATCAATGCAATCAAGCCTTAATGTTGACAACCGTGTATTTCGATTGTATCTTGGAGGAGAGGCCATCACTTTTTCTGACTCTTCTCGATGAGCTAGCCAAAACCAAAATCTCCTATGTTTCACTTTAAGAAGTGCCTTTTGTGTAAACGGTGTTATTTCTCATGAGTCACCCATAATTTGTCTTTCATTTGTTAAAGATTGTATTTTTTACTGCCTTGTACCATTGCTAATGGTACTAATCTCATCTTACACAACAAAACAAAATCCAACCTGAATATTGTTATTGGCTAAGGAACGATTCATTTTACAGCCAGGTAAAACACAAAACTTACATATTTGAAAGTTAAAACTATTTTAAACACATCAAATTCATGAAATAAGCATGAAGTGATGTACATCCTATCCAAATAATAAACAACTTTAGATTTTCATTGTTTACTATTCTCTAGTGGCAATGCAATAACAATATTTAAGATTTAAGAGGTTTTATTTGTCACATGTTTATAAATTCACAAAAGACAAGATAAAAACAGTCCTAAAAATGAAAATAAAAAGTCATAAATAAGGAGGTGTAAAGAGATTGGGAAACTAAAGTGCATCATTCATTGTGCAAGAGTTGCAGTCGTGTGTGTGTTATATGTATGCATAAGTGTGTGTGTCTGTGTGCACATACATCTATACGTCATATACATTGTGCCAGTGTGTTGTTGTCATTAGAGATGAAGTGCTATGCTGATGCTGATGTTTAACAGCCATAATGCTTTCCATGTTAACGTTCAGCTTAGCTTGTTAGCATGTTAACATTTATAGTTACCATCATCCATCCATTCATTTTCTGTCCCAGCTGACTTAGGGTGAAGGCAGGGTACATCTTGGACAGGCCACCAGTCTATTGTGGGGCCACACAGAAACAGACAACAAGCACATTTACATTCACATCTACAGACAATTTAGAATCACCAATTAGCCTCAGCATGTCTATGGACTGTATGGACTGTGGGAGGAAGCTGGAGCACCACATGGAAAACATGCAAACTCCACACAGAAAGACCCTAGAACCTTCTAGCTGTGATACAACAGTGCTAAGCACTGCACCACTGGGCTGCCCCAGTTACCACCAAATGTAAACTATAATTTGTTTTGCAGGTAGGTGTTTAAAAACTAAATGGCAATGTATCCATAGTTGGGGAGATCACATAAAAGATGTTACAAAACACAGTATAAACTTGTTGGTGGCAGTGGTGATGACACATAAATCTTATTTATGTGGGAACCATGTATATCTATACAAAGATAGATAGATAGATAGATAGATAGATAGATAGATAGATAGATAGATAGATAGATAGATAGATAGATAGATAGATAGATAGATAGATAGATAGATAGATAGATAGATAGATAGATAGATAGATAGATAGATAGATAGAGCGAGAGAGCGAGAGAGCGAGTATCAAATATAAGAGCCACATTGCTTACATGGACAAAAATGCAGCTAGCAGAGTTGTACAATGAGGACACAGTAAAGTTCTTCCTTTGCAGCAGTTTACACACATTAGCTATGCTTCAACTTGCTTTCAACTAGCTAAATCCCTCATTCACTTGCTAAAATAGTTGAGCCTGGACTTGGCTTTAAGGTTATTTATATCTACTAACAATAAGTCATTGATGGATAGTGCCACTATTAGACTGGAGTTTGGATTTGGTAAGGGAATTCCACTTTTGTGTGAATACTGTGTTTTCTTTTTGTTCCTTAAGATGCATGTTAAGGCATCTTTTTGTTCATGCCCTAAACTAGCTGCAACCTGTGAGGTGAAACTGGGTGGGAGCAACAATGTGTTTGCTTCCGTAACCTGGTAACCACTGTTAGAAAACACACTTCCTCCAAGGTAACATAGGTGTCCTTTTTCTCAGCTCTGGTGACCTAAATGCGAGGAAAAGCTCAAGTTTCACCCAATTTATGAACTGATTAATGTTTGGACAGCTTCCAGTCAATCGGCTGTAATGGGGGACCAGTTGAGTGTTCAACATATTGAATTATTCACTCTCCACTCCAGAAAAGTTGTCAAGGTTACCTCTGCCGTCGCCCCACCTCTCCCCCGGCCCAGCGGCCCAGCAATGCTTGTCCAATCTTAACAAGCTTTGTGCTACCCACTGGGCTCTGATTCAGCACGAGACCCGGCAAATCCAATTACACAGGAGTCAGAGAGGTTGATTTTCCCATTATAGATTCCATGCTGAGAATGAGAGCTGATGATAACACTCACATCACACCACTACTGCCCCCTTTCTCTCTTCTCTCCTCCTTATTTTGTGTCCATTTCACTGTTCCCCTGCCTTTATTTCTCTCTCTCTTCCTATCTAATTCCTCTTTTCCCAAAGACTTTCTTTCTCCCCCCTGTTCTTTTCTTTGGATCTCTCCTTCTTTCATAGTCCATTATTCTAATTTTTCAGAGCAGCGTAACGAAGGCTGGGCCCCGTCATCACTTTAGTCCCAAAGTGCTGGGTCAGTGGGGTTACTTCATACCTCGCATTGGACATTTTTTACTTGAAAGTTATTTGTCTTTTGTAAAACTTCATTGTATCTCTCTTCTAAATTGGTTTACTTATTTTGTCCTGATTTTGTGTACTGTATCTTTAACTATCTAATTGCATTACACCTCATATGATAATTTTCTTATTACAATACCTACACACCAGGCATAAATAGTTTCCAGCCTGGATAACCTCTGAGAGGTCACTGCAAGAGCTAAATGCAAAGTAATTCAGGCAACTTGACTTCGGGGTGTCCGAGTTCCCTCCTCAGGGGGGATACATCACGTGGCGGCTGTGCCACATCAAAATTAAATGAAAGCTCTTTTGGAAATGAGGCTCTTTTACACTCAATCAGCTGTGAAAAAGAAGAGGACTTTTGCTCCATCTTCACCCATTAGAGCACTGAAAAGGCCTGACCTCTCTTCAGAGCAGCAGCTTTGGTGTTGACACAGGTCATTCAAAGGTCAACGCCACTGACCTTTCTGAAAATTTAGGATCAGGTTTTCTGTGATCCTTGAGGACAATAGGATTTGGAAGTCCACCAGTCTGTCCAGAGAAGTCAACAGCTGTGTGGGAGAGAAGATGGTGTGATGGGACCTGTTTGTGACTGACCAGTATTGACCGAAACTGTCAGCAAATAAAACATCCAGCCCATTGTTCAGTTTCACGCAAACAGACAGCAGATAGTGAAATTACACAGCTGTGGAAGAAGCATTCAGACTATTTACCTGTGTAAAACTATCAGACATCCATTAGCCATAGAGGACTGTAGGAACTATACAATACAACACAAAAAAGACTTGCCTCCAAAATACCACTTAAGCAAAATTATGTAAGTTTAATTGACAAACTTATTTAAACGGTCAAAAGAAAATGTATCCACAGGGTAGAACTTGCCCCAGCCTGATGGTATAATGGTTGCCAGTATTTCCTCCCAGCAAGAAGGTTCTGATTTCAAACTTACTGACTGACTGGCACTTTTCTGTGTGGAGTTTGCATGTTCTTCCTGGACCTGTATGGGCTCTATATCAGGGGTACCCAGTCCTGGTCCTTGAGGGCCACTATCCTGCATGTTTTAGAGGTTTCCCTCTTCCAACACACCTGATTCAAATAATCAGGATCATCAGGTTTTCTGCAGAGCTTGATGACCTAATCATTTGAATCAGGTGTGTTGGAAGAGGGAAACAGCTAAAACACACAGGATAGTGGCCCTCCTCTCAAGGACCCCCTGTTCTAAATTATGAGTGTTGGCATGCATGGTTATTTGCCTCTTTGTTTTAGCCCTGAGATGGACTGGTGACCCATCCAGGGTTTACCCCACTTCTCACCCAGTGTTTGCTATAGGTTCCAGCTCCTTGAGACCCTACATAGACAAAGCAGGCATAGCTTATGGATGAGTAGACAATACGAATATGTTTTACCATTTTATGCATTTGTTGTGTAGCATAATTTATAGCAATGCATCATTCTTTGCAAACTGACAAGTCATGTGAGTAAAATCTTTATTTGTAAAGTAAATTATATAGTAGAGGGAAAAGTACAACATTTCCTGTATTGAAGCAAAAAGCAGCATGAAATGGAGATATTCAAATAGGTACAAAAACTTTGAAACTGTCCCTAAGTGCAGTATTTGACCAATAGTTCTTAGTTACATTCCTTCACTTATGCCACAGGATGGGGTTTGAACCCAAGTGCAGACACAGAACAGACAGAGACGTGTAGAATTTTCCAAAAGAGATTTATTAAACAAAACCAAGAGAAAACAACAAAACATGGGAGTAAAACTACAAAACTGAGAACTACTCAAATAACAGGAGGGATCTCAGGACTTAAACACTAAACTAGACTAACAAACAGGGGAAATAGAACCAGACTAAAACTGAAATGTGCAGAATAAAGAACTAAACTCAGAAGCAACACACCTCATACAAAAACTAGTGAAGCGACACTGACCAACTAAAACTCTAAACTAACCTCAGGGAAAATCTAAGAAGACCACGGATGATTTAACTAAACAAGAACAGAGACATAAACTAAGGACTGAAACCACTACAGAGAAATAAAACTAAACTGAAAGAGGAGAACAGATGGGGAAACCAGACTTGATATAGAAGGACAAAACTACAACAACCAAAGAATAACTCTAACCAAGAGAATAGGAACAATGGTGAGAATAAACTAAAGCGGGGGTTACTCACAGAACTAAAAACAAAAGAAAGGGGAAGGCAGGTAGGGACCGGGGGCAGGTTCGCGCAGGCTATGGAAGGATCTGGGGGCGACTGTGTCACCGAAGCAGGACGGACAAGCAGAAGACAGAGCAAGGACTGGCAGGGAAACAGGCTTGAATTGTCATTGATCAGGCGGCGCGCAGGAAAATGAACCAGGTTTTTATGGGGAGCTGATGACTGGAGGCAGGTGAGCTGCCATCCACAGGTGTCTTCAATCCCTGCAATCATGGCAACTGCAGGCAGGTCTGAACTGATGAGGGAGAGAGAGGGAGCAGAGGCTGAGGCAGGGATCCTGACAACCTAACTCTGATGATTGGATGGCAAGTCAGTGGTTTGTTTTAGTTAAAAGGTTCAACAAATTGTGATGAAAAGAACGAGCCATATCTATATTGTTCTGATTTGTATTTGTTATTTTTGATGGTAAAATCACCACCACAAAGAATTTTGCCTCCACCATCGTAAGTCCCAGTGAGGACTATAGATGTCTTCTTATCTGGAGTTAATGCTGCATTAAAACAGATGCGGTTGTTCCATGTGTTGAATGTAACTTTGCACTGAGTTCAGACACATTCAACTCTGTTGTACTGAGCAAAGATGAAATGGTGAGGATCCCATTTGGACTTAGTGACAAAAATCTCAGCAGCTCTGACAATCTTATCAGATGAAACTAAAACTATCTCCAGTGCTAAATATCATATGGTTGAAGTAATGTTTAGGAGTGTTAACCCCTTAATTCACATGTGTGGAACTAATTATGCAGCAAACAACTGCAGCTATGTTGATCTGCATTTTGGGTTTCTAGGTTTAGTCTCACTTTATTGTTAGCAAACTATTATAACTCTGCATCCTTTTTAAATACCCTTTCATAGTAAAGATGTGAAGTCATATGAACATATTATAAAAAACCAGTGCTAACAGTTAATCGTCCCCCGTCTGAAGGTGTAGCTACACTGGAACCTGATGTAAGTTGTCTCCGGCTGACTGACAGTCTGGACTCTGGACACTCTGCTCTATCCAGGTTGAAGCTTCAGTGGGAAAACATTGGCAGGACACTACTCCTTGGCTAAGTATGGCTGACAGCCGCTTCCTCTGTGTGGCCAGAGGGTCACTCTGGGTGACGTGCTGTTCTGGGGGACACTGTGTCTCTGCCTGCAGAGGCGATTAGAGGGGTGAGCTGACCTCGTTCTCAGAGGGGCTGATGTGTTTTATGTAAACACTTGGTGCAAGACAAAAACACAGGCTACAAACACAGGCCAACCCTCAGGCGGTGATCCCATTGTTTACCCATTACTCCTGAACAGGCATGAGAGAGGAGAGCCTTCACTCTGTGTTCCTGAGCTGCAGGGAGTCCTCGAGCTTTTCGTGGCACTGAGTCGCTCCTGAATGCCTCACACACAGCCAGGTCATGCCCTCAGAGCTGCCCCCAGGTCACTGCCATTACCTTAACAGTGCTAAGCTATCGCTACCTGGGCATCACTAACATTACCATTATTAGGCCTGCACAGGCCTCCACTTCTGATTGCAGATTTCAAATCTTAAAGATTCTGAATGGTACACTGCAGTAATACAAAGTGATGGTGATATTATCAGGATATTAACTTGTGGCAAGGTCGTGATATTTTGGAACTGTCAAGCTAAAGGGACGCTCACAAGTGTTGTTTCAGTGGTCCTGTAAGTGGTCCTCGCTGAAGATGCAGTTTGGAATCTTGATCAGTAGAAGTAAGGGACTTGCAGTGGTTTTTCTTTGCAGGAGCAGTTTTCTTGTGTGTGACATATTTATCTGTCTATCCATCCATTATCTATACACCGCTTAATTCTCTGTAAGGTATTTGGGGGTGGAGTCTATCCCAGCTGACTCAGGGCGAAGGCAGGGTTCACCTGGACAGGCCACCAGTCTATCACAGGGTCACACAGAGAGACAGACAACCAAGCACACTCTCATTCACACCTACGGATAATTTAGAATAACCAATTAACCTCAGCAGTCTTTGGACTGTGGGAGGAAGCCGGAGCATGTGGTGAGAACCCACACAAGCACAGGGAGAAGTCCACACAGGACCTTCTAGCTGTGAGGCGACGGTGCTAAGACCATGACCACCTTGCTGCCAGCATATTTGTATTAAATAAAGCATTAACACTGCATGTGTCAGTTTTAAAAAAAACAAGCATTAACTCTATTGGCCAGTAACATAGAGTGATATGCAGAGGTCAGAGAGTCACATCCTGAATAGCTGCTGAGTTTAGTAATCCAACAAAACTGCATTCACTCTACAGGCACAAATTTAATGCTTTACTAATAAACTGTAATATAAGATTGTTGGCTCTACAGCTATTTTCTTTTTGGATCAATTTGCTAATTTTGATTAAATAACAGAAAATAGTAAAATGGGCCCATAAAAAAGTTGTGACATTGCTTGCTTTGTCACAAACCTTAAAAGTAAAACAGCAAATCCTCACATTTGAGAAGATGGGACTACATATAATGTTTGGTGTTCTGGGTGTAAAAAAAGAGAGAGGTTATTAATTGATTGTCAGAAAGGCTTATTGTGCTGCTCATTGATCAATCAGTAATCAGCAAATAATTCCAGCTACAAGGTGTTTCTGTTATTTTACTCAGTATTTGGCTGCTGTTCACAGTCCTGCTCATGCACACTGGGCACAAGAGTCAGACTGGGAACTCAGTTATACCATCATCATCATCATCATCTTGAGCAACTCCAACATTTGACAAAGTCTGAGCCCACCCTCTCCCCCACAGAGTTCCCCCCTCACCGTTTCCAGATCACAACCCCGCGGGCTCTAGGACCTCAAGGATCTGCTCTCTGAAGGATGCTCTTGTTTTCGTCCGTTACGTTCATGCATGTAATCATTGATTGTGCCTATTGTGACAGGCCGATTCACCATCTGTAGGCTCCCATGGGGCTGATACTGCTGTCACTGCAGTCTCCCTGCAGACTTTAAGGAATTCCCCTTTAATTTCCGGCAGCAATTTAATCTCAGACTGGTTTCACACTTAAGCCTGGTATTAAAAGACCACACCTGCTCCTTCGTACTTCACTCCAACACTGACGCACTAATATTGAATCAGGAGTTCTTTTTCATTTCCATGTTATTTTAAGTTGTAAAACTATCTCAAGTGAGACAAATACGTTGGAACTGTGTAACTTCTGGCTTGTTTGTGACTTCTTTGAGGTCATACAGATCCTCTGGAGGTCCCTGAATATGAGAATTTGATAAAACACATTCATTTTTCTTAGAAATTATTGGGAATGTAAACTAACTTAAAAAAGAATGGGAGCTGCTTTTTTTTTTTACTACTCTTCTTACAAATTCTAATCTGCATGAGAAAAGGTTAGAAATCCCTACAAATCACTTCAACAGGGAAGCCCTAAATGGCCATGGTTTACCTTAATTTTTTCGCTACCTCTTGTAGAGAGAACAAGATAAACGAGAACTAACTGGCCAGACCAGAAGGTGCTCAGCTGCCTGCAGACCACCAACTGAAGCCAGGCCTGGACGTGCTCTACTGCAGCTGCACACTCTAATGAGGTAAGTTAGGCCTGTTCATGTGTTTGTACTTTTGCAAGTCTGTCGATACAAGTTATCGTCCTTGAGACCAAGATAATTTTGTCATTATCACGACATAATGGATTTTGTTATTGCGTGATAATGACAAAATTATGTTGTTTTCTTGAGAAAAAGAGTGAAAAAAAATTAAGTTGAGCCTTGGCCGTTTAGGGCTTCCATAGACTCAAAACGGTCACGCAGGCTATTTCGACAGACCACACACAGAACACAGTGAAATGCAAAACTGAAGTAGGCTATATTTAAAAAACATGCAATTCATCTTCAGTGTTGCAGGGTAGTGCTGTAACGTGCTACCAACTTAAGATAGAACTCTCTTCATGCCAGAGTTGTTTTTCTTTTTTTTTTTCTAAAGTGGACCTGCTCTCCAGACGAGTGTGGGTTTTTGCCGCCTCCTGCTGCAGCCCACCCGGCCCCCTGCCCTCCCTGCCCGCCTCTTTTTCCCACTGCTGAGAGGAGCAGGACGCGGCCACGGCGGCGGGAAACAAATTATCTACAAGCACTTCCCTAAAAAAAAAAAAGTTCACACTCACACACACAGATGCCACAAGTAGCGACTCACAACGTCTTAGACCTGAACGAGGGAGTAACTGGGAATAACCTAGCAAGGAGGACAAGGTGGAGCAGGATGGATATTTAATGATCATTCTTCCTTTTTCTTATGTGTTTCTTTCTTCTGTTGCTGGCATTGTGATTAGTCCGGATCAAGTATTTGGAAGAAAAACTTAATCTTTTGTCAGAACTAAACATCCTGAGCAGGACTGAGCCTGAACTGGTGTATTTTGTGTTTTATTCAAATACGCACAGGGCGCACCGGTGTGCCAAAGGAGCAACAAGTGCACAGGCAGTCAGGAACCGTAAACACATCGTCTCATTTGCTTGATAATCAGCCAATGAGAAGAGCAAGGTGTCCTGACGGAGTATGGCCTAACGTTTAATGCAGGAAACGTGCGTTTGGCTGCTGATGGATGTGCGTGAAGGAGCGCACCGAGAGCGCATAAAGTTCCCAGAAACCGAGAGAAAATAAAAACCCATCATCTCGCAGCTTCAGCTCTTGTGCTGTTGGAAGTGTGGATGTCGTCGGAGCCGCTGACAGTCGCTGCATTAACAACAGCTGTCAAAGTCATGGGACCCTCCTGCCCCCCGGGCCACTTGGAGCTCCGCTGAGGTCTCCACTGCGCATGTCAGAGCGCTGGACCGCTCCAGAGAGGGAAATTTAAAAACGGTTTTTTGGAGAATCAAGTGCAGCACAGAGAAATACAGTACAGGGGCTCACGACCGGCTCTCACCTTCTTCAGTATCAACCAAAACAGGTGACTTTTGAAATTATTTCTTCCTTCAGCTTCAGACTGTCTCATCGGATTGTTAGTTCAGTTGTGCCAGTTGTCATTTAAATGATTTTTAACGATAATTTCTCAACAGGCAGGCTAAATGAGAAGACATTTAAAGCTAGGCTGGTTGACAAAACGTGACCAAACTATGATGCAAACATCTGTACTTCTGCTTAATTAATACAAGCTGTAGTATTTTATTTCTGTAGGCTATTCTCTGTATTTTAATTCGTAAGAGGGGATTAAAAAGCAGTCAAACAACAGAATGAGCTCCAGCTACAACAAAGGCACACTGATGCCAAATAGACATTTTATGAGCTTCTATCTTCTTGTGTTAAATTTTTGTTTGACCCTAAATTTAAATATGAAATGCTTTTGCTTTTATGGAGCAGTTTAATATTTTTTGAAATAGCACATGCTGTTTCACTGTGTTTATTTACTCACAGAGGATACTATTTGAAGTAATATTGAAAAAACTATTATATGCATAGCTTGCTTGTTTCAGTTTAAAAATCAGTGAAGGCATAAGCTTTAACTGTGTGGTTGTTCTTTTATTTATTTTTTTTACTGCAGCAGTACTACACATCCCAGGAAATGATAGAAGGTGGAATAACTTCCAGGATGTCAGGAATAATTGAGAATGCAGGGCATCATCCGTCTCCACAGGACTACAGGTAAGACTCCTGATTTAAACCATGTTCAGCTACATTAACACAAACTCTTACAGAATATTCAAGCAGTAAACAATGTGCGTTTTCCTTGCTACATGTTGTCAAAAACACTCAAATCCGAGACGCCTCGATACATAAAAGGCATATTTTTTATGGATAAACCCTTTAAGATGTTTCCCTAAATGGTTGTGGAACAAACTGTCTAACCCACTATGTTTAATCTTAATGGTAGATAGACAGCTCTTTTTGTGCCTGGGGGGTTGCATGAAAAAGGAGAGAGGAGGAAAAAAAATCCTGAAGAATAAATGATTTTCAGTCTGAATGGATCTGTCAGAAACCATCAGCTCTGTTTACACTCCCGCTGTCGGCGCACGGAGAGCCTGAGCCTCTTGGCTTGCCAGCTCAGGGGGAGACAGGGCGCTCTGGGTCACCAGCATGCACAAGTGGCTCCCAATTAGAAAAGGAGGGAGGAAAGGAGGGAGGGGAGGAGGCACAATATTTAGTGTTGTTGAACTTCTGGAAAAACTTGGATGATACATGGAGACACCAGCTCAACATGTTTTGCATCAGTGAGCAATTTCTATGCTCTGCTAGGGACAGAGGAGGGGAGGTGGGAATGCCCCCTTGTGTGTCGTCTATTCAGTGGTTTCCATCAGTAGGTTCTACGCATTTATAATGGGCGATTGCAATCTTGAATAGATTTGTCAAACAAAAGTACTAAAGAGGAGCTACAGAGGAGAGTTTTGATGCATTTTGAGTGTGTGTACAAATTTGCTTTTGTGTGCAAAACAAAAAAAAGAAAAGATTGCTGCAATTATACTTTTGTAGTACCTCAACATTCATCTTGATATTGTTATACTTGAACATACTTTCTTTGTTGAAAGTGAAAGAAAAGTCACATTAGAGAATGAAATTAGACCAAGAGTCAATCTCTAGAAGTTTGGTAAACTAACTTCAAAGCCCCGATAATGTGATGCACATGCATGTTGGAGGACGTGTGCTGCTGATTCCTGGCTGCAATGATGTCACTTATTCAGACGGCCGACACAGAGCCCTGACCTCAAACTACATTTGCACCCCCTCTTGCCCGAGGCTCCGTTGATTTTCCCCGTTAAAGGGAGGGGAGGCAGGGGGATGATGGAGGAGGAGGAGGAGTGGGGGCCTGGAAAGGGACAGGGAAGCAGATGGCATCCTATTTGTCCCTCTTATGTGAGGCCTGTCATTCCAACAGATTAATGCAAGGGTCGGGTAAAGAAAAGAAATGACAGAGACAATCAAGGAAGGGTCTGAGGAAGACAATAGAGCCACGTGCCACTGGGCAGATTTGTCGTTTGGGACACAATAGGTGATCATTTTTCAATAGACAAGGCCAACTGTTGCAGGCAACATGTGCTGCTGTCCCATGTTTCAAACGATCTTATGCGTTGTTTACTTATGATTCAGCCAATGGGTAGGGCCAGACCGTGGTCACCTGACACAGGGTTGATTTTTTATTAGGAGATTTGGTGTGTGTGTGTGTGTGTATGGGGGGTGTACTCCTGCACTGTCCACAGACCCACAGAGTAACTGAATTGTACGTGTTGTCATAGCGACCCCAATTACGAAACCCTTGCACAGTAAGTGTGTGTGCAGAGAAGACTGGAGAGGATTCAAGAGGATTCCTCTCTTTCTTTCTTTCTCTTCGAGGCTCGCCTCATAAAAGACATAAAAACTGAAAGTTGATTTGTGCTGGCAGTGCACTGGTTAAACAGAAATGCTGCATTTAATTTAGTTGTTTAGCTGACATTGTATTTTTTAAATATTCTTTGTTTAAAAATCTGTTTTTATAAATTGAATTAGCCATTTTATCTTTATTTCATTCACAACAGAGAAAAAGAAACAAAGATCAGTGGGCCACTCCAGTAAAAAAAATATCAAGAAAAACACACGTCAACAGATGATTTACTGGAAATGAAAAGCTTATTTAACTCCCTCATTGTTGATTAAAACTGTCACTGCTAAATAACACTTGTAGCTAATCTTCTTATTGTAAATCCTGGATGGCTAATACATACACAGCTTCACTGCGCAACTTTCATCTGTTTCCCCACATTCACACTCATTACAGTGCTTTTGACTTTGATGGACAAAATGTTCTGTTGAGTGTTTAGATTTAAATTCCACTTGTGATCTGTGTGCGTCTGAGCCGACAGCCGTGTTAAGCCCCCCCATCCCCTCCTTTCCTGCAGGCTTCTGACCACGGACCCCTCCCAGCTGAGGGAGGAGGACCTCCCTGGGGACCTGCAGTCTCTGTCATGGCTCACCTCTGTGGATGTGCCCCGGCTACAGCAGATGGCTGATAGCAGAGGCCACAGCAACGGGCCCTCCCAGGGCAGCTTGCTGGAGCAACAGACAGGTGAGGTGGCTGGGAGGGGACAGAGGAAAATTCAAAAACTGCAGCAACTCTCTGATTGGATAAACCCGGACTGAGGAGTTCATCTGGATTTTTAGATATAAACAGATTTAGAAGACTGTCCTGAAAGACAAATGCCAAATGGGAATTTTTCCGCACTAAATACGCAGGGACATTTACGCTCAGAGAGTAGTTCATGTTAATAGTTTTGGTTTGAGATGCTTAAGTACAGCTTTGTGCAATCAATTATGCGCTTATATTTTTCAAACATAATTAAAATGATCACTTACAGGACTAATCCACAGACATCATAGTGAACTGTTTAACTAAAGCAGATGATGAGCCTTTGATACGTGATATTTTTTGGAGCTATGAGCAACTCATTCTACTGTCAAAGCACCACAGCAAAAGGCTTCAAGCCCAATAAAATTACACCACAAATGCCTGGATGAATAGAAAAAAACTCTAAGTGAGAAAAAATGTCTAAATGTTTTACTGTCCATCTTCACAGCTCAGCTGAACAGCATGACGATGTCGGCGAGCCAGGGCTCCATGCTCCACCTGCAGAGTAACATGCAGCACAGCCCTCTGGGAATCAGCATCATCAACACCCACAGTGGAAGTGTAAGTTTTACCAGCACTGCAAGAAGAAGCATCTTTCACATTTTGTGATGCTAAGTCTAACGTAGGTCGTCCCTGCATTTGTTTCACAGATGTCTCCATTCTCCATGAATGGGCTGCCCTCTCCAGGATACCAGTGCCCTACCTCAGTCTACCAGCCAACACCCCAGCAGGTGTATTCTCTAACCCAAACTGGACAACAGGTAATTTACTTTTGGCCAATGAAGACTATATTAGTGGATAAATGGTAAAAGATAAGGTCCTCATTATTCTCTCCTCTCTCTCTTAGTGTTCAACTGGTGGGCTTTATAGCAATGTCTCTTTCAACAACCAAAGTCTTTTCACACAACCTCGTCTGGCTCCTCAAGACCAGGACCTGCAGCCCAAGTCTTTCCCCAAACCAATCTACTCCTACAGGTCAGCACACAAAGGCTTGTCCAAAACAAAATATCTACCTCAATTTTCTCATTTTCGTTTTTCACCTAATCTGCTTATTTTTTCCTCAGCTGTTTGATTGCCATGGCTCTGAAGAACAGCAAAACTGGCAGCCTCCCAGTCAGCGAGATCTATAGCTTTATGAAGGAACACTTTCCTTATTTTAAGGTATGATACTCTGTTAATATTACAAGAAGACTAAAAGGGAAGGCGTATGTAGATTAAGAATGTGACTGATTATATGTGACCTCTCTGCTGCAGACTGCACCTGATGGATGGAAGAATTCAGTCAGACACAACCTCTCTTTAAACAAGTGCTTTGAGAAGGTGGAGAACAAGACAAGCAGCTCATCCCGAAAGGGCTGTCTGTGGGCACTGAACCCTGCCAAAATTGACAAGATGGAGGAAGAGATGCAGAAGTGGAAGCGCAAGGACCTCCCAGCCATTCGCCGCAGCATGGCTAACCCTGGTCAGAAATGTATTTTTGTAAATGTAAAAGGTCGACCAGGAAGCAAGTCGTCAAAAACTGACAGCGACGTATTTGTGCTCAGTCTGACAGTCTGTCTTCCTCCTTACAGATGAGTTGGACAAACTGATCACAGACCGTCCAGAGAACTGCAGACGAAAGGCTTTAGAGCCAGGAATGACTCGGCTGCCCAGCTGTCCAACTGGCCTCTCGCTGCCGGTTCCGGCCCAGATGCAGCCTCAGCCAATAGTCACTCTGTCCCTGCCGTGTTTACCAATGCACCAGCACCACCAGCTCCAGGCCCAGCTCCAGGCTCAGGCTCGACTGGGCCCCATGTCCCCCGCCCCGGCCCAGACGCCTCCCCTCCACACAGTCCCTGACCTCTGTCACAGTCCGCTCACCCAGCAGCCCAGCAAGCCTCCTGACGACTTCTACAGCGTGCACGGTGACACACACACAGAGGTGGACGCACTGGATCCAAGCATCATGGACTTTGCCCTTCAAGGTAAACTAAATTTTAAAATGACAGGCTTTTTTTTTTTGTTTATTTACAAGATAACTGCAGTGTTGTTGCATCAGCACACTAACGCCTCCATCCATCTGCTCAGGTAATCTGTGGGAGGAAATGAAGGACGACAGCTTTAACCTGGATGCTTTGGGCACCTTCAGTAACTCACCCCTGCGACTATCAGACTGTGACTTGGGGACAGCAAACCTCCCTCCTGCCTCCAGTGGAGCGAACCTGCCACTGTCAGATGTGCAGGTGACGGGGCTCTACACCTCCTACACTTCCCAGGATCCCCTCTCTTCTCAGTATATGGGCGCACCGACCAACAGCAAGCCCATTGCTCTGCTTTAAAGCAGCCAAACTCTTTCAAACAGAGTCAGCATGATTTATTCAACTGTCTGTGGATATCTGTGGATGCCAACTGAAGATGGTCTGGTTTCTCTTGTGCTCCTGGAGAACTACTTGGAGAAAAGTGTTTGAAAATCATTTCACATACAAGAAAACTGCTCATTAAGAATTGAAACTGCTGGTAAATAAAGAAGCGGCTGTAAGAAACACTATGTAAGACTTCAAGTATGTAGCTTTGCCAAGCAAAGACTCAAAGCCTGTATGAGTACAGACTCTATGTGGAGAATTACGTGTAAGTTAGCACCCGCCAGTTTTTCTACTGTTCACTCTGCGTTTTAAAGCCTTTCCATAATGTAGATCGCATCTCTTGTCTGTTGTATTGTTCTAGATGTTATTGCTGTGATGTTTTATTTATATTTATAAAAGGCAGCTGGAGAAAGTGATGACTCTATCAATCTTTTGCTGTATATATTTGAATGTTTCAAAAATGTTATCGCCACAGAAAAGCTTTCTTTTGACTGTGTTTACCCAGTTCATTCCAAAATACAAAAGTGTGCCAACACGTTCAGTAATCCAGATTTTACACAATATTTCTCTACACAGGGTGGTTAACGTGCCTCAAGTGTATATTATGTTCATTATCTTGATCATAATAAAAATCAGTTGGGTAAATAAAAGAGGCTTCTTTATATTTAAATATATCAATGACATTTATTAACGAGCAGCCCTTGGTAGAATACAAGACACAGGAAATAGTTTATATACATTCAAATGTAAAGTTATGGCTGATGTTTCTGATATTTCAGTCAGTGGTAAGGCAAATCAACACATTCTCTAGAGAGACCATCTTCACTCCTTATGGAACCTGAGTTGTTTAATGTCATTAAGATGCAGATAAAAGTGACAGAAATGCTCACAAGTATCCTACACAGTGTCACACTACCTTCTATCATTCATGCCTCTGTCCTCAACATACAGAATAACAACAAAGATAAACAAAGTGACAATGAAACAGGTGGACTGAGTTAAACATCAACAGTGAAACAACAAATACTGCTCAGTAGAAATTGGCTTATCAAGGTGCATTTCTGGATTACAATACTAATCAAAATTCCAGAAAGAACTGATTGATTTCAAGATTTTCTGGCTTTAGAGTTTTGATCAAATAACTGATCGGCTGTTTGAGCTTATTTCTACATTCAAAGATGAACACACTTTCTTTATGTAATATCTTAAACTAAATGTGATACTTAGCATCTAAATATCAAGTCTCCAATGTAATGAAGCCTGAATAACTTGTGAAATACATGGAAAGGCCACTCAGCAGGGTACACTTGACGACAGACAGTACTGTCCATGTGTGTGTTTACCCAGACTGTAACCCTGAAATTCAAGACTGTGTGCCTTTAGCTTGTCCACCTTTTAATACTACAGCGCTTCAGTACCAATAAAGATTAACAGTACTAGAACTAGAATAGTTTTTTTCTAGAAGAGTTTTTTATTCTTTTAAATATAATAACCTGACAAAGTCTCACAGCTTAACTGGTGCTGGTGTTGTCCATAGTTGTGAGCAGATGCGACAGCTTGGCCCTCTGGGCCGGAGTGATGTTCTGGCTCATGTGGATGATGCAGTCCATGACCACGTCAGGGTTGGCCTGCACCAGACTAAACACAAGGGAAAAATTAGAAAATGTTTAGCATTTAAACATGTTGACATAAAATATTTTCAGAGGTGAAAATGTGGAGGCTGGTCTAAATTTACAGTTAAGGTAGCATATTCAGCTATGCAGGTTGTTCTGCAGTGGTTGAAGGAAAAATGACTCTTAGTGGCTTATCTTGTGGTGTTGAGAAGTCACTTTTGATTACCACCATGACAATTTTGTCACTATTAAATTACTGTGCAAAACCCAGAATGCATCTCACTGAGACTTGTACGTATACTGTATGGGATATTTGATTTATTGGCTCAATGAAACTGCAATTCTATGGGAAGTTTTACCTAAATATGACAAATTTGATGAAGCAACTAAGTTACCCAACTATATATACAGTGTAGGCCATCAATGCTCACATTTCACTGCTTTATTGAGATGTAGGGCACTAAATGTGCTATTAATGGCACACAAAATATGCATGTGTCTGCTTACCTGCGAATGTGTTTTAGAGTGTTTTCTCTTTTCAAGTATTTGATGTTCTCTCGAATGGCTGATCGTGTACCGTCCTCCTGGGATAAATGCTTTTCAAGCCACTCGACTACTGCTTGGTTATTATCCCAGAGGTAAGCCTGGGAGAGCAGATAGATACTTTAAATCTCTGATCAGTTAAGTTTTTAAACATTGATATCCTCTAAAAGAGTATGTAGCTCATGATTTGTGATGCACAACTAAAAACTGTCACTGGATATTTCAAAGACAAGCAACAAATAGGTCGAAGACGTTCATTCTTCCAGTTTGATTGATGGTGATATTCACAGCTATACAGAAGGGTTAAGAAACAGTAACTTCACAAGAGTCATGGTAGAGAAATGACCAGCACCAGACAAATAACCATTACTCTAGTGCCCATGACATTAAAAAACAGTTGGTTTTAACTGTGCTTTTCTAGACATTTATTCACAATGTGTACTGGATGTTGAACATTACTAGAAACAGTATCTCTTTCTGTTGGCACATACCTTGACTGTTCCCTCTGTTTCAACAAACCAACGTCGCAGCATGGACTGCATGTGTCCATCACCGAGATCCTTGTTGGCCTGTAGTATTTCACACTTCACCACCTGCTCCAACAGGAGGCGACGCAGACGCCAGTAGAAGAAGGTCCGCACATTCTTCCAGTCCAAAATGTCCTGTTAAAAATGTCAGAGAGCACAGTTAGACAATGTATAAGAGCTTGAGTCCTGTCTAAACACACCTTCATTTCTGCCATCTAATGTTACACACATTGCCAGTCATAACACCAGATTGTTAATGAAGCACACACTTACAGTGATGACACCCTTCTCCTGCATCCTGCCTGGAGTGTCATGGAGGTCTACAAACTGTACTGCCACCTGGTGGTAGATGGGCGACAGGAATTCCTCTCTTGCTTTGAGTTTTGCCTCCAGCTCTCTGCACTGTTTGTCAGACAGCTCTGGGGAAGCTGATTGAAACAGAAGAACCTGAAGTCACTCAAAGGTTACAAAGATGCCAGCAATGCTTCGGTAATAAAGACAAACACAAAAAATCAAATGGTTCTTTGGTTTGAGATGGAGAGAATCTTTACCCAGCTGCTCAACCAGACGAGCATAGACTGAATCTAGTCTTCTCATGGTCTTCAGCAGGTCCTTCCTTCTGTATTTGATCTCAACTGTACCTTCGGGCTCCAGCACACCACCTCTGGACACAAAATAGAATACCAGGAGACATACATGACAAACTTGTAATCACACATATCTGTTTCTTAGGTTGCAAGAAAACATCACTGCTTCAAGTACCTGCTCTCCCTGTCAGCATAGAGCTCCATACACAGGGGGTTGATGGTGGGGTCTATCACCACCCAGGACCCCCCTCTCAACTCAGCATGTGGTGGGATGTACACCAGCACTGGCTGCCGGAAACCATGCAGGGCATCCACAATGTAGGCCCCAAACTTCAATATCTGATCATACATATCTGGGACAGAAATGGGCCAAAAAAGCTGTTATTTTATGAAATACAAAAGTCTTGGGTCGGGTTGCAATCATTTTGGCAGTTACACATTTTTTTAGTTCGTTCATTTGTTTGTCGCAGTTTTTGGTTATTACAAGTCTCAGCTTTAATTTGAGTAGAATTGTGCTAATATTGAAGGAGCACACGTCCTGTGTATGAAATGGAGAAGGAAGTCTCCCTTACAGCAAGTCAGAAATGATTATCTCGTTTAAGAGAAGACTTCTGGACCATAAACTTAAAAAATTCTAGTTAGGATGAAAAGCAGAAAAACTAGACTGGGGGTCACAGAAAATCTATAAAGCAGCCCACAGAGTTGTGGAACAAAGTTTTAATCAACCTCTAAAAATCAGCCAATATCAAAATGATGAAAAGAGTGAGGTGTGGAGGACAGAAAAGGAGAATCAAGAGCCAATCAGCTGGTCTTAATTTGAGTGAACTTATTCCGCTTACTGAGGACCAGACTGAAAGCAGAGAGACCCCACAACAAGAAAGAGCTGAAGGTTTGGCAGAGTATCACCAGAAAAGATACAAAACATCTGCTGAAGATGAATGTAATAATTTTGTCTGACTTCATGTGTATGTCAAAATACTTATAAAACCCCTACAACTTTGAACTCTATGTGTTGAAAGGGACATATCACCCACACAGTTTCTTCTACATTATTGTAAATCTACTCAAATTAAAACTGAAACTTGACATATTAATGTTGCATCGCTTATTTTAGTTTGAATCAAATGTGCTGAAGCACAAAGAACAAGAAATGCGCAACTGTCCAAATTCTTACAATCTGAACTGCATGTTGTGCAGTGTCTTTAAAAAGTTTAGTATTCATCCTTTACCCTTCATTCCCCCAGAGAAGCCCCTCCAGTTGGCAAACACCATGAGAGGCAGGCGTTCACGGTTGAAGTCACAAATCGCCTGAGCTGTTTTAAAAGCTGAATCTGGAAACCACACCTGGCCCGCCTGCTGCAGAACCTGACATGAATGCACAAAAACAAGGGCAGAGGTTAAATGTTCTTGTAATTATAACCACAGCTTATTATATGACATAAACACGTGGAGATATTTACTCACTTTAGATTCTGAATCGAGGTTTGCTGGATCTGCCGGGACAGTTAGTTCAACTGTGCGTGTTTCAACAGCGATGACACCAAGGGGGATTCCTCCCAATCTATAATCAAATATATTGATTGATTTACACATTAATAGGCATTTAACATAGGTATACAGTATTTTGTAAGTGTTCAGATTGAGTGTAAACAGATTTACCGTCCTCTTCCCACTACCACTGTCTGAGCCCAAGACTCCATGATCTCCATGAAGGAGCCTTGGTCAAAGAATCCACTCTGCCAGGTGCCTCTCACCGCTAATGACACAAATTAAAATTACATTACTTGGTGTCCTACTGAAATAGACAAGTTTCAGAGAAGAGATCATGCAACTCACTGGGGTGAGGTCTGCCAGCAAGCATCCAGCGAGGGTCATATGGTGCTTTAGTAGGAGTAAACTCTATCTCTCTGTCTACTGGATCTGTAGTTGCCATTACAGGCACAGGAGAGTGATTGTTCTGTGAGGACATGAGATAAAAATGTAGTAAATGACCTGAAGGATTGGTTCAGGTACTGTATATCTGGATTTCAACACCATATACACGTCAAACATTACCTTTGGCATGTATGAGAGCCACTGGAGGATGGTGTAGACGCCTTCAAAGTCATCTGGCACAGTGGTGTGTGTGACTCCGTTATTGTGCATAATCTGGACTCCTCCTAGCTGGTTGTTAGACGTATATACCTCTCTGCCCAGAACCTGGAAAGAGCACAGTTTAACTTTTCTGCTACCTTTCACTTGAAGTACTCCAGTATTAATGCCAAATGTAAAGCTATTTAAAATAAAGCAACCTATCTCAAACTAGAAATTTTAAAATGGCCTCCAATCTGGCTGTAGTAACTAGCACTGAACAAGCCAACAATAGGCGTTTAAGAAGACAACAAACATATCAATTAAAAATTTCAAAAACAATGCTATTCTTATTTTTTTACATTAAATACTACAAATCAACGCACTCTTGGCTACACACAGTGGCTGTGATAAGGCATTTAACCCTCTGAACCTCCAAAGCCCACTGGTGCGTTGTTACCTTTATAAAAACCGTCAAACTTACAACATTTATCAGAGCGAGAAACTGTAAACACAGGAAGAACTGTCAGTTTTTTTTTAACTTTCCGATGGCCCTTGAACAAATCATGTGACTCAAAATCATCATTTTTCATCAAAATCACTTTATTGTACATGTCTCATTTAAATCTTTTAAAGAAAAAAAATCCCTTGCAGTATCCACAATCTGTAAAAAACTAAAAAACCTGTGATCCTTGGGGCAGCTGTAAAGCCATTAGTGTCTCAGTAGCTACCAACACACAGAGAAAATAGAAGAGTATGCAAAATAGCCTATAGAAAGTCGTAAAATATCTTTACTCGGGAGAGCCAGCATTTTTTTCCCCATATTGATAACACCTTTGAGCCATTTTAAACATATTGATTCATTTTTTTTTCCATTTTTATGTATATGTTTTTAAGTAATTTATGGCATCATAACAGTGTTATACTACACAGAGGTTGTCTGTACTACTAGCCATGCTTGTGCTGTTTCCATAGAGGTGCAGGACTTTCTACTGCAGTAAAATATTAGGCCACAGTAAGCACAAAAAAAGAGCCAGGAACTGCTTTTGGGTTTAGGGGGTCAAGATGAATTAAGCTGACAAACCTTGTTCAGAGCTCCTGCTCCAGTCAGGATGATGTGAGAGTTCTCCACCTGGATCACTCGCTGTCCCAGACGGACCAGATAGGCTCCGATTCCAATCGCACGGCACGTCACCTGCAAGACCATGAGGTGGCTTCAGTAAAAATCCCAGAGAGTTTGCTGCTTACTGCTGAGGAAAGTCAAATCCACATTCTTACCATACTGATTGTAATTATCTCTTCATAGGCCTGAGAAGATTCTCCAGCAATGGTGCCAGAACCTCGCAGGTTCTCAACCCCAAGACCTTCATCCTTCCCAATGATGTCAGTGATGATGTACCTGTAACAGGTGAGCACATTGACAAGACCAACAAAGGACAAATCTTTGTTAGTCAGTTCAACTTAACTCAGTTACATTTCAATTATATGTCCCTTCTGACCACACAGCCAGCTGGTAGAATTTGGTTCTCATGCCATAATTAACATCATGGATCCAACAAACATACATACATACATACAAACTACAGAACAGATACACACTTTAAATACTTTACACACATCACAACAGTTGCACCTAGATTTGCAAGACTATCCCACAGAGACAGGCTAGGGGTTTCATTTTTTGATTAGTCAACTGTGCTTCATAGTAAGACTAAAGACTGTACCTGGATTCTCCACCTTCTTCTACATGGTGACAGTGAACAGAGTTGGTGGAGCTGATACGGGTGTAGTCCTGCGGTGTCAGGTAAAGGTATTTGAAACCCTACAGGAAGAAATGGAAATAATCCCTTTTAAAATGTACACCCACACACATTTTGTCTGCAGTCATTTCATCTACTTTCACAAAATGCACATATGAAGAGAAACTTGTCTCAGCGGTCACCTTGTAGGGATCAGCAGGGTCAATCCAGGCCACCTGGAACATGTGTTTGACCTCTTCAGCGAGGCCGATCCGTGCTCCACTGTTGGCTGCGATGTAAATGCGAGGGATTCCCTCAGCTCGAGCCAACTCAGAAGCCCTGAGATACAGTTCATCCTCCTGAGGACCGAATGAGCCAATCATGTGAGTGATGTCATTACAGATGACAATAATGTCTCTGCCCTCTGGGTACTCTGGAGTCTTCATCCTCATCCTGAAGGCAACCATTCCCACCTGGGGAAGAATGGTTATAGATAGTATGAGTATAGTTGAACTGAAAAAACACACAAAGTGAAGTAGTTGATGTAAATTTTCTTTAAACAATCCTACGTCATTGTCTCCAGGCAGCCGGTTCATCTGCACCAGTCGTCCTTGTGGATCCAGAACGAGCTCGTTGCACATCAGCACATCTTTAGGGTATTTGTCTCCTGGACCCCACAGCTTGAATAAGGCCTACAAGAATAATTTTAGTGAGGTCCCACAAGTTACTAACATTAAGGACAGAAATAAGTCAGTGAGTTAGCAATACCTGTCTGAACATCTCAGGGAAGTCATAGACGTATGTGGTGCCCAGAGTTTGAGCCTGGAAGCGTTTGGCCTGCAGCAGGTCTTTGGTCCCATAGGGACTGTTGATTAGCATGCCATGCAAAGGACCTGGCTTGTCTCCATATGACTGGAACATGATCTGCAAAGGCAAAGATGACAAGGAGAATTCATTGATTTATATGATCATGAAAAAGCTGCAAAAAGAAATGCCTTAAATTTAACACGTTTCACAAAATGCTCTGTTCACTGTCCTCACCTGTCCAGAACTTGGGTCGGTGACTTCTTTATACAAGCTGATGTCCAAATAATAGCCAGATTCGTTAGTGAGAAACAGACGGATAGGAACGGCATTCCCAGTTGTTGTTAGGCGAATGTTGATCTTCAGTTCAGCCTGCAGGACCCGCAGCTTCCAAAGACGACTGCCATAGCGCATCACCATGGAGCGGACAGACTCCTCTATCTGAAGATCGAAACAGGGATTCACAATGATTCTAATAAACACACAGTCTGCAGTCTGTACAGGTCTGTATATATACTTCAGTGAATGTGGACTACAGCTACAACGATGTAAATACAGCATCTAAGAAAACATAACTTCACTGCAGCCAAGACTGCATAAAACTCGGAGTATTAAAAATTTGTAGTGAGGAATGACTGTAGAAGAGATTGCTGCACACTGACTTTAGAGGGATCCATGATGACAGTGGGTACAAAGTTGAGGAAGATATGATTGCAGTCTGTGCGGACACTGGTGTTACTGAAGGCCACCTCCAGCTCATCCATGGCTTCCAATAGAAGACGTTCGCCTTCATTTTGCAGGTATTCAAAGGAAGCTTCCTGGTTATGTATAAAGATTTAATTGCATGTAAAAACTGCATCAAACAGCATTATATAATATTCTGTAATCACACCACAAGTAAGTATTTCATCTTGTAAAAAAAATACATCTTAAAAAATACATAACTCCAAATGATGTCCTTAATTTACATTAATACTCTTTGAGTTTGAGGTTCCCTTCTAACCTTTGTAATGAGATCTGAGTGTCGGATAATTGCTCGGATGAAGAAGCGGTAGTCTGTAACTTCAGCTCCCTCCTGAACACGAGCAGCACCCAGGTACAGGTGCATCTTGTGGTTGGCACAGGGAACAGCAGTCAGATCAAAGTTCCTCATTCGGTTGAGCTCCAACTGAAATGCTAAAGCTGGCTCCAGATTCCGATAAATACGATCCTCCTGGAACTGAAGAGACAGTTTGGGGGTCATCGTCTCCCCTGACAGCAGGATCTCGGCTCATTAATAGCATTCAGGTTACCACAAACTTACCCCGTCTCTCGCTCTGAATGTGAAGAACTTCGGAAATTCTCTCTGTTAAAATGAAATAGCAAAACAATATTAATCAGATAGCAAGCCTATTTTTAGAGTTAAAATGCCCTGTAAGTATTTGAGAGAAATTGTATTGAAAGCTTAACTTAACAAAATGAAGCTGTTGTGAAGCAGTAAGGTAATATTTTTTGAAAGAATAAGTGTTTTAATTTGGGTTACTTTTAGCTTGTAAGAAGGGGTCACAAAGAGTTGAGAGAGAAGAGCGGTACTAAGGGCAGAGTGCCTGCACTGGTTTAATTTATTGTCTCACAAAAACACAAAGCCAATCAATAGGTCTAAAGCAGCACAAAAATATTTTTTCAGTAAAATTCCAACAAATGTTTAAATGAAAACTGCATATTACACCTATTCATTCTCTCTGTGTTATAATTTTCAGAGCAGCACACAGAAAACTATTTGTGTTTCATGTGCAGGCCATCTGTAATTATGAGTTAATGTAAATTAAAATGATTACCTTTTGCGCAATCAAAAATGTAACTCTCCTGATGCCATACTCAAACAGGACTGCTTTCTGTAAAAATACAAAGATCCTTCAGGTCAGTATTTTATAAATGTATCACACTCATGAGATGAACATGTAAACTTGGATCTGATAGCTGACCTTTGACTGGGCGAAAGAAGTGAACGTTGTGACCAAAGCATCGTCATCTTCTGTGTCTGCTGTTTTTATGGACACGTTAATGATGTGAATCGGGTTCTCCTTGATATTCTGTGGAGGACGAAAGAAAAATTAGTGGCAGCACAGACATAGATTAAAAAAGCCTTTTTACTGATAAGCCTTTGCACAGCGACAGCCTTCACCTTAAAGTTGTCCTCCTCGTAGAAACTGGAACAGGACTCTAAACATGAAGCACTTTCGCAGAGTGGTTCTGCAAAACTGGATAGAACTTCATCAAAATTCCTGCATAAGAAAAAGAAAACATGACCATGAGATAACTTATTTTCACTTTGGTCTACATATCTTTGTTGCAAATAAATAGGAGAAAGAGGACAACTGTCATTGAGTTGAAACTGAACCTACAAGCTTCAATAGAAGGCAAGTGGACTTCTTGTGGCTATACCAACAGGGCCTTCAATAAGTCAGCAAAATGAGTCGGTAAAAAAAAAAAACAGCACAACATCAAACAAAAAGCTAAGAAGAACAGGCGAAACAACATTATCATCCTCTATGAAGCTATGTCTGGGAAACAGAAGGATTCTCTCCAAGAACAACATACCACTGAAATTCAGACACAGCAACACTGGAAAAAAATGCTTCAACCCAAAGATAAAAGACCAAAACACAAGCTGAACAATGCTGTGTGACCAGTTCAATGTAGCAGGGAGCACACAGACCTATATATAGAGGACACTAAAGAACAACTCCACAAGCAAAACAGAATCAGTCATGTCTAAACAGAAGACGTGGTCTACAACACCACTTATCTGGTACTTATCATGCACACTTGAGATCTATTAGAAGTTTTCACCACCATTAACATCTTGAGTCATCCCCGACCTTGCAGTTTTACAGCCACTGTTGTGAAACCTGGCAGTTTCACAATTACTCACACCTTGAAGAATGTGAGTCTTGTGTCATTAATGGGCCATTAGCCATGGAAGTTGAGGGTGATAAGCCTTATTTGGGATTCCCTATCAGCAAGTTAGAACTGAGGAAGTCTGTTGGATGAAAGTAAAATGTCTTCATAATAACAAGAGAAGTCCAGTTTCCTTTCACTGAAGCACATAGGATTCTACACTGTCTCTAGAGAATATACACAGACAAATCAAAAGTGACCTTTTGAAGTCGTCAAAACACTGGAAAGCCACCATGGCCCCCATGCGCTGGCAGGGTGGAGACAAAGCTCCCTCCAGGAAGAGTTCGCTGCTCTGCCGTCTTATTTTGAACTGGTTTGAACTGGTGCCATTCACCGGCACAGGAACCCTGAAAAAGAGACAGGATCACTGAGTAATCATGTGGAGAGCTGTGCTCCAGCAACACTGAACAAACAACTGTAGAAATATTCATACAAAGAGCAATTAAAGCAAGTCTGGATTTTCTTTCCATTTATTTCCATCCAATTCTGATTACATACAGTTGAGAAGAGGTGACAGAAAGCCACTGGTCTGAAAGTCACAAGTAAGTCTCAAGGCTTGACCATGAAGTCCCAAGTCCAGGTCGAACTACTGCTGAGTGCTATTTCCAACAGATCTGATCTCTCCTCTAAGAGATTTGTCATTTAACAAACAAAAGATTTAAACTAATGAAATGTTTTAATGTCGGAACTAGGGGTGTGGAGTTACACCAGCCCTGGCATTAAGCATGACATTTAATAACTGATATCATGTTCATAACACAAATATGATATCATAAATAATCCAGTGCCAGTAACTGTGTCTGACACTAACATAAAAAACATACAGTACAGTCATGGTTACAGACTCTCTCTCCACCTTTCTAGATTCCTATTTTAAGAGTAATTCATTTCATAAGGAGAGACAAAACATACAATAAATAATGTTAGAGATGAATTTCGTTATTGTGAATTTTGACCACTGTCATCGTATAGCAATATTGTGACAGCCCTAGTTTGAATCTGTGCTGGTGTGCACTGCAAAAAGGTATGTCTCCTTCCTGATTGCTCAGCCTGTCTTCTATTAATTTATTGTATTTACTGCCAATTAATTAGTTGCACACTTTTGTATGACATACACTTTTATGTTCAGGTATTGGAAGAATAACAAACCACCCCAAGTGAAGGGGCTAAAGTCCAAGTGAAGTCAGGAGTCACAATGTAAAGTCATCAGATTCATGACCCAAGTTTGGCTCTAGTCCAGATTGAGTCCCTTCAGATTGAATTGAAAGGAAGTATGAATTGTTGTCATCCAGAACAAATGTTACCACACCTGATTGATATTTGCAAATCATGAGTCAATATCTGACGATGGAGAATACAGGCTCCCCATTTGGTAGCAATCAGTGAAATCTCAGGCTTGAAGTTTTTAAGAGGAACACGAATCAGTAAAAGATGTTTCTCTCAAAAAGCTCAGTAACGTTCTACAAGTTGAGAGAAGCAACAAAAAACATATGGAGATGCTAAGCTTAAAAAGTGAATTAGGAAGGACTTGTTAGAGGAGTCCTTAAGCAAATGTATCTAAGCAGGAGGAGAAAGGAACACGGTGCATCCAGCATGCATTGCTTTAACATACACACGATCAGGTGGTCTGGCTGGTTGGGAGGAGCTTTACTCTACCTGTTCAGAGTACGACTGCTCCCTCTGAAATAAGATGATTGACAGGTGAATATTAGCAGAGGATGATCAAACTGTACGTCTACCTCTAGTTATTATGATTAGATCAAAGCACTTTACAAGATGCTATGCACATTCACATTAATGTCAGGTGGGAGAAATCACTCTGCAGTCAGAGTTAGCCATAAGCAGTTACAGCAGAAGTTCATAGGCTGCCTTCCACCAGTACCACTTATCAATTTATTTGATTTATCAGCCAAATGCCAAAAAAATACAGAGGGCTGAAAAGATTTTTTGTAAGGCCACAAAATGAAACATTTTTCTATGAGAAGTCTGTTTATTTGGTTTAATGAAAGCCCACTTTACCATGAGCATCAAGACCTTTCAACATCAAGTGAAAGGTCTCAACAGAGAGACAACGTTACTGCCTCTAATGCTCAATATTTGTTTAAATTTGGAAGTGGCAGAAACTCAACAGTAACTCAACAATTAGACAACATTGTGTTATTCATCTGTGGCTCTGTCTGAAGGAAATTTGATACCTGTTTGGATGTGACGATGGCAACATAAACTGGAAGTCTACAGCACACGTTCCATCCTGCAACTGGTGATGCTGGATGCTGTTAAGTTCGTAGGCAATGTAACCTCTACGAACGTACACCTGAAAGCCACAGGGGAAAAAGTAATCATCACTGACAAAGAAATGAAAATGCATGCGAAAGAAATCCCTTTGTTTGAATGTACTAACCATACCTCCAATGCAGCCATGCATACAACTTGATTGACGTGATAGAAGAAATTGGGCAAAACATCAAAAATGGAGGTTTCAGAGAGAATCAGTTTCTGTGACAAATAAAAAAAAATGTATATTTTTTAATTTGATATTCAAGCTGCTATAGTGATGGTTACGATGAAATATCTACAGACAAGGCTAACCTTCAAGTTCTCTGGGCAAAACTGATGGCCATACATGTCAATGGCCGACAGGAAGATGGACTCCACCTGGTTGTGTCTCAGTTCATATGACGGTAAATGGGAGGCAATCAAGACCTAAGAGACATTCACAAATAATAGAGCAACCAAAACCTACAAGTAGAATAATGTGATTGTAAAAACATGCAAGATTTCTTGAAATTTGCCAAAAAAGTCAAAAACATCACTTAACCCTCTAAATCCTGACTTTTCTGTTTTACTTTGATGCTTTGTGAAGCACTTTGTAATGTGGATTTTTGAAAAATGCACTATAACTAACTATGTAAAGTATAATATAAAGCTTTTCCTTTAATTTACCACCTGTGTGCATAGTGTACATTTGAACTACAGACCACATTTCTTGCTGAGATACAGGTAGTCTTACCTGTCTGGCCCTTAGGGCCACCTTTGAGTTCTCCATCTTGCTCAGCTGTGTGAGTTCATTCAGAATGACCATGAGCTCATCTGCCAGGGTGGGATCTCGTCCACACAGTTGGTCCTACACACAGTCAAAGGCACACACTGTTTCTCCAAAAGACTTTAAGTAAGAAGTATATTTTTGTCAGTGCATAGACTGATGGAAGCCTTACTATGAGCATTGTGACCAGGATGTTCTTCTTAAAGACCTGAGCATGAGAGAAGATGTAGTCGAGCACAGGACTCATGTCAGGTTTGTGTTGTTCTCTCAGGTTGATAACACACTTATCATAGTGAGCTGTAAGACAGACAAAGAGTACAAATATTTTTTTTTAAAAAATGTCAGCTGCAGTTACTATAAAGAAAACATCACATGAAAAGTTAAAAGACTTAATGTTACCTTGTTGAAACTGCATTTCTACCTGCAGGTAGTGCTTCAGCAGATCGAGAACCACAGACTTCATATAACCACGGATTCCACTACGATATCTGAACGGAGCAAATTCAAAGGTGTCAACAAACACGATATGAATAGCAGTCATACATGTTACTGCTGCTGCACAACCTGCATTTGAGAAAACTAAAACAAACTAACCTCTGCACCAGCTGTACAATACTTTGAGTGTTCATGAAGAAAACCTCTCGGTCTACCTTCCTCTGTAAGGTCGCTGCATGGCTGTCTAAAATGTTGGCAATCTGAAATCAGATAAGCCAAACAACATTTTATTAAACTGACAGTAGTACTTATTCATATTTTATAAACCTGCTCTGTGACACAGGCCTAATTTCAACCAGTAAAATTTACCCTTTGACTGGGGAACTGGCAGAGGACAGAGGTGATGTTGCTCGCATACTGTGCCATGACTTTGCGGATGTCTGTCTCAACACTAGCTGGGATGCGACCCGCCACACTGGTCATGATCTCCTGGAGCTCCAACAGTGGCAGGGACGGGTCCCTCAGAGTCTTCATCAGGGTAGCTACCCACTGTTTCAGCTGCAGAGATGCAAACACAAACACGCTCATATAATCAACAACAAATCTTGCTGTTGCGGCATCCGACGCGATTTCGCTCGGATCCACATATGACAGGAGCAGTTAAAGTGTAGACGCGTAGGCAAAGTTAATGTTAATCTTCTTCAGTTTATTATGTTCAGAAATTAAGAGTTACATAATGCTTTTTCGTATGAAGTTTAACTTAAGGCTACGCTACGGTCAAAAACTGGTGTCCTACCACCCCTGCCAGCTGATTCCCATCACCTGTTTGCCTGGGTAAATAGGCTCGCAAAAAGGCGGAGCTGTCAAACATGCATTCAGTGCCCAACACCAAGCACCCTGTGACATCTTATGAACGTTATTAGCGGAGAAGCTTAGTTTAAGCAATATCAAATAACAAAGAGTCACAAAATAGCACAACTATGTGAAATAAGTTGTAAATATCTGAAATGGCTCTAACACTTGCGATCTCGTAATTCAGGAATGGCAGAAGGGCTGATATTTACCTTGCTGCTAAAGTAGGGCTCTTCGAGGCAGTACCCATCCATCACTTTAACGAGGTTTTCGAGAACACTGTGAAACACCTGGTGAAGCTTTTCTCCAACCATGGGCAGCGGCTGCTGGGGTGGCAGTGTGGCTGTGTTGAGTTCCACCTGAGATATATGGCAAAATGGAACAATTTTCTTATTTTCTGCAATCAACAACAAAAACAGCTTCAACATGGGACATAGATTTTGAAGTTTTCCAACCTAACTTAAACAACTTACAATAAACACTTACAATATAGAATATGAACAAGAAAATCTAGACAAATACAGTCCTAAATGACCAATTTGTTACCATTAAACCACAATTTGAACATCAGGTTATTGTTAAAAAGCGGGGCTGCACGGTGGATCGGTGGTTAGCAGCGTTGCCTCATAGCTAAAAGAAGGTTCGCATCCCGGTTAGGACGCCTGGGATCTTTCTGTGTGGAGTTTGCATGTTCTCCATGTGCATGCGTGGGTTTTCACCAGATACTCCGGCTTCCTCCCACAGTCCAAAAACATGCTAAGATTAATTGATTATTTTATATTGTCCGTAGGTGTGAATGTGAGTGTGCTTGATTGTCTGTCTCTATGTGTAGCCCTGCGATAGAGCGTATAGCGGATGGATGGATGGATGTTAGAAAGCGGTTAGTCTTACATAGCCAGACCTTTCTACACAGTGCTGAGTAGAATGGTCTGGCTACACCCGATTATCATTCTGTTAAATGGAGGAAAAACACTCTGGTATTTTTGTATTTCTTTAAACAAATTACCAATGTATTAGGCGGTGCTAAGCAGCACTGTCCTCTCAAATAGTGATGGTGGAATTGTTGCGGTGGAACATTTGCATGCAAGAAGGCAAGCACTGTCAATAAAATGGCAAATCCGCCTAAAAAAGTAGCAGGGCTGCCTTATTGTGCGATCCAAACATTCATCGAAACTTCAGACTTTCAACATGTAGGTTGCTCCCCTGGGGGTTGTGGTTGTTTCTTGCAGTAAAAGGGATTTTGAAAACAGTAGCATGCAGACAGTGAAAGTAAAATTGTGTGAAAGTTGTGGATAAAGGTACGCTTATGCAAACAATCAACATCTAGTGAGTTATACCAAAAAGTGGTACAGATACTGTGTATGTGTTACAGATAGTGATTTGAAAGAACCTACTACAGCTATACTGCTGGGGTCATCCAGTTCCATATTTGCTACTAAACAGCCCGGCTGGAGAACTGCCCCCGGCCTCTTGACAAAGTGGATACAGCCAGACTGCTGCACAGTCAGGGTCATCACCATCTTCATCACCTGAAACCACAACACAATCAAATAAAATGAAAATACCAGCAGATACAATAAGCATCATTAAATCAGAACCATCGTTTATGAAAATGCGTCACCTCAATCTCTGCGTAGGTTTCTCCTGCAAAAACATGACCTCCATCCTCAACCATGTACTGCAGCAGTTTGCCAGCAGAGGGCGACCTCAGCACTGTGGGATCCTTCTCCTTCTCAAATACGCACGTCTTGTTGCCAACAGTAATTCGGTAGCTGTAGAGTTAAAATAATATTGGAAATTGGTGAACAGCTAAACCAAAAGTAAAGCAGTCATCCAGATTTTACACAGTCACAGCCTTGCCTGTCTACTTCCTCTTTCATGTAGGTGGTGTGGCTGCTGCCGTTATAGCACAACAGGAGGCCGCCATCACTCAACCTGTGGACATCTATTTCAATGTTGGAGCCATTCATCATGATGACATAAGTTGTTGGAGATTGGCGAGCCACCTGCAGGCAGCGTTTGAGACAAGTCATTGATTTAAAAAGGGTAGAGGTTGAGCCAAAGAGGAGTAGTAAATGAAAAGAACAATACCTTCAGACAGAATTTGACGCCTTCATATATTAGGTCCACATTGACAGAGTTGAGCAGACTGTTTGCAGGCAGTACCTGGCCTCTGCAGATGCAGCAGATAATGTTTTTAAAATTCACATAGTAATAACAGTGATGAGACATTAATAAGAAGGGAATGTGTCTACTCACCTCTCCAGTGAATGTAGGTAGTCGGACATACTCTTTCTGAAGCTAGAATCAGCAACATGCAGAGCCCCACAGACAACACCCAGCATGGTCTCTGGTCTCTCTGCCTGTAAGAGCAACAAAAAGGAAACTAAACTACACATAAGTTCAGTGACCGGACACCTGGTCATTTTATGGCAGGTGGATTTCAGTCTCCTACCTGCACTTTCTCTGAAATGAGATGATCCAGCCAGCCAGTGTCGATGTCATTGTTTCTAAAGCTTTCTGTCTCCAGTAGCTTGATGAGGTATTCGACTGTTGTCCTAAAATCACCTCTGATGGACAGCTCCTTCATGGCCACCACCATGTTCCTGAGGCACACAACAGATATGACACCTGATAAACACAGGTCCTATGACATCTAGATATTTTAATGTTTTAACTTTACTTTGTTTTATTCTACATCATAACAAAATCTATCTTTGGAAAAAAAGAATACTTGCATATCTTGAATAACCCTGACAAATTTAAGATAACTGCATTTGTCCAAATTGCATGTTGCATTATTGAAGATTTGACTGTCAGGTCATTGCATTTCCCACATCTCTCTATTACATCATGGACAGTTGCAACATTAGGACAGATATTGCATTATTGTGTTGACTCACAGTCCACAAAACACCTAAAAGCTTTAATGGGTAAAGATCAGTCATTATAACATCATCAAGAAAAAGTCTTACGAGATGGCCTCTTCACGATTCTCGCCCCACGAGAAGCAGTGTCCAAACTGGGAATCTGCAAATTCATGGAGGCCACCAGTCGCCCCAACACTGAAATAACCCCAGACGTTTTTACTGCTGCGGAAGTTCAGCTCCTGCACGGTGCCAGAGCTTGGCTTGAATCCCTGGGAGTGAGCACAAGGATAAAAAGGGTGAAAACTAGAAGTGCCTAACAAAATGTAGTATTGTGAGTGTTGATGAAATTGATGTATACCTCATCAGGGTTCTCACTGGTGATCCGAGCAGCTATGACGTGTCCCCTTGGACTTGGCAAGAACTCTGGGGTCTCAAAGTTAATGATGGTGTCACCCCATGGACTTTCTCCATAAAACATGCGTATGTCCTTGATTCTATGAAGGGGGATGCCCATCGCAATCTATCAGAGATAAAGCCATGAGTTAAAACAGCAAAGTTGGATGTGTACCCATAGTGTCATTGCAAAGGGATGGCTCATGTTGTCGCAGGTACTCGTGGGGGAAAAGTCCCGACACTGTCTCTATAAAAACTGTACTTGATTTAAATTTCAATAAAGAAGAGCAAAGATTGCCCATGCAGAAATCCTGGTGTATAGTGCACTGAAAAACTCACATGCCATTGCACCACAGTTCGGGTCATTTGCACCAATTGTCCTCAGCTAGACACCTCAGGACGCAACAGTATGACTCTGGTGGATTAATTCCTGGTGCACAATCATGTGGATGTTTAAGAAAACAACAACCACGCTCCTAGTTCACTCCTGACCTGATGCATAACGTCCGGTTTTGGAAATTGTAGGCTCTTCTGTAGTAAAGTTCCACTTCTATTCACCAGTGATAATCCTTAACATGAACCTTTGCTCATCCTGGCTGCTGACTGACACAAAACATAATGTCTCCCCCATTTTCAGTCTCTGCTCCATGGAGAAATCATAAATGTACACCTACTAGTAGTTACAAAAATGTGATAAAGCAAAGCCCCTTTTTGGTATGTTTCATGCATCATTCTGACTCATGATAGTAACTGATCGCACATTTTTGTCGCACGCAACTGTGACATGCTCTGTGCATACACACCATGAAAAGTATCTGAACTTTTTCATCAACTCTGATAATTGTCAGTATGCTTCAGAGTCAATCAACAAAGGCTTACCTGAAGTTGGGCAGCTGGCAGATTAACATCTCCGATCATCTCTGTACAGGGATGTTCCACCTGCAGACGAGGATTCAGCTCCAGGAAATGGAAACTCCCATCTTCAGAGAAAAGATATTCCACCGTACCTGCACTCACATAGCCCACCATCTTGGCCAGTCGCACAGCATACTAGGCCAGAAACAAAGAAGACATAAAATAGATCTCAACCACAGCAGAAGTTTTGGGGTGGTAAAATAAACAGATGCAGGAGTGTAAACTGACCTGTTCCATTTGCTCGAACGTTGAGGGAGCAGCGATGGTGGCAGGAGCCTCCTCTATGATCTTCTGATGCCTTCTCTGGATTGAGCAGTCTCGCCCAAACAGAGAGATTGCATTTCCATACTCATCAGCCAGTATCTGGACCTCCAGGTGCCGTGCATGCTGGGCCAGTTGCATGATGAAGATGGGTGAGCCGGGTACCTCTGTCTGAACCTGCACTCAGAATAATAATAATAATGATAATACATTTTATTTCATAGCGCCTTTCAAGATACTCAAGGACACTTTACAGTGAATTAAAAACACAATAAAAATAAATAAAAACAATAGACAAAAGTAACAGCAAATGAGAGGAAGCAGTGAGATTAATGTGGATACGCGGATTTAAACAGATGGGTTTTGAGTCTAGATTTGAACTGAGGAAAAGAAACGGTGTTGCGGATGTCAGGTGGGAGTGAGTTCCAGAGTTGGGGAGCAGAGCGGCTGAATGCTCTGCTCCCCATGGTGCTGAGGCGGGCGGAGGGCATGGAGAGGTGGAGGGAGGAGGAAGACCTGAGGGAACGTGTGGGGGTGATAATATGGAGGAGATCAGACAGATAGGGTGGGGCGAGGTTGTGGATGGCCTTAAAAGTGAACAGAAGTATCTTGAAGATGATCCTGAATTTGACTGGGAGCCAATGGAGCTGCTGGAGGACGGGGGTGATGTGGTGAAAGGAGGGGGTTCTAGTGATGATGCGGGCTGCTGAGTTTTGGACCAGTTGGAGTTTATGGAGGGATTTGTGGGGGACACCAAAGAGAAATGAGTTGCAGTAATCTATACGTGTTAGTTAATACATGTTAACTGTAAGAACTGCGTAGAAAATTGTGGCTTAATTGCAAATTAAACCAGGCATTTTGGTTTTTAATGTAATAACACAAACCTGTCTAAAGGAACTTGGAAAATCCTCAGAACTTTCAACTTTTCGGATACCCTTTCCACCACCACCTTCAGAGGCTTTGATAACAACCGGATAACCAATTCTCTCAGCTCCCTGCAAAGAAACAGAGCACATAATATGAGTAAACAAAAGAAAATTGCCTTCTGGTAAAAAAAAGCAGAAAATACATTGACATTAGAATGACGCCATGCTAAATATACTTACTGCTAGTCCATCATCTATATCATGAACGCAGCCCTGTGTGTAGATCTCTGGAGGAACACTGATTACATTTCCCTGCCTTTGGTCCTCTTCATCCCAGTTCACTCTTAGACCTGGAGCACAACAACACACCAGGTAAGAATATAACACTGTCAAATGACGGAGTCTATACCCTGTGCAAACAGCAGGATATTCCTACTACACATCGTAAGAACTGACACATCACCTGATCCGCTCCATGGTAGTGTGGGAATGTCAGCACTCTGAGCCACAATGGAAGAAGCCACCTTATCCCCCAAAGCCCACATGGCCTTACTGGATGGCCCTGAGAGAAACAACAGCTGTCAGCCAATCATGAAATGTGACACAGGTGCTAACTAAATGACAGCAACAGTTCTTACCCATGAACGATATTCCTGCTTTGTTCAGGAGCTCAGGTAGTTTGGGATTTTCAGACGCATGACCCCAACCGGCCCACACAGCCTATAAAGACATACAATACACACACAAGCATAAAATCATTTCCACAGGTGTTTGTGGAAAAAGTAAAAACATGAAAGGTTTAACCTTGAGCCACAAATCAGAAAGAACGATGTTGTGTCCATAAACTTTGACATGTACCTGCACTGGGATTCTTTTTGCAATGTCCACTATCAGCTCTACATTGGCATAGTTGTTATTGTTGGTGCCACCGGGTACAGGTACATAGTGGTCAGCCATTTTTATGTATTCTGTAGGAGAAAACCCAAAAGAGGAAGCATGATCAAACACCTGACTCACTGCTAAGACACAGTTTTTAGTTTTTTTCTCTCAGTCTAACCCAGATAATTTCTTGGTGATGACTGCTGGGAAATAAAAAAATGATAAAGGTCACAATAACCTGCATTAGCTTGCAAGTCTTCAGGAGCCACCATGACCACAAAGCGGATGGTCCTCTCATTGCGAAACATTTCATAGGACCAGCGACGGATAGAGCGCATACACTTGACTGCAGCGATGCCATTATTAGCTATCAGCACCTGTAACACAAACAGGAAGCACATGAGTAGCCTTAGGAGAAAGACAAAAGTTGGAGAAATCCAGAAATACAAGAAATGCTTGGAGTCATACCTTTTCTATGACGCGATTGCCACCAAATCGTGTGACAAACTCGGCAGGAGAGGCCACAGTGAAGTCCCTCTGCAGATCCATCTTTCTGTGTTCTCGTCCTTTTTTCACCAAGTGAGGACCAGACATGCTAGGCCTGGAATGGAAAGCTCATTGTTAGTTCCATTGCCCAGTAAACGGCAAAACACAATTACCAGGGTGTATTCTGTTCTATATATGAGCTGCAGCATACATTAAATTATCTCAGAAACTGCAGGCTGAATGTCATCCTACATAAACTCACATCCAAGCAGGAAAAACAGAAGCCGACTGCAGCTCTCCTCTACAACCACAGAGGTAAAAAGAAAAAAAACTACACAACAGGCTCAATCAAAGCCTGTTAACAAACTACATGACAGCAAAAGGCAGAGCACTTAAAATCAAAAACCCAAGTCAAAGTTCAGTCTCTCTTTGCAACAGTCAGATACAGGGAATCTGAAATGGCCCATTTATTTATGACCTTATCTTCAAAATGACACGTAACTGCTGCTCTTCACAGCTAACAATTCACATATGAGTACAACTATTGCATAAAGAAATTAGGCCAAAGCTATTACTCTTGTCATCCCTCCTTATCATGTTTGCCACGGTGGAGCCAATAAAAGGTTAAAAGTTATATGTCTTGATGTGCCCTCTAGTCTTTTAATATAGATATACATATATATGCATGCACACAACAGCTGGACATTAGACTGAAGGTACAGTCTGCAAATGCATCATGCTTGACGACCCATTTACTTTATTTATAACTGGCAGCTACCTTAAGCGACACCAGGCAATACAAATGAAAGAAGGAATCCTCTACACAAGTTGAATTTATTTCACTTTTGTCATCAAATTTCTGATTAATGGTGATTTTTTTTATCATTGCTAAGAGAAAATACTGCAAATCATAAGGAAATAGTCGGAAATTACCTTTAGCTTTCATGCTTACTGAGAGAATTAGCTTTAAGACAGAAGTGCAAAAGATTACTGGAGGTCAGTGGAATCTACAATTCTGTCCAAACTCTAACAATACTCAAACAGGTAGATACACAAGAAGTAAAACTGAACTGTACTGACAAGGTCTGATATCATACAATACCATATGAATACCACCAGCATTACAACACACTGACCACTGATTAGACAAAACAAGCAGAGCAATTTTCCACGTTTTGAAAAATACGATTTGACTGAAAACTGCAACACCGTTTAGGCATTTAACTTACGTACCGTTACTATCTGTTGGCCCGTGTCATGTTCATTCCAAAGTCTTGCTGCAATTGCACCACATGCCACTTGTACCTTCACAGAAATACTGTCCCATTTCAAGATATCACAGAGAAACACCTATGTTGCATCAGTGGCCTTTACTGTACAGCTCGAGTGCAATTCTGTCTGATGTGACCTTTAAACTTAACTGCTGTATTGTACTGATCACTCAGGAAATACAATCAGCTATTGAACTCCTTTCTGATAACCTTTTTCAGTTTGGTGTCTTGCACTTTCGGACCTTTTTTCAGGACATGAGACATGATAAGATGGGATTTATTCTAACTAGACACATACTTTACTGAACAAGCAAAGTGTATCTAATCATAAACATGACTGAAGGATGATGAGAAGATAACTTATACAGCTAAAACATGTTTTTACTGTGCTGTTTTGCAATGGCGTCACACTACAACATTATTCTGGGCGGTGTTATGCTGCCCTCCTCTCAAGGGTACAAGTTGTTGGGTTTTTCTTTTTTTTTTATTTCCTCAAACATACGTGCGCCAAGACGAGCTCTGTACAGTTACATAACTGTAGCACCGCCATATGAGCACTCCTTCCTGTTCACAAACATGCCTGCAGAACTTGCTGCAACATTTGTATAAGTGCGGCACAAAGTAACCGTGTGTGACTTTTCATTATTTCTCTCTGCTGTTCTGGAATAAAGCTTTTGGTTGTCCGCATACCGAACACTGCAGCTAAAGTATCAAATTACAAAGAACAATAACAAACCATTTTGCAGAACTTACTTTTGCAGATATGGGAATATGTTGAGACTCAGATGGCTCTGTTCCTCCATTATACAGCCAACTTTATTTTGCTTAAGTCATTAGTAGTAAAAATGTGCTTTAAAATCTATGACCAAAACAGAGGGATCTTTACAAAGCGCTTCCTCGTGGGTGCTTCCTCTCTTCTCCCCTCCCACATATGGAGCAAAATATCTACAGATCCCCGCTGACAGATCGCTGGCTGCTCTTTACAAATATAATCAGAGCAGAGTCAAACACCAGGACTAAGTGTTCTACTTTATTTATAAAAGAAAGCAATCTGTAGCCAAAGTTTTGGACATGAAAAGGCTGAAACTTTCTTGCACACACAAACAAATATATCTATTTTCCCTTAAATACTTTTAACTTTAACTTTTCACACTGCAGGAACATGCTTCTGCAGCTGCGATTTAGCAGAAAGAACTATCTTACCTTTCTCCCCTTCATGTTGATTCCTACAAGTTCCACTAATGTACACAGATTTTTCCATCCAACTAAGCATGTTGATCCAAGCACGTAACTGTGTGCACTAAACAACTCGTCTGGCCTGCATATCACGAACCATCGAGCCTGGGTATAAATAAAACTCTATTTTGCAGATGACAGCAAAAAAAGATTTAAAAACATAAAATAAACACAAATAAATAATAAAAATTAGCACAGGATTTTCAGTTGTTTGCTGTGTTGAGACCGGGAGTTACACCACCACCAGCAGCTTTCAAAGTCACTGGCTGTGGCTCTTGTTCCAATAATAGAGTCGAGATGTTTGGCATGCGACAATAACACAGGTCAGCTCGATGCAGTCAGGTGATAACACACAGTGGAGACAGGACAAAGAGTAGCATAACGGCATGTTACCGATGTGACCACGTGCTAGTCTAATGTACAGATTTCTTTCCAGATGAATCTCTGACAGACTTAAAAATCTATACAGTTTACAATATTCCCTCAAGCTCAGGATGCCTCCGTGCTTATGTCACAAGCCAGGGCCACAACGTCCAGACAAGGCTTTTTACAAATGTGTCATCATGTGGCAACAACATGCCTGATCTTGGCCAGTTAAAACTAAATGAGCTCAAACAGAAACAAATTCTTACTTGATGCCCGAGGAGCTGGGCTGTGGCACAGCAGAGGCCGCCTGCTGAGGGGAAGATCTGGGGGTGGAGTTTGGTGGCTGAGATGCTCCACTTGGAGGTTTCGAGACTAGAGGTTCCTCATCTGAAGAGTTATCCTCTGATGCTCCCAGAATGAACTTGAGGCGTTCCCTCGCCTCAGGCCCTGAGCTGAGCATTGCTGTGATGGTCCTAGAACGTGTCTGGGTAGTCTTAGGCACTGATGTCTGCTCTGAATCTACCTCAGAGGAGGCCTGTGGAAGCTCAGAGCCCACTGTTTTGACTTGGAGACCAGAGGATTCACTGTCGGCCTGTTGACTGTTATCCTGATTGTGTGTTGAGGTAGCAGCGACTGTTGACACAGAATGTACTCCTGTAGTGGACATGTCCTCCTCGGCTGCAGATGGAGCACAGCCAGATGGAGATTCCTCTCCTTTCAGAGGCATTGCTACTGCTCTGGTATTAATCCTACACAGTAGCAACAGTATCCACAGGATTAATCCCAAAACTGCCAACAGGAGCATTCACAGACATCCTCCTGAGACTGCAACAAGGACAAAGTGGATGTTAGTATTCACTAAAGAGATGACAGTGACATTTTCTCATCAAGTATGAATTAACTTGAAAGGGCATCAATCTCTTTTTTAATAACTACTATCACATCACAAAAAGTCTTTATATCATTAAAGCAGAGTATTGTAAGTACAGACCAATATATAAGTTGCTGACTAATTTTAATTTCAGGTTTTTCAGAAAATCCAAACATTTACTGGTTGTAGCTACAGTTCTACTTTTAAACTTAAATCTATGAAACAGACTAGATCAGACATCAGAAGACGTCATTGTGGAATCTGAGAAAGTGAGGTAGACATTTTTCACATTTCTCTAACAATTTAAGTCAATTAATAAATTAATGAATTGAGAGAATAATCACTAAATACCTCACTAATGAAAACGATCATCTAGTGCAACCCTACTAGTGTATTAATTCATGTTTGATGTACAAATGGTTATGTTTGTGCCTATTTAAAACCAGTGTCTCTATTAAATACTTGGTCAATCACCAAGCATTGTAAATGCTCCCACTCAGTGCACCTTATTCATAATTCCTATAATCCAAATTTAAGCTGGTTTTCTATTAAGTCAAGGATGAAGGGTGTTTATCTCACAAACATCCAGAATCAGTCAGGCTGTAGATACGAAGTGTGCCGTGTCCTTGGCTGGACTTCAGTGAACTTAATGCTATGTAGTGTTTGTGTCTGTGTACTATTCTAGTCTAAAGACATTTCTGTTGATATGGTCAGAGGTCAGAAGTCCTCTCAGGACAGGGCCATGGGTAATACGAGATACACACAGGCAGAGGTTCACACCTTCATATACTGAGATAATCATTAAAATCATATGAGCAATCATTAAAATCGGCTCAGCCACACGCAGACACTTTTTGACTACGACTCCAATAATCAGTGGGGATATGTAGGTTTGTGTACCAGCAGGACCTGGCAGGCTACATTTCCCAGCGAGGGTCCCGTAAACAGCCCGTCTCTAACAGCTGACATGAGAGCTGAGTGTGGCTGCTTCATATGGGGTAAAGGTCAGCGCTGAGGGACTGAAGGAAAGGAAAGCTAGGGTGAAGGAGGAGGACAAAACATCCCCAAAAAAAGCATGAGAGAACACACTTGGATGTATCCAAATGAACTAGAATGAAGCATATATTGCCACACAATCCTTGGGAAACCAATGCAAATTCCTTGTGCCAGTCAAAGACTGCAAGACAGATTAAAAACAGGGATTTATAAGCATGCCATGCATGTGAAAGAGTCACACAAGGAGGCATTTGTCCTCTGGAGCCACTTTGACTTTGAGGCTTGATAGAAACAAAGAAAAGGCTGAGCCATCAGTTTCCACAAAAGAGACATTATCTGAGGGACTGTGTTTATGAAATGGTTTAATTTTACATTTTTATGTGATATATGACAATATTAATTAAAAAGCAGTGCAACATTTTCCATTTAAAGCAGTTAAAACTGCCAGCAAATACCCTGCTAAACTAAATTAAAAGTTAGTGGGTGCTCAAACTAATAAAAGAGAAAAAAAGCAGTTAAAGTTATATGACTTTAGCTCCATGCTGACCTCAGGCTGCAGTCAAATGTACTCAAAATGTCACAGAGCAACGTGTCTTATCAGCTGCACTAACTGCTTGAACCCATCAACAGTTTCTGTCTCACAACTAATGTGACAGAAAAACATACTTAAAAAAAACTCAACTTTCTCTAATGAATCTGTTCCGTTTGAGACCCATGCCTTTGGATACTAACAGAAGTATCATGTCATTTGCACTCACCGCTACAGAAAACGGACAGCTGTGCTCCGTCCGTGTTGTTGTTGTTGTTGCTCTGAGCTAGTTAGTTAGCGGACATGAGCCCCCGATTGTTTTTCATAACTTCACACTAATCGGGACTTATTTTGAATTAAAACACATTCTCCATTCGCCATCCAACCCGGCTGAACCCACACAATCCATTCAAAGTGAGCCGCACAGCCGCTAACACGTTCGTGCTTTTAACCATTTTTATGCCAGCAGCAAATGTCACAGCAGCACCTACCAGCAGCTCCGTCCTCCCCCACAGCCGCCTCCTGCTCCGGGCTCCGGGCAGCACCTCCTCCTGCTCCCCTGCAGATCCTCTACTAAGGAGAGGGTTCAGTCTGGAGCTAAAAACGTGGTCTGAAGGCAGTTTTTAAACTGCAAGCATGGGCGGTCTCTGGGTCTCCTGGTGGCTTCAAGTGAAATGGGACCAATGTGTACCTCACAAGACATTTGAGCCTCATGTCCAGTGTATGTCCACCGATGTTAACACCAAATTATAGTAGCGTACATCTTTGTTTTTATAAAACTAAATGTGAAATATTGTAATGTTACTCTCTAACTTTTCAAGTCACTTTGGGCAATTAACTATATTCTCAAATTCTGATGTTGTTCTGACTTTTACTGCAACATAAATGCTAAATAATACAGAATATTTTTAAACAGTTGACAAATTATTGCAATTTAATTAACAATTGAGGAGGATTTGACAATTGTTTACTTTATTATAACTAATATTTAAATTCGTGACATAAAAATAATGACAAATCTGCAGTGTTTAGCCAACACTAGCAAAGAATTCAAGCTAGCTAGCTAAAGCTACAGCAAGCTAATGTAGCATAGCAGTGTAGTATTAGCTTAACACAAAGTCAGCTAGTTAGTGTTTTAGACTGATAACAATATATATTTACTGCTGGTTAGCTTTTACCCTAACATATTAGATAACAGTGTACATAATTTATTCAAAATCTACCCTTGTTGATGTCCATGGAGGGTTTCTTACCTCAAAAGTGCTACTCTGACATTTTCACTTTTTACAGAAAACACAGAGGCTTATTTTATACTGTTAGAATATAACCTTGTCTTACCTAAAAACCTAAAAAAAAAACATTACTAAGTTCAATATCATCCAAGAAAAAGGTCGTAAATGAAAAATTGACCATATGGCCAGGAGAGAAACTGTTGTTTTGGGGCTTCTTACCCTGGTTTACCATACATGCAACTTACCATAACTATACTGAACAAAAATACAAAATGCAGCATGTAATATTTTACTGAATTTATCTATACTTATAGCACCGTGAAACAAGTATTTGCTGTTCAGACCCCAGTCACTCCCAGAAGGGATTGAAAATGACACCTTATTTATAGCATGACAGACAAACTCTTTTCCTATTTGCCCAAAAAGAAAAATTAAAATGAATGTCTTTCTTTAGCAAAGTCATTAAAGAGGACTAAAAATAAGGATTTTTCTTACCCTCAAATGACAAAACCTTTACTCATACTGCTATCCTGTCTTTACTGAAGGTGTGAATCCTCACAAATTGTAAATTTACGCAGTTAAAATGTATTTGTAGAGTACTTAGCACAAGTTGTTGATCCAAAGTGCTTTATTGTACAAAGAGAAAAACAGAACAAGAGAAAAGAATACAAAAGATAAGAGAGAGCAGAACAAAGTAATAACATCTTCTGTTCTGTTCCTGCTCCTCATTACCCTCACAGGCCAGGCGGACGGCTGCCTTCCCTGAACCTGGTTCTGCTGGAGGTTTTGTCTTCATGGTGAAGGGTTTTTCTCCCCACTGTTGCCAAATGCTTGTTCAAAGGAAACACTGGTAACGCTGATTTCTTGGACTCCTCTGTATACATTTTGAAAGGTCTTCACCTTACTATGTAAATTTCCTTGAAAAGACATATGTTGAGAAATAGCTCTATATAAAATCAATTGAATTGTGCATCCGCAGCCATGCGGTCGTTGTAGTGGTCGGTTGTGGTGAAGAAGGAGCTAAACAGAAAGGCGAAGCTCTCCATTTACCGGTCAATCTACGTTCCTACTCTCTCCTATGGTCATGAGCTTTAAACAAGATACAAGATACAAGATACAAGCGGCTGAAATGAGTTTCCTCAGTAGGGTGGCTGGGCCCACCATTAGAGGTAGGGTGAGGAGCTCAGTCACCAGGGAGGAGCTCGGAGTAGAGCCGCTACTTCTCCACATTGAGAGGAGTCAGCTGAGGTGTCTCGGACATCTGTTCAGGATGCCTCGTGGATGCCTCCCTGGGGAGGTGTTTCAGGCATGTCACACCAGGAAGAGGCCTCAGGGAAGACCTTGGACATGCTGGAGGGACTATGTCCCTCGGCTGGCCTGGGAACACCTCGAGGTCCCACCAGGAGAGCTGGAGTAGGTGTCTAGGGGTGAGGGAAGTCTGGGCATCTCTGCAGACCCCAGATAAGTGGTAGATGGATGGATGGATGGATGGATGGATGGATGGATGGATGGATGGATGGATGGATGGATGGATGGACGGATGGATGGATGAATGGAAATAAATAAATAAATCCTGAAACACAAGAAGTTATTCGCTGCACCTTCTTCTTGAGTGTTCCTTGATTGTATTTCTGGAAACTTTTCTTGACTTCAATAAAACAGTTTCTTTTGGGGGAAAAATACGGTCTGGAGAACACCTAGAGTCTTGAAATTTGCTTGATGTTTGTGAAACATTCTCTGATTGTGCACTTGATGCTAACTGGATGTTCGCGGAATGTTCTCCAAAGTCAGGGTAATGGTTTCCTTGCCATGTTGCCATCCTCACGTTAACTCCACTATAGGAATGAGAACTTGACCGATGTAATGCTTTCATATTTGTTTGCATTTTAGGAACTTCCATATTATTGAAGTCGCATTGTGTAGGCACATTTTAAATACTGGGAAAGTTGGATTTTCCAGTGGGTTGTAATTTATTTGACTTTGCACTTATTCCAAAAATACCTCAAAGCTAAACATAGACATGTTGGTCAAAGTTAAACCCAAATTTAATAGATGGAGTGTTGCATCGTGAAAAACTATCTCTCACATGTCCAAATCTGTAGTTACACAGCTGTCTTGAGTTGCCTGATATTACACAACTATGGCTCCCATTTCGCATATCAGAGCTTTGATATCATATGAATATTATTTACATATTAGAAACTGACAATTACAGCGACTCCCCAGTGACTTGAACGCGGCATTCCGTTAAATGGGGGGTGAAGTGAGGACGTGAAGCTGTGCAGAGTTTTTCTGTTCGAGTGACTCATCTGTTTAATAAACCATCTTAGTACTTCCGGTTCTCGTCGCTGCTCTCGCGGCAGCTGCAGTAGCGCGCCAAAATAGGAAAACAGAGCGAGACAGCGAGAGAAAGGCGAGAAGACAGACTTCTGAAATAACAGCAGAGTCCTTTCAAATGCGGCCTTTCTCTTATATGTGTGAGAACTGAGCGGGTGTTTGGTTTATTTCTCCGTATTTCGTCCGGAACACGGTGACAGAAGATGGTTCTGCAGAACAGCGGACGGTACAGAGCGGACCAAGGACAGAGTGGAGGAGATCCAGACAACCAGTAAGTTCGTTCTCAGTGGCTCTACGCTCATACAGTTCTGTTTAACAAGTAGGTCAATAGATGACAAATGTAATCGGAGGATATAATGTGGTTGTTATGTTTGAACCAGGGATGATGGCTCCGGGATGTCGGCCCTCAAGCGGCTGGAGCGCAGTCAGTTTACCGACGAGATGGACGCTCGCTTCGGATTCGACAGGATGAAGGAGCCGGGAGAGAAAACAGGCTGGTTGATCAACATGCACCCGGTAAGGAGAGCCCGAACCACGCTGGATCTGTGGGTCCCATACTGATTTAAGGGATGTTAGTTATAATGAAAACCAAAAAAAGAGAGAAGGGGTTTGTTTATGTACTTTCCAGCTGTGTATTTCACAACATCATTAGCAACTTGCCATGAAGACACCACTGGACTCCGCACCACTGTTCTGCTCTGCTGCATGTGCTGCTTTCTAAATTATCCCAAAGCATCTTTTTTCTGTACTATGTTCTGTTTAAAAAATGCTTCTCATGTCAGTGTGTTTTAGACAAGAAATTCGTTTGCAGTATTACTTTTCTTAGTTGTTAGTGCCATATCATTTTCAGTATCATGTGTAACATTTGATTTTCATGTGCATTATTTTAATTATGTCTGCAATACTTCACTTTCCTGTCAATATGTCAGTGTAATGTGCAATATATCAATAATATTTTTAGGTGCAATGTTTCAATTACAAGTGTAATGTTTAATTATCATGTATGATATTACTTATTACCTCCATATCATAACCAGCATTAATTTTTGCTTTTCTATTCTAGTCTGGTTTCATTTTATTTAAATTTAATTAATGTTGTATCTATTAGCTTTTCTGCTAAGCACTGCATTTCTTATATTCTGTCATTTTGTTTTTTTCTAAGCAATATCTGGCAAAAGAATTTCCTTCAGGATTAATAGAGTTGTATCCTAGCCTGTCTTATCTTATTTTAACATGTACATTGATACCAATGTATCAGTGGTAATGTTGTTCAATCAATGTATCAGTGAGGGTCTGCCTGTAAGTTTACATAGTGATCTGTTTCCTGTCTCTTCAGGAGAAGTCCCACTAAATACTTTCTGCTCCTCTGCTTTTTCAGACAGAGATCCTGGATGAAGACAAGAGGATGATCAGTGCTGTGGACTATTATTTCATACAGGACGATGGAAACAGGTTCAAGGTGTGTTGGGGGAAAAAAAGCCTTGTCCTGCCTATGAGATAACTGAATATCGAATCAATTTTATTTGTATAGCACATTTTAAAACAAACAGAGTGGACTAAAGTACTGTGCATGTTATGAGACAGGCAACAGCAACTTGTGCAAAAAAGCAAAACAGACATCTGGAGAAAAACTTGCAAAATCAATGTGTAAAAATATAATACCACTAAGACCAGCCAAAAACCGTTAAAAGCGCTGGACTTTTCCTTTGATCTAACATGTTCTTCCTATTTACTCTGTCTGCAGGTGGCTCTCCCCTTCAAGCCATATTTTTACATTGCTACTAAAAAGGTAAGACAGGGACTGTGGTTTGGTTCTGGTGCCATTTAAACATGTTAAAACGTCTTTTTCATTAACAACAATGTTATTTTCCAGAACTGTGAGAGGGAAGTCATCTCATACTTGTCTAAGAAGTTCCAAGGGAAGGTGGCAAAGCTGGAAACTCTCCCAAAAGAGGACCTGGACCTGGTGAGAGTTTTACTTTTAGTGTAAGAGGATTCATGTTGTAGAACTGGACGACGGGAACATTAGACGCATTAGGTGGTCTGAAACTTTGAGCTTAATTATCTGCATTCTGATGAATTTTTAATTTATCACCATTTCTACATGAATTTATGGTGGAAATGTATTTATTAATCAAAACACAAAATTCAGGGAGTAGGTGACAATTTAAAATAAAACGCAGGACATAAAGCTGTAAGCCCATGAGGCATTATGTGTTGCTTTCAGATATTTATTATTCTGTCGGTCACCTTTTCTCATGTAATGTTATCCGTGCTGAGTCAGCACACATACAGGGCAGATTTAGCCTCTGTCCTCTTTTGTGTCTTTTCTTTAGGGAAGTAAATCTGTATGTGTCACCTTTTCACGTCAATGACAAATTAATTTGATCGATTGCATTTATAAACATGTCACCCATGTGTGTGTGTTTGATATGTTTGTGATATGATTTTTAGGAATCCTACACATCTCAACTATGCTGTTGAAGCTTTACTGAAAACAAGACTATAACACAATTTAGCCATGACTTATTAAAACACTGATCAGATTTATTACAGAGCTGTCCCTGTCTAAAGCTTTGTTGCATGTATGAGTGACACTACAGCATTTTCTTTCAAAATAAAAGTCAATGTATGTGTTTCTAAATATTGAGGGGGACGTATCCCCTGTGTACTTGTTAACATCTTTGCCTATGGCTTTATTTTTTTGATGTAGATTCTAAAACACACACATGCTGACTTGTTTTCCTGCAGCCAAATCATCTAGTTGGACTAAAGAGAACCTACATCAAGCTGTCATTCAACACCGTGGACGACCTCGTCAAAGTTAAGCGTGAAATTTCCCCGGCGGTACGCAAAAACAGAGAGAGGGAGCAGTCCAATGATGCTTACACCTCGATGTTATCCAGGTATCACTTTTCCCTTTAGGTTCTACTGAGGTTCACCCTGATAGTTACGGTTTTTTAATGATCTGTGGATGCTGTTGTTGGTTTTTCAGCGCCTTGTCAGGTGGCAACGTGACCGCAGCAGATGAAGAAGTGATGTCAAAGAGTATTTCTGATCAGTTAGACAACATAGTGGACATGAGAGAGTACGATGTGCCTTACCATGTGCGACTATCCATTGACCTCAAGATTCATGTGGTAAGAATAGCTTTCTTTTGTCCCAGAGTCTTAGAAATTCTGCACCTATTTAACTAATCTTCACTAATCTTTCCCTCTCAGGCTCACTGGTACAATGTTCGATACAGAGGCAGCGCTTACCTGCCAGAGATTGTACGGAGGGATGATCTTGTGGAGCGACCAGTATGCCGCTTTAGTCGTTTATGCAGCAAAATAAAATGTCTTATCCGTTTTTAACTATGCCAGAAAGATTTCTTCATGTCAGAACTTTTTCATCAAACTAAGTTTAATTCATTCGTTCTTTTAGGATCCTGTGGTTTTGGCTTTTGACATCGAGACCACCAAACTGCCACTGAAATTCCCAGACGCAGAGACGGATCAGATTATGATGATCTCCTACATGATAGATGGACAGGTGAGTTTTATTCCATTTACATGTTTTATGTTATCTTCCGGGTCATATTATAGATGTATATTATATTCTATGTTGTTTATTTTTATAGGGGTTTCTAATCACAAACAGAGAGATCGTCTCTGAGAACATTGAGGATTTTGAGTTCACTCCGAAACCTGAGTATGAAGGACCTTTCACTGTTTTTAATGAGGATGATGAGGTTTGTAGCTACGTAACAGGACAGATGTTTCAACAAAATTTACAAAATAGAACACTTTATTATATAATGCAATTCTGTGTGGTTGTTTAAGTGTAATAACATGTTATGACATGGCTGTAGGCTGCCCTCATTCAGCGGTGGTTTGATCACGTTCAAGAAACAAAGCCAAACATCTTTGTCACCTACAATGGAGACTTCTTTGACTGGTGAGCTGTTATTTTGCTGTTTCCATAAAACTGCTCGTACTGTCATGCTTTTATCTCACTCCTCCACCTCTCTCATATTGTTTTGATTCTCTCAAGGCCTTTTGTTGAGACTCGGGCTAGCCTCCATGGACTGAGCATGCACAGGGAGATTGGTTTCCAAAAAGACAGCCAGGGAGAGTACAAGTCCAGTCAGGCCATCCACATGGACTGCTTAAGGTGTGCACACCTGTGACTCTGTTAAAATGACATAAGTGTGATTAACATTAGAGCTACATCAAACATTTGATTCTTTTGTCAACTATTTTAATATTTGATGAATCGGTTTGAGAATTCCTTGAAAGAAAAAAGTCAAAATTTTTAAGTTGTAACATATTGAGATTGTATATTTTCTGTGGTTTAATTTACTCCTCTAAGATGGTAATCTAAAGACAATATATGGTCCACTGACAGAGCAAGAGATCTTTAGGATGTCGTTGTGGGCATTGTGAAACACTGATCGACATTTTTGACCATTGTTCTCCAGGTGGGTCAAGAGAGACAGCTACTTGCCGGTGGGGAGTCACAATCTGAAGGCAGCAGCAAAGGCTAAACTGGGCTACGATCCCGTGGAGCTAGATCCAGAGGAGATGTGCCGCATGGCTACTGAGGAACCTCAGGTACAGTAATGGACTTCACTTTTCACAGCCTGGAATATAAAGACCTTAACTGTTTTAAAAGTGTGTTTGCAATTTCACTGACTTTTATTTCTGTCTTTCTGTTAGACTTTAGCAACTTACTCCGTATCAGATGCTGTGGCCACGTATTACCTGTACATGAAATATGTTCACCCCTTCATTTTCGCTCTGTGCACCATCATCCCCATGGAGCCTGATGAGGTATGTCTAAAGCATGTGATGTAAAAGAAGACTGTAATCCAAAAAACACAATGCATTTTGATGATTATTGATTGCTTTTCTTGCGTTGACTCTCTGTTAACAGGTGCTGCGTAAAGGCTCTGGGACTCTATGTGAAGCCTTGCTCATGGTGCAGGCCTTCCATGCCAACATCGTCTTCCCCAACAAGCAGGAGCAGGTCTTCAACAAACTGACAGACAACGGCCACGTCTTGGACTCAGAGACCTACGTGGGCGGCCACGTGGAGGCGCTGGAGTCAGGAGTGTTTCGCAGTGACATCCCCTGCCGTTTCAAAATGGTATAGTGGAGAGGACTTTTTTTATGCTAATCCTACATCATGCTTGTTTGTTTAAAATGTGACAGTTTGGTTTGTTGACAGAACCCAGCTGCATTTGACTTCCTGATGCAAAGAGTTGAGAGGACAATGCGTCACGCCATTGAGGAAGAGGAGAAAATCCCTTTGGAGCAAGTCACCAACTTTAATGAGGTATGTTGGCTTTTCATTTTGTCCACGCTGTGCCCCATGTAAAAATATTTTGGGTTTCTGGCAAACAGATGTGGTTAACTTCTGGCAGTGTCACTGCAAATCTGCATCAAGTTCAAATTTTTATCTGTAAATTACATTTGTGACAAACTCATGATGAACTTCTGGCTCCTGAGAAAAGTATGACAAATATCCAATCAGCTATAGCCACTGGTCATAAGACTCATAGGGGGGCTGGAGACTATCCAAGTTAACGCTGCCTGACAACTATTCCTTCTCATAATCACATCTATGACCAATTTAGAACCAATTACTCTACCATGCATGTCTTTGGACTGTGGGAAGAAGCCAGAGTCCATGAAAAAAAAAACGCGCAGGGAGAACATCCGAAAAATCAATCTTGAAAGAATATCCATCCATCCATTATCTATACATTGCTTAATCCCCTGTAGAGTTGCGGGGTGGCTGGAGCCTATCTTAAGGGCAAAGGCAGGATTCACCGTGGACAGGTCGCCAGTTATATATTAAACTAAATAAAATAGGAATTAGTCACAAACTTGCTCCAAATAGTAAACGCTTCAGTGAACCGTTAGTCAGGCAGGAGTCTACTTGTCACAACTCTAGTTTGCGTCTGAAAATATGACCTTGCTGCAGATTTGCAACAACATTGCTGAAGGTTAACTACAACTGTCTGCAATAAATGCTATCTATGGCAAACAAAACTGACGCATTTGCCACCAAAGGCAAACACGTAACTAGAAATTTAGCACTATTGGTAAACTACCAGTTTACCTGTTTGTTGCAAACATTTATTGTTTTGTAAGGGGTTTCTTTTTGTTTTGTTACTCAGCATTTACAGTGTAAAATTATGAAATATCTCTGATGGTATTTTTGTAGGTTTGCGATGAAATCAAAAAGAAGTTGACTTCTCTGAAGGAGGTTCCAAACAGGATCGAATGCCCCCTCATCTACCATCTGGATGTCGGGGCGATGTACCCCAACATCATTCTCACTAACCGCCTGCAGGTAAAATACAAGAAAAAATGCATGGGACAACATATAGAAATGCATGGAATTCTGTTTTATTTTTATATGTTTTTTTAGCCCTCAGCTATGGTTGATGAGGCCACTTGTGCCGCTTGTGACTTCAACAAACCTGGCGCCGCCTGTCAGAGGAGGATGGCCTGGCAATGGAGAGGGGAAATCAGTAAGCCAGTGTTGGAAAATTCTGTTCTTCTGGATAGGAAAAAGGTCAATTTAACGTTCAATGAATTTGCACAAACGTTTCTCTGCTCTGTCTGCAGTGCCAGCCAGCCGCAGTGAGTTCCACCGCATCCAGCAGCAGCTTGAGTCTGAGAAGTTTCCACCGTTTTTCCCCAATGGTCCACCTCGGGCCTTCCACACTCTCAACAGGGAGGAGCAGGCCAAACATGAGAAGAAACGTCTGGCAGGTACTTTATTTGGCTGCTTCCAGTATATTTTGGTTATAGGTAATCTAAACTTCGAAAGCATAGCAAGACTTGTTTTTTCCTTATACCAGACTACTGTAAGAAGGCCTATAAGAAGGTACACGTCACTAGGTTGGAGGAGCGAGTTACCACCATCTGCCAGAGAGAAAACTCCTTCTATGTCGACACTGTCAGAGCCTTCAGAGATCGACGTTATGAATTCAAAGGCCTTCACAAGGTGTGTTGTGGTATTCTAAAAATAGATTTTTTAAAAGTCTCTTTAGTTGTTTAGTCTTTAAACTCTCTTTCACTTAAGTTCTAGTGTTCATTAGAATTATTTGCTCTAAAGTAATTGTAACTTGCCTTATCATTGCTTAAGGTGTGGAAGAAGAAACTGTCATCAGCTCAGGACAGCGGCGATGCTGCTGAGGTGAAGCGCTGCAAAAACATGGAGATCCTGTACGAGTCTCTTCAGCTGGCTCACAAATGCATTCTCAACTCTTTCTATGGCTACGTCATGAGGAAAGGGTAGGAGTCAACTACAGTTTTCATCTTTCAGTCATCAGATATCCAGTTGCACTGTTACTTGAGCTCTAAAGCCTTTTACTGCTGTGAAATCAGTCAGTGCTGAGTGGCCTAATGTTGTCCGTGTTGTCTTTGTGTCTCCATCAGGGCCCGCTGGTACTCCATGGAGATGGCTGGTATTGTGTGCTACACTGGAGCCAACATCATCACTCAGGCCAGAGAGCTCATCGAGCAAATAGGGTGAGTATCATAGTGATAATGTGATGCCTAATTACAGAAAGTACCTTCTTGGTCAGTGTAGGGTCAGCTCAGAAGAGACTGGAAGGGATCCAACAACAATTCTTTGCCAAAATGTTGGCTTGAATCCGTCTTCCACATAATGGTTTTTGTCTTGCTGTTTTCCTCTAACCTGCAGTTAAAATACTGGATGCTGTAGGTCGAATTAGTCAGCTGCAAAACAATAAATGTCCGTTTCTCCCACTTTCAACTTCTCTGTGACTCAGGAGGCCTCTTGAGTTGGACACTGATGGTATCTGGTGTGTCCTCCCAAACACCTTCCCCGAGAACTTTGTTGTAAAGACCAGTAATGAGAAGAAGCCCAAGGTGACCATCTCCTACCCAGGGGCCATGCTGAACATCCTAGTGAAGGAAGGATTCACCAACGATCAGTACCACGAGCTGGTTGACCCGGCATCCATCACTTACAACATCAGATCAGAGAACAGCATCTTCTTCGAGGTGGACGGTCCATATCTGGCAATGATCCTGCCCGCCTCAAAAGAGGAAGGGAAGAAGCTGAAGAAGAGGTAGGCAGTAGTTTTTTTATTTGTTTCCTGTCATTTAATGATCACATTCTGGTCTATAATAATTTGTTTCTTCTCTGTAGGTTGATGTGGCAATCTTAAAAGTTTAAGGATTCAAGGTTCCTTTGTTCTTTTTAGGTACGCTGTGTTCAATGAGGATGGTTCTCTGGCTGAGCTGAAGGGTTTCGAAGTGAAAAGAAGAGGAGAGCTTCAGCTCATTAAGATCTTTCAGTCATCTGTGTTTGAGGCTTTCCTCAAAGGCACCACTCTGGAAGAAGTCTATGCATCTGTGGCCAAAGTAGCCGACTACTGGCTGGATGTGCTTTACAGCAAGGTAAATATCTGCAATCAAAGGCTAGAAAAACAGTAGATTGTTCCATGTGTTTCTGAACTATATTACGTAACAGCTCTTCGTTGTCTAAGTAACATTTTCAGAGACAGTACTCTAAGTGAAAACTTTAACTTCTATTCTTGTCTTCATCACAAAAAGCTGACTGATTTATTTCATTGTTTCCCAGGCTGCCAACATGCCAGATGCCGAGCTGTTTGAACTGATTTCAGAGAATCGCTCAATGTCCAGGAAGCTTGAGGACTACGGAGAGCAGAAGTCGACATCTATCAGCACGGCTAAGAGACTGGCAGAGTTCCTGGGAGATCAGATGGTGAAAGACGCTGGTCTGAGCTGTCGCTACGTCATCTCCCGCAAACCAGAGGGTTCCCCTGTCACAGAAAGGTGAGGCAACAGTTCTGAAAATACAACTTCACATTATTACAGAGCTAGAAATTGTTTGCAACAAAATACCACTTACTGTGTTTGACACCTGAAAGTGGCTCGAGGCTACAACTGTAGCATCATTTACATCACTGATAAACCACATAGTCACGCTACTTAATTCTTGATACATACTGCGTTCTTGACTGTGGCTAATCGCTCAAATGTATGTCCTGTCTGGTCAGGGCTCCAACTAATAGTTCAAATGGTTCAAATGTTTGCATGCTTAGGGTGAATGCATGTGAATAAAGGGACTTCTCGTAATCGTTGCATTTCAGGCAGTCTTTTTTGCATGTTTGTATCACAATGAGTGTAAAAATACAATTTGTCAGTCAGCACTACCTTTATCACAGCAGGCACTGACTTTTTTAACATAAACAATGCCTCCACTCTAACTACTGTATTATAACAGTGAACATACAATACTGTCGACGTATTTTACCATTTTCATTAACAATTTATAGACCTAACAATTGACTGATTAATTGAAAAAAATGCTCTACAGATTAACTGACAATAAAAAACATAAAAGTTGCAGCCCTATTGAAAAGCCGTGATAATAGATATGATTGGTTTGACATGATGGGATCGATTTCTGGCATTAGCGTCAATGAATAAAATGATGTTAGAGCTGCTCTCCCGATGTCAGATGTCTATAGGGACAAAGCACTTTGCGATATTAGCAGAAGTAAAAGCCTTGAGGTTTACACTGACTGATTGTGTCTCTCTGTCAGGGCTATTCCTCTAGCCATCTTCCAGGCAGAGCCCAGCGTGAAGAAACATTTCCTTCGGAAGTGGTTGAAGATGCCCAGCCTGCATGACATGGACATCCGCTCTGTGAGTTGTGATTTATTGGATACAAAAAGCAGAGGCACAATTTTTGCATGAAGAGAATTTGATTGTGTAATCTTCTGTCTTTTTTGTTTTGGGCCTTTACAGATCCTTGACTGGAGTTATTACATAGAGAGGTTGGGTAGCGCAATTCAGAAAATCATCACCATCCCTGCTGCGCTGCAACAGGTTAGAAAAAACGAATACAGGTGTTTTTTCAGTTAATGTCCCAGCTTCATTTTAACATGAATTAAAATAATTTCTGTTGAACTTAAGGTGAAGAATCCAGTTCCCAGAGTGAGGCATCCCGACTGGCTCCACAAAAAACTCCTGGAGAAAAATGACATCTACAAGCAAAAGAAAATTAGTGAGCTGTTTACCAGTGAGGGCAAGAGACAAGTAGGTTCACCTCACAGCAAAATGTCATCTTTAACACAGTAAATTTCCTCTGGATAAAGGAAGTGTCTCCAAACACAAGCCCACATTACTACCTTATTCACCATTTTTTCCCAAATTTCCTCGTCTCTTTCAGGTGGCCCATCAGCCAAATGAAGCAGGCCAGGCTGCTGACATAGAGGATTTTGGGATGCCTCCCAAACCCCTGCAGCCGGCCATCCTCATCAGCACCAAACGGAAGCGGGCTTCACAGGGAGACGACAGCCAGGTGGAGTCTCAGGATGTCGAACTCACGCAGTCCTGGAGAGAGATCCTGGGACCGCCGCCAACTATGGGAAGGACACGGGTAGGAAAGCAGCAATGTCGGCATGCCAATTCCCAGTCAATTGATAAATATAGTTTTTAAAAAATTTTAGATTTGTTCCAGGATCTTCTAATACATGTTTAAAAATGACTGTGTCTGTATGTAGGAGGAGCTCCTTGTGTGGCTGCGTTACCATAAGAAAAAGTGGGAGCTGCAGCTGAGGCAGAGGAAGGAGAGAAAGAAGAGGAGGAGGCTGCTGGATGGCGAGGCTCAGCCTGTCGGTGGAGGAGTGATCAGAGATGGCCCCACCACCGGCCTGGGAAGCTTCCTCCGCAGAACAGCACGCAGCATCTTGGACATGCCGTGGCAAATTGTGCAGGTGGAGCAAAGTTACCCCATAATCATCCTCAAATAATTTTAAAAAAAATAGCAAAATCCTGAGAAAATAACAGATAATGTGATGTTTCCTTACTCTCAGATTGCAGAGACGAGTCACCCTGGTCTGTATAAGTTGTGGGCTGTGATTGGAAATGACCTCCACTGCATGAAACTCAACATCCCACGAGTCTTCTATGTCAACCAGAAAGTCCCAAAACAGGAGGAGGGACCTACATACAAAAAGGCACACAATGAGAAGATCCAGTAAAAAAAAAAACATAAATGCTGTGAGCACATTTTTCCATAAGTTAACGAGATGAACTTTGACTCCCGTGTGTCTTCAGGTGAACCGCATGCTGCCTCGTTCCAACATGGTGTACTATCTTTATGAGTACTGTGTACCAGAGGACATGTACCAGGAGCACATCAACGAGATCAACGCTGACCTCTCTGCACCAGACATTGAAGGAGTCTACGAAACACAGGTTTCTGTATATTCTTGTCCAGTGTTTTCACAACCTCTTTCATGATGCTGTCTGTGTGTCTGTGAGTCCAGTGCAGCATGAATGACCTTATTTGTGTTGGGGACGTTATACTATATAAATTGTATAAATGTGCAAATCTTCTGTATGTTCTTTGTGCAGCATTAATATGAGCTCCTCTCCTTCCTTTCAGGTCCCGTTGTTGTTTCGTGCGTTGGTGCAGCTTGGATGTGTCTGTATGGTCAATAAGCATGTTGTGAGGGATCTGGCCGGCAGGGAGGCAGATACTTTCGATCTGGAGCATCTAGAAATGAGGTCTCTGGCCCAGTTCAGCTACCTGGAACCTGGTAAGACATGTCTAAAACACTTTTTAATCTTGAGTTTTAAATTATCCTCTGGAGATTATTTGTTTTGTTTGTTTCAGTGATCATTTGCTTTCTTTCTAACCTAATATTGGCGTGGTTAGATTTTAAAGTGCTGACAACAGGGAGCTGCCATAACTTAAAGTTAACCCATCTCATACAGTTTTGAAGCTTATTATATTAAATGCTTAATATTTACCTAAACAATCAAGCTTTGATGGATGAATGGATTCAAGTTCCTGGTAGAACAGGGGAAGATGGAAGACAGGATTTTTTTTATATCCTGCACATGGATTTTGTTGTATGTGACAAGTTTCTACATTACTGTGTCTTCTCAGGGAGTGTTCGGCACATCTACTTGTATCATCACTGCCAGGGCCACAAGTCTCTGTTTGGCCTGTTCATCCCTTCTCAGCGCAAGGCTAGCATCTTTGTCCTGGACACGGTAAGAGTAATGCACCTCTTTCATTGTACCCCATACATTTTGTTGGTGTTTTTACACACATTTTTTGAGCATTTGTTTTCAGGTTTCCTTTCAGTGCTGATACCACAATAAATTGCTCTCCAGCTGTAGAGAGTAATACTCAAGAGGAGTCATTAATTTGTGTTTTTAGGTTCGAAGCAACCAGATGCCCAACCTGAGCAACCTCTACACAGCTGAGCGCACCGCCCTGCTGGAGAAAACGACAGAGGAGCTTCTGCCTCCAGAAAAGCATAACTTTGAGGTTCGAGCTGAAAATGACATGAAAGCTATCTCCCGGGCACTGCAGCGCATTCTGTTAAGCTACAAGGTAAAATACACTGGCCACGTATAAATACAGACAAGTTGTGAAGTTATGTTAATGTGACTAAACTGGCAAATGTCTGATTCTGTTTCCAGGAGGAGCGTCGTGGGCCCACACTTGTCGCTGTGCAGTCAAACTGGGAGTTGCGGCGATTGGCAGCAGGGATGCCAGTGCTTGAGGAGTTCCCAGTTGTTCCAGTACATGTAGTTGATGAGATCAGCTATAATGTGCTGGACTGGCAACGCCACGGTGCTAGGCGCATGATCCGCCACTACCTCAACCTGGACAGCTGCCTGTCACAGGCTTTCGACATGGCCAGGTATGAGCTAAATAAGTTTGTATTCCTAGAACACATAAGGCGGACCCTAAGAGGATGGACTGCTCTCCTTTTATTTCTCTTCTAACAGCTGGTTTTAGTCAAAATCCTCTACCAACCTCTTAGATGCTGACTTTGTTGCTGGAACCTCTAATACAATATGTTTTATGTTTTTGTGTGCAAATTTTGTTTCAAGCAGTGGTATAATTTTTAAAACATCACTTCAAAATGTCACTTTCAGGTATTACCACTTACCTGTGGGAAACTTGCCCCAAGATGTGTCAATCTTTGGATCAGACCTGTTCCTGGCAAGACATCTACGGAAACACAACCACCTGCTGTGGCTTTCACCCACAGCCAGGCCTGACCTCGGAGGAAAAGAGGCTGATGACAGCCGACTAGTCATGGAAAGTGATGAAAGGGGCTCTGTGGAGATTAATGCTCAAGGATGTTATTCCACAGGTACACAAACACCAGGAGTTCACAGAAAAGAGCAGTCTTTTTTTAAAGATGTCTTTTCTCTGTATTTATGGATTATCATGTTTATTCCAGTATGTGTGGAGTTGGACCTGCAGAGTCTGGCTGTGAACACCATCCTGCAGTCCCAGCATGTCAATGACATGGAGGGTGGAGCTAGTCTGGGCGTCAGTTTTGATGTGATCCAACAGGCCTCATTGGAGGACATGATGTCAGGAAACCAGGGCGCCAGCGCTCTCGCTAGCTACGATGAGACTGCTCTCTGCTCCAACACCTTCAGGTATGCAAACGCCTGTTGTGCACAACAATGTATTCCTGCTTTCATATGGTCTAGTGTCGCGGAAGTTTGCTATATCATCAAACTCATAACACGAAGCGCTTTGCTGGGTCATTGGAAGATTTAATATTGGATATGATATGGAGAGTTTGTCGAGATTCTCAAAGGAGAAGTACAACTGCAACAGATTTTATAGTGAAACATTAATTCCTTTTCATTGGTTAGTATACATAGATGTAAATTTAACTCCATTATTAGTTCAGTGCTGTATAAGAACAAGAGTCCTTCTTCCCCAAACCCTTTTTAGGACTGTAAAAATATCTTGTGTTGTTGACCTCAGACCACTTCTTCAACACCTGTGCTACCAGAAGGCTATTCTACTAACAAAAATAGTTCTACAGCAAGGAGACGTGTACATAAAATGGACACGTAGATAATAAATGACAATCTAAGAGAGCATGATTGATTTTACTTTCACACTAGCAATAGAGGTGCAGCAGGCAAAGAAAAACTCTGGACACTTCTGTTGAGGTGTTCAGTATGTTGTGCTTCTGTTTGTTTGTCAGTGTTTAAGCAGACAAGTTATGTTTCATGTTTTGCTCAACCCACTGCTTTCTGTGCTGTATGAGCAGGATCTTGAAGAGCATGGTGGTTGGATGGGTCAGGGAGATCACACAGTATCACAACGTGTACGCAGACAACCAGGTGATGCACTTCTACCGCTGGCTGCGCTCACCAAGCTCGCTGCTCTACGACCCTGCGCTGCACCGCACCCTGCACAACATGATGAAGAAGGTGTTTCTCCAGTGAGTGTCAAATCCTTTATCCTGCTAAAACCACCTGTCACTTTTTAGACACATCTATAAAGCATGTTTTGAAACTATGGTGAAATCTCTTGCTTGTTTATAATGCAAACTGCTGTGTCATTAACTGTTTACCAGTTGAGGAAGGGTTTTGATATTGATCTCATTTATCTCTGTTCCCCTGATTTGAAAGTGTTTAAGTTCTTGCGCTCATCAAAGTGTCTTAATAAAATTACTAATCGTACCTAAATAAGTAAAATAGATTTTACACAGAGGGCAGAAAATTGCCTGTCAATCAACTGTGGATATCAGAGAACTGAGGTTCATGTGAGGGTGAGTCAGCTAACTGAGTTTGTGATTTGCGTGACTCAAGCACATAAACTGTGCTGTTGATGGGTAAAACATTATTAATGACTGGCTCTGAATTAGATTAAACTTATGATTCCTGTAGGGAAATTGGACAAAATGATCCTCATCCTCATGATGATGTTCTCATTTTTCATACATCCCCACCTCCTGTTAAATGCATAAGTTCTGCAGTACTCCGTTCTCTCGCTAATTATTCTCTCATTCTGCTGTCAGGTTGGTTGCAGAGTTCAAGCGTCTGGGCTCAACTGTGGTGTATGGAAACTTTAACAGGATCATCCTGTGTACTAAGAAGCGGAGGATAGATGATGCCATCGGCTATGTAGAGTACATCACCAACAGGTCAGACATTTGTTCTCTTCTGGTCACATCTCTATGAATAATGTATGTAAAAGGATATTATAGCTTAGTTTCTGAGTTTATTCACTTCTAACCTCTGACCTGGTTTTGAAATAAACACAACCATGCATCAATACTTTGAAGACCCCTTCCAATAAAAATCAAATGAGGAAGATTAAATTTTTGAAAGCTATAAATTTAACTGACAGCCGAGTCAGTAAATACATGTTTGTATATGTTTGTCTTCAGTAGTCTAAGATAAGACCTAGAAAAAACAGAAATGACATAATTACCCATTAGAATGTTAGATGATGCTGTGGTCTCCATTCTAGGAAGTGATTTCTATAAAGCCAACCTAAAAGAGGAGCACTACCCATTACACTAATGGAAGTAATAACTAAAAAGTGAAATTATGTCAGTACATCAAACCAAAATTGTAGCATGAAGCAAAGCATCTTCAGGGATTGTGGTTATTGTGATGTTGTTATGGCTGGCAGCCTTTTTTTCTGGTCTTCAGGGAGCATTACAGCAGCATTTCTAAAAGCTCTCTGACATAACAAGCAACAATGGCTTTATATGTATGAGCATTATTGCTAATAATCATTTCTGAATATAAAACAGTTTTGATGTTTTTATGACATTATATGTGCTGGCAACTCCAACACATCACTCCCAATCTGTTTGTCTTCTAGCATACACTCCAGAGAAATCTTCCACTCTTTGTCTATCTCCTTCTCACGATGCTGGGAGTTCCTGCTGTGGATGGACCCAGCCAACTATGGCGGCGTGAAGGGCAAACTTCCCTCCAGCATCTTGTATGGAGAGGTATTCCAAACTCAAACCTCGGTTTATTTTCATTAACCATAGTTTACTGAGCTGATTGCTGTACTTATTCTCCCAACTTGATGGTCGTTTTTAGGAAGGAGCCAAACAGAAGAAAAGCAAACGAGGAGAGGGGGACGAGGAGGGCAGTGAGGATGAAGATGAAGAGGATGCTGAGGAAGATGACGGAGACAGAGAGGCAGATGAAGTAGAGGAGTTGATTGAGAGCAACTGGAATATCATGCAATATCTTCCCCAGACCGCCTCATGCCAGAAATATTTTCTTATGATTGTCTCGGGTAAACAAAAAATAAGCAAATTTAAAAAAAAAAAAAACATCTGATTGTCTTTGCTTTTCCTGTTATGAACCGCTACCAACCCTTACATGCTCCTTTTCCATGCCAGCCTACATCGCAGCAGTCTACCACAGCATGAAAGAGGAGCTGAGACGTAATGCTCCCGGAGCAACGCCAGTCAAGAGACGTGGAGGCAGCCAGGCCTCCCAGCAGGCCGTTGGGGACTTGAGTGCTCTTCCTGGTAAGATGATTTTGGAAGCTGCTTCAGATAATCACAAACTCTGTCGTGTTCCTTAGAAACTGCACATTGCACTTTTAAAGTTTTTGAAATTCTCTCCCACAGGAATGATCTCCTTCTCCCAGGAGTATGTGTCCAGCGAGCTGACACAAAACTTCTTCACCATCACCCAGAAAATCCAGAAAAAGGTGACTGGTACCAGGAGTGTGACCCAGACCTCAGAGATGTTCCCCATCCTGCCTGGTTCACACCTACAACTCAACAACCCAGGGCTGGAGTTCATCAAATATGTCTGCCAGGTATACGAGAGTACCGCATGATTGGTACTTGCTAAATTAAGGAGTACTAAATAACAAATACCTGTCAAAGTTATTGTTATCTGTCACCTGTAGGTTTTTCGTCTTGCTGCACGGAACAATTTTTATTTAAGCTAGTGCACCATTTATTGAGATTTCTCACCACGTCTTCTCTCTTCAGGTGCTTTCTCTCGATGCCAACATTGTGAATCAGGTGAACAAGCTGAAGAGGGACCTCCTGCGTCTCGTGGACGTTGGAGAGTTTTCAGAGGCAGCCCAGTTCCGTGACCCCTGTAACTCCTACATCCTGCCTGAAGTTATCTGCCACCACTGCAATTTCTGTCGAGACCTCGACCTTTGCAAGGACCCATCAGTGGCTCAGGTAAGAGCTGAGCAAAAGAAGAAGAGCACCTGATGACATTTTGAAGTTTGTAACAGTATCTTCTGCTAGAATTCAGAAATCTAAGTGAGATGAACTGTGTTGTGTGCTTCTCAGGATGGGTCTGTTCTGCCCCAGTGGTTCTGCTCCAACTGCCAGGCACAGTATGAGACAGAGTCCATTGAGATGGCTCTGGTAGAGGCTCTGCAGAAGAAACTGATGAGCTACACGCTGCAGGACCTGGTGAGTAAAGCAATGCTTATATACTGTATATTCAGTACAGGACAGATGAGCCCAAATATAATAAGCACATGCACTGCTGTCATTAAAGGTGGAGTGCAGCATATTTATGTGTAGATGAAGAGCTTTTACTTTCAAACCCTTGCCAAACAAGTTTACACAGTGCTGTTTATGCCTATCAGTAGCAGGTGAATCTCTCTGTTTTGTAGTATACCAGAGCTCCAGATTTAAAAAAAAAAACAAAAAACAAAAATGCAATCAGTGACAGTGTTTGTGTAGTTACACTCATTACCAGAAGGGGGAGAGAAAAGTTGCACACTGGTGGTTTAAGTATAAGGGTTCATGTCCACAGGATGTCATTTCAACACTTTAGATTCATTGTCTTTGTGAACACCTGTGCAATGCATTCGAGTAGCATCACAATGTGTTCCAAGAGACGGGGCTTTACATTACCCGCTCCTTAACAACAAAAAGTTGTGTTCAGGGATGCTTGTCCAGCCGCCACTCACCTCTTCTGCAGACTGCGGGAAGTCTCTAAAATCAAGACAAATTCAGCAGCTGCATGGCTTATTTCTCGTCTCAGACGTTGTCAGAAGTGCATTTTGGTAAACCTTTTTTGTAATATAACTGAATGTTTTTAAATAAGCTACTGGGTTGGTCTGGTTTTACATCCAGGAAGAGGCAGCCGATGCCCAGTGCCATATTTTTGGAGAGTGCATCAAGTCTCCCCTGTGGTGGAATCAACATATTTTTTAGCTTATGCTTTTTAAATGTACACATTCACCAGGCAAAGTAAAAAAAACAACTATTTTATCAATGTGAAATATGCCATATTTATTTTTATATTTTTATTTTTATTTTATTGATTTTGGGACGATGCCAATGTTTCATTTAAAAGCAGTTATCAGCATTACATGCTCTTTAAGTCTGTCACTTTCACACATTTCTCTCCTGAAAGTGACACATTTCACTGTGTCACTCCTGAAGCAGCTCCAGCAGCTCCTGAAGCTGTCTCACAGCTTATAACTCTTGTAATTTCAGATGTGCACCAAATGTAAAGGGGTGAAGGAAGCGAACATGCCCCTCTACTGCGGATGTGCTGGAGACTTTGACCTCACGTTCTCAACCAAGGTTTCTACTCTCAAACATATTGCATCATTCAGTTTAGTGGTGAACGCATATGTTTGTTCTCATTTCATAGAGCTGCTTTGTTTTTCTTTTGCTTCCATCTGCAGAGCTTCTCTGAGCAGATCACGGTGTTTCGGAACATAGCGTCCCACTACAGCATGAGCTTCCTGGAGGAGAGCATCGACTGGTTGCTTGTTATGAGCCCTCAGATCAGCCAGAGCAGCCATTAAATGGAACATTTGCCACAGAGGTCCCCAGGTGCTGTGTGGCAAGTGGAAAATGAGGAAACTTTTACTTTCCCAGGTGATGCACTTCATCAGCCTTAATGTCTGCTTCTGTGCTGAGCGATCCGGTGTAATCAGGACATTGATGAAGCAGGTTTGAAAAGAAATCTGTGCACTGTAGATATATTTGAATTCTTGATTATGCCACATTGCAACTATGTATGAATTTCAGATTTTCTCTGTTAATAAATATTTTTTCTAAGTGTCTGAACTGTGAGCCTGTTTGATTTTGATGCACTTTGGACTGCAGGTCTGACGCAAAGGAAAAAGTATAAACATCCCTAATGTCATCTACTTTGCAAACTTTCACTAATCAGCAGCCACACTGAGTCTCCTGCTCATTTGGCTGCTAATGTGTCTGTTGTGGCTTTGCACAGTTTCACTCCACTGCCATATTGAATGTTGCATAATCATTAACTGAATTATTGAGCAAATGGAACCTTCATCTGGTAACAATTTGGCTTTTCACAGTGACAATATGAAAAGAAGAAGCGTTTTGTCTAATTGGGAAGCAGTTATTTGCCATTAGCCAATGTGGGAAAAATATTTGGTGATTTGTAATTACTGAACTCGGACACTTTCATCATTTTAACCTTGTTGCCTCACAGATGACTCACTTTGCCTGCTGATGGGTGTCTCCCAGACAAGTAATCACATTTCAGACTGAACTGAGGCACAATTAGATTGGCTCCTTGGAGGTTCTCACCGACACATGCTGAACATGAGGGCTGACAAAAGAGGAAGTAAGAGCACTTCTGGGTTTGTTTCTACAATCTTTACATTTTCAGTTGTTAGCCTCTCAGTACATGTTAAATTTTAACACTTTGTCAAAGTAAAATGATTTAACTTAACCACTCTCCTTGAAGATATAACATTCTTTAAACTTTCACCCCTTTACATGTCATAATTATCGCATTTTCCAAACCAACACGTGGCTGTCAAATGCGCTCCTTCATCCATCTTGGCAGATATCGATCCATTAGACTTGAGTCTTAGGTCTTTTTCCACCACTGACATTTGTATTGCTCTCAGGCATCCAGATGGATTCACACTTCCCCACAATCTTGTTAGGGAAACCATTTTATGGGAAATGTCTGCTTTATTTGATTACTGTTCATTGCTCTCCTCGTCCATCTCCCGACAGTTTCCTCCTGTATCTTCTTATTATGTCGAACACGTCAGGTTGAAAGACCGAAGGAAATGAATCAGAATATCTGGATTCTTCGAGCACAGTGCACAGTTTTATCTTAGTAATAATGCAGATTTAAAAGAGCACAGGTTAAAGGTGTTTCATATTTTGTTTTCAAGAAATGATGCCATACTGATGCTTATGACTGAAATACAAGTTAATAAAGGGCATTTATTGTTGGACTGATTGTCTGCGATACATGGACGTAGTTTGTATGGTTTGTAGATCGTTTCATACGAAGAAAATAAACACATTCTCTATGTGGTGTTAGTATATTCTGAAGTCATGTCACATTGGACAGAAAGGTTTGAGGTGAAACATGAACAGAACCTGCTGTTATTCAGATACGTTAAGAGAACTGTCTGTCCAAAACAAGCCCACAGGGATGTGGTTCTTTCTCAGTTTATTCCCACTAACAGCATAACTGCACAGTCTGGTCCATCACTGAGCAGTTGCAGACACCTGAGAAACGGTTGGTCATGTTGCCACAGTCAGTCGGTGTAGGAGAGTCCATGCATTTGAGCAGTGAGGACCGAGGCAGCTCTGATGACATCACAGCGCTACACCTTCTGACAGGTCTGAGTGGTTTGAGCCGAAGCTGTTGATGAAGCTGAGCTCTGTGGAGATGGGTTCTGCGGGCTCCTGGATCACCTGTGGAACACAAATACACTAAACTTAGAGAAGTAACTGCAGAAGCTACTGACGAGGACATCAACATCTGGACATCTAACCCTAACCCTAACCCTAGCCTTCTTACAATATGCACAAAGACATTTACACTATGATGAAGTAAAACAGTCCATCAAAAGACAACCATATAGCAGTAAACACAATATAGAACAGCAAAGGGAAACAACCCTGTTCAAGTCCAACTTAAAGAGACTGACAACGTCTAAAAATCGTTCTTCTCTATCTAGAATCCAGACACAAATCAACCACCTAGAACTTGCACTAAGGCAACAGCAGCAAGGAAAAAGATAGCCGATGGGACGGAAGAGAAAAGATTAAGGAGAAGAAAGAATTAAAAGCAAGCAGATGAACTGATACAAGCATTGGAATAAAGTACATTAGTATGCATGCACCATGTATACATGATGCAAACAAGACTGACAGTAAATAAAATGGAGTCAGCATTCAAAGTGTTAAAAATAGAACAGCTTAATGAGTATAAAGTGTTCTTATAAGGTTACTATAATAAGGATTTACAAGCAAATGAGTCAGACATATATGCCACTGATGGTAGTTATAATATAAAAGTACAACGTATCATGAGCAGAGTAGAACCCAGATATGTTGAATAATTGATGCTTTTTACTCACTTCATCAAACTTTCTCTCACTGTAGACTTCATTCTTGTCAATAAAGGTCAGCATGATCCAGTCACAGATGATGGTGCACTGCAGGGGATCAAATTAGAAGAAAAAACTGTTTGTGGTGCACCGAGCATCACTTTAAAGCTTCAAGACAAGAAAAGAATGCAGGAATACTCACAATCCCAACAGAAGTCATAGCAGTCACTGTGCTGATGATGGTTGGAATAGGACTAAATTTACCAGCCTGCATGAAAATGACATGCAGTATTTTAATGGCAGTCACCTCAGTAAGCAGGAATAAAGGGTAGTGATGGAGAGCCCACTTACATGCCCGTGGACTATGATGTCCAGACGCATGCCGTAGGCCTTGATCAGTGTCCGAGACTCTACTCCGTCCTTACTGTAGTATTTGGCAAACCTGGACAATTACACAGAAATCACACTGTAAAGACAGGAAAAACTTACCCCAAGACAAAGTGGCAATCACAGTCAAAAACGTGGGATAAATCAGCGCTGGCCGTCTGTGCTAACCTGTAATAGTAACCAGAGTTGGCCAGATCCTTTCGGAGGTCCAGACGACGGAATGAATATTTAGGTTTACAGTGTGACGGATCCAGATCCAGGTTACAGTTCCAGTTGATGAAAACCCCAATCACTCCTCCCTGAGCACAAACAGCATAGCGTCTCAAACAATGATGCAGCCATACAGTATTTCACTTTTAGCACATCTGGGTGCCAATTTCAAAACGTCACACGCAAATAATGTTTTTCAAAATATGATACATATTGCACTATTGACCAAGAGTGTATTAGACTACATATGATACTATTATTGTTGTTGTTGGTAAATCTAAAAAGAATACTTAAAGAGTGAGATTCTACTGAATAAATTATGCTTTTAATCAACCTAAATGTACATTTAGAAGACAAGGACATTTTTAATTCTTCGAGAGAATTCCAAAAAATGTGCATCTCACACAATTCATTAGAGGGCCTCCTACAACGAAAATCTCCTGATAAACACAGACTGGTTTAGCCTTCAGCAACTAGCCCCAGACATTCAACCATATCACTGGATTGTGTGACCATCATTTGATAATAGTAACTAAAAACTCTCAAACTAACTATTTAAATATATATATAAAAGTGAATTAGGACATTTTCAAACAGCAATACAAATAAACTGGAATAAATGAACGTGTGAGACAAACACAGAGGAAGACAGAAGCATATTTATGAAATATAGTTCAAAAATTCATAAAGATGTTCACAGGCATAAGATATGAAAGGAACCTTCTGTCTGAACAAAGATTTACTGAAGTGAATTATGGAGGAGTAGGATGTGCTGAATAATGATAAACAGAAATGTATGGTGCATTATAATAAGGTCACTGTGGAGTTGGGGGAGGCTAAAGCGAACTTCTTTTATAGGCTACTTCTTTTAAGCCTATTAAGAAAAATACGTTCTAGGCTGCGACAGTAAATTATAAGATACTTATCAATAGACTATCCTCAACCGATTACCTCACAGGGATACAGTCATATTCAGGAGGAAGAGGACTTCATTAAAGGTTTATAATCATAAAGTCACCATTCTAACATCTTCACAAGCTCTCAGATCTCTTTTATTTAGTTTGTCCAGCAGTGAGCCAGCTGTATGCCAATGACACTGTGATCTCTCTGAATGGTGACACAAAACAGCAAGCTGATTCCTGGCTACAGAGACATGCTACAGTACGGCTAGACTGAGCATGTCTCAAGATAACGTAGATAAAACTGTAAGCATGTTTCTTTCAAAAGGCCATCTAGTAGATATAATGATATCAAGGCAACAGCTGCAAGTTTAGCTACAGAGTTTAGACATCTGGGTGTCACGTAAGTTCTTTAGAGTTCATGTCAACACCGAAAAGTTTAATTTGAGGGTTTAATTTAAGTTACATTTTATGTATTTGGCTTTAGATTTAGATTTATTTCTCATTCTTTCAAACTTGTTAAGTATGGAGTGTCATTAATTAGTCAGGTACAAAACATTTTCTGATTGGTGTCTGTGTATTGTATTTAGCTGTATGCATTATACACATGTAATAATTATGTTGTCTATTAGGAATTTTATATGAGATGTCATTTATTCTATCATCGTTTGCCTAGTCGGGGTATTTTTGGGCTAACTCTCGAATAAAGCTCTTATCTCTGTTAATCAGTAAGCTCTGTCCTTGTCAAATAAATAATAAATAAAGGAAATTAAATGATAAAAATACCATGTAAACATTTTTGTGGTACAATTTTGCTGTGCAGGTCCCATACTCACAGTCCTGCAGAGCTCAGTGAAATTCTCCCGGGCTTGTTCAGCGATGTAGCCCAGGCGGAAGTTGGGACAGTAGGGCTCCTTCTCCTCATCATAGCTACACTTATGGAGGTATTTCTGCATGTCACGCTTGTTTGAGGCGTCCTTAATATTTCCCCTGACAAAGACAAAACCATGGTGTTCTCATGAGTATCTGCAACTCAGTCTATCTGTGTGTGTGTGTGTGTGTGTGTGTGTGTGTGTGTGTGTGTGTGGGACTTTACCTCAGTACTTTAAATTTGGGGAAGTGGATCGAGTTCCTGATGAACACAGTAAAGTTGATGGCCTCCACTAATGGTGGCTCTCTGTTGAGGACACAACAATAATTAACGGTTCCTTAAAGTGACGTTATTTCAGCAGCTGGTTTCAGTGAAATGCTCAGTTTGACCGCATTTTTAAAAAAAATTCTGTGACAAAGTAAATAACATCAGGCATGTTTGATCTACTCTGTAAGTGTCCTTGTTGCAACGTATTTTTTGTAGGCCCTCTTCCAACGTAATGACTTTTGTGATTGTTTATTTATTATCAGGTAACGGGTAGCCAACCAGCTATTACAGGTGTGTGAGACTGGAAAGTTATTAATACAACATTTAGAGTAACTGTGAGTAAATGAGCACTGACTGTTTTATACTTTCCTTGTTAGTTTTAAAATTGTGTATAATATGTAAATGTTTATTAGACTGACGACTACTGAGACTTCCAGACCAGTGGTGGAAAGTACATCTACTCAAGTAATGTACTTACATGCTTTTTTAAGGTCCTTGTACTTTGCTTGGGGTGTTTTTGGCTAAATTCATTTGGCAGATTCAGTTACTTTTAAGATGAATGGGTAATATAGTAAGATTTTAAAATAATAAACAACATGTTGTTAAATATTAAACCAGTGGTTCCCAACCTTTTCGGCTTCTGACATTTTACCAAAACCAGTGTATATTTAGGGTTGCATTACAGTCGTCTATTAGTTGTTAACCAAACAGTGATTTTTCCCATCTAAGCTTCTCCAACTGTTTATTTTTTCCCTTCTTCTCACATTTATTATCTGACACCCCTCAGATTTATCTGCTGTTCCCGTGTATAAAACTGTTCTAAAGTAGTTCAACTTATCTGCACCTGCAGCAGCTACAACAGCAACATGCTGCTGCTGCTTTAGTTTTAATAATCTAATGATGTTACACATAGTAATATATCAGTCAGATGAACCAAACCAGTGCTTTCTCTTTAGAACTTAACTATATTTTTCTGCTACAACTTTTTCATGCACAACTTTTACTTGTAATTGAATGCTTTTATGAAGCTGTGTTGGTGCTTTAACTTAAGTAAATGTTCTGAATATGGCACCACTGTTACTACCAGAACTTAATGTGGATATTTCACTGACTTGTGCGTAGTGATCCCATTTTGTTTTTTACTGGTATTAAAGAAGTCTACTTTTGTGAATTGCCTTGTTACTCTACTAGCGGTGCCTCAGCATTAATTAAATATTTATAATATATTTTCTTTTTCTGATTCATTTCACTCTGGTTTCTGTCTTTCAGTTGCCCCTTACACTGATGTTTTTGTGAGTTAAGATATTTGGTGCCCTCTTCCTTGTCTGCTGAAGCCAACGAATGCCCTATGTATAGATGACTAGATGATCCAAACAAAGCTAACTTGAGCCTGATCACCCAGATTATTGGAGATTACGTATCTCCTATGTCTTACCGTACTACAGCGTGCTCCTCTATGGGACACCAGGTTTGAATCTCACAGGTTTTGAAGGTGTGGTTGTAGTACTGAACACATCTTCCGGTTCTTCTGCCTGTAGGAAGAAGAAAAATGGTGACAAATACAAATCAAGCAGTCATGAAGACGGATTGTGTGAGAAGAAGAAACAGTACCATGGCCATTAAAGTCGACCTCCCCCTCGACACAGTCAGAGTCTTTCGTACAGTTGGCTTTGGGAACATTGAAATACTGAAGTGAAATAAGACAGATGTTCAGTAGTGGGAGACTAAGGTGTCTGTGTAACTGATACACTTATTAAATTGTATTGTCTTGCATGCTGTTATTCCTTTAGTTGACCTCTTACCTCAGCGCAGGTGCCCTGCATCTGATTGTAGGTGAATTCTCGCCTCAGTATTGTACTAATCACATCACCGCCCTTAAAAGAAAATGTAACAATACCCAATTTACTCCAGCTAAAAGAGATAATAATCCTGACAGAGTAAAGGACGTGAGAGCGTCTTCATGATGCTGCAACATTTATTCTCAGCTCACCTCTGAGGGTCGAGCGTACTCCACAGTGTCCAGGATATCATCTCCGTGAACTGCTGAGCCTTTCATGAGAGTGTAAATGGAGCTCTCCGGACGGGTTTCACTCTCTTGGTATGCTTTCTGACTTATAAACACATACCTTGAGGATGATAGAACAGACAAGAGCAATATCACATTTTCTGCCATGATGTCAAATTTTATTGGCGGTATCACGTTACACAGGATCTTTTCAGCCATCTTTGCTGAAGCCAAGAAAAGAAGATGACGCACTTGAATCCAATGCGTCTAAGAAATCATTTAAGACCTGACAGATTTGAATGAATAATAATATTTTCAAAAGTTCATAATCTGTTAAAAAAAAAGAAAAGAAAAAAAACTCTCCCCAGATCAAATAACAGGTTGATGAGAGAGAGACACTCTATCACAATTCTTGTTATTAATTTTGTTTCCATCAGTTATGATATCTCTTTGCACTTAGCTCCAAACTGGATGCATTTCCTCCCTTACAAAATGAGTTTAAGACTTTGAAGCCACTGAGTATCTTTAATCCTTATATATTGTTTTTACACACAGTGACATACTGATAACTGAGATCTTTTGCTTCACTGTCATTCCTAAAAGAATTATTCAAACACTTTATACATACAATAGAAAACATGTAGAAAAATGAGCAAGCCTTTGAATGTCATATATTTTCTCTTTTGGCACAGATAGAGGACATGCAAACCCACAAACATGAACTTACCAGATGAAATAGGTGATCACGAGAAACTGAACAGTCCTGTAAATGACTCCAAGAGTTGTGTTCTTAACCACCATCACCTTGGGGGTCTCATAGTCCCAGAAACCCTGAAAATACTCCAATATAAACTCGCGTAGCCCCATGGTGATGTGATGAAATGCTTCACACATATCCTGAGATGTCCTTAGGAAGTCTTTCTTTCTCTGTGACTCTAACTCCACCTCTCTGTCTGGCTTTATTATTCTGTCATTGTTTCTCTTTCTCACTTTATCTGCTCCTGCTTGGCTCCAGACTGCATTTCTCTGGAGCATCACTGGCACCAGTGAGTGAGGAAGAAGACGAGGGGGTGGGGCTCAGACGTGGCTGAATTCTGATGTTTATTCTGATAATCGTACAGTGTCATTATGCTTTAGACTGGATTAGACTAAAAATCTAAATAAAGTGCCTCAAGTCCTGGACAGGAACTGGAACTTTATACACATTTTAAACCATTCCCTTTGTTTATTTATTAGACTGAAAATCTATACTCCAATTGCTCCCTGTCTTGATGTTTGAAAATTGCTACAAACTTTTAAGAAAACACGCTATTTTGAAATAATTAATTTAGACATGAGGTGAGTATAATTTTGCCCGAGGTATAACAAAGTGAAAATTTTGCGTTTAGATGACTGCAGAGATTTAATTAGTTAGAGGCTTTTCTTACAGCAGCGTTTCCCAACCAGGGGTACGGGAACCCCTGGGGGTACGCGAGCACTTAGCAGGGGGTACTTGGAATTATTTCAGATTTAAAAAAAAGCTGAAACTGAATAGTATTTCACTACTATTTTCAAAGGAAAGCTAAATTTATTAATGTTTTGCAGTTAAAAGGTTATACTGAGAGTATTTTAGCTTTATTTAGAAGATAACACACCATTAAATACTAATAAATCAAAGTTTAGCTGACAACTTTCAAAATAAAAAGGATCCTTGAGGTAGGGGGTATTCTGAGTGTAAATGAAAGACTCAAGGGGTACGTGAAACAAAAAACGTTGGGAACCACTGTCTTACAGGATCAGGCAGTGGACTACAAACACCAAAGTATCACAAAAAACTACAACTCGCTTCTCACTGCCTTTTTTGAATCAAACTTTAGCCACTTTCCCCCCTTTTTTCACCTGTAATGAGATATATTTATCTAGATACACTAAAAGCTGAGGTGTATGCACATTAAACACTGTTATACACCAGCAATTTATTATAGTGCAAAACGAGGCGTATTTTTATTTATTTACTTTCTTTTATATACAGGCGGATTAACGGCCCACCCCGGGGTCCTGCTGTTTGCTAGCACCACCTCTTCCGCGCATGTCAAAGAACACGTGCGTCGGCTGCGTATCATGGTGCGGAGCGCTGCGAGCTCCTGCTAATTTCTCAATTTGTTGATAATTACATTTTCCTAAACTTCAGTGGACTGTCACACATCTTTTGAAAATGGGAGGTCTTCAAAAGAAAAAGGTGAGAGTCGGCGTCCAGCTAATGTCAGGCTCAGACACATAAACACGGATAGCAGCCAGGCTATGTAGTTAGCTAACGGAGCTAGCTGAAGTTTGTTTTTGTGAAACAGTAAACTTTGTTGGGTGCTGATGAGCATCTTTAAGCTAAGTGTCTTGTTAACCTGACTATAGAGCTAAGTCATATGATTTGTGTGAGTTTAACATGAGTGTCTGTCTTCGTTTTGCAGTTCGAGAGGGGCTCAGCCACAAACTACATCACCAGAAACAGAGCTCGCAAGAAGTTGATGCTGAGCCTCCCAGATTTCAGGTAACTTTACAGCGCTGATTATGTAATTGGGTTGGACAACATGGATGCAGTCTTGCATGTGGTGTATAAGATTTTAAATCATGTTTGTGCACTTCGTTGCCAATGTATTTAATACACATGGTCCTAACTAATGTAGCCGAATGTAATAGTTCCTAAATATATTTATCTCCGTCATTGTTATTTCTGTAACACATTTCAAACAGTTGTTGAGCCAAAGTGCCTTCAAGTAAAGAAATAAGATCAATTGTGAAATTACATAACAAGTATAAATGTTAACGTGAAGATTTCCCAGTACTATACATTATGTGAATTTACCCAACTAATTTAAATATTTCGTATAAGATTAAGCCCCTACTATATTATTAATTGTAAAGATTCATCTGACTACTTAAAGATATTATGTTAAGACCCTGCAAAATGATTCCTATACATGTCATTTCTTATCTGTCTGTGATATTCAGGCGGCTGTGCATCCTTAAAGGCATCTATCCTCACGAGCCAAAGCACAAGAAGAAGGTGAACAAGGGCTCCACAGCCCCGAGGACCTTCTACCTGCTCAAAGACATCCGCTTTCTGCTGCATGAGCCAATCGTTGGCAAGTTCAGAGAATACAAGGTATTTTAGATAACTACACCCTTGTTTGAACATGCTTCAATATAAAGAGATGATATGATTTTGCTGAAAATTGATTTACTTAGTTTCTCTTTCCGGTTGTCAAACTGCCAATTTATTTACAGAAGTGCATTTTACATTAACATTTTTTCTGTGTCTGAAACTGTCTTTTTTGCATTCTGTGTAGTTTGTTTCATCCACAGCTTGTTAATGTTACCATGTTCCTGTTTTCTTATGTAATGAACAAACTCTTATTGTCAAACTGTTTTATCTTTACAGATATTTGTGCGTAAACTTAAGAGGGCCTATGGGAAAACAGAGTGGTCTACAGTGGAAAGACTGAGAGACAACAAGCCGACCTATAAATTGGACCACATCATCAAAGAAAGGTGAGACGGTTATTCTCCGTACTCAACATTGGAGGGCATAGTTGAGCTTAACTTATTTTCTCTGTGTCAAGTCATATGAGGTGGCATTAGTTTAAATGATTAGATATATCTGCTCAACTTAAACCAAAATGCAATTTTTAGAAAGAGTAGCATGTCTGTTGTTTCTGCAGCTGCGCTGTTCATGTGTCTGAATCCCAAAACCTGTCGGTGGATTTGAAAGACATGTTTTGCCTTTGCTGTTGCCAAAATTACACCATTTGTCAGAGAGGGAAACTGTCAATAAATACAAGGAATCATCAAATTTTCACCTTTCCAATGGCCGTTGAACCGTCCTGTGCTATGTCCATACACTGTGCTCGGCACACCTTCGACAGAACCACTGCTACAGTGCCACAGTGTAGTCTGTAGACTGTAACCAGCTGCTACATCTCTGTGTATTATGAGGGACAATTCCCTCATCCCCCAGCAGACTGAGGCAGAACTTTTGTGTGAATAGATTGCACTTCTTAGTCAAGTTGAAAAGGCACTTAACTTCAAGATGCTCTCAACTTGACAGTGTCACAAGAACTCCAGCTATCTGTATTTGCAAACTCAACAGCCAGACTGCTGTCGGTGTTGATGTGCCTGAGCCTGTCATCAGCCAGAAAGCAAGCAACTGTGACCTTTTTATTTTGAAGATCCGTGGCCAGAAAGACACCCAGACACAGCTTGGGGCTTGATGATTTATATATTTTAGTTTTTTTTAGCTTGTTTATACAGTTAACGTATCAGTTGCATTGCCTCACTGTTGTTTGTTTATGTGGCAGGTACCCCAGTTTCATTGATGCTCTCCGTGACATCGACGATGCCCTCTGCATGTGCTTCCTCTTCTCCACTTTCGCCAGAACAGGAAAGTGTCATGTGCAGACAATCCAGCTGTGCAGACGCCTCACTGTGGAGTGGATGAACTATGTGATTGCATCTCGTTCTCTCCAAAAGGTGCAAGTTTACACTGAACATCACCAAAAAAATGGGGACTTCATGGAGGCATTCATATGTCCTCATGAAGGTGACCTGTGTTCTATAACACACTAAACGCCTTTTTGTTCCTGATAGGTTTTCATCTCCATCAAGGGAATATATTATCAAGCCGAGGTGATGGGACAGCTCATTACATGGCTGGTGCCATATCAGTTCTCCCATGATGTAAGTGCAGACTGATGACGTGGAGTCCGTAGTGATTATGATTATAGAGGCAGTCGCTTTATTATGGGATTACATTGACAGTTGACTTTAGCTCTGTCATAATTTGGATCTAAGTCAGCAAAGTTGATCTCATCCACAAGAAAACTGAAATAAGTTCACTGACTGGCCAAGCTGTTTGTGTGCTCCAATCTTACCGATGTATAGATACAAAATACAAATTATATTTCAATTATTTGCTCTAATACCTATTAAGTTTACCCTTCAGATTTGGTTAGATTATTTTTTTTTCCTTTCAGCACCCAACAGATGTTGACTACAGAGTAATGGCAACTTTCACAGAGTTTTACACCACTCTCCTGGGGTTTGTCAACTTCAGACTCTACCATTCCCTCAACTTGCTCTACCCACCAAAGGTATGTTGAGCTCCAGAAATATTAAAAGAGTTATAATAAGGCTACAATTGGTATTTATGACAGGTTTGGTCGGCTGTTAGCCTGCAGTTTCTTAATGTCCTCTCTTTTTACAGCTGGACGCTAAAACACAGTCAGAGCTGAAGGAAGAGGATGAGGATGACTATGCCATGAATTCAGAAAGCTACTTGGAGGTAAGTTTTTTTATTTTGAACAGTTTTCAAAAAAAATGTTATCCCATTTACTCTTACCTCTAGTGTTGCATAATCACACATATAGTGTGTGAGTCAGTCTTATTTTGAAGTCCCCCCAGAAAATCAGTGCTTTGAAGCATCAGTGGTAGATCCTTGATTTGATTCAGATTGTTTGAGCATTCATTTATCTACATTACGATATGTGCGTGTGGTTATGATATAAGAGAAGCGGAAACCTGAGGTACAGTGATACACTTGTTACCGGCTAAACCTTTACCTTTAAGGAACGTGGCCTTAGAGTCGGGTGCAATCGATCACAAAACTCCTTGTTGGGATGGTATCATAGCTTTTGAGTCATGGATTGGGTCATTTTTCTGAAAAGAAAAAAAAGTGGTGACAAATGCTGCCATGGCTGTTAAGTGCTGTAAACACACTCGGATTATGTGAACTCACAGCCGGTTTCTGTGTTGTAGCTGCAACTGTGCAGCAAGATTTAGTGAGTTATTCCTTAGTAAGGCAGAGGTATATTCTCAGTGCCTTTTGTTTGTCTGTAACTGCCATTGCATAAAAAGAAAAAGAAATAATGTAAACTTGTGTTGCTGGGATACAAACCATGTAGTTTCTGAGCTGATCTTAATGTGGTTATTTATGATAATGGTGAATACATTATTGTTCTAATTCTGTTTTTTTTTTGGTTGTACAGAAACTTTCAGCTCTGAGTGCCAGTCTGGCACGTGTGGTTTCTTCTGCAGAGGATGAGGAGGCTGAACTCGACCAGTTTCCTATTGAAGGGGTAAGAAAATCAGCTCTCAAAAAACACCAGTTGATAAACTAATTGGTCTCCCAGGGCAGAATTGAGAGGTCACATATTCTTGACAAAGGTGTCAGAGCTTTTGGAGGTGTGAGACTTGGGATTTGCAGCTTTATGTTTGGTTGCTATGGATGCGATGTTTCTAATCCTGAGAAGCTTGTTTTGTTCAGCTGGATTGAAGCTACTATTAGCACAGTTCCACTTAGAAACTCGGAAACTTTAACAACTATGAAACTTAGCCTGTAATTCAACAACCCAAGCCTACTTCCAGTTTTGTTTCCTGGATTTGCAATAATGAGTCTCAAATCCACTTGGAACATCACGGAAAATAGAGGGGAGTTTGCATTGTTGACTTCCTTAATGTGCAACTGAAGCCTCAAAAATGCTTTAACATGTACATCAGTCATGTCCACATCAGTAAATTCAAAGACCTACTTAACGACTCCAACAGATTTTTAATATTTCAGTGGTCTGATTTTAGTAATTCTCATGGTACTTTTTAAAAACTTATTAAATATCTATATATCTATATCTGTATATATATATATATATGTGTGTTATTATAATGTATTAGAAGAACTTTACAGTCCAATGCAGGCCTTAAAGTGTTCAAATCACTGTTACTGTAGGTCTTGCAAAACAGTATCTAAGTAGCAGTAATTATAATTATGTAACGTAATCACTGATTAATTACTCGTAGTGAATTCAGGGTTTTTCTCCCAGTATTTGTGAGTATATTTTATGCTCATCCTACGCATATCTATTTATTTTAAGTAAGTAAGTAAAGTTTATTTATATAGCACCTTTCACAAATAAAAATCACAAAGTGCTTTACAGTAAATAAAAGCATAAAAGATACAGTAAAATAACACACCACGACAGAGCCACATTACTCATAAAATCACACACATAAAATTACATACATAAAAGCCCTCGGTTAACTAAAAGCCTGCTTATAAAGAAAAGTTTTTAGCTGCTTTTTAAAAGAGTCAGCTGAGTCTATTTTCCCTTGTTTCTTTTTTGTTTTCTTTGGTTTAGAGACCCTGACTTAGGGTGGAAACTGTTAGTGTTGTGGCATTATGATGGCCATTCATAGATGTGTGGGTTTAGGACTTAGAAATAAATGTTGTCATTGTAGGGCTGGGAGACATGTCTGAAAAATTTTCACTTGATTGAAAGTTTAGAATTAATATCACAACAAATCTTCTGACACTATTCTCCCTCCCTAAATCCTGTGTCAGGTACCCTAGTCCATAATTCACATAACTCACCCACCAGTGGTTGTTGGCATTTGTATAAAGGAATGTCTTTTAAAGAAAGCTGGTAATGCAGAATTTGGATTTCATGTTAATATCATGCCTGCTTATGGCCCAGCTCTAAAATGTTTTCATTGACTGATGTTCCCCAGGAAGACATGGAAAAGATGGAGGCAAGAGAAAAGGAACAGAAGCAGCAGGAAGCCCAGAAAAAGATGTTCCATGGGCTCAAGTTCTTCCTCAACAGAGAAGTGCCCAGAGAGTCGCTGGCTTTTGTCATCAGGTGATCAAGAGACGTTGCAGTGAAATCACAGTATATATGTGTATATGTATATAAAAGATGGACTTAGCCTCAAGTGAAGCTAAAGCAGAAGCTACTTAAACCTGTAATCTTTCTCATGGTCAGCAGAGGGCGACTACTCTTGTTGCTAAAAGGAGTCTGATTGCATTAAGAAGAAGTCTATGAAAAAAAATAACTCTACTCTCACTTGATCCGTCAAGTTTCACACCTCCTTCAATGCAGCATGATGGTCATTTTGTAAATTATGGTCCCATTTAGATAAAAACAGAATAGCAGGTTATTCTTTAGCATGTGTTTACCTTACAATTGGCATAATGCCACAGTATGAATGTTCATAGTGTCCTCGAGTTGTCAGTCAGATCTAGTCTTCACTCATCATATCTGGCTTCAAAAATCAAAGATGGCGATAGCTGAATTCCAAACTTTTGCTCCAAAACCAGTCAGTGACATTATGTTGGTCATGTCTGTCTTTTATATGCAGTGATGGAAGACACTGATTTAGAAATAATGAAAACATCCATTTAAATCTGAAACTAATGCATTTTTTCTTCCTTCCAGGTGTTTCGGTGGCGAGGTGTCCTGGGACAAGTCTATTTGCATCGGTAGCACATATGATGTGACAGATGAAACTATCACACATCACATAGTTGACAGACCCAACATCGACAAACAGTACATCAACAGGTAAAGGAATGCTCTGGTATTCATTATTTTTAACATTTTCTAGCTTATTAAACATTGAGAACTCAATTTATTACACAACCAGCTGGATTTACAGTATATGTCTGAATCTTAAAAACAGGAAGTCAGTTTATTGCGAGTGTTCCTCATTACCATGTCCTTCACAATGCCTCCTTTCAGAGTAGTTTTTGCCCCTCCTTTATCCTGTTTGACGGACCGTGCCAACTCCCTCCATATATTTTATAGTAGTCAGTATTGAAATCACAAATATTTATCTCAATTATTCATTAATTTCAGTCAGAATGTTTTTACTGTGCCACCACTGCCCCACTTATCAAAAATGAAATCAACACAACACTTCTATCATTGTCAAGCTGAGTGATTTGGTGGCTTGTTGCATCATGGTGCTGTCATTTATTCTTGGCCTTCAAGAATTCATTAAACTGCAGTTTATGTTTTTGTTTTTTTAAGGCAGTTGAAACAAGTCTTATACACTCTGTGCACACGATTTGTTCTTGCGTAACATTATTTACCCTTCAACAATCCTTCCAAACAATGAATGATGAACTGTTTCAATGGACCCGCTCTTCTCCTTCTGCTCCAGACATTTTATTTTCATTTTGGCCGACTGCTCTAAGTAGTATATCACTCCTCCTCTCTAGACTGTCAGCCACAACATCCAGCAAATGTTCTCACACCCATGACAGCTCCCCAAAAGTAAAGCCAAAGCATCTTGATCATTCCCTGCTGGCTGGCAGCGGAGTTTTCTATGAGCAGAGTATACATTTTAAACATCAGTATCACAGTGGATCATGTTAATTTAATTGTGGAAAGTGAAATCGTGATTGAGATGAATGTTTGATTGATTCCTCAGTCCTTTCAGCAAAGAGAAAATATCTTCACAGAGGAGCAAGATGATGTCGTCATTATTTCATACAAGAACCAAAAAAATAAATGCTGACTTGCTGTCATGAAGAGCACTTTTTCACATCCTTCACTTTTTCTTTCAGGTACTACATCCAGCCCCAGTGGGTGTATGATTGTGTCAATGCCAAAATACTCTTGCCTGTTGAGGACTATTTCATTGGCGTGACTCTGCCCCCTCACCTGTCTCCCTTCGTGGAGGAGAAAGAGGGTGACTACGTACCACCAGAGAAACTGAAGATTATGGCTTTGCAGCGAGGAGAAAAACCAGGTGTGTATGAAGCACGTTTGCCGATATCTCAGTGTTTATAAACTATCTTTAAAATCGTCACAGACTTTGATTTGTCTATGTTTTATTGTTTAATAGTATGACATAATAGCAATTTGATTAACATTTAATCAGTGATCAGACCTTGATGACGCTTGTAATTGTTGGGGCAGCATAGTAAAATAGGGGTGAATACATGTGACATTGGTTATGTTGTTGATATTTAATTTAGGTGAATTTTAAAGAGATTTGAAGCTGAAGAATCATTTTTCTGTTTTGATCAGAGTCCTTGTAAATTAATAACATATCAAGTATAGGTGAGAATATTGTGTCATTACCAGGAACTGATTGAGATATCATGAATTTTTCTTTTGTTGTAGCCAATGAACAGGAGGAAGACAATGAGGAGGAGGAAGATGAAGAAGAAGAGGAGGAGGAGGAAGATGAAAATGCTGATGAAGAGGAAGATGATGAGGAAGAAGCTGAAGAGAAGAACCTTAGGGAGATGGAAGAACAAAGATCTCAGGGCAAGGTAAGACATTGCTGATGCCTTTTTCCTGCTCTTTGTATCAGCTGCTGCTTTATATACTTTGGGATTCTTTGTTGACTCGTCTCTCTTGCTTTTAGTCCCTGCAAGTCAAAGTGACGCCCGGAAAAGTGAAGGTAGAAAATCCAGCCCGCTTGGAGCAGGAGGAGAAAGCGGAGGAGAAACGTCTGGCCATCATGATGATGAAGAAAAAGGAAAAGTACCTTTACGACAAGATCATGTTCGGAAAGAAAAGAAAAGTCAGAGAGGTATGTTTCATTTTTGTTGTTTAACGAGTATGGATTCTTGTGGAGATAGGATTGTTTGTTCACCTACGTGAAAGGTGACATTCTTACATTTTTAACACTGTATCTTTTATTATCAATACCTGTCTTACTTATCTCAAGTCAGGAATGTATTAAAGGAACAGTATTGTGTAGCTGCAGTGTAGAGAACACACAAACCCAATGATGAACCCTTATGTTCACTGACCTCAAAAATGCTTGTGTGACTGGTGTTGAATATCCGTTCATTAACTACTGTCATTCTCCTCTTACAGGCTAATAAGCTTGCTGCCAAGAGGAAGGCCCATGATGATGCTGAAAAGGCAAAGAAGAAAAAGGCCAGAAAATAACTGATCTGATGATGTCCTCTTCAGACTGACTTTATGTATTTAACTTCATGAGGTAGTGCACTACAGGTTGACATGTCATAAAACCTGTAAGTGTACTGGAGAGCTTTGTGTGAGAAACATGCACTTGATTGGGTGCATTGGCCTCTGCATAATTTCAAACTGAAATGCAGGATGTTTCATATGCTAATTGTGTAATTATTGATGTAAAAGGAACTGTCTTCATTTTGTTTGTATGCGCTCTGCTCTGCTGTTCTACATTATACAAGTCATCTTTCTCTTTATTTTAAAGTCCGTACTTGAAACACTTTGTATTTTAAAGTACAAACACAGTGTATTAAACCTGATACTTGTGATCTTGCACCAGTCAAATAATTTTTGAACTGCTTAACTGGTGGCATATTCAAGAAGGACTGTTTACTCTTTAAGAAAGCTTTTAGTCTTTTTATAGCAGATAAGCTGCCATCAGTTGTCACTTCCCACAGCTGTGTACAGATCAAAAGAGATGCTGAAGTGTGGAAGGACATTATGTACTACAAGGCCAAAGAGTTCACATCTGAGAGTCTGAGGTCACTGTGCTGCTGTTGGTCAGACGTCGGTACTGATTGGTTCACACTTAAGCAGTGGGTGTTTATGACGAAGGAGCACTAGGCGCTCTGCCGTCTGAGATGATGTTGTGATCTTATGGGCCAAAGGCCAGGCCAGTCATGGCCTGCACTCCTCAGTCTTCCTGCCCCCTTTCTCTCCTCCTTTTAAACCCAGATCTGCATTCCACACATGCCCACCCAGTTCGGATCTCGGCCTGGCACTCTGGTTGCATGGAGGCACTCCCAGCTGAACAAAAGCAACAGTGTCGTGCCTGAGCATGACAAGTGTGGGATGAGCAGTCCGGATCCAGTGTGCCTCCCAGGAATCAGGGCCTCAGTGTAGAGGGAGATAGACCTCACGCGTACTGTATTGGGGGAGGCGTTGTGACCACATATTGCTACATCCTGGTGCACACAACCAAATAGACTCATCGCTTGTGGTAGAATGTCAATTTTATTCTCCACTGAAATGTCTGCGCAGTCTTACTCAAGAGACTATTAAGAAGGGTGGTTTTATAATCACAGGTTACTGTGTGTTTTGTATATGGTAATTTGCATGTCTCAGAGTTAAAATATTGATTACTTTAAATACATAAACTGCAGGGAAATAATATTGAGGAAGATTAATCCTTTTAAAAAAAAACAAAAACAAAACAATTTTGGCTTATTTGCGGTATTGTCACATGACAATCCAAGCTGTATTTGTTTAAATGCTTGTGTGATCTGTGGAGCAATATTTAACAGCTGCACTATGTGCTGTCCTACCACACATATAGACACAGCTTGCTAAATAAGCATTTCAAACAATACCTACACAAAGCAGACTTGATCAACTAGTACAATTAGAGGCTTTGTGCTTTGGATTTCTGTATTTGTTCTTTTTATGCCGTTTTCCACCCCTCCTATCAGCTTGCAGCTCAGACTCCAGCGTCTCCACTCAATAGCCCTCTGTATGGAGACACAGAAAAGGGACTATACAGCCTCTCTCTCCTCCCTCCTCTTCTCCCTCGCTCCCTCCCCTCCTCTTTTACACTCACTGACAAGTGCATGTCCCCTGACAGAAACCCTGACGTCACAGCAGGCTAAATGAGCCTCCCTGCAGTGCTTTATTCAGCAAGATCAGTTTTGGAATTGAAAGTTGAGGGGGAGGCAGCGGGCAGCTCACAGGCATCAGGTGTGCATGCAGAGAGGCAGGAGAGAAAGAGGAGAAGAGGAACAGCAGCCAGATGAATGAGCAGCTCAGCGCTGGACATGCGATAAGGGGAGTGTGGGACTGTGCTGGGTCTATAGCAGTATGTGTATGTCAAGATCAGACATAAGAACAGGAGGGGAAGGAGATCGACTTTTATCAGTTATCTGGAACTTGATCAACTGAACAATGCAGTTCTGCAAGAACCACTTGCACTAGTTTCCCTGCGGATTTTTGCATGAGGGTAAGAAGTTCAGTCTTTTGAATGAAATGTTTTTCCCCTTCAAAATCTACTTATTTTGTGCTTGTATGTTAGGAAAAATGACATTAAGTTGTCATTCTTTCAAACACTTTTAGCCATGACATGTGAAAGCAAAACTCTTCAGTATAGTCAGAAATCTTGCAATGTTTATTTTAAATGTTGACTCTCAAGATGAGTCTTGATCTACTCATTTCTTACAACAGAACAGTAAAATAAATGTTTACGTGTTTGGTGTGCAGCCATGTAAAGCTCAGGGTAAATATTTTCCTATTCATTGTGTGCTTTCGCCATTATTTTGTCCTACTGTAAAGTAGGGGAGAACTGTTAGGATAGTGGCTGAATTCTCACATACATTGACATTACATGGAACGTTTTGGAGAAAACTTAAGTAAACGATGCTGCCTTTTTAAGGGTCCAGTGTGATTTCAGGTTTTGAAATTAATGCAGGCATATCCAGGCTACAAAATAATGATACTTCACTCCATCTTTGCAGGCAAACTGCTCCAGTAGAACTAGTCTTGTCCTCAAATGTCTCCCAGCAGAGTTGCCGTGGATGACGGAGAGAAAGCTCTCTTACATGCCTTCATAATAGCCCCTTCATGGAGTCCAGACAAAGAAGAGAAATCACTCTTTTAGCTGTGTTTAGAGAGTAATGTTTGTACAATGCTCTGATGATAAGACTGAGCCTCAATAATTCGTTCAAGCACACAGTAACTCAAGAAAACATGAAGGTTTAAGAGATTCACCTCAAGCCATAATTCAAAGCTGGTCTAAATCCAAAAATGAATAATAAATGACACACTGGACACCACAAAAACACACTATACTTCAGACTAAACTGGGATTATGTCTGGGTTCTTCAGAAGGCTATCACAGTTACAATTCATATCCACAGAGCTTATAGCTATATAGCACAGAGTCACTAATGACCTTGACACTGTAAAGGAAGAAAATGTCACAAACATCAAATCAGGTAATAGATAAGTGGCCCAACTGCACATGGAAAAGAAAACAAAAGAACAAAAATATGCACTGGGTTAAATAGGAATCCTTTATGTCAAAATTCAGTATATGTCTTAAATATAGTGACACAGTTTGTTGTTCAAAATACAATATATTTACTGCAGAACGAAATTTATTTTCCTAATACAGTTGAAAGCGGTGATTTATTTCAAAGATCTTTACGGCATTACCACGTTACGAAAGCTTCCCATATAAAAACACATGATGGTCACTCGTACAGTTTGTCCTTCTCCATCATGGCATGTGTCCAACATGTGACTACACAGTATATGAGATTTCAAAAATTCACTTGCAAATGATATAAACAAAACACTCATATGAGCTTTTATAGACACATCAGCAGACATGAGTGTCAGATTGTCATGTCTTATAAGAGGCTGTTTGCATTGACTTTTACAACGCTGGCATCAGAGCTGTGACAGTAAGTCAGGAACTTGGCGTTCAAGCACTGCTGGCACGACATTCATTAGCATCTTGGAAGCAGCAGCATGTAACAGGCAATTTAGTGCTGTCACAACAGGGAACTGTCAAAGGCAGTGACACCGCTGACTGGACTGTTTCCAAAAGCCCAAAACGCTCTGAAACGTTTGAGGTCAGCGTAGATCGGTGACCAACATCTGTACATCACTCTCCGTCTACACTTTGACTTACTTTGTTGTGTAAAGTACTCTTACTCAAGAATTATTTTCATACAGTTTAGGTACTTAATGCTTTTCTATTCCTCTACATTTTGGAGAGAAATGCTGTTTTATATCACTGAATTATTTGAAAGCTTTAGGTACAGGTTACATTACAGCAGCAGAGGCAAAGCCGAGGGCTGACCAGGGTTTCCACAGCCACTGCAGACTAAAGTCCTTCCACCCAGCACAACCAATGATGAAACCTGTTGGAGGCTTACACCCATGCTCACAGAACTGGAGCTATATCCTAATCCTACTGTAATTTAAACTGCAATATTAACAATTTTAAAAAAGCATAATTAGAAATGGGGCTGCACGGTGGCTTGATTGTTAGCACTGACATCTCACAGCTAGAAGATGCCCGGTTTGTGTCCCGGTTAGGACGCCTGGGATCCTTCTGTGTGGCGTTTGCATGTTCTCCCTGTGCAGCGTGGGTTTTCACCAGGTTCTCCGCCTTCCTCCCACAGTCCAAAAACATGCTGAGGTTAATTGATTGTTCTAAATTGTCTGTAGGTCTGAATGAGAGTGTGCTTGGTTGTTAGTCTCTATGTATAGTCCTGTGATAGCTGGTGACCTGTCCAGGGTGTCCCCTGCCTTCGCCCTGAGTCGGTTAGGATAGGCTCCAGCCCCCCTGCGACCCAACAGAGGATTAAGCGGTGTATAGATCATGGATGGATAATTTGAAACGGCCAGATCTTTTTTAAACCACTTGAGAGTTACATAAAATAAATTTATTTACATGAGTTCTGTCTACATTCACAAATGATGAAAGAAAGTGACCAAAATCAATAAATCAATATTGGCCTACAGTGATTTGCCAAATAGAAAAAAATGACAAATATATCAGTTTCTGAGCCCCAGTGCCATCTGCCATGCAGATTGGGATTTTAAAATATAACATGCAACTAAAAATGAATATAAAAATTAAAGGTTAAACCCATTACAGTAAAGTTCTGAATGTTTCTTCTAAATATCATAGGCTATCTGTTTGATGGTAAATGGGTAAATATTATCTAATCTATTATTTCACACACACAAATAACAGATTAAAGTCTGAAAAATGAATAGAATTCAAAATCAGATGTTTTTCCTTTCTCCTTGTCCATTATTCATCTCACAACCACCTACATTTATCGTGTGATACCTTGAAAGGGTCCGACTCCCATGTTTAGAACCACTAGACTAAACTGCTGAACTAGAGCTTTAAAATTGGATTATATTGTATTTTTAGTGTTCACGTAATACAAGAAAGCATCCACCGCTTGTGACTTTAACAAGGATTAATTTGTCTAAAAAATCTTGGCAAACATCTAAACTCTTGTAAAATGGACTTCTCCTTTATAGGAACATGTATGGCTCAGCGGTAACACTAAAGTGATTCTCTAATGGCAGCTCCACAAACAGGAGTTCTCACAGTGCTGACATCAGGCGGACCATAATTTAAGGTACTCAGGGGTATGAACTCATTGTGCGTTTGACACACTTTCACAGTCAAACTCATTCATTTGGATGTCCACCTCATAAACATTTTAAACACTGGGTGTGGTTAAAATTGTAGGGTGAGCTACAAAATGACATACTTGTGAGTTGAAATGACCAACCCTGTGTATCTCAGCTGGCCAGAAAAATAAATAATGCACCACCATGGAAAGTGATATTACATCCCCCCTGCAGACTGCAGTAAGACGAGCCACCTGCTGACTCAGCCACGTAACGAACAAAGTAACACTCACCACCTGGAATGTGCAGCATTATGTGGCCCAGCATGGCCCCAATATAGGTGTAGCTTCATATGTAGGACATATTAGTTCCAGCTTTAATTGGCTTTTTCAAATACAAAATAAGTCAGAGTTAATCAACATGTGTAAGTGAATACCTATCGTGGCCCAGAAGGGTCAACGCAACTACAAAAGCCACAACGCAAATGCAAAAGACACAACGGAAGTTAACTCACAACGGAAGTGTGCAGCGGTCGGAAGAACAGGCTTTGTTTCTGGGGGACAATATTTTCTGACGGACTGTTTTGATTACAGGAGAGTTTAATGAGAAACATTAACTGTTAGCATTACTTACCATACAGCTAGTTTCACAATAACCAAACAATAGATGGCAAAGCACATACATAACATTATGACAACTTTAACATGGTGACCAACACTGCTGAATTGTGAAAACACATAACAACATTAATCACAGTCATCGAGCAGCAGCGTTTTACTTATGCCTCATTAAACTCTCCTGTAATCAAAATAGTCTGTCAGAAAATATTGTCCCCCGGAAACGAGGCCTGTTCTTCCAACCACTGCACACTTACATTGTGTACTTTAGTATATTTTTGTGATTTCTTATTTATTTATGTTATGGTGGAGGTCACTTTACTCTTTCTGCTACTGCAACAACTGAATTTCCCCATTGAGATTAATAAAGTATTTCTATTCTATTCTACTTTAAATATAGTTTATTTTACTTGTAAGTTAAAGTTGTTGTTTTTTTTATTATTTTCCCCAGCGAATGTAAACATTTGAAAAGCATTGTATTTTATGTCATGGGCCACCACAGTAAGAGTTATATTAGTATGTTAATTCCTCAACAGGAGAGACTTGATGTTCTGTAAGTAGTAGTATATCAGCATCAACTTCTGCAATCAGCCCAAAAAATTTAGAAAATACAAGCCAAAATCCAATATTCTATACATACTTCAGATCTGTTAATAAAAGTATACTATTACTACAATGTACAAGTCTTCTCTTATTTAAGCTATTATTAGCTAAACAAAGCATCAAAAGTACTTCACTGACTTAGTATAAAGGGTTTTTTGGTTGGGAAAATAGAAACAACTGTTAAATAAGTTGTTTTAAATTAAAATAGGTTTTAAATCCTACCCTGATTATTTCCAGCATATAGTTCAAACAATGTGTCTCTGTGGCAAGTTATTGCAATGTGCTGTTTAAATGTGTTCATGTTTTTGTGTCCACCTCTGTGGAAACCAGAGAGCAAAGATTGTGATCTGTGGAGTCACTTTACAATTAAATCTCAATCTAGCCATCTCAATAAATCATTCAAAGTCTTGTCAGCAGAGAACACTGAGGGAACCATTACATCATGGAGGTCTTCGCTTTCTTGTAACTTGAGAATAACATTAAAAAAAAGAAAGTCTGGGCAGATAGCTGGCAGGAAATGCATGCCAAGGTGATGATGACTATGAAAATGGTTATGAACGAGAGATTTGTTCTCTGTTTTTCAGGAAATCTTTGATTCTGCTGGACCATGACTGGCAAGCAAGTGAGGCAGTGGAGGTCCATGTGCAAAGGCCTGGTCCTGGGAACTCTCCTGACCAGCTGCATGATCCTTCTTTACTGCCTCTCCACCCCACAGATCCACTTCAGTCTGCCTGAGTAAGACTTGTACATGTGTTCTATAGAAACCATCATGTAAAACATATGTCCGCTTTCATCTGGAAATACTGTTTTAAAGCTGAATCGATTAGTTAATTGACAGAAAAATAACAATTTTAATAATTTCTCACACAAATTTCTAAATCTGTGATGATTTCCTTTATTTTGCATGAGAGGAAATTTCATAAATATATTCACATTTTTCTTGTTTTGCTCTCTGTAGGGTTCCAGTTCCTTACTCCTGTGCCCACCGTCCATCCCAGCTCCACCCCAAATCAACCAACAGTTCCCAAAAGAACTCTGGCCAGACCTGTGCTCCTAAAGTTGATATTATGTTCATGAAGACCCACAAAACAGCCAGCAGCACGTTCCTCAATATCCTTTTCCGCTTTGGAGAGAAACACCGGCTTAAATTTGCCTTCCCTGACAGCAGAAATGACTTCTTCTATCCGTCTCTTTTCCAGCGCTCCCAGGTTAAAGACTACAGACCTGGAATGTGTTTCAATATTATCTGTAATCACATGCGCTTCAATGCACCTGAAGTGGCTAAGTTGCTACCGATGGACTCATCCTACATCACTATCCTGCGAGACCCCGCAGAGCTTTTTGAGTCATCGTTCCACTACTTTGGCCGGCTGGTGCCTTTTACCTGGAAGATGCCAGGTGATGACAAGCTGACCGAGTTCCTACTTGACCCCAGTAACTACTTTGATCCAGAAGGCTTCAACTCTTTCTACCTCAAGAATCTGCTGTTCTTTGACTTTGGACAGGACAACACTCTGGAGCTGGGCGATCCGCGGGTAGAAGAAGGAATCAAATTCATCTCTGACCGTTTTCAGCTGGTCATGTTGGTGGAATACTTTGAGGAATCACTCATTCTGCTCAAAGACGCCCTCTGCTGGGAAATGGATGACCTGCTCTTCTTTAAGCTCAACGCTCGCAAGGGATCCACTGTGTCTAAACTCACCCCTGAGCTGAGGGCCAGGGCCCTGGAGTGGAATGCAATAGACTGGAAGCTTTACAAGCATTTTAACCAAACATTCTGGAAAAAAGTAGATGCATATGGACGCCGACGAATGGCTGAGGATGTGGCAGAGCTCAGGAAGAGGAACAAGGAGATGGCATCTATCTGCATTGAGGGGGGTCAGGCTGTGGAAGCTGGCAGCATCCAAGAAACAGCCATGCAGCCCTGGCAGCCAATCGGAGAGAAGTCTATCATGGGCTATAACTTGAAGAAGAATGTGGACAAAGCACATCGGAAGTTGTGCCGCAAGATGCTGATGCCAGAGATTCAATACCTAACAGAGCTTGGGGTGAACCTGTGGATCACCAAGCTGTGGGGCCATGTCCGAGATATCATCAACTGGTGACCAGGCAAGTGAGCAAGAGGGGCCAATTCAAGTCTGAAAGACTGTATTCAGAGAAAACAACTGTGACTGTGTGGCTGAAAGAATGAGGAGTGAACAGCTTCTGCCACATTTCCTGTCTCACTTTGTTGAAATGTATCCAGATTCACTTGTTTGCATTATATATGATTATGCACTGTAATCTATCTGATGGGTGCTTTAGAAAAACACATATTGTTGACCTCACAATCTACAAATACTGAACCAGTTTACTACGTCCAGATGAGGTTTAGCGTTATTGTCTGCTTTTGAGTCGATATTCAAATGTTAAAATGTTCTTACTTTCAGATGTGAGCTTGTTCTAATGGATTAGTTGGGTGAACTATGAAGTTCAGGACTAATTATATAAGCCCTTTAATAGAAAGAGGAACCATTGTTGCCATCCCTGCCAAATTTTTAAAGTAGTTTGAAGACATGGAATGAATGGTACGCCACTTTGAAGTAAATAATATCAAACTCTTTGTATCTGTAGCCCAAAGCTCAGGTTTGAAGACACTGATTCCCTTCTAAGGGTTAAAATGCAGATGAGAAACTAGTGAATGTAAGTATTACATCCCACTTTACTGTCTATGGAGGACAAAATTGGCCATAATAGGTGACTAAATACAGACCTTTCTAATTGCAGACATTTAAACTGTCACGAAAGGAAAACACAGGTTTAACTAATAACATTAACATTCACTCTGTTTCAGGAACCCACAGCTGCTACTTCTAAATCAAATGTAGCCATTATTAATGTTATTACTTAAACGTGTGCTTTTCCTGCAGTGGCATATTAACATTTCTATCGTAAAAAAGTTCTGATAAAAATAATATGCAAAGAAATTAATCATTAAAAAGCAAATGCAGCAATATACAATCAAGGAAAAACACTTTCTGTATTTCTTTACTTTGCTTGTCAGTTTTATTAGCCTACGATATATGTTATATGACTTTTCTGCTGTATAATGTATAATTTGGCTTTGTGCTCTAGGGCGCTTTGCATTTGTAGCCAAGTCTCCTCTTTCTGCTGATATCACCATGTTCATTCTTAGCAACAAGTGCTGTTGCCAGCTGTTTTGGCATGCACATTGACAGTGCGGTGGGACTTGCACAGTGAGCCAAAAAGTGAAATCATTGTCAGCCAAGCGAGGTAAATACATATCTTGAAAGGTCTTATGACAGTGACTAACAGTGTTAAACACCACCTACATGTGTTTACACAGCCTCGCTCTCATAACCTGCAGTAGCAAAAGGAATTCAGTTGAGAAAAGCTATAATATTCTTCCTGTCAATGCACCACACCCTTCATTTATTTCATTTCATTATTTATTCTTTATTTTTATGCATTTAGAGTATAGTATATAGTATATAATATTGGACTCGGTTATTGTTTTATTTATATGGTATTTACTGATTTTGTCCTCCATACAATCCCCCATTTGTGCAATTTATGATAATCTTCATGAAGTGAAATGTAATACTGTATGAAATAGACCGTTTCAGAAAGTTGTCAGCTTCCTCTCTATCTGTGACTGTTTCATCTTTATTGTTTTATGTATAATAAGTTGTAAGATTGTTCTGGGTTTTATTGTGTATGAATGTATATGACCTACCAATGTCTTTGAATAATATGAAAACTATTTTTTTGTTCAGTTAAATCACAAGTTCTTAATCTGGTGTTGGCGCTGGTCATTGGGAATGAATAATATAAGAGAGGATTGCTGTGTTTAAATGAGTTTGGGTTGCAGATTACAGACCAAAGTGACAGCAGTTCCCCACTGACCCATTAAAGTATTTCTTGTTTATCAGTGTTAGAAAAATCCTAATAATATCCACTGTGATTTACTGTTGTAAAAATAAAACATGCAAAATCCAAGGAGGGTGGGTGTGCTTTCTTTATAGAAAGTACATATTGTGAACAATTTCCCACTGTTTGGATACACGGAAATGTTAACTTGCTTACCAGTATATCAATGTGACAGATCACAGTACAACTATAACAAGGTCTGAAACTGTGCACTTTGAAAGACTGTTAGGAATATCATTATCATCATCATTATAATTAGTATAAATGTTAAGTGAACAATTTGTTTTTTTCTAGTGTCAAATACAACAATATGTGACTTGCTCCATCAAGCTTAAGTGAAAACAGTGCAAATGTTGCTACATGAAAAAATATGTGCATTTTAGCTTGGTTACAGCCCTTTTAATTGCAGATGTGTCAAAATGTCATCGTAGGAGCAGTAACAGTTTAACAGTGGAACTAACAATGTGAACAATGCTGTGCTACACAACTAGCATCGATTTCTTGTTATGGCATCAACATGTGACTATAGTCATTTCCATTAAAGGGATTTTTATAAAGCCATGAGAATTAAAAGTGGCAACAGCAAGGTAGTGGAAACAAAAATTACAACTACAGAAACATAAAAATCTTACTGAGGAACTTAACGAAGATGGAAAAGGATACCAGAAGTTTAGAGTCCAACTAAAAACCAGTGGAAATACAGTTGTAACAGTAATCAGAAGGTAAAGATCAAGTCATAGTACCACTAATCAGAGCCACACCTCTGAAATGGCACCAAAGAAATGCACTAACTGCACAATCTAGCGCTGAAAAGAGGGATGGGCAATGCTTCAATAGCACAGAGGTGGGAGTGTGATGACATGGGGCTGCAAGAGTGCAAACGGTGTAGAAGTGGCATCACAAATGTCTGACAATATGACTCCCAGACTGCAGAAGCTTAGCAGAAGAAGAATATTCCGGCACGACATCAATACAAAGCACGCTGCCAAAGTCACACAAGAGTTTCTAAATTTGAAAAATGTGAAAACTATGACCCGACCAAGTATGTTGCCTGACTTGAATACAACAAGGCAGCTTCAGGGTATTTTAAATCAAAGGGTGGAGCAGCTAAAAAAATAGTTTCTCAAGGATGACAGAAAATCTCTCCAGAAATTTGCATAGTGCTGGTACTCTCAGTGCCAAGGAGGATTGAGTGTGTCATTAAAAATAAAACGGACATACAGAGTATTGAGAAAATAAAGTAATGAAACGTGTAATGACTTTTGTTGCCCTGAATTATTAGTGTGGGTCCTATGTTTTTGAAGTAGCAAATCTTAACTGTTCGCTTTTAATTTTAGACAAGAGCAAAACGCCTACTGTTTAACTTAAAAGCAATGCAGTTACTGTAAGATGATTCAATTTAGAATCATTTGACATTTAAGTCATATTGCACATATCGTTTACAATATATATGTTCTAAATATAGTCAGTATGGTAAAACCTTCAATTAAGACATCATTTAAGAAGAATTTACAGGCCTAATTGCTTTATTAGGTGTTAATAAATACCAATGGCATTTGGGTTGTTTAAATCCATTTATGTTTGCAGGGCATTGGACCAAAAGCCAAACCGCATTCGCATACATGTGCACAGATGAAAAACTATTACAAAAACATGCTAAATTTCATATGTAAAGACTGTCTAGTGAGGCTTACATCCATGGAGTAAACTTAAAATGGGAAATTTGTAATATTTGATATAATTCAATAACTACGGGTATAACTGTTGGCAAATAGCTCATGGTTAAATTATAACTATGCGTCTTTATTAACGCATTGCTAATATAAGTAAACTACTTCCTTTACTTTCTCAATATACACCCTGTGTTATAACCTTCAGTACCTTGGCTGTTGGTTTTATGACCCTACAGGATGTGAAGTGCTCAGCAGTCACCGGGGGCGTGGTTGGACCACAGTGCTCTTTAATGACACCACTCTTGTTTTGCTAGTTTAGTTTCTGTGGCTGATGCTTCTCTACGAGCTCACTCAGTTTCTGTTCATATCAGGGGTCAAGTACTGAGCCGGTAAAGCGGATACTTTAATTTAACGTGAGCAAGTGTCCTTTAACCTTTCATTCGCTGTAACTGTTGCTTGTTTCGCAGTGTAGCAGTAGCATAAAGCTAAGTAGCTAGCCAGCCAGGGCTAGCTATGCGGCTAATGACAGTTATTAGCATCGCTTGTCGCTAGCTGTTAGCCGCACTTTTTAACCCAAACAAAGCGGGTTTTAATGGTATTTACATGGGTAATAGCAATGCCGCGAATGAATTAACGTTGGAAGAAACATTAGCTCTCACGCTGGAAGACTGGCATTAGCGATGTCGTTAGCCGAGGGCGTCCCTGCAGAGGAGTGTCCGTGAGAACTGCTTCAGCCGGATGAGTTAGCAAAAATGTCCTGCAAATCCACCAAAGTGGCCCCGAGTGTTGATTTCGACCACAGCTGCTCGGACAGCGTGGAGTATTTGACGCTCAACTTCGGCCCCTTTGAGACAGTCCATCGCTGGAGAAGACTCCCTCCGTGTGACGAGTTTGTCGGTGCAAGGTAACATGTTGACAGATGAGCAGGGGGAGCATCTTCACTAAACTATATATTTACCGTCTTTTATTCACCATCAACTTCATGTGGCTTTACACAGGCGCAGCAAGCACACTGTTGTGGCATACAGGGATGCTATATATGTGTTTGGGGGAGACAATGGGTGAGTACTACTAGACTGTACCAGCAGTATTTCATCCTGCACTCTGCATACAGTCTGATGCAAATCTGTGTCCCCCCCCACAGGAAGAACATGCTGAATGATTTACTCCGCTTTGATGTGAAGGACTGCTCCTGGTGTCGGTAAGACTGAAACAAAATCATTTTATCAAACATTTTATGCAATTAGAAGACAATTTTTCAAAGTAGACATACCAATTGTAGTTAAGACTCAAATATATGACAGTGTAATTTGACCATTTCCCATATGTGGTAGTGAAGTTTAGGGTCCACTAAGTCATCAGGACTACACATCCCACCGAGGTCCTGTAAGTAGACGTCTGCAGGTCCATGATAATATCAAAAGGAAAGAACCAGCCAGTGCATTCAGGGCAGACTTAGGCGGTTACCCACTGCTTAATAACATTAAAACAACACTTACACTTAGGTTACATCTCAAATCAAGCCCCCAGGACACACTGAGATTTCAGGAGCTACAAACCCAAGAGCTGCACCCATAGAATCCCCCAGTCCCTTCATTCAGCTGGTCCTGAGCCTTACTGATCAAATAATATCCAGCACTGATGAACCTCATACCAGCACTGCTCTCCCAACACTAATCAGAGTCAGCCAGATTATTACATTAAGAAAAGATGCTTATCTGGAATAATGGAGGAATCAAATCAAAGCTCAAAACAAAATTCATAATCATCCTGCTGCAAACCATCAATATGAACTGGCAGAATGTCTGTTTACTGTCAGAGAAGCAATCAGAGACAGGTCCTGACCAAATACAGACTCAGAGGCTACAGTCTGGTGAGACAGAAAGGACAACACAGGATGGTGTGGCTAGCAACAGAAGAAAGAGTCTGTGGTCATTGTGAGACAGAGATGCACTGTTAAAAATACAAGGATTAAAGACAGAAATGTATTAAATAGTATGACTCCCTAATCCCAAACTTCACAGAACATATTTAAAACATCATTTAATGACAGTTATCTTGACATAGCCTATTATACAAATATCACACACACAGTTTATATTTATTTATTTGTTCTGTTTTAGTCATGTTCATTGTCTTTTTTTCACCTAATAGATTTTTCCTGTTTAATTTTCTAACCTAATTTTTTTGCGTTATCCCATCCTTGATCGTTTGGTGATATTGTTAACCTGATATTTGTGCCAGTAAAGCATATTGAAGTGAACTAAATTTAATTGACTGCAGCCTCTTTAACAAAGCAATCATAAAAAAATATATGCACAGACTGTAAATTATGATTTAACACCTGTTTATAATATGTTTTGCAGAGCTTTCACCACTGGAACTCCACCCGCCCCCAGATATCACCACTCAGCTGTGGTCTACGGCAGCAGCATGTTTGTTTTTGGTAACGTCTTTAAAGCTTGTCTTATCCATAAACAAACATCATTATTTCTACGCTGTTTGGACTCGGCTGGTATCGCTGTAATGCTTTACTGTGCTGTGTTTCAGGCGGCTACACTGGAGACATCTACTCCAATTCAAACCTGAAAAACAAAAATGACCTTTTTGAGTACAAGTTTGCTACAGGACAGTGGACTGAATGGAAAGTGGAGGGGAGGTAATTCATTTTTTATTTTTAAAGTTGCACTCCGGTTTCAATGCCAGAGAAGGGCTGGTTATTTGGGGTGAGCTTGTGGTGGTTTGGTTTTTGATAAAATTTGCACACATATTTATCAGTCCTGTATTTGTGTTTAGCTTGCCAGTGGCCAGATCTGCTCATGGGGCCACAGTCTACAGTGATAAACTGTGGATATTTGCTGGCTATGATGGGAATGCCAGGTATGTTTAATAATGTTTTCTTTTATAACATTCATAAATTGACTTTTGTGCAGAATCTTGATTGATATTGTTTCTGTGTGTAGGCTGAATGACATGTGGACCATCAGCCTGCAGGACCGAGAACATGCATGCTGGGAAGAGGCTAGTTTAACTCACTTCTGTATTTGAAGAGATAATTCATAGTGAAAATCCCAGAAATGCTTTAATTGTGTTTGATGTCTTTATTTGTATCTTTGTCTCCATCAGATCGACCAAAGTGGGGAAATTCCTCCATCTTGCTGCAACTTCCCAGTAGCTGTATGCAGGGATAAGATGTTTGTGTTTTCTGGTCAGAGTGGAGCCAAGATCACAAATAACCTCTTTCAGTTTGAGTTCAGAGGCAACATGTGAGCAAAGTCTTTCCTTGTAAACCTCAGCCACTCATCCTGCACTCACTACTTACAGTTACATGGGACTCATTACTTAATCTTCTCAGGTGGACACGCATCCCCACCGAACATTTACTGCGGGGCTCCCCTCCGCCTCCCCAGAGACGTTATGGACACACTATGGTGGCCTTCGACCGCCACCTGTATGTGTTTGGAGGTGCTGCTGACAACACGCTGCCCAATGAGCTGCACTGCTATGATGTGGACTCTCAGACTTGGGAAGTGATCCACCCCAGCCTCGACAGCGAGGTGTGAACCAAATACATTCACAAAGAACTGCATCAGTAGGCGTGGACGACAAGTATATTTTGTTAACAAGAACATGGCGGACCTGTAGATTCCACCCCTACTGCACTAGTCCATTTTAATGCAACTGAAGATGTTAAATCAGACCCAATAGGTGTAGTAAAATTATTAAAGACTTGTCAGTTTATTATTTTTGATTTGTATTGATTTTGAGTTCAACTACTCATTCCATGTTGTATGGGACATTCTGTATTTCATTGTGAAAACTTATGATCAGCCAGATACATATAATTACTGGGCTTTGCAGATACTTGGCACTCGGCGGCAGAATTATTGCTCATCACAATAGTATAGCGCTCCCGCTGTGCCACTCTAGATATGCATTTAAACACACTTGTTAATGAATCCTACATAATTGTAAGCAATGCTTTTTAACACTTGCCTTACAGGCCCATACAGAAGCTGAATTTCCTCTGTTTTACCCCCTCAGATGCCCAGCGGGAGACTCTTTCACGCTGCTGCTGTGATTCAAGATGCCATGTACATCTTTGGAGGAACTGTGGACAACAATGTCCGCAGTGGGGAGATGTACAGATTCCAGGTTAGCGTCAAACAAGTTTGTTGCTCAGATATACAAACACTTGCTTTAAATGTTTTGCATCATTTGAAAAATGATAGCTTACTGTTGTTGAATTTTTTTCTTGTAGTTCTCATGCTACCCAAAGTGTACTCTCCATGAGGACTATGGCAAACTGTGGGAGAACCGTCAATTCTGTGATGTGGAGTTTATTCTGGGCGAGGTGGGTGAAACTCGGACAAAGCTTCTAAACTGCTGATTACAATTACAAGGTGACTTTCACGTGATCCGTCTAATATGTTATTTTTCCATTTGTCTGACGCCTTGTTGTGTTGTTCACAGAGGGAGGAGAGAGTCTTGGGGCATATTGCCATAGTGACTGCAAGATGTCAGTGGCTGCGGAAGAAAATCCTGCAGGCTCGGGATAGGCAGCGACAGGTCAGAGCTGTGCAGCAAGTACATCTTATTTCCTCTGAGACAGCATGAGGTTGTCAATGTACATGTGGAAAAAATTACAAGAGAAGCTTTTGTTTCATTGTTTATGTCACTCAACTATCACACACAGTGGAAACAGGAAAAAACACAAAGTCAGTGATATAGAATTGGTATAACGTGCATTTCCTGTGTAACCATTTAAATATAAAGCAGATATGAACTAACATAAGGTTGAACTGGCAGAAAGCAGAGATCAGTCCAAATGAAATAATCCAGTTAAGGGAGGATGCACCTGTGGCCCACTATCTTAAATCACAATAGAATATTTGTATTGATTATGGTAAAGCTGCTGTCGGCAGAAATCTGGATAATGCACAGAAAACCATTAGAATTTGAAAATACAGCCTTTCTCTTCCAGCTCTCCCCTTTCCATGATCATGGGCAGATACACACACTTCATACATGCACACAACACTAACTTAGTAACCTGTACCAGTAGGCCTACTAGCCATTTATCTCAGTTATCTTGTTCATGTTTGTGATCCCGGTGCCGTTATATAGCAGCAGCAGTTCTGTAAGAATTACTGTGTTGTTTTCTTTGAAAACTTGTGGGCCTGTAAAGCCATTAGAGATGACAGAAGATTACCTGGTCAGGAAATGAACAGAAAGCTCAGAATCCAACTTGAGGTCAGTGCAATAGCATAAACATTTTCTACACCTCTAAAACTCTGTTTTTAAAACGTCAGTCTTTCTTTTTTGGGGTTCCTTTGTGGTGTAGGCAGATGTTGCTAATGCTAGAATAGCAAATATTCTTGCAGAACTTCCTGCTATTGAATCAGGCTTTCCACCGTCTAATGGGCGATGCAATCACATCTTCATTTGGAAAATATCCAATAGGAATAACAACCTCTGTCTGAAGAGACCTGTGATTGGCCATTTACTGTGATTGGCTAGATTTCTAAAGTCTTACTTAGGCCCACTTGAATCACAATATAATGAAAGGTTATTACATAATTTAAAGAATGCTGATGCCAAAAAATATTGCCTAGCAGCTTTAAGTATCACAATATTAATGTGACTATGAGTATTTGTCTCACCAATATTGTTTGGATACATACATTGATTTGCAAAATACTTCTGTGTGTAACTACTGTAACATTCATTTTCCATGAAATGTACAGAAATGCTACAGCAACATACAGTAACGGAGGTGCTGGATGTTTATTAATGGAATAAAAATTAACCATACTTGTAGTTGTGATGCAAAATCAACATAGCTACTGTTTGAATATTGTACATATAAGCAATTATAACAGTAAGAGGTCACGGCTTTGTTTCTAGAGCTGTAATGTTAAAGAATAGTGTTCCATAATGTGCTGCCTTGCAGAAAACCAAGCAGGAGAGCAGTGAGGAGAGTGATGAGGGGGCAGCTGGAGGCCCGAGGGATCTCCCAGCAGGCAATAGGCCATCAGGCACACAGCCGCTGCTGGAGGTATCCATCAGGGAAGCGGAGGCCCAGCCTTTTGAAGTCTTAATGCAGTTTCTTTACACAGACAAGATCCAGTATCCTCGCAGAGGTAGAACTCTTCTCATGCCTCTCACGTTTTGATGGTACCTGCAGTAATCCCACAGAGAGAAAAAACATGTTAGTTATTCTTGTCTCTGTCTTTCCACACAGGTCATGTTCAGGATGTTCTCCTCATCATGGATGTATACAAACTGGCCCTTAGCTTTAAGCTTTCTCGGCTGGAGCAGCTGTGCGTGCAGTACATTGAGGCGTCTGTCGACCTGCAGAATGTTCTGAGTGTTTGTGAAAATGCCAACAAACTTCAACTGGACCAGCTCAAGGTACATCCAGATAAACAGCATGAAGACTAGCTGAATATTTGTTTTTAATGACCTCCAGTGGTTACAGTTGAGAGTAACTTCAGTTCAGCCTGGCATTTCCCTCAAGTTTAGATCAGCAACACATTTGAGTCTTTAAAGCATTAAACTTGGTATGAAGTTATTCTTTAACATCAGAGAAGCTGAGGAAAGGGGAATTATTTATTTTGACACTAATGCTCAGATATGCGTTCTTTCTCCAGGAACATTGTCTTAATTTTGTGGTGAAGGAGTCGCACTTCAACCAGGTGATCATGACAAAAGAGTTTGAGCATCTTTCCACCCCGCTGATAGTGGAGATAGTGCGGCGAAAACAGCAGCCTCCTCCCAGGCTGTACTCAGACCAGCCAGTGGATATCGGGACGTCCCTGGTGCAGGACATGAAGGCTTATCTGGAGGGAGGCGGCCTGGAGTTCTGCGACATCATTCTGCTGTTGGACGGTCACCCACGACCTGCACATAAAGCCATACTGGCTGCCCGCTCCAGGTAGAGGCAACGCAGATTTAATGCATTGGTGTTTGTGAATACATTAAACTATATTGTTGTCTCCTGATTAGGCTCAAATTGTATGCTATTTGGATTATGTGCTCTACTGACTGTGCTTTGAAGCTGCCCCTTATAGATGTGATTAGATTCTCTAATCATTGTTATGGTAAATTGCAGCTTAGTGATGTGGCTGAGTTATTTTTTATCTTTTTATTCCTCAGTTACTTTGAGGCGATGTTCCGCTCCTTCATGCCTGAGGACGGTCAGGTAAATATATCCATCGGTGAGATGGTCCCAAGTAAGCAGGCATTTGAGTCCATGCTGCGTTACATCTACTATGGAGATGTCAACATGCCTCCAGAGGATTCCCTGTATCCTTGTCAGACTGCTACATATGAGTTCATCAGATTAAACATCTTTCCCCAGAGGAGTCTACTACTACTAGTACTACTACTACTACCATCTGTAAATAGTTTTTGTAAATTTAGAGAGAAGACAATGATGGACCTTCGGTAGGTGGCTGAGTTTTACAAGCTTACCTGTCAAACATGGCAAGTTTTCCCAAAAAATACCTACCTGATGAAGAAAAGAGCAGCTTTTTGCTTGTTGTTTACATTTTTGTTTTTACCAAATTTTTAAAGGAGACCAGTTGAATTTAAGTAATTCTGATGAAAAATCACAATTTTAAGCTTAGCCAAAACTGAGTTTTACACTTGATAGGTTCAAGAATAGTTGGAAATTTGCAAATCTGATGATTAGTTCTGTTTTTACAGTTCCTGGCTCTAATCCATGGTGTAAATTTGGCACTTTTTTTCTGTAAAGATGACTTGTCTTTCAAGGTTTATGGTTTAGAGGTTCAGGGGTTTAGAGTTTATGGTGGAACTACTGGCTCATTAAGAAAGGACTCTGGGTTTAGACATAAGGTTATAAAAAATATTTAGGTATGTACCTTAATGTTGTGTTTAGATTTACATTTGGTTAAAGTTAAATTTAGAGATGGCAGATGTTTGGTAATGGTTTGGTGTCACCAAGACTGAGGACAGTACAGGGTCACAGGAAACGAAATATAGTTTTTTGAAATTTAATAGGAAGGAATAACTATTGCCATTATCACCTGGTGAAATTTGCTTACAAGTAACATTTAGTGAGCAAATCTCTTCACATAAAAGCTCAGTGCAAATTTAAAAGTCACTACATGGGTGATGAAGACACAGAGAATCCTGCATTTTGCTGGAATTTTGCACTGAAAAACTTCCCTTCCCTTCCTTGACTCTTGATGAACAGCTATCTGTTTGCTGCACCATATTACTATGGGTTTTCCAATAACAGGCTGCAGGCTTACTGCAAGCAGAACCTGGAGATGAACGTCACTGTGGAGAATGTCTTGCAGGTATTTATGTTTTTACCCAGGGGGAGCAGCGACCTAATTGGACAACACTGTCACTTACTCCCATTTTTAAGGCATAATGAATCATTTCTTCACTCACTTCTCCCTCACTGTTTCCCCTCCTCCTCAGATTCTGGAGGCCGCAGATAAGACCCAGGCTCTGGACATGAAGAAGCACTGCCTCCACATTATTGTCCACCAGTTCATCAAGGTGGGTGGGCTTGTATCCGGAGCCCTGGGGGTTTGCTGCCCACTCACTGCAGCTGAGCTAACCCTCTAGTCGTATCTTCTTTGTGGGAGACTGACACCTTTGGCCTTCTAGTGGATCATCCTCCATCTTCTACGTAGAGAGGAGACTGTTTACAGACTTGGCCGGCTGTACAAGCACCTCATCACGTAACGATGGGGGTCACAGTGGCACTCTGACTATTGCCTGTTATCCAAAGAAAGAATGAATCACTCAAATTGTCACTTTGCTTCACTGGAGTGTTAGCTCTGCTGTTGATACTTCCATTAAGCTTCTTTCAGTTATTTTCATTTTTCGTGCATGAGCGATCAAGTGCTGCTTATTCCCCATTTTGCTCTGATTGACTCATTGTCCTGTCTTAATTTATGGCTCATTTTTTCCTTTTCTTTTTTTGTTCTCCTCCCCTCCCAAAGGTATCCAAGCTCCCCAACCTGCGGTCTCTCAGCCAGCTGCTGTTGTTGGACATCATTGAGTCTCTAGCTACACACATATCAGACAAACAGTGTGCCGAGATGGGCTCCGATATTTAGGATGACTCCGAGAGCCGGACTCTTTTTCTCCTCTTACAGAAGCCATAAATCTCTGCTGCACCTACTTCTAGTCATTCCCTCCTCCCCAACACGCAGTACTTTTGTTTCCGTTGGGCTTTGCATGTCTCACATCTCCATACAATAGATGCCTTCTGTCCACATTGTAATAACATGTTCATGTATCTTTCTCTGCATCTCAGCGAGGAGTCAAACCAGTGAAGAAACAAGATTCTAGCGTTGTTAGTATTATTAAATGATGTAAAATTCCCTTTTTAGTTTAATTTGTCATTTATTTATTATGAATACACAGAACTAAACTTTTGCAAGGTTTTATTCTGCTCAGTATTACTTTTTTAATTGATATGCAGTTTACTGTAAGAGTCTATATATGTGACACTAGAAATGTATCTCAGATCTGTTCTCAGCCATCTAAATACAGTGTAATCAGAATATACCGTTACATATTTATCTAAATCTGTATACATCACTGTGTCACTCTCAGCTGTGACACAATTAACAAGCCTGGATTAAACATAAGGAATCCAAATAATTACAAAAGCTATTTGTTTTGTTTAATGTTAATGTCATTGGCACACATATTTGTAATACTAATCACCTCCTAAATTACTAACAGACAACTTCTCTTTAGCCATACAATATAGAAACTTGTATTTAGTGACATCAGTATGCTGTTATTGAATAATTACCCACATGGGTTTCATGTATTTAAAGCCTTAATAAATCTTCTCCTACAAAACGAGTCATGCTGCTCTGAGCCTTTATGGTCCCTCCTGCACTCTGAACTCTTGTGCCTCTTGTGAAATGCAGAACCAGTGCTCTCACTTTAAACCCACACAAATGTCTCATTTTCTTAGAAAGCCCAGCATGCCTCTTTAGCTGTCCGTTTTCATTTAAACTGCCTTTAAATCCTCACAAAAGCAGATACCTACATTATATAAGCTTCAGTGTAAAGCTAGAGAGCAGTCACAGGCTCCAGCGGCTTTATCTAAATGGCAAAGCCCCCACAGTAGTCCAGTTCAATCAATCAATCCATCAATCAGACTTTAATTGTTTAGCACTCTGTAGACTATAGATTGCTTTATACAATTGAAACAAAAAAAAAAACAGAATAGCAAAATAAGACAGCAACAGAAAGTGAAGTGTGAAAAAAGAAAACGGATTATAGATTTATAAATACATTTGTTATCCTTGCTTTGTATATTTATAACAGTTTAGATTGAAAAGGGAACAGATGTTTTCTTCTGAACATTCCTATAATCACAGTGGATTTTTCAGATATTTTCATACTGCCACAAATGTGGAATTCTTAACAGACCGTTGCCATAAGCTGAAGTCGATGTAACTTACGCACTATGTGAAAAGGCTGAAGGTTAAGCCTTGACCTTTCATCAAATTAGCTGTGTCTGTCAGTGGTTTCAGTTTCCACAGATCTGCAGATGATAAGGTCAGACAATGCTCCTTGGTTTGGGTTAACTCCTTTTGCTTCTGCGATTTTTGCATTTGCAGAGGTTTGAACATTCCCAAGTGAGCTAACTTCAGATTTAATCGGTTACTCTTGTAAGAATATTGCAGTATTTTACAGATTATTTTGAAATACCTGCATGTTTAAAGCATTTCAGGCAGACAGGCCAGCTTTAAATACCCAGTATGACTCAAATAAAATGAAGAATAGTGACTATATGGCATTTTGTGATTTTTTAAAGTAAATTGTATTCAAGGGACAGAGAAAAAGGTTTGGCCTGAATGCTGAGGCAGTAGATTGGATTTTCTGTGAGCTGGCAGTCAAACTGCATGATCTGTAAGGACCCACAGTGGAATTCACCAAGTGTTGGACTCTTTTGGACTGTTGTAAGGACCGTTACAGCGAGCACAAAGTGCTATTCATAGTTCAGATATCTGAGACACTTGGCAAATCCAAAGCTCCCCTTTGATTTCTTTAGAGTGTAAATGTCTTAATTAAAAGAATGCCAAAGTCTCTCCAGTGACTTTGGTGAAAACAAAGTCATCTGAAGTAATTACAACTTTGAAAGATGGACTGATTTTCACAGCCGCACAGAAACAACCCATTATGCTCTTGTCTGGGGTAGCTTTTATTTCTTCTTCGTTTTTGTGTGTGCCCCCCATGCCCAGCTTGCTCATGTTTCATTCATTTAAGTCCACTTGTACACACACACAGTCCAGAATCCCACTGGACATATCTGGTTTCATCTAAAAACAGAGTTCATTGTTCACCGTGATGACATTGAACACTGAAACACAACGGCACGTCTGTTGTCATGCCACAGGCCTGGATTATCTCCCACTTATCAGGTGCATTTTATTAAGGAGGCTGCAGAAGTGGGCTGTCCAGGTCTGTTCAGCAGGTAGGACGGGCTGCTGAACCACTCTGGTTCTCTTATCCTGTTTCATAGACCTGAATGGTGGAATCACTGCATTTGGAAGCAGAAGATGGTCTTTCTAACAACTAAAATGATGCAAAGGACTGCGCTCTTTGTGACAGTTGGGGGCTTAATCACATCTCTGATCACCACCTTCCTTCCCCTGTGGAAGACGATGAACTCTGATCTGAATGAGGTGGAGAACTGGTACTCCGGACTGTGGCACACCTGTCTCTACACGGAGGAGGTGGGGATCCAGTGTAAGGCCTATGACTCCATCCTGGGACTGCCGATGGACCTGCAGATCTCCAGGGTGCTCATGTCAGTGTCCGTGGGTACTGGAGGTTTAGCTGTGTTGGCTGCCTTCCCGGGTCTGGAGGGGGTTGATGTGTGCGTGGGGCAGCCTGGCGTGAAGAGGGGGCTCCTGATCTTCAGCGGTGTGCTGTCCTGGGTGTCGGGGATCGCCACCCTGGTTCCTGTCTCTGTCGTGGCCTACACAACTGTGGTGGAGTTCTGGGATGAGGGGTTTCCTGATGTGATGCCACGGTGGGAGTACGGGGAGGCAATGTTCTCTGGATGGTTTGGAGGTTTGGCCCTGCTCATCGGAGGAACCTTGTTCTTTGTTGCTGTGTGCATGGGGGACTTTGACCGGCGGCCGCCCAGCGCACCAAACAGCCCACAGGTGAAGCACAGGACACAGCACTACCTGAAGACAGAGGTTTTATAGCTTGGTTACTAAAATATGTGTAATATCTGCACATTCATGTACTTCATATGGAAGCCTATCAGCTCGTGCACTTGTGGACTTTTCTGACAAGAGGCACAGAAATGGTAACATGAAGGTTCTGTCCATTTCCCACTGGAATTATTGCAACATTACTGTGTCTGTTCAGCAAAACATGATGCAACTGCAATGAGACTGGAAACATTTTATTAAAGTAATGTGTGATAATAAGCAACTGCAGTAGTTTTCATTCTTATTAGAATCTTTAGTGTGCACAAATAGGATAGGAGAACACTTTATTCAGCTGCTGTACTGCAGTGTAAATAGAGCTTTACTTGACATGCAGGATAATAACTTTCACTCTTTTCAACAACATGCATTGTATACGAGTTGTACTTGATAAACTGATTTTATGTTGATTTAATGTTGTTTCATCAGGGCAACTTAAAAAAAACACATGTTTTAGATCAGGGGTGGCCAATCCTGGTCCTCGAGAGCCCTTATCCTGCATGTTTTAGATGTTTCCCTCTTCCAACAGACCTGATTCAAATGATCAGCTCATCATCAAGCTCTGCAGAAGCCTGATAATGATCCTGATCATTTAATCAGGTGTGTTGGAAGAGGGAAACATCTAAAACATGCAGGATAGTGGCCCTCGAGGACTGGGACTGGGCACCCCTGTACTAGATGAACAAAGAAGCAAAGCCATGTGATGAAAACCAAGGTTCAAAATGCACCAGAAACCAAAGAACCCTTAAATTAAAGCACTCAGAAAAAGTACCTTAAAACGAAGAGCAATGCACAATAAGTAAACACCGTTTTTCCTCATGCATGGGTCAGTGCACCAAGGAACCCTGAGTGATCTGAACAAGCATGAAAATGCCCGACATTAAAGGTATTCAGGGCCTGTGAGCCCACTGCAGGAGTGAATAGTTTAACTTGAGTTGCATTCCAGTGCTGCAGCTCTTCTGTGTTGAATTTCAGGGAGGGACTTGGCATGATCAGCTGCTCTTTAAGTCCTTAATGCACTCTGCTGTACACTGTGATGAGCTCAATTTGTTTGTCAGTTTTTTTGGACACAAGAAAAATGAAAAAAAAAAAATCACAAAATGATACAAAATAAAATGCTGAGATGAGTTTGGCTCTGTGATCAGGAAGGCCGACATGCTCGTTTGCTTTACTGACTGTTGAAATCTAATTATCAGTCAGATAAATCCGCCCTAATGACTGCTGGCATTAATATCTTCTGGCAAGCTATTGGTTTTACATTTTAGCCCATGAATGATTCATTCACTTCTCTTTCCTCCTGTAATCTGGGTTTTTGGATGCTGCAGTTCTCTGGCCTCTGGAGCAGAGACTCCCCTGTAATTCAATTAAACTGAGTGATGTATCAGTGATGTAGGGCGGCGCCCCCCTGCACACTGGGAGAGCCTGATCTGTCATCTTGTTGTGCACGTGTGCACCGCTGGCTTCCCCTCAAACAAGCTCTTACATGTGCTCGGGCGCATGCAGAGAGCAACACAAACACACTGACACTGGAGTGAACGTGCACATGTCAGCTGTCAGCACCCTGGAGAAACACAACTACACCATGTGGCCACTTTTTAAAATCTCATTTGGACTCATTCTGAAAAACAGAGCAAAGGTTTCACTGCTGCATCCTGAATCATCATCCCTTTGTCACTGCTGCCATCATCATTTCCATAGAAATGAATCTGCCATTATCAGGTGAATGACCTTGTTCCAGCAGTTACTCAAAGGGGAGGCACAGTTCATTCCCACTGTGGAAATATCTCAGGAGCTCATTTCTATAAGATTTAGTATACCTTTTTAATCCAACCTACCCCCTTTGACTGACAGTGGGATTTACTGCAACAACTGCACGTTCACTGTTTCTTCCTCTGCTGCACACACTGAAAGAAGTGCAGCACACAGTGGGAGCTGTTGCAGTGTTTATAGCTGCGTCCTGGTGGTCAGTAGAAACACAAGAAGTGCTACACTGGTAAGTTTTAACAATGGCTGGTACATTTGCAGCAGCAGCAGCACAGTGCATGCACTTAAAGCAGGCAGTACAATAAGTGGGCAGTGAGCAGGCAGTGCAGCAGGGAGGGCAGCAAGTCTTTGATCAGGTTTAACTGGCAAGTCAGGTCTCTGACATCTGAAGGCTGAAAGGGTCTGCACAGAAAAGCAAGCAGCCCCCCCTGGTAGAGAGAGAGGGGAGGAGGAGGGAGAGAGGGAGGAGGGGGGGGGACGGTGAGCATTCATGCTGTGTTAGCATCCCCTCAGCAACTCCATCAATACTGCATACAGCTGAGGAGCTGGCAAAGGTCCTCCGTGCTGCATTTTCAGCGAAACAGAGCGACTCCCACGACCGGTCGGCTCAGTGCTGCTGCTGGAGGGGGGCTCTCCGAGGGGCAGAGCGCAAAAACACACACAGCAACACAACAAATCACACACACTCTGAGTCTGTGCTGCATCAGGAGGTGGCAGAGGAGAGCGCAGGAGGGCACCGAGGGACGCGCAGGCTGGGAATACTCCAGAGAAGAGAGCCGATCCCGGGGAGGGACAGCACCGGCAGGACTCTAATATGCTACCGAGCTCCGCAGGGGGAAGCTGAGCTCCGGGGAGTTTGACAGGATCAGTGCACCTGCTCCATGCACACTGGTGAGGTGATTCATTCCTTATTATTAAAAATCAGGGGCACGTCAGTACTGTTAGTCACTTTTTATTTGTATAATGATGTGTTTAAGTGATGCTGTGTGTGTGATCAGACTTATTTCTCCAAGTAGGGTTGTGCCTGCATTGGTGCACTGTGGTCACACACTGTACTTTTGAGGAAGTTGTTGGCTCTCTGGCATCAGTAGCACTGTGGTGCAGTTTATTAACTCAAATCAAAATGAACAATAAATAAATAAAGACACTAGAATGAATCATATCTGATCACTTCTGCTTCACACATATGAAATTATACTCATATCCACCAATAACAGTGCAAATTAGATCTCAAATTATATTTATTCCTACTCATTAGTGAACAACTGTGTGTGTGTCTGTGTGTGTGTGTGTGTGTGTGTGTGTGCATGTGTGCATGCTGAGAAGCTGGTCAACAGCAGATTTGTTATATGGAAGCACAGCTCCCCTGTAGGGGTGTACACCCCTCTGTAAAACCTCATTTCTAGTTTTCCATGACATCATGGAGAGGTTATCGCTCAAAGCAGCAGCAGAATGACCTGATAAATTGACTGGTGCCGTTTGTTAACCAGCTTCACAGACAAAAATACAGCACACAGGGGTTTGGTTCAACCTGAAAATACGTTAGACATTAAGCCCCTCAAAACAGTGCTGAATGACGCTGTAGTCTTTGTTTTCTGGAGCCACGTGGCGTTTACAGCATGCACTTTGAATTGCTTTCTAAAGCTTAACTATGACCCCTGTAATCTGGAAAAAATATGGTTCACAATTCAGACGTTATGTTCCATTTTTGTCCATTTTTTTGTGTGATAATTAAAATATGCTCCGTCTACAGTGTGTTGGAGTCACACTGAGATGTTGTCACTTCACATTTTCCCTGAAACTCAGCTACAAGCAAATAAATAAATTATATAATAGTGCAACAGTGGACAAGAATGATGTGAATGAACCTGCTCACATATTAGAGCTTCTTAATGGGGATTGTTGTAACTGTAATCCACATTTTTTTCTCCTTTATAGTGAAAGACACGTAGGCAGTGGAGTCAATAGAAGTCATTCTGAAGCTTTCTTGGCATTTTAGAGGACATCCTAGTGTAGTTTGGCATTCATCTAACTTCAGACATGGCTGCTTTCGTCGTCCCTCCTTTCTTCTTCTTCTCAATTTCAATAAAAATCACAGAAATGCCAAAAAAAAGCCCAAAGATGAAAGCATTCAGTTTCACCCACTTGTCAGTTCCAGTGAAGGCTTCATTAACAGCCTGGTTAAGGGAGCGCATTTACTCAACAGCTGGTTTACGCAATCGCAGGACAATTCCCTGGTCTTATCTTGTATTTCACAAAGCAGGAGAACGTGCAGGCTGTGAGGGAAAGAGGTGTGGTCAAATATTAAGCGCCGCGAGGTCTTGATCTTTTATCAGCTGAGGATCAGAGAGCCGTAAGTGTTAACTACAGGCCAACCTATCAGGATACCTGCCAAGCAAGTGGTTGAATAAACCGGAGAGCACCAGGCTGGATTGTTAGCAGGTGACTGAGCCACTGAACAGCAGATCTTTAATTTAGGTACAAGGACATACTAGGAAATATCTACTTTATCACTGGATGTTGCAGCTTCTGTGCCCCTCATGCTGATGTTTACTATTGATGATCAGTTTTTGTGTTCCCTCGTGCGTTGGGTTCATCTTTGTATCACAAAACCATCACTGTTTGGTTGATGGTTGAGTCCAGTTCCACTCTGTCCGTCAACATTCCTGCTTTTTCCCCCTCACCCTCAGTTTGTTTATAGATCGGTCTCCTGCATTTTGTTAATTCTCCCCTCCAACATTCCAGTAGCAGGTATTACAGGTATTGTAGGGAAGTGAGTGAAACTGACAGCTTGTTTGCAGGCAGGATTATTAGCACTGCTTGGGGACAGGCCCAACAGTGAGTGAGCGGGATCTGCGTCATATGTTGTGAGGACCAAATCTGCTTAACCTACTTTAGTTTTGCACAAAATATCTTGGGTTTGCTGGAACTCCAGTACGGGTAGCTCTTTGCCATCCAATTTGTCATTCATCAAATATTCAGTGGTGACAAATTATTCAAGGGGCAACATGTGAGGGACAAGTTTCCACATGCAGCTTCTGATGATTTGATATGTTGTTTTGTGCATTTGGTGAATCGCATGACATTAAAGACTCAACTGTGTTTGCATGGCTGGGCACTGAATGTATGGAAATGTAAGTAATCTGGATGAACAGCGCAGGAATACAAAAAGAGGCTTTTCTGCTTTTCTACTTGAGGGAAATTCTCCTTTTGAAGAGACATGACACAACCAAAAATCCTCACTGGGTTTAAATCATCTTTTGACTTTGGGCTACTTCTAACAACAACTTGTTCAGTAAATTATATCTCAAAAAACACTGATAAGAGAGGCATTCAGATCCTTTACTTGGGTAAAAGCACCAAAAAAAACAATGTAAATATAAAGTACTGAAATATTGGCAGCAGAATGTATATTGTGGTGCATGAATCTGTTTGTTTTTTGCGGTTGTATGTGGTCATTGTAGCTATTTTAGATGCAAAACAGGCAGTTCAGTCCAGTTTTTAACCAAAGGGTTGGGGTACCTTAGAGGGACACTGCATCTAAAGGGTCTTAAAGTGTTGTGAGATGATTTATAACAAAGGAAAGTGGACAAAAAAAACCCATCTTTGGACACCTATGTGAGTAGTTCACTGTTACTCACATGTAAGTATCTGAGAAGTTCTTTCATGAAAATGCTGAGATCTGAGACATAAACAAGAAGCCACGGCTACACACTGCTTATTTGTAAGAAAACCCAGGTCTAAAAGTTGAATTTAATTTTTTGAGAAAGCCATTTTAAAACTTCATCTTATGCTTTCTTTCCACCTAAAATCTTTTTTACAGTCACTGAAACCACAGCAGTCGAATAAACCCAGTGAGGTAAAAAGTTTACATGTTCCTCTGAGACATTTAAAATGAATAAAGTACCCTTATAGTTATACTCAAATATAATGTTTGAATAAATAATCCGAGTTATTTTTATCAAGTGCAAACAAATAAATAGTTTAGATACAACAGTCCAGTCTTAGCTACAATGTTGTGTCCAGCTAGAAGAGATCTTTCCATTTCTCATTTGTCCTCTGGAACTTTTTCTAAGCAGTGGCTCCATTCAACGCTGCACACTCTTTTTCTGAAGTTCAAGGACATTAAGCTGTGCTCAGAATATCAAGCAGTCCTTTTGCTTGTACCTCAAAAGGATAATTTGGTGATGGATTGCACCATGTTGAGTGATACACCTGCCATCCTGTGTACAGATTCATAGCAGCCAGAGCCCAGTGAGTAACTCGCTACAGTATGTGTGGGTGAAATACCAGAGCTGGCAGAAATGTGAGGGCAATGTGGCAACAAAACAAGGGGGATTTTGAAACTCAAGGGGCCCCTGCTTCCCTTTAAAGCACAGTGTGACGAGAAAGTTAATAGGTGTCGGAGTGCTGTTAATATTTAACAGTTTCCCATGCAATATGCATGAACAAAGGTAACAGTGTGTGTGGAAATGTTCCTAATTAACACAACTGCTTCCTTTTTACAAGCACTAACATGTCACATAGACACAAAACAAGAGGTTTGCTCTTGACACTTGAATTCTGTGTTCCTCGGACATTTCAGAGCAGCATCTGCCAGCTGTTGGTGATCAAAAAACACAAACAAATTGTAACTAAGACTTAATACAAGACAAAGGGTCATAAAAACATATGGAGACAAAAGGGGAAAAAAGTGTTTTGTCAATTTCAAAGCCAAGAAAAGCTAAAAAATGTAAGATGAAATCAGTTAAAAAGCAAATAATTGCACTGTTGCCCAATAAGACTGATCAAAGTCTCATCATTTTCATATACACCAGTCAGCCACAACATCATGACCACTGATGGGTGAAGTGAATAACATTGATCATATTGGTATTATATGCTGTTCTGCTGGAAAACCTTGGATTTTAACATCCATGATGATGAGACTTAGACACTTAAATAAACATTGTCCCACAACAAGAACACTCCCTCATGCAAATGGAAATCCCAAATGTCACTGGTCTACCCCTGCAGGAAAATGCACCCCACCACATGGAAAAAACATCAACCAACCAGGAACATGTTGAGGAACATGACAATGGCCCAACATGTTGATTTGACCTCCAAACTTCCTACACCCCATTGTGATCAAGCATCAACAGGATGCAGTGGAACAAGTTTGATTGACAGAGGCCCCACTGCACAAGCCAGAGTACCCAAAGGATCCAGTGCCAACGTCCTGGTTCCAGACCCCATAGGACACCCTGAGAGGTCCTCTTGAGCACATAAGGGGGACCAACACAATATTAGGCAGGTGGTCATAATGTTATGCCTGATCAGGGTATATTGACAGTTCATCCTGTTATTAATCTTAATCAGTATGGTGTGTGCCTTGTTGTTGCTCCTTCTGTCAATGCAGATTATGTGGAGGAGCTGATGTGTGCGATGGCCAGCTTGGACCTGCAGGTTCTCATACCTCCAGTTCTGCATTACTGTTTCCTCCCAACCAAGCGGCCCAGTCCAAGGATCTGACCACGCCTCCCTTCCCTCCCTGGGTGTCCCTTAATCCTGGGCCCACCATGGGAGGATGCTTCTCCAAACCCAAACCAGGTAAGAACCAAGTTTCCCTAACTCAGGTTTCAATTAATTCATACATTAAACAAGAAAAGCACACTGAAGAAGAAAAACACACTGCTGTGAGAGGAACATCTAGCATCCTGATTCACTGCAATACAACAAATTAGAAAGTGAAATAATTGTTGAAAAAGGGTCAAGAAGATGTTCAAACGCATCTATGGTAACTTGTTTGTCTGTGGTATTGTTCACCTGGACTGCATGAAGGTGTTTGTGTTATTTTGTAGATCCCATACGCATGGTATCCTCCTGCTAGTATTTTCAGTATGACTAAGCAAAAAAAAAGTTTTAATGTATTTTATAAAAATAATAAGAACATCTATTATCCATCTATGTCACAATGTACAATATCAGCAATAGCACTTAAATAGCGTTTATTTCATTCACTTATTTTATTCATCCAAAAATGTACAGAATAATAAAATGATAGCATTACCGTACATCATCACAACATTACCAATGAAATGCAAATATATAGGGTTCGGTTTGGTTTGAAAACATAAATATTTTCTGCATGTGGATGTATTTTAGAAAAACACTTGTAGGATTGTTGTAAGGATTAGCTACAGAAAATATCATGCCATGGTCTTTTTTTTTCAAAACAAAAAATGTAAAAAAAATGTTTCAAAACTAAAAAATATATTGAGGGGCAGTTTGATCCATTAGAATAATTTCGAAAAGCAGCTGCCTCCAAATCCTGTTATGCACGTCCTCTCAGCCGCCTCTGTATAGCGGTGTGTGTGGGAGGAATTGAAACGCTCTCTGTGGCATCTCTGGTCAAGAGCATTACATACTGAGACACAAATATCAAATATTTACACCACATATGTATCTGTTTCAGGGCTGTACGGTAGCTCGGTTTTTAGAACCGTCACCTCACAGCTAGAAGATCCCCGGTTTGTGTCCTGGTTAGGAGACATGGGGTTTTTCTGTGTGGAGTTTGCATGTTCTCCCTGTGCAGCGTAGGTTTTCACCAGGTTCTCCGGCTTCCTCCCACAGTCTAAAACATGCTGAGGTTAATTGATGATTCTAAATTGTCCACAGGTGTGAATGTGAGTGTGCTGGGTTGTTTGTCTCTATGGGTGGCCCTGTGATAGACTGTCGACCTGTCCAGGGTGTCCCCTGCCTTCGTCCAAGTTGCCTGGAATAGGCTCCAGTCCCCCTGACCCTACAGAGGATTAAACGTTGTATAGATCATGGATGGATGGATGTATTCATTTCATTGAGATATGCTTCACTGCATTATTCCATGTGTTAATAACAAACACTGTCCCTCCTGTTTAGCTATACGGAGACACAAAAGCTTGAAGATCAAATAATTTCTTCATTGCATCACATGCAGATAAAGTGAGAAACACGAGACAGCAGTTGTATGCAAATAATGGAGCAGAGGCTGCTGACTGTCAGACCTCTGAAGTCTAATCAGTCAGAGTCTATCACAGCGTGACCTCCAGCTACTAACACTTAGCGACAAATCAGACTTAACAGGAACATCTGGTAAAACAATTTTTCACACAGTGGGAGCAGTTTAAGAGCATCTTTCTGTTTTATAGATTCACATGAGGAACCTCAACATAAGCATGAACTAGAATCAGTAGCATTGACTGGAAGGTAATATTCACTTCTATCTTGTGACAGGGAAAGCTTGTTTATTTTAGAATCGTAGAAACTGCACCATTTGTTGCATAATCAGGTACTGTGTGGGCTTATTTTAACTGCTGGAGGAGCTGCTATCAGCAGAATGAATATTCTTGACTCCTTAGAAAATTAGGCAAAGCTTACATAAAAGCTGATCATAATCACATCTCATCAGGGAAGAGTTAAGAAAATCTCACAAATCAATTCTCAAACATTATTAGCCCCCTCTCCTCTTGAGGTCCTTGTTCTGGGGTCACTATCTGTTATAAGAAAGCCACTGCTGCCATTTCTCGTAGGTTTCTCACTGGGCACATTCAAGTGTACTTACTGCACTGAGTTGTGCTTCAAATCTGGTAAAGTTGCAGTTGAGAATTTCTAGAACAGGCTCGGTAACATCAGTGTTTGCTGACTCACTCTTATAAGGCTGTTTTTTACTCTCCAATTATAGTTTTTCACATTTCAGTCTGGTCTGGTGATAAGGATGGGGAGAGTTACTGTATTACAAAATCAGTCCTGGTGTCTCTTATCTGTTCAGACCACAGGGCTTTTCATTCTGGCCTCTCAGTTTTGCAGCTGTTACTGGCTGAATTTGGGGATGTTTTTACAGGTGGACATTTTGAAAAATAGCCTGCGGCTTAAGGGGTTAACACAAGAGTTGCATTTAAAACAATATTTGGCAATAATATAAAGGGTTTTTAATAGAATTTAAAAGGAATATAAACTATATATGAGGCCGTGAAATGAGGTTACAAGAAGTTACAAGAAGTCAGTGGAGCAGAACACGAGAATCAAGGCATTTCTCTAAGCACATAAACAAATGTTTCTTAGAAAATTATTCAGCGAGGTGTTTATTTTTTTTTTGAAAACCAAGAGAGTCCAACATCCCCTATAGGAGAATTATTTTAGTGTTTTTCCAGGGTTTGTATGACTTTGTATGAGCTCAGTGCTTTACGGTTTACCGACACATTAGTGGTGTTTATATATATTTTATGTTAGATTTTATATAAGTTGATTAGACACACCCCTTTAATATGAATAGTCTCAAAATTTAAATGTTCTCGTAAATTCCTCAGAGATCCAACAACAACAAAAGCGTCCTATATCCAAGCCTGAGGCCACCTATAGGTTGAAGTCAGTCGGTCTTAAAGCATTAGCCCCGGTAAGATAGTATTAATATTTGTAGCTTTATGTGAAAATAGAAAGGTAGCCTATTCTGACACTTGTCTGAAGTGCAAATGAAGACAAATCCCACCCTAAATGTTCAGAAAATGCTGTGTATATGTCTACATTTGAGTGTAAGTGGGAGTAAATTGGCACCCTGACAAGATGTATGAGGGAAGGAGAGCTTTAAAGACATGGCACGCTGCCTCCTTCATTTGCATAGAAATGTGAAGAGATACAGAAAACCCAGGGATCCTGTGAAATGACACCCAAGGGTCTAAATGTCCTGCGCTTTCTCTCAAGTGTATACGACGTCTGTTAAAGTGCTAAACGCTGCAAAAGATCAAATTAAAAGCATCACAGAAAATAGATTGATCTGATTCTAAACCAGATAACTGCTGATCAAATGAAGCACCAGTGTGGTCCAGACGTTACAGCTGCGTCTGGAGATTCTCTTCAGCCCGTGGAAAGCTTTCTCTTTCTTTTCTCCTGCAATTGCACTCACTATTATGATTTTCCATTGATTTTAATTAAGACTTGCTCAGCAGGAGAAAATTCCAGCCAGATTACTGTGTAAGAACCGGATGATCAGCACATTTTTCCAGCCGAACAGATAAAGCCTGCTGCAGTGAAGGGGGGAGTTACACAACCATTTTTCTTAATGTTCAACAATATAAAGCCAACAGTGGTGCATCACACGTCATCGGAGAAACCTGAATGTCTGCAAAAAACACAGAATTAATGCACTCCACTCTGTTATAATCTGTTTCTTTTTTTAGTGTCTGTTTTGGTAAGTAGCAAAACATGACAGCTGTGCTAAAATGAAGTGTTTGCTGCTGGACTTCACATTATTTAAAGGCATTGTTATCCTGTCAACGTGGATGCTATGAGACGTGAATTAGTATTGAAAACACAACAGTTTTTTATGTAGAGGCAAACTGTTGAGCTATCTCTCTGTTTTCATGGCTTTCCACACCACATCCCTGATAGAGAAAATGTGAACAGAAACAGCCCTAAAATATGTTTGGCACAGCTCTGCAGGAACACTTTGGTGCCTTGCATGACTGATTTCCTGCTGTTCAGACGACAGGTGTTTTGTGTTTTAATGGTATTCTGAAAAATCTGCTTTTATATTGAATGCTTAACGAATAAATCAGAGTTGTGCACTAGAAGGAAAAGGAAGGAAAGGAAAAGAAGACAAGGCTGCCTTCACGCACTTGTCCCTTCACCTGCTTCCTGCTTTCATTTGTTTCAGTTGTGGAGATGTCAGACTCAATTTGTCCCAAAGTTGCAGAAGTCTCTCCTTGCTGAAAGGCAAATTACTCTTCCAGAGCAGCAGAGACGGATAGAATTCAAAGATCAGAGAACAGGCATAGAGGAGTGATGGTGCAGTCCACTGGTGACTGGTAGCATTAATAATCTGCCAATATTACTTAAAGACATTTCTATTTGAAGCTCCACAGCATCTGTTTGCAACTACAATGGTTCAGTGAAATTGCCAAACCCGAGTGATTGCACTGCATGTGTCCAGTCATGCATTTTTCTAAGTGGGACATGTCTGTGTTGTGCAGTTGAAGTTAAAGTGGAACTCTCTCTCCTGGAAAAAGAAAAAGAGGTGGATGGGCTGTCACCTAATGGCAAAGCGAGTCCGTTTGCTGACTGCAGACCTAATGGGGCTCTGGGACACGGCTCTGATGACGACTCCATGCCACTCCCGCTTTACCACAAACCACGAGACTATGTGGAGGCCTCCGTGTGCCACGTTAAAGATCTGGAGAACGGACAGTAAGAAGATGAAAAAATTTTTTCCTGCTCCCACTAAGACACCTGCACACATGGATGCAGAAGTAAATAAGCTTCAGTGTGTTGCTGATGCACAAACATATTGCATAAACATATTGGACTGAAATGAATGAATGAATTTACATTTACACATTAAAGAGACAGGTAACCCAAAAACACAGTAAAACTAACATTTCCTTGTTTGGCTCAGTAGAGACACATCGGTGTATGTTAAGTTTTAAGTGATAGGACATTGCATTACACAAATACAAAAAAATATTTGCATTAATTTAAAAATGTAGAGGCCACTCACAGGTATATCTCCCACAGGCTAAGTCAAAGCTTACTAAGTCAACAGCAAGTCGAAGTGACAATTATGGAATGATGCTAAACATTAAAAGCTACTGCACCAGCAGCACTAATGTGCAACATCTGTGGGAAGTTTGCTAACATTTTCCACCATGCTGGTCGTATCAGACCAAGCAAAGTTGCAAAAGCAGAACCCTGTTTGTACTGAATGTGTTTTATTTCAAATCAATTCAAGTTTTATTTTGTCAAAAGTTTGATTCTCTAGCTCCAATGGTCTCTATTGTTTAATTAGAAGGAGAAAAAAGAAAGCAAGTCCTCTCTTTACTCTCCTATAACATTTTGCAACCCAAATCAGATCTGCACCAACATTTACTGGGTTTTATTTTTGCCTCTGCTCCACCTGTCCAGCAAGTTTAATGAAAAACCACCAGGCACTTTTCACATAATACTGCTGACAGACAATAGCATTTTAAAACATCATGGCTAGCTCCATGACTCACAATTTTAAAGGAAGTGACAAAAAAGTGAATTAGTTCTTCCGTTGCCCATGTTCCACCTCTCCACTGGTAGATTCTGCATAATCTTGCTGATATTTGTTATTCACCCAGAAGACATGATGATGTTCATGATTGTCATTTCAGTGGTTTTGGCTGAACTGCATCTTTGAGTTAGTTGCAGCTTAGATAGATTGTTTTTTGTGCTGGACAGGATGCGAGAGGTCGACTTGGGAAGCGGCAGAGCTTTGTTGATCAAAGAACACGGGGAGTTTTCAGCCATGGGCCACAAGTGTCCGCACTACGGAGCACCCCTGGTCAAAGGTGAGTGATCTATTTTCTCTCTTAGATTACAAAATATATTACAGCAAACATTTGACATGTTTGTCATTGTCTGCTATCCAGGTGTGCTGTCAAAAGGACACGTGCGCTGTCCGTGGCACGGTGCCTGTTTCAACATCGCGACGGGAGACATCGAGGACTTCCCCGGTCTGGACAGCCTGCCTACCTTCCAGGTGACCTTCCCACGCTGGTGCTGTCTCTTAACACATTCCCTGCGTTATCATGTCTCTAAGCACGGTCAAAAAGTGTATACACCGCTCATGTCTGTTTGCTCCAGGTCAGAGTTGAAAAGGACAAGGTGATCATTCGCGCAAACAAGCAGGTAACCAGAAAAAGAATGTGGAGAATTTTGTGCAGGAAAGTAAACGGGCCACCTGATTGATCTGAGATCTTTCTGCAAACACTTGCAGGCTCTTCAGTCACAGAAAAGGTCAAAGCCCATGGCCCGATGTTCAGCAGTCATTAACTCCAGCACAGGCTTCAGCCATGTCCTCATCATCGGCTCAGGTTAGCAGGTTATTGCCCCTCTTCCTTTATTTGGCCTGTTGGTGTAAAATCTCACAGCTGATCTTTAAATCTCACTTTCAAAGTCCTGTACCTCTTTTTTGGCCAACGTGTCTGCAGGTCCGGCAGGTCTGGTGTGTGCAGAGACTCTTAGGCAAGAGGGCTTCACCGACCGCATCGTCATGTGCACCATGGACAGACATCCTCCGTATGACAGGCCTAAACTGAGTAAGGTTTGTACACAGACCCCGACCACATCCACTGAGACAGAACTCGCTTTGCCAAGAAAGTTACGTAACCGACTGCAGAGGTGCAGCTCTGGTCAGTGGTGCTAAAACTGGAGCTCTTTGGGGAGCAGCTCCACACCTCGCAGCGGCCAAGAAAACGGCTTGTGCAGAAGTAAACAGGAGTAACTGAACCAGAAAGGATGTCAGGTTACTCTGCCAAGAAAAGCCTGATTAATTAGTTTCCATTATGATCATAGAAAATTTTGCTGCACACAAAAGGGCAGATGCATCAATTTAATTACAGATTTCTGGGTAACAATTCCTTTCCGCTGGGATCTGAAGACTAATCTTAAAAATCTGTGTTGCAAAAGAAGGATAATGATTACTTTTGTACTGAGTGATGCTTATTTTACTTTTACTCAGCGCTAACTTGCTAACCCTTAGTCCTTAGACAGCACGGCAGAGCAGCTGAGATTGCGCTCCATGGAGTTCCTGCAGGACCATGACATTGAACTGCTCACAGAGAAAGAGGTGAGGGCTGATTGATTGATCAGTGATGTTTCATGACACGCTGAGTAGTGGTTTAGCCAAATGATTTGTTTCATTATTTACAGCTGTTTTAATTCTTTATGTGGAAATTTTTGCACACCTTGAGTCTGCAGTGTTTGTTTCAGGTGGTGGCGATAGACGTGAAAACAAGATCTGTGACTTTTGAAGACGGCTTGAGGATGGAGTACAGGAAACTCTTCATTGCTACAGGAAGCAAGTAAGAAAAACGGTATATTTCACATGGTGTTAAAGCAGCTCAGGTAATGCATGAATAAACTGACATCTGATTGTTTCATTTACCGCCTGAAAGACCAAAACCGATGAACTACAAGGGCAAAGACGTCACGAATGTGTTTAACCTGCGGACACCTGAGGATGCAAACAGCATAGCGAGGCTAGCCAACAACAAGAACGCCGTGATCGTAGGAACGTCATTTGTTGGTGAGAGAAAAAAAACACATTTATAAACATAAATTTTGATTTGTGCTGATTAGGATGGGGGACCAATTAAGGAAAATGAAACTAAACCTTCTCTAAAGAATTTTTTGTTCTTCCAAAGAGCCTATTTAGGAGTAGAAAAAAGTTATTTGGTGAGCGTGAAGAATAAAACTCATTTATTAAGTGTCTCTACTGCTGCTTAAAGCAACGTGTGAATAACCTTAAAGAGCACATGATTAATTACATGTATTTCCAGCCAGTCAGAGACAAGAATTTACCCTGCATTTGCTCCCCTTCTTTAAAACTCCTTCAACTAATCTTTGCACTCAGTGATGAATAACTTACATTATTATTTTTTTTAACAATTGAATATATTGTATTTATATTTTATGAGGTTCACCTGTGAAGCTTAATGCAATCCAATACAGCGGCTCTGTCATAAATCCTGCTCTTACCAAGTGTCTACTTTTTCATTTTACATTGACTTTGCGAGTGTAAGAAATGTCCACCTACAGGAAATGATTAAATGATTGAATAATATACCATCTTTCAATATTTTTATACATCTGCAGTGAATTTTAACAACCACTCGCTATGACCTCAGTTATACACGTGAAGCAGAATTGCCACCTTTTTGACAACTTCAATAAAAAATGGAAAATGAAGAAGCTTCATAAAAGGGGAATTTATGGCCGAGCTGCTGTATTGGATTGTATCAGCAAGTGTAACTAACGAAGTGGCCAGTGAGTGTACTTACACAGACTAGGAGGAATAAAGAAAAGAATAGAAACATCACAAAAAAAACAAATGCAACATCAGAGGAATTTGTAAAATCGCTCCACAGCACATCTCAGTAGTTGGGTGTTTTCTTTAACCAAAGAGAACTCTCTTTTATTTTTGCAAATTGAAATAAAATTATCAGATTTCTAGTTAAACCATTGCCCTGTTTGGCATCATCTGCCTTTTCTTGTCCTCGACTATTTTATTTAGGGTTTTCCTCTTTTTCTTTCACCCATCTGTGTCATCCTGCATTAAATACTGCATAACAGTTTCATGCTGTGTGTTTGCTGTGTTGGCAGGTATGGAGGTGGCTGCAGCTCTAACTGACAAGGCCCACTCCGTCTCTGTCATCGGGATCGAGTCCCTCCCCTTCAAAAAAGCTCTCGGGGAGAAAGTAGGGAAAGCCATAATGAAGGTAGAGCCGCCCTCCTGGGAAATCAAGCTTTTCAGAACATGAAGCACCTCCACAGTACTATCATCAGCATTCTCCCCGAGAGGAAACTATTAGTTAAAATGCAAATCATGTTTCTCTGGTCAATACTGCTGCAGGAAGCTCGGCGTAAATCTTCTCATTAGCAGTGATTGATCATACGGACACATGGAAATTCACGTCCGCTGGGCTGTTTTCATGTGATTACTGTTGGTATGCTTGTGTGTTCGCAGCTCTTCGAGGCCAACAGGGTGAAGTTCTACATGCTGAACGAGGTGTCAGAGATGATTGGTCATCATGGACAGGTATTCAGAAAGTGAGAGAAACAGCATGACATGATGCTCAGATGCACCTTCCTCTCTTGTTTAGTATGTGGTGAAAGCCAGATGAGAAACAAGATCATTAACCAGAATACAGTGTGTCAACTTTAAAACCGCTAAAAATATTGTTTCAGTTTATTGTATGCGACATGAAATGACTAACTGTGCAACTAAACTTACATTTTGAAAAGAAGCATCCTACATTTGTTATTCATTGAGAGTTTAACAGTCAAAACACTCATCCAGAGTGTGTGAACGTGGTTTGATCAGATTTAGATGCTTCTTAAATTTGAGCCTGTGTTTAAACTCCCTCCCTATTACTATTTATCGCACTACACATTTGATAGTTCACAGTGAGTTGTACATTAAACGTTCAGATGAGTCTATTTATCTCAATGTGTGGCCAAAATAAAAACTAGTGTCCATGTCACAGATACTACTGTTTGTTCCCACAGTATATAGGGCACAATGCAGTAAATATAATGTTACCTGTATACGGCTTTAACTAGAGGAAAACTGTGTGTGAACAATATGTTTTATGGGCCTTTAAGAATAATCTCCATTTGTGTGAAAGGTGTTTATGTATCGATGTATATTCTAATACCTGACCTAGACGTTTTGTTTTTTCTTTTGCACAGCTAAAGGAAGTTGTACTGAAGAGTGGAAAAGTCCTGCGGGCGGACGTTTGTGTCATTGGAGCAGGTGATTTCAATAAATCTATCTTTATTATCTAGTTAACATAATTTGAAAATGTGTTGTTTTCTTATCAGATCCATGTTTAATCCTCTGAACCCCAAAACTTGCCAACGAATTTGAACAGAGGGTTATATTTTCTAAAATTGCCAAAATTATGTCCTCTATTATCTATGGAAGCCCTAAACGGCCATGGTTCAACTTAATTATTTTGCTCAATTTTCTCGAGAAAACAAGATAATTCTCCTCCGTTATCTCATTATAACAACATAATTTTGTCATTTTCATGCGATTAAAAAAAATGTTATGTCATGATAACAACAAAATTATCTCGTTTTCTTGAGAAAACAAAATCGGTTTCTCATTATAACGTCTTAATTTTCCGGTGAGGTAACTTGAAGCCATTTACTGTTAAGGATGATAACTTGTATCCGCAGGGTTGCAAAAGTACAAACAAACACATGAACAGGCCTAACTTACCTCATTAGAGTGTGCAGCTGCAGTAGAGCACATCCAGGCCTGGCTTCAGTCGGTGGTCTGCAGGCAGCTGAGCACCTTCTGGTCTGGTGGACTGGTTTCACTTTCTACCTCAACACAAAACTAAACTTGTGATAACAAGAAAACAATTTTGTCTTCTTAAGAAAATGAGATAATTTTGTCGTTATTACGACATAACGGATTTTGTTGTCGTGTGATAACATCAAAATTATTATGAAAACAGAGAAGAATCATCTTGTTTTCTCGAGAAAACGGAGCAAAAAAATTAAGTTGAACCATGGCAGTTTAGGGCTTCAGTAATTATTAGAAACCATTAATACAAGAAAGAATTTCAGATTTCCGATTTTTGATGGTCCTTGAACTAATCATGTGTGACACCTGGTTCTGTCAAGAAAAGTAACAAAACCTAAGCGTCAAATCGTGATATTTCACCCAAATCACTTTAATAAAACAGTTTGCTCAAACCAGATCCTGTCAAAACCAAAAATATGTCTTCTCCTCTGAACAACCATGTAGGCTTTAGCGATTCACCTGTGAGTAACAGTCACATGACAAAAATTCAGACACTTTTTGGTGAACTAGATTGAACTGCAGGCAGTGTTGTTTACACAGAGCAGGTAGAAGGACAAGTATGTAACAAATTAAAAATGTAATAGTAGATTATCTATAGTAGATAGAGCCACCAGTTTTGTTAGTACTGATAACACCTTTAGGCACCTGGAAAATGTTTCCATCCATTCAAATTCCATTTTTCATATTTTTTTAAAAGAAAGAAATTCAACTTTTTTTTTCTTTTTTTTTTTTTTTACAAATTATGGTTTTCCAACTATGTCGTACTGAACAGAAGACTTTCTTGAGCTCTCTTTACTTCTTGCCATGGTTGTGCTGTTTTCATAGTTGTGCAGAAATTTAGGTTGCAGTGAAAAATGCGCCCACAGTGAATAAAAATGTGTGAAAATACATCCAGAAACTTGTCGGGTTCAGAAGGTTAACCTGTTTTCTCTTGTGTCTCCTCCTGCAGGAAGTGTTCCTGCCACAAGTTTCCTGAAGCAGAGCGGCATCCATTTGGACTCTAAGGGCTTCATCACTGTGAACAAGGTACTTTGCAAAGCCTGGAGCTTGTGTGAAAGTGTTTTTCCCTTTTTTTTGTTGACTCCTCAGTATTTGTTGCATGTAAACTTTCTCCCAGATGATGCAGACAAATGTCGATGGAGTCTTTGCAGGAGGGGATGTGGTGATGTTTCCTTTCCCACCGCGCAACAACAAGAAGGTCAACATCCCTCACTGGCAGATGGCTCACGTACACGGTGAGAGTGTTGCAGCTTGATCCTGACTGGCTTTTAAAAGGCTGCTAGAGCTTCCTGGGATGTGCTTAAATGTTTTATGTCTTCATTCTGATTGACAGGAAGGGTGGCTGCTCTCAGCATGATGGGCAGAGCCACTGAGATCAAAACTGTGCCTTACTTCTGGTCAGCCATGTTTGGGAAGACCATACGCTATGCAGGTAGGCAGGCCTGGGTTTGGTTTAGCTTCAGTGTTACGAGGCAGACATGCTGCAAGAGACGATCAGAGACTGAAAGTAGATGAACTGTGCTGTGAAGTGTTGTTACTACCCTGCCATCTAGCTGTAAAACTAATAATAAACACCCCAGACTGAGATCTAATCCTGATTTGAACTGTTTGTTTTCTATTTGTGGAGGTTATGGTGATGGATTTGATGATGTCATTATACAAGGAGACCTGGATGAACTGCGATTTGTAGCGTTTTATACCAGGTGCCACTTATTTACTTTGCATATTTGGTCTTCATGTGTAATTTTACATATTTGTGAACTTATTTTAATCTTTTATACAGAGCTTTTATCTAATTTAACGATGGTTCCTTGTCATTGTTTCCCCCTCCGGTCCATCTATAGGAGCGAGGAGGTGGTTGCTGTTGCCAGCATGAACTATGATCCCATTGTATCCCGAGTGGCAGAGGTCTTAGGATCCGGAAAGACGATTAAGAAGCGAGATGTGGAGTAAGTCTCCTTCCAAGACTTAAATCTGGTCACGGTTACAATAGCTGTTATGTTCTTTAGGTCTCCCCGGTTTTATGGTGAAGAAAAACATGACAAATGTTATCACTCTGACAGGAAACACAATGAGTCGAGCAGCTTGTGACTTTCATCACATGAAAAGTATTATTCGGGCCAAACAAGTTGGCTTATTGTGAAAACACTGCAGAGCAATAACACCAGTTGTTATTTTACATGCTGCTTGATGTATACGGTAAAACTGTATTTGATGGATTACAAATGATTTTCTCGAGAGCCACCTTGAAAAAGATTTCTTATAATGATTTATACCTTAATGAGAGATGTTCGGAGACAGTATAGTAAAAACATACTTTAATATGTATTCTTAAGTAATAACCAACAAAACTTTGTAGGAAATACTGTTGATAACACTTTATGTTTGTATTTGTAGGTGTATATTAACAGTTAATAACTTCTAACACATTCTAAAATTGTTGCAACAAATATTTTACTTTTTTCCCCATTTAATAGTATTTAATAATTGGGATTCATGTATTCATCAGTTTTTTTGGTCAATTTTCAAACGGATTTTTTCTATAACTCATCCGTAACAGAAGAATAAACAGTAGATTAACAAAAATAAGACAGCAAAAGATAGCTGTAATCACAGTTAATGATATTTAACCAGGCAGGATGAAAGTTGTACTTACACGTGTTTAAAGGTTGAAAAGGGCTTTAAGGTTATTATTACCTCCACAGCGGGACAAAAAAAAACCATTCTTTAACCAAGGTCCACCTACTAGATTTCTCTCAAAGTTTTCAGCAGCAGCGCATAACTGCTGCACTAACAATAGATTATATGAAGACTGTAAGTACCTAATTTAGTAAATAAATAATAGAAGTGAATATAGTACAATAGAATAAATCCATTAACTATACCAGCTTCCTCCTGTAGCGGGTTGCAGCTTCCTACAGTTTACTTGCTGAATGAAAGACTGTTGCTTTTACTATGAGTTAACTGTAGTAATTCCCTGTCCAATTGTCACCAGATGGTGCAGTCCTTTCAAAGAAGCACCTTTTAGTTCGTGAATGTCTTTTCCCTGACTATTAATACAGTGTTATTAGGACTACTGGACCTGTAATATGAAGTGTAACGTGTTCCTACATTATAATGTTCCAGTACTAGTGCTGGATTAAACGTGTTGTTGCACAGTTTTCTGTGCATTTTGTCTTGTTTGTGTTTATGTTCTAATGTGACAAAAGTGTTCCTCATGTCTCTCGTGTCTCGTTTCCATTAATGCACTCAAAAACTGAAGGATGTTAGCACGACTTGGCAAGTATGGAAAAATATGAACTTCTTCTCTTTTCTGTTTTGCACATAATAACCACTTGTAGGGAGCTGCAACTTAACCTCATTCAATAAATGTGTATCTGTGCACATCTAATTACTGGATTTTGTGTTGCAGGACTGGAGACATTTCTTGGTTGATCGACAAAGGCTCTCAATAACTTCACAACTGAAGGTCCCGAAGGACAAAGTCCACTGGACACCTCAACACGGACACTTATGGTGCTGAGACACTGAGCAGCTATCCCAGTCTATTCACAAAGACACACACACACATGACTGTGTCGGTTCGAGACACACTTAGCCGAGGACAACACTGCAACTTGCTTTTGTTCCTGAGAGACACTTTAACGTGACAAACGGAGCCATACACGGTCAGAAGACACTGAATCACTGTGTTGGCAGGCCTTTTGTTGACAATGTTGTCGTGTTTTCACAACAAAGCAATATTGGAATCAGCCTCTGCGCTGCTGCAAGATGTATCTACCTGTACACTTTTGTTTATAAGAAGCCAGGGCTGGGCATTGGCATTTTTTTGTACAAATAACATTGTATATAGTTATAATCCTGAATGCACTGTAACAAAATAAGAACAATTTCAGCTGAATAACAGACTTGGCTGTATGCCTGCATACAGACCTTAGATCTGCATGGTATAACTAACTATAATAGGAGTTTTTAAAAAAGGTTAAGCCCCAAACCAGATAAATTTCAATGTAGACGCATCAACAAACAGAAGCTTAAATCTGCAACAAAACAAACTGCGTTATGACTCCAGCAGAACCCTGAATGCAGCTTTAACTGACTCACTAACACACATGCAGCTTTAATTTGTGATTAATTACAATTGTTAGAATGACCTCTTTGTATGGGTTGCCTTGCTAGTAGAGTGCACAAATGAAATTCTTATCATACTTTGATCTCACACTAGTGCTTGCACAATAGATTCATGTATTTTCTAACAAAGAGATATAAACTCCTCTAGACGAATGCAGTAGAAGCTTAAGGCTATTTTTGACAGACGTCACCTCCGTAGGGACTGATTATTTGTTACTAACTCAGGGAACTGAGATTTGTGGCCTGGGCTTACTGGTCCTTTTGCAAACAGAAATGAATTTGTTGCTTTAATGTTTTTTTCTCCCCGGTTACTGTAATTTCACTGGTTCTCTCATTTTCCTTCAGAAATGCTTGCAATGTGCTTCGGGGTATGATCACATCCTGTTGTGCTGAAGATCCCAAAATACTTGAGCCCCGTCACACAAGTCGACACAACGATTTAAAAAAAGTATTGTTCTTCCTACAGAGAAGCCTGGAATGGCGTTTTTATAACTAAACTTTGAAATAAAAGTCTTCCAACAGTAATTATTTGCTGCTTTACATTCATTTTTGCATGATACCTGTAGTTTGTGTGCACATTCTTGAACTTTATCACCCAGAAAACAGACAACATTCAGAATACAAGTCAGTAGAAAATGTTTAATAATTTCCAAGGAAGTGACAGAGGATAGTTTTTCAGGTTCTGACTGGTTTCATTCTTTGAATCAGGATTAAAAAGCAGTCTAGGTTTAACACAACGAAAATAATTTTTGGAGATCTTACACAGAACTGACGAATTTAAAAGTTTCACAAATTTATCAGTGGAAGTAGCTCATAAAACATGAACTCCTAATGAGCAGGACACCTGGGAGACATCGAACACACACACAAGACGAACTGAAAGTGTTCGCAACAATATTGCAAAACAGCCCGAAGAGGTTCTTCTACATTATGTTGATTAAGAATTAAGGATGCACTGATCCAGTTTTTGGAATACCCATTCTGAACATCAAACTAGGGCTTTCTTCACCCCAAAAAATTGTCATTGGGTTCATTTTATGTTTGGTAATATGACACAAATGATTGCTGTGCAACTAAAAACTAAACACCTCAAAACTGAATGAATCGAATGAATGAGAAACTGAAAGATTCAAGATAGATTAAGCCATTTTAATCTTGTACTTTTCTTGTCGAAGTCGGCGAATCTCTCTCTTAGGTGCACTCGCCGTAGCATTGTGCGTTCATGTATTTGGTTGGCGAGTCTTTTCAAGTTGCACCAAAGGGAGGAGCTGGTTTGTTTGGCTGTTGAGTTCAAATATCAACAAACCTTCTCAGTAATGGCTTACACTATCTTTAATGTGACCCGTCGCAGCAAAAAAAAAAAGTCCCCATCCGTGGCGTATTGGACCAGTGCATCCCCAGGAAGAAGCACCACACCTGCTGACACCTGTCGAGACTAATAAATATATCTACAAACACTGGAGTGAAGGCCTAACATGGCATTACAAGTTAAATCTATGTATGTACGGCTTGCAGGGTTCAGTGCTCATTAATAAAACTAGGAGAGACACATCCGTGCAGCGGCGGGATCACCGGTTTTACTGCACTGATCATCGAAGCATTTAAATCTCCAGTCTTGACTGTGGTTTATGTAAAATATCTCCACATAACAAGGATTTATCTATAAAAATATCTGACGGCTGCACAAATCACACAACAAAACAAACAAGTAACTGCAGGACAGATTCTTTGGAGGCAAAAGGAAGCTTGCAGCCCTAAGATTTACTGACTGTATGAAGATATTTAATCAAATGTCCGACTATAATGCCCAGGTGTTATGAAAGCCCTGGTTATTGTAGGTATTACTGACAGTCAGCATGAGAACACATTCTGGTAACAGTCAGGACGGTGCAGTGAGATTTGGGGACCATGAGAAGAACAAGAACAAACTTTATCTTAAAAATATATTTGCTGGTAAAATCAGCTGCGAGTTACTCATGAAGAGAAGCAGAGGAAAGTGATTTGTAAACACTTCACATATGTACTACAAAAAAAATCTAGTCACATTATGAAATTTGTTTGTCATCAAACAACTACAATCACAGCTCGTCCTGCACTCGGCAATAAAGGCACTTTTTAAATCAGCTGCTGAGATGATAAAAGTTGGCAGTGATCTCTGCTGCATTGGAGATAACACCTGACGAGAGAACAGTCTAAGAGGAAGGTTAAGCGTCTACAGAGTCCTGTCGATTCCTCTATGACGACGCATTTTGAAAGACGAACTTTTCACGAAGCGACACGCCGACACATGTGTGCAAACTGTCTTGCGCTTACCCGAGGTCAGAGGTCATATTCGGCTGCACACTGCTGGAGGTACCATTCATACAATTTACCCTGTGAGGAACAATGAGCTATGTGTGAGTCACAATCCTGATGTTTCATATTGGTCAAACAACGACAACTTGGCAGACAAAAATAGATCTAACCTTCTTGGTTTTGACGATATCCTGGATATAATCGCTGTACTCTGCCATCGTCCTCTTCTCCTTCTTCGTCAGAGTCTTGTTACGTCGGCTAAAGACAAAGAACATCAAATCAAAACAAATCAAATCAACCTTTATTTATAAAGCGCTTTTCATACAGAGTGTAACTCAAAGTGCTTTACATATTAAAATCATTCCCACCCATCCCAACCCCTCGCACATTCAAACACAAGATTACACTCATACCCCACCCTGCTCCCTACACACACACACACACACACCAACACTAACCATAAAATAAAATAATGGACATGAGGCTGAGTACGGATGAACCAGGTAGGGAAACATCATCAGAGGAGCCGTCTGCACCGAGAGCAGCAGATCGGCCACCAGGAGCACCGACACAGGACGCCCAGAGGAGGCGGGGCAGAGACACCCAACCTCCTCCCAGGCACCACAGGACGGCACCCAGGCAGCCTCAGCCGACCACCGCTCCCGACACAGAGGGCTCCCTCGGAAGAAACAATGGTAGAACCTAACATCACAATACTCAGAATTTCAGTAATCACTTCTTTTGCTTGTATCCTTGTGTTTATATGTGGTTCGGGGAGAACGAGTGTGTGTTCAATGTGTGTCTTCTTCATATAAAACAGAAAAAGCTCCACTTTATTTAACCCCCTAAACCCCAAATTGTTTCTGGATATTGTTGCTGCATTATAAAGTCCCATACCTCCTTGGAAACAATACAACCATGGCTAGATGTAGAGAGAACTCAAGAATGTCTTCTGAGCAGTAATATACAGTTAAAATGCCTTAAATTATATATTTTTTAAAAATATGTTTAATCATTTTACCAAAATAGGGGGTAAATATGGAATCAACATGTACAACATTTCCAAGTGCCCACAGGCGTTCTCAGTACTGTACAAACATGGTGACTCTTCATACCACAGACATTTTACTACTTTCATTTTTAATATGTTTCCATACTTGTCTCCTCTCAGGCAAAATAATCCCTGAATTTTTTTGTCATGTGTCTGTTGGTCACAGATGAGTCAAACATGGCTTCCCAATTCTGCAAAGAAGCACAGATTTTTTTTGTATTGTACGTGAACAGATTAGTTTGGTTTATTTTTGGCTCATTTTTAAAATAGGACTTGTAGAATAAAGTGATTTTGATGAAATAATCTGATTTTAGGCCTACATTTTGTTAATTTCTTCTGATGAAACCAAAACTCACACATGATAAGCTCAAGGACCTTCTAAAAGTTAAATATCCAACAACGTTTTTTAGAGTTTCTTGCTCTGAAAAAAAAAAGTTCTTGGCCATTTTTAAAGATAACATGCCTTGAAACCCCGCTAGAGTGGTTTCAGAGGGTTAATAGCTGTCTAAGGGTTGAAGTTATGCGCATTTAGGGTTTCATTTTAAAGTGACAACACACAAGCTTCTTGCTATACCTTACCATTATGAAGCAAAAGTAAACGCACAATATAATGGCTATAGAACAAGGCCACCATCTGTGTTCAGACTGGTTCTCTATGAGCCTCACTTTCACTGTGCAATTCTGTCACCATGTATGAAAATTCCCAAGAAAATTAAGTCTCAGTTTATGGCATAAAGAACTTCTGGAGTAACTGGAAACTCTACTCCACATAAGAAAAAAGAGTCCCACTGTTGAAGGACACAAAGCTCCAAAACCCCCCCTTTTAAACGTTTTACATTATTATGTAAGTTTTGCTCAACAATAACCAAAACCAGCTTTAGCCAGCTCTTTGAGGCCGTAGCACCGAAATTTTGGAATGCTCTGCCTGCACTCTTACTGTCTGTTGAGTCTCTGGTTTCTTTTCAAAGTCAGCTAAAGACGCGCCTGTTTAGACAGGCATTTGGGTAACTTGTATGCACTAGTTATTTATTTGCTTTAGTTTTGTGTATTATTGTTGTGTAGTGTATTTTTCTTTATGTATTGCACAGTTTTGCACTTTTAACTTCGTGGCTCGGGTGGTGTGACCTCTGTCTGTGAAAAGCACTTTATAAATAAATTCTACCTGCTTACTCACTTTAAGGAATTAATATTCTGCCAGTCAGCTAATCAATTATTTGATTCATTGTTTCACCTATTTATTTGTTTATATGTTTGTATTGCTCACTTGTATCACTTACCCTGCAAAATACTTTGCCAGAAAAAGCAGGAGGTAGCAAAAAGCCCCAAAACCGATCACAAACACCACTTGTCCGTCTTCTGGTATCCAGTCCCATAAATACATCACTATTCCCTGAGAAAAACAAGTTTAATAGACCGTCAGATAACAAGATACGCTGTATGTTAAAACAGTTAGTAAACAATCAGTGAGGACTTACTGCGGAGACACTGAGGGTCCGAGCCGGACCTTCACCCAGCAGCTCATCCAGCTGCTCTTTGGAGAAGGTGTTTACAATGAAACTGAGGATGAACAGGAGAGGTAGGAAAATGCCCAAAGCTCCACACAGGAACGAGTGAAGACGGACGCTTTTGTTGTAAGTCACATTAGCCCTGCACGCACAGGAGAAATCTGGTTTAGCACATTGACTGCAGCTGATAATATCTCTTATTTCCTCCATGTACATGAGATATGGCGGATGATTGAAGGATAAACAATATTACAGTTGTAGCAATAATTCAAACACAAAACAAATAATGCTACAGCTGTGCTGTAGGTTGGGAGGTCGAACCTGTCCTGCTCTAGTCGGCTGCTGATGGTGGAACAAATAAGGTCACAGTCTTTCTCCAGCTGATCCAGAGTCTTTTGAACGGCCTGGTTGATGGTCTTCTCGATGGTCTGACAAACCCCATCGATCTGATTCACGCACCTGCTCGGCTAAATGAGACAAAAGGCTCGTAAATGCATCGGTTTCAGAGCAAACATAAAAGCATCACATGCATCTCAAAAAGGGAAGGTCTTCAAACTTCCGTGAAAAATCCAGAGGGCATTTTGACTGACAGCTTTGTGCACTTTGCAGGAAGTGAAGCTGCACTTGCTCAGCGAAAAATAAATTGGAGGTCTGGAGAGATTCACAAATCTACCACACAGAGCAGAGCTTTGGGACTGTAGATCACAAGACGGTGCGGCAGTAACTCAGGACTGGTGGCGCCATTGTCAAAGGAAACAGATCAAAGTCTGTAGTTTACGATTCCTGTCTCCCCCCACCCAAGAGTGGATAACTCTCTCAGTCATCATATTACAAAATAAATCATTCTGTTCAAGCCATCAAGGAGGAAAAGTGGAGAAATAATTTATATTCAAAGTTCAACCCCAGTGATAGCGGATCCAAAATGAGAGCTGAGGAAAAACACTGCAGAAAGCAGCAAGAATCAGACCCACAACTCCACTACAAGGTGGGAAGACACTGTATTATTTAAAGACGCCCTCAGGTGAAAATCAAGATTTTTTTTATCTTGCTAGCATGTCCGTATGGTGTTTTGTAGATGCTAGAGGATAAGCAGTCAACACCGCGGCTGAGCATTTTCACCTTGAAACTGCAGTGGAACAATGACAGTCTCAAAACCATGGATTCAGACAAAACAAAACTATGGAACCAATCCGGTCAATTTGCAGGGTGGGACTTTCTGTATCGTTATCCTTCTTCATTTTTAGTTTCCGGTTTGAACGTGTATGGCTAAAGCACTCCAGTATCACAGCTTGCTTTTGTGTAACATGAAGTAGTTTTACAGTGTTTGTGCAGAGCCATTGGTGTGTTCATGTGTTCGACCAGTGGGGCTGGGTGGACATAGATCTGTACATTCTAGAGGAGGTAACAGTGTAGAGTTACATCTGTGCCATTTGAAAGCATTGTGGGAATATTCTCAGGAAAAAAACATATCTATATAATTCAAATACACAAAAATGAGTTTTTAGTGGTTTAATAAATGACTGGAGGGGGACTGTAAGATATCCAAGTATCAGATTGTTATCGTTTTATCAGTTTGTAAAATGAGATGATAAAACTACAAGCACAATAATTTTATTTATATGAACTACAGGCTGTAAAATAACCAACACAAGGAAACACAGCTGATTTTACCTTCTGAGGGTTGGGGATGTAGATTGTTGGCATTTCAAAACCACATTTATTGAGACCTGGACGGCGACACAGCTCCTGGACGATCTGCATCATCACTCTCTGACGACAGAAAGAATAAAAGTTTCATAGTTTTTACTTTTTGGAGTCAAATCTACTAAAAAATTTAAAAATCCATCTAATAAGCGAACCTACCTGTCTGTCTGTTTCCTTCCCAGCTTCGTCCGCCTTGCTGAGGTAGAACAACAGCTTGTCTCCACATTTTTCACTCAGCTTCTCCACAATGTTGAGTGTGCGTTTGCACAGCGCTTGGCCCATCGGGTCAAAGAACACAAATATCAGGTCCGATTGTTCTCCTGCACCAAAAAAATAATATTAGAGAAATACGACAGCTGCAGAGTGAACACGTCAATAATGGAGAGACATCTTGAAGCTATGAAAACACACCCAACCAGGTGATGGCGCTGTTGACATTGAAAGGGTAGATCATGTCCCCATCCACCAAACCAGGAGTGTCCACAAATGTGACCAGGCTGAATTTCTTCTGCTTGGAGGTGGAGATCTCAGCAGACAGGTAGTCCATAACACCTGGAAAATACAGATGCTGTGTGTGCACAAGTGCTTCCTTTGGAACAAACCCACAGTTACAAAGATGGTAACTAAATTGTTGAGACCCTGCAGGAAACTGTCACCTCTTGTGACTATATTATAGCGTGCAACTAGAAACCGCAGTGCGGTCAATACTTGGACACCTGAGGGAGATCAGTGACATTAGGATCAAGAACTGAAAAGACAACTTTTTGAGCTTGCAGCATCACATTTTGAGGAAATCTGAATTTATATTTGGACAGGAAAATTGTCCAGATAAAGACGCATATGTTAGCTACGTACATGCAATAATACGCATCTAACAGTAAACTCTGGTTGAGCTGCTACGATGAAAACATCAGCAGCGACCACACCCTCCCGCATCAAACTTCCCTTTTAACACATGAAACATTTTGTTAGGTCTCAGTTTTTCTCACTGTCCCCTCTGCAGAGACGTCTGTTGTCATGGTTACACACAACAGCTCTTCAACTGGCAGCTTTAGTGTGGGGTGTGGGACATAAAGCTAGCCAGTGAAGAACGACTGTGAGGCAACGCACTGCGAGGTTACGATATTCCACCATCATACCATCATACAAGAGCCCGAACCGCCCCTTCTGACAGAACAGGATCACTATTGAGACATACCCCTACTACTGACAAAGTCAGCCCCCTCAACCCCATCCTTCCTATACACACACAGACACACACACACACGGAAGCCTGGGATGACAGCGAGGCTGTTTCATGCGAAGAGGCAGGTGTTAACAGGCAGCACAAATCACATCCTTGTGCTACAGCGAGCAGGGCCACTGCTGCTGTGGCACATTAGCATTCCCTTATGTTTCTCTTGCATCAGCATGGCCACAATATCAATACATCAGCCTCCTATCACACATCTTGGCAACGTTGAGACATCTCGATTGTGCAAAAATGACAAGATGCCTGTGGTTAAGGGAAATCATTACATATAAATATACGAGTGTGTGCGCGCAGATGTTATCAAGTAGCTTCACGTTTGGTCTCTCAAAGGCTGCGTGATTTTACTTTAGTTAATCTGGAAAATACAAGTGCACACGTCTGACACTTGAAATCAGTCCAACAAATGGCCTCAATAGAGATAAATTCATTCATATGATTGAAAGAAAAGGTCCTCTGAAAGGTGAAAAGAAAAACGTGACTGATACTCATCGGTGGGTGCTAAGTTCCTAAACTGACTGTAAGTGTGAGGGCTGTGCAGGAGATCCTGTGCATGAGGAAAAGGGCAAAGGCTGCAATAATGCTGCATCAACCAAGACCAAAAAAGAACGTGTTGGACTAAACAGGTCAAACCAGCCACAGTGCAAATACATATAAAGCAAATGAGCAAACAACACAGCCAAACATCTTTGTCATCTAACAGCAATTAATCATCTGACATGTGACGAAAACAGTCAACTCCCCTGCAGCACGTAGCCTAAACTCTTGACAACAGGTTGATGCGATAAAGACAGACATAAAGACCTTTCATGCAAGTACAAAAGAACATCAAGAAGTATCCCTAAGCATATCCCAAAGGAGATCAAACTGTATAATCAGCAGCTGCTCCAGAAGAAGGATATATGGTGCTTTTCTGATGAGTCATCCTCAGCCGCTGTGACAGGTAAACAAATGTCCGATTTAGTGTATTTCCAGAGGCAGCGGTGAAGTTGAAATAAAAAGCCTGCGTGTATTCCAGCAGCAGATCGTTGGTGCTGCGAGGCTCAGGCCTGCAGAGTGGAGCTGTTGCTGCTGGAGACTGGGCTGTGCCGTCTCTAATGGCTGTGACATTTCTCAGCAGCTCCTCCTGACTACACTGCACTGCCGTCGATGGGGCGTGTGACTCATACGCCATACCGTGAGTGCTCTGGTCCGCACCCAGTGAACCCTCACTCTCTACACACTCCCTGTCAATGTACACATCACCCTCCTCCACCCTCCTCCGCCGCACACACCCCCCACTCAGGCAGCAGGCACACCCAGGCTTCCTACATGAACATCTACATCCACAGCGGCCGTCCAGCGTCTCCAGACCACCGCTGACGCACCGACCTGAGACCAGCTGTCTAAAAACAATATGCCACTAACTGTGTCTCACCTCGTATATCTCAGGAAAAAAACGGCACATGCGTGACTGCGTCTGATTTATAACTTCACACAACGAGTTTATGACTCAGCGTTGAGTCGTCAAGGTGAAGCACCTACACTCTTCAAATCACAAAACACAAGTCTGACCCGTGATAAGCGGCAATACATAAATAACTGGTGGTGAGTAACACACTTTATTAAACAGACAGGATTTCTGGTGAGGCTATGGATGAAATAGAGTTTGAAAGTGAGTTTGCTTTAACTTCATTCATTCATTTTCAAACCTGAATTGAGTCTGTAACAGACTACAAGTTTCCAGAAGGAATTATTCATGGGCCACACAGCAGAGCATTATCTTAACCCTCAGAGGTACCAGTCTCCTTCTGCAGTTCATGATTGCATTCATCTGCTGTTCACGATTCCTGTGGTGCCGCTGCCGGACTAATGCTGCATCTCCCTGCTGTTCCAGCAGATTTTAACACTTTATCCTCTTTTACGCTTTCATCTTTTTCATCATGATGCCAATAAAAAGGCACACCTAATCAATAGACACCTCATTCATATGCATTCCTGTAACTGCAGAAACAACAAAAGTGACATAAATGATATGATCTAATATTTTAGACTGCAGTGCAGATTTTTATCAACGAAGGAAGATATGCTGGTTTTAATACCAAAGGCAGGAGGATGCAAAGTACCAAGGTTAAAGTTACTATCCTTAAAAGGAAAACATATCCTTAACTGTTCTATGGTGTAAGACATTTACAAATGTTATCTGATGCGTCACATCAGCAAGAAACTGTGTAAACTCTGCATGCATGCATCAGATCTACACATATTGATTGATTCAGGAATATGAAACCTGATTTGAATGCAGGATGAGTGCAGTAAAGAGGCCTGGCTTTTCTCTAAATGACAAGATCAGAACATTGAAAAGATTGTAAAAACTGCACTTTTCTGAAATACATCATGAGTTTCTGGTGCGAAATCAAGACAAGAAGTCTTACCTTTGAACTCAAGCAGTGGTCGGAAGTGAGGGTAGAGATGCAGCGTTGCATTCCCCTGTGAAAGAGTTGAAAAGACAACGTGAGAAAGAGCCCGATGAGACAAATACTAATTTGCAGGCGTTTTTTCCTGCAGGTTTTTCCCACCCCTCTACAACAGAGTCCTCTCTTTTCTTCGTACTTTGCACTCAGTCTTACACCAGCTGGTGTGCTGCAGCTCAGTACGTCTTCTTTAGCTCTTCCTGTATATGAAAGATAATCCTTCCCCTCTGCACTCCAATATATTATTCATCTTCATCACCTTCACCACAGCAGGATATGAACAGAGTGGGAGAGGAGAAAGACGAGAGAGAGAAACAGGTGTCTCCCAAGTCTGCTTATATGCTGCAAAGATGCCTGTGTGTGTGTGTGTGTGTGTGTGTGTGTGTGTGTGTGTGTGTCTATACAACAACACCATTCACTGGAGCAGCAGACAGAATGAGAAATCACCACTGACTGAGGCAGTGTCGTCCATACACGACGACATCGAACGCATAGCTTCATCAGCCTCCATGACTGGCTGCAGCTTCAGTTCCATTTTCTGAACTTTAAAATTCAAAAATCTCTCAAGCAAAAAACTAAGATGTGATGTCTGGATAGAAAATACTGTTTAATAAGAAACACTGATGAGATCTTAGAGAAAAAATAAAAGCATTAAAATAAAGTAAAAGAGGTAATCATCATGGTTTTCTCTTCAAGCATTAGTTGGTACTTGTGTTATAGGGCTGTCTGTGACGGCGCTGGAAATGTCAACTGTTTTCATGTCGTTCTTACCGTCAGTGATTCTCTTTTGCGACCGCTGGTGATGAAAGTAAAACCCTGTGTTTCAATGGCCACACCTGTTTTCTGTATGTGCTCTTCAGCATACCTAGAAAGACAGGCATCAAAACATTACTCAGAGCTTTGGTATTACAGGTATAAGTGCACAACATCTAAAGCAGCAATGCCTTAATTCTAACAGGGGACTAACAAATAGTAGTAAATGACAGAACAGTAATAAATGCCCATTATTATTCCTCAGTTTAAAAAGTGGCAGTTTTATAATGATTGTTTTGTCTGATTAAACTGTCTAAAATCCAGAGAGATATTCAGCTTACGAGGATTTAAAACAGGCAAAATGCACAAATCCTCACACTTGAGAGGCTCAAACAAGGCAGTGCTTTCATTTTTTCATGATAAATTACCCAAACAGGTAAACAGCTATTCAGTCGTAGTCCATTTATTTTCTGCCATTTTAATTATTTTAATTCATTAGTACAACTTCCAATAAACTAGTCTTGTGCAAGTGCAGAGGACGAGATGAACATAGGGTGTGAATCTCTGATGACTAAATTAACACCTCAGGAGGTTAGACCAGGAGTTTACAAACTTTTCAGCCCCTAACCTCCAAAATGGGTGGTGTCACAATTTTCACTGTCCTCGAAGGTGGTTGAAGCATACAGACATTGTGTATGGCTACACAAACACATTAAGGGACCTGCCAGAGCATAAGCTTACCAACAACACAAAAGAACACAACAGCCTAACAACCATAATATTGTTTTATAGTAATTTAATATTAGCTAGCAGCAGAATATGTCAGGAAAAGTAATCTCCAGGTATAAACTGTGTTACTGAGTAAACATACAGTAAGTTGGAGCAGCAGACTTACAGCTCTTTGATCTTTTCTCATTATTATAGCTAAAATATGCTTTTATAAATAGGTCTAAATTTAATCTGACTTCTGGAAATCATCCAGTGACTTCCACATGGAGAAAAACTAGAACGGATGATAATTGCACACTGAAAAATAGTAGAAAAAACTATTAGAGATCCAACACAAACAGATTTGTAAACTACCATCTCAAATAATTCTCAGTATTACAGCAATATTAATGACAAAAACGACTATCATCTTTAACATTTGCAAAAAATGCTGCAGCTCTTGAAGTAAAATGGCGGTACAGATAGTTTAGTTTATGTGATATAGACAGTCACTTAGCATGATTGACAGCTGGTCTCCTTACAGAGGCAGTTTAAAACACGTTCCTGATTTAGCTCAAGGTGATACTGAGACAGAGAGTTGTCAACCCTGAAAAACAGAAAACTGAACTTGTGCGATATATAATATATAATATATATACACCGATTAGGGACAACATTATGACCACCTGCCTAATATTGTGTTGGTCCCCCTTATGTGCTCAAAAATGCTCTGAACCACTGGGCATGGACAAGAGGACCTCTCAGGGTGTCCTATGGGGTCTGGAACCAGGACGTTGGCAGTGGATCCTTTGGGTACTCTGGCTTGTGCAGTGGGGCCTCTGTCAATCAAACTTGTTCCACTGCATCCTGTTGATGCTTGATCAGAATGGGGTGTAGGAAGTCTGGAGGTCAAATCAACATGTTGGGCCATTGTCATGTTCCTCAACATGTTCCTGATTGTTTGATGTTTTTTTCCATGTGGTGGGGTGCATTTTCCTGCAGGGGTAGGCCAGTGACATTTGGGATTTTCATTTAAATGAGGGAGTATGGTTGCTATGGGATAATGTTTATTTGCGTGTCTAAGTCTCATCAACACTGATGTCAAAATCCAAGGTTTTCCATCAGAACACCACATAGTACCAATATGATCAATGTTATTCACTTCAGCTGCAAGTGGTCATGATGTTGTGACTGATTGGTGTGTGTAGATATATGTGTGTTTATAAAATAAGTTGTTGTTTTTTTAAATTTAAAGTAGCATTTAGTCTGATAAACAGTTAATTATGCAGCTATCTGGTCATAAACTAAAAGCTTCTTTTCTTTGTTACCTGCACAATGAATTCAGGTTTATACAGCTCACCCAACAAGAGAAGCACTTTTAAAGATCTTGAAGTCATCTTGACCAATTAGGATTCAATGGATGAAACACCTGGATTTATCAGGTATTTAATTAGTTGTATTAGGCAAAGAATATGCATTTCTGTGAGAATTTGATCAACAAATGTGTATCTACAATTCCTAAAAACAGATTCTGTCATATAAAGGAGACAATAAAAGACATACAATGTGAGAGAGGTTTACCTACATCACAAACCTCTGAATGCTTAATCAGAATTACCTCCATAATGTAGCTTAATTCTGCAAGTAGCTTCAAGTGAGAGTTGTAGTCAATCTATTTATCTGTCTAGTCTGTCACTGACCATCCTCCTGTCAGCTGGTTCTTGTGGTCCGGACCAGTTGCTCAGTGGTCCCTGAAGTGGTCCTTGGTAACTGGTTTGGGCCACAAGGACCACAGACTGCTTTTAAAAAACACTTTTCATGGCATGCAAATGACAAGCTGCACCTCCTTGTCTTTTCTTTTAAACTTTGTAAATTCTAGAAACCCACACTTTTTGTGGCAAAACTACTAAACTGCATTCAGATGTCTTTCCCCAAAATCTATTTCACACATGGAGCAGAGCAGGTGATGGTCAGGCAGTCTGGTGTAGCGCAGGTAAATCTATCAACAACAACATGTATTACCAGTTAATGAAGGAGCTCTTCCCTGCAGAGTGGTTACCCATTATCATCACTATGATCTTCTTTCTGGGCGGCAGGAGCCGGACTCCGAGGCTGCTGGCAATCTTCACCAGGCCTGAACGCAAACAAACACACACAGTAATCAGAGCATGCAGCAAGGAAAGTGCTACCTTCATAACATGATGCTCTAGATTGACTGTAAGATTAATTATAATACAACCACAGGAACAAAACTGCTATTATTTTAAAAGTTCAGTAAAATAGAGTAAATATCAAGATTGCCCCATGTGCACATTTAGCGGATACATGACAAAAACACAAGTAACATGATTTTAAATGGCTCAGAATGGGAGATGACTGTGCATGACAGTGAGCACAATGGGTCCATCTACAGGAAAGACAATGAGTCTGTGTTATCTGACAGAAATCGATGCAGTTTCCTGCTATTTCTGAACATTTAATAAACTAAAATATCTCTTATGCTTAAGTAAATGAAACTCCAATTAACAAAACTGATGATAAAAGTCCCTGTCAGTCTGGTGCTGACTAAAATATCTCCAAAAAATTCCTATATGCAGGAAAAACCTTGAATAAAAGGAATTTCAATTTTAAATTTCCACACAATTTCATACACGGGACTTCAAGTAATGATGCGAAGCTGCTTTTACATTCAAAAGTTACCAAATCAAATCTAAATGCGCCGAGAAGTGAGACACTCCCTTATTATCACCTCTGAGGAGCCTTTGAGCAAGGCCTTTAACTGGTGCACTGCTGCACAGAGGCTGCCAACAGATGAGAGTGTGCTTGTCCTGGGCGTCTTCCAGGTGTGAATATGTAAATGTGTGTGAACAGGGTGATCTGGAAGGAGACAGCAGTGTCCTACAAAACCAGATATACTTCTTCTCCTGGGATCGGTTTGTTTATGTGATCCCTCTATACTGGAGTTACACTGTAATAACACTGAAAGGGCACCAAGTAAGAAACCTCTGCACACAAACACACACATAGATCAGCAGGATTATAGATGAGGAAACCACAGCTATGCAAATATTTAACTGCCAGAAAACCATGATAACATTTAACTGCCTCTGTAAACCTGGATTAAACAGCTCATAATAAATCACACCACGGAGGGCTGTTGAAGGACACTCATCTTGTGTTAAAATGAGAGTAACACTGTTAGTGGCTGTGTGTCTGCAGACCAACAGTGATATCTGGGCGACGCCTCCAGCATGGGAGCCTCCCGGTGTTCAATGTCATGTGCTGGACACTGACAGGCGGCAGCTGCAGACCTCCACCTCCTTTTACAAACCAAACAAGCAGCATTTCACTTCTCCACTACACTACCTCCAGGCTCGGATCCGCTCACTTACATAACCCCTCACCCATGCGTGCTTGTTTGTGCTTCGGGGTCCAAACTTTGCTGTAACCCGGGTTAGTGGTCATTTACCGTGTTCGCTGTCCACATACAGACTGTGGCATTCCTTCAGTATCCTCTCACTTGGGGTGGTGATCGCAGACTCCAGAGGATTTGCCACAGACCGGGGCTTTCTGCCCGACATTGTGAACCACCAGCCACCAGCCGCCTCTCTGCTGCTTGTAAAAACTACGAGGGGGAAGACTTTCGGGGTTGCACACTCACTGGTCCGTGCGGAAGAAGCGCCCCCCGGCGGTCAAACACCAGTTGTATCATAAAATATAGACTTCATATTTTCTTTCAAGTTTGAACAAAATGGACTATAATACAAATCTTAATTAAAATGAATTTGTAGTAACAAACAAACAAACAAACAAATAAATAGAAATTCCTTCTTCTCTTTACTTGTCCCATGCTTTTTCATATATAGGGTAAACTAAGAGACCCTTTCTTAAGTCTATTCACTTAAAAAAAAAATAATTAAAATCACTATAATATGTACAGAAGACGTATGCTTAAGTGAGCATATTTAGAGGGCTATTAAATTGTACCATATTATAACTTTGCTATTATGAAACTAAATGTTAAATCTTATAAAGGGTATAGCTAATCCTTTTTCACAAGTCACTTTAAGCAACACAAACCTGTCACCTATACATAACATTAGCTATATTCTCAAATTTTGATGTTGCTCTGACTTTAACTGCAATCTGAATGCTAGATAATACACTTTATTTGATTTTTGCAGTCTGATAATTGACATTTAATTGACAATTGAGAAGCCTATAAAACAAAAGCTATATGAAAGTTTGCTTTATGACCACTGATGTTTAAATTCATTAGATAAAATTAATATCTAATAACCAAGATGTTGTCCGACAGTAGCAAAGAATTCAAGCTAGCTACAGCAAGCTAATCTAGCATAGCCATATTAGCTTAACCGAAAGTGAGCTATTTAGCATTTTAGATTAATAATTATATGTTTTTTGTTGCTGGGTAGCTTTTATGTTACAGTATTAGATGATAGTGTACATAATTGATCAGAAGTCTAACATTAGCAAGGCCAGAATTTTAACATTGACGTCCATGGCTGGCTTCTTATCCCATGTTATGTAGGGTGACCATATTTTTGACCGGGACACTCAGCCCAGCAATGAGATACTCACATGATAGTCGACGTTTACTCAAAGATGCCTGATAATTTCAGTATATTTAAAGTATGCCTCCTCTGCATGGATAGAAAATTGCTATAATACTAAATACTATCTAAAACCAAAGACACAGATTCAGATTGGCTTCTCCAAGGTTACTCAACATGTTTTAATTATGACAAGTTTCAAAAATAACCAACAAAATAATTTTAAAAGTGATGTCTCTTCTGTATTAGAAAAAAAACTAAAAAAAACCCTCTGCTATATTAGTTATCCAACTTTAACAAAAATAGCTCTCACAAGCTTACAAAAACTTACAAAAACATTCATATCTTTAACTTTCTTCTTCATCCTTTTTCAAAACAATGAAAACCAGGACATGTTCATCACTATAAAAAACAACCAGGATGACCAGGACAGGACGTGAAAACAGGACATGTCCTGGGAAAACAGAACGTTTGGTCACCCAAATGTCATGGGGGTCGTCTTTCGTCAAAAGACATTTTAAGATATTACAGAAAAAGTCAGTGTTCAGACTAATGTGTATCTGTATATTCTTATAAAAATATTTCCTCCTACCAGAATATTATTTCAGTTTTTTGAAAAGATTAGTAAGACCACTATCATCCAAGAAAAAAACCTGAAACGCGTTTTGAGTTAGTATGGTTCAGAGGCTTCTGACTCCAGTTTATCCTAATATACACAGATCAGCCACAACACTATGACCACTGACAGTTGAAGTGAATAACATTGATCATATTGGTACTATGTGCTGTTCTGATGGAAAACATTGGATTTTGACATCCATGTTGATGAGACTGCGGCTGCACGGTGGCGCGATGGTTAGCAGTGTTGCCTCACAGATAGAAGATCCCTGGTTCGCATCCCGTTTAGGACGCCCGGGATCTTTCTGTGTGGAGTGAGAGTTTCTGTGTGAATGAGAGTGTGCTTGTTTGTCTCTATATGTAGCCCTGTGATAGGCTGGCGACCTGTTCAGGGTGTCCCCTGCCTTCGCCCGAGTCGGCTGGGATAGGCTCCAGCCCCCCCGCGACCCTATAGAGGAATAAGAAGTGTATAGATATTGGATGAATGGATGGATGTTGATGAGACTTAGACACCCAAATAAACATTGTCCCAGAACAAACACACTCCCTCATGCAAATGGAAATCCTGGTGGTCTAATAATTATTTTGAAACAATAACGGACAGACTGATAGATCATGAGTCAGCAACATGTCACACATCTGCATGCAACAGAGGCAATGAGGTTGTTGGCTTATGGAACATGCCGCTCTTCCTGATGTTCTTGGTGAAGTTGGTGAACGTTTTGGAGGACAGGGTCACGCTGTTGGACATATCCATCCATAGCTGTCTGACATTAGGCAACAAATGGTGGAGTTGTGGATATTCAAGTGCCTGACTGTGGTTCTAACTCACATCCGACAGCCAACAGTCTGTTCTCGTCTTTCTCTCGTCATTGTATCCTTTGCAAAAAGCTGCATTTTAAGGTGACCTTTCATAGTCACTGGTCAAAGGAGTGTCTTAGTACTGGTCACAATCTGATCATTGTTCTTTGAAGCAACTCCTGACTAGGATGTGGATTAACTCAGCAGTCAAGAATTCATCACCAGCTTAACAGTTAAAAAACTTTTGGTGCACAATTGGCGAGCTTTAACTCTTTTCTAATCATGAGAACAGAAATGAATGTTGTAACTTTTACTTTCCATGAGAAAAGAAGAGCCCTTGCATGCTGTTTCTATTATTGTTCAGTGTAAATGATAGGGTCATTCAAAAATCCATATCAATAATATTATGGTATATTAATAATATTACAGAGTAACAAGACAGGAAATGTAAAAACAAACAAACAAACAAAATAGAGTGACCCTGTGGATTTTTTTTAAATGAGGTGTTTGAAAAATATGTTTTTGTGAGGCAGCTATTGACCCTATCTGTGTTATACTCACAATACATTGCATTAATGTATTATCCTTGTTGTGATATATGTATTGATATGTAGGCAGGATTTTATAGATGTTCAAAGTGGAATTAAATGCAACTACACTAATGTGCAAACATTTCAGTCTCTGAATGTAAAGTGAGGGTGTTGTCAGAAATAATATCATCAATAGTTAATAGTGTAATTTTTATTTGATCAACTACTGCCTTAAAAAAAATTCCCAAAATGACTCCATGATGCTGAGATCAGGACCACGCCATTTATCTGCCATCAGACCCTTTTACTAACATAAAAGTAAAAGGGTCTGATGTAATAAAATCCTAGTTTCGACCACAGGGGTCATATAAATGTAGTGTCACGTGATTAAAAAAATACTGTGGTGCCAAGTATTTACCACACTCAGGCCAAAACCAAATTTAGTTTTTACCTGGGGGTAAACTGGCATCACTGTGGAAGGAACAAAATGTCAAAGCCTGAAGGGAAACCAGCAGAACATAAAACTAAAAAGAAACCGGACTCCTCTCTTTGATATTTTAAATTCATTTGCTCTCATCTGGTGTTTTACCTACAAATGCAGCTCTTACACTATACTATACTTCATCTCTAACTGTGTATATTCTTTAATTTATTTTTAAAAGTTATTGAGTTTTAAACAGTTATTTTATGTTGGTTTTTTGTGCAGTGTACTGTAGTGCATTCAAGTGTATAGTAAATCTCATGTAACCTGCTTTGAATCATTTGGATAATGAGCTTAACTCTGATAGATACACAGCATATTTCAGTAAAATGTTAAAATGATGGAAAGTAGAGGTATAAAGAAGCAGAAACCTGAAAGACCAAAGTACCAAGTAGCTGAGTAAATGTATTTAGTTGCACTATTTTTTATACCATGTTGATTACAGAAAACCTGAATTCTTACTTGCTTATTGACATTTTGTCCATAACACATCTGTCTTTTTATGTCCAGTAACTTCAGCTGGACTGTTTGTGAAATGTTGCCACCCTGTGAAACATTTGTCAAAAAAGAAAATAACTTCTTACTTATTACATAACAAACAGAGATTCATCTGGCAGACTCACTTTCTAAAGTGAAACTCAAGTCAACCCTGAGAAGACAAACAGAGTAAAGGATTTTACTACAAAGCTCACATCTTAACATCCAGATGAGTCTTATTTGGATCCAGGGCTTCTCACTGTGAATCCTGTACTGTTCCCAGAGCAACACTCATCATCACATGAGTGTATTTTTTATTTATTTATTTTTCAATTGCTGTCTGTGGGGCAGGCGTGTGCTGACAACATCTTCGCTACACACACAGTCCTGGAAATAAAAGTGAAATGTGCACTTCTTAGAAGTAACCCTTATCATCTCTCTTTTTGGGTGGATTTTCACTTTAAGGCTCAACTGGGAAAACAGTGTCAGAGGTTCTTTCAGGATTAAAGGTTTTTAGTCTGAAAGCTACTCAGCTGTGAGTCATTTCAGGACAGCATGTCCTTGAAAAACTTCATCGTTCCTATGGACTGATAATGGAAAGATTATAAACTGATATTGAAATTCTGCTTTTTATCAATAACTTAAAGTGAAAATAAAAGCCCATGGTGAAGAGGAAAATGCATGGAGATAGAATTCAATTCTGATTTCTTCTTACAAACAAACATCCTTATTAAATATAGATGGAGATATTTTCTCTTTCAGAAAGCTTTTTTTATGTTATTGGATGGTTAACTCTGACTGGTCACTTGACTTCAAAACAATGGTATCATGTCTGTTTATTTAGGGTTAAATATAGTTTTAAAGAAGCTGTAAGTGTACAACATAAAACAAAGTGTGTATATTATTTCTGTATTTGGGTCAACAGCCCCTCCATTACCCAAGAGCATCAATCAGCAGTGGGCAGGAATGTGCTTTAAGGAGTTAATCGGCCCTCCTCCAGCCTCCACCCCGGAGCTGAGGTCATATGCTGCACCTTACAATAGGCTGCCAGTATGTAAGTGCCTCGGCTCAAGTGGAACACTGATTATCAATGGTTTATTCAAACCTCATGTACCGGCAGCTTCCAAAATGAATTTCAATGAGGGATCTGGGGAATCAAAGAAGGAGGTAAGTGTCAAAAAAGAAATCTTTCCTTAGACTGGAATCATCTGCTGAATAAAATTTGAATTTCACTCTTGCAAGTGTTTTGAACAACATTCATATAAAATAGTTTTTCTGGAACCCATAAGTAAAGTGAAGTTATGCATCCTGATTAACAAAGATTAGCTGCTCCAGTCATTCACATACTCTCCTCCGTTCACTCTGTTCTGCAGAGGACACTGAATTACATTCAAATCAATTATTGCATGGTTTTGCAAAAGTGTTTTTCACAAGGTTGCACATTTTTGTTTTGAGTCACAAATGACCACAGTGCAAATGTAGCTTTCCATGTTATTGGACGTTATATAATTTTGAACTTTGGTCATTTGCTGAATACATTTGCAATGCATACATCCTCATTTTATTATTTTATTACTTTTGTGCAAGGCTGCACAGACATACACATATGAGAGTTTCTATGGAAATTTAGAGTTATGCCTGAGAGGAGTTATGGTTATTTGCTTATCTTTAATTTTATTAAGTGCTGTATTTACTCTTTCACTCAAATTAATAGTAATCAGTGCACAAGTCAAAGTGAAGAAGAAATAAACTTGGAATCATGTGGTCCAAAATGTAGAGTAAACCGAGATCTTCCCTTCATAATTACTCTCCTGATTACAATATAGAATTAATGCCTTTTCAATTTTGAAAAGCATTGAAATCATTATAGTGGTCTGAGGAAATTAAAATAAGTGTTTTTAGCTGTGTTGATGTCATAATTTTAAAAAAGCATCTGCGTTTTATATACTTATATAAAGTGTTTTACTGTTTACATGCGGATATGTGAAAGTGTAAGGGTAGGTCTTGTTAGAGAAGTCGCACCCCCTGACATGGGGCAAGAAGCCTCTCATAGACATCAATCAATTTCCGTACTCTAGCCTAGATTTCTGATTTGAAATCTGAAAATCTAATCTTATGTATAAGAGGCATGTTTGCATAGATCATAGAGGACATATATGCGGTTCTTAAGGTGGAAGTCTCACCTCAATTTACCCTACCACTTCCTAACAAGGCAGTCTTTTATGAAGGTTTTGTAAATTGTAACTGTTGATTTCATAACAGGTACAAAACATTTTAAATGATAAATTGAATAAATTGATAAAATCTTATTTTAAATATCTTTGAAAAAGCCATCTACAAACACGAGTTTAGGTTTACCAGTTGTAAAAAAAATCTCTTTGCATACTTGTTGTTAACCCTTAATATTCATGTACTTCTAATTATTGTGGTTATGCACTGTGTCTTCAGTTTTAAATGTTTCTTGAGTAAGTCACTCATAAATTGCTATTTAGTTAAATATTATCCTAGAATTTTCATGCATTCATTATGGAAAAGATAAACACCAGTCAGAGAGACTTTTTGAACCCTAGCTGCCCCAAACTTGTAGATAATGAACAATAGTCCATGAAACCCAAACAGTGCCTTTGGGGGCTAAAAACTTGTATCCACCCTGCAGAGACTTCTACAAAATAAAAGACATGTAGAATGCGGTGCAGCTCTCATCTCCTGTTAATCCAGTTGCCTGTTTTAATGCTGACAAAACTTCCCTGGCTGCTCTTCTAATGTTTGAAACATAGGGGGAGTTAACACCTAGGATGTTTTCTTTTTACTTTCCTGGCATATTTAGTTAACACATAATAGTACATGAAGTCTTGTATAGTCATAACGTTTTAGAATTTTTCCAGTATTGCATACATAGGCTTATATCATCCTTCTGTGACATTTAGGGTTTGTGGTTTATGGAAATGTGAAAAAAAGATCGTCAAGCATATTAAAATACAATTAACAGCTAAGAATTGAAGGCTTATTTCTCGGTAAAATAAGCTTCTAGCAAACACTGACCATCTGTCAGGAGTTTAAGTGAATTTAACTGAGGTGGAATCTTTATTGGTCAAGTACATACAAGGAATTTGACTTTGCATCAGGTGTCTCTTATAGTACAGAATGCAACAATACAAGGCAAACTTAGGAGATGTATGCTTGCAAACAGATAGACTGAAACAACAGTTCCTATGGATTCTAAACAATGGACGGATGTGCAGGGAGGTCAGGATGAATATTAAGCGTGTAAAGACCATATAGGATATACGTCAATGATCATGTACAGCATATGCACACATGATGTTGCTCTGTGTTTTGCATGCAGCTTGAATAGATATTTGACAATGATGTATGCATGTGACAGAGGAAAGTCAGGGTGCTGGTGAGAGGAAAAAGATTTAACTCTCAGTGGTCATTCTATCCTTGACTCTCCGCCTCCTTCATGGCTGTTTGTTAAGCTCTGATGCTGTTATCGTTTATTTTTCACTTTATTTCTGCTGGGAAATAAACAAGAGATTTTTCGTGATGTAACTTCTCTGGTTTGGATCTAGAAATGCATTCCTTCTCCTTTTTTTATTTTTTTTTTTATTTGAAGGAATAAAACTTAGCCAAATCTGTATTTGGATGCAGTCATAGTGCCGTGAAATCTTGATAAACATGGAATAACATTGCAGATTCTCTACACCCCACGGTCACTTCTGACAACAGATCAATTGTGTTACCCTCAGCATAAACTCGTCCTCCCGTCTATTCTAAGTTTATTGTTGAGAGAAAGCTCTTGCTCGAAGGAGCCTCTGCACTGAAACAACAACGAATAGTGGACTTTGAGCAAAACATCAGCAACAAAATGCCAAAAGCAAAAATGGATGAATATCAGCCTCTACTTATTAAGGGAGCACAAGATAGAAAGCGGCCAAAGGTAGGTGGACTGTAGCGAAAAAAGAGTTTTCACCAAAATCTTGATCTCTTAGAGTGAAGTTGGCAGCTCTATATGCAGGATTTCATGAAAAAGTATGTTTTGAACCGTGTGTGTGTGTGTGTGTGTGTGTGCGTGTGTGTGTGTGTGTTTTCTATTTGCAGTTTCCAAACAAATCTCTTCTTCTGGCTGTGTGCGCTGCTTGTATCGGAGGAACCTTTCAATATGGATATAATATATCTGTCATCAATGCACCCACACAGGTAATGACTCTGCTGCCTCTCATTGGACTTACTCCTGCACCGAAGAACATTATAATAATAATAATAATAATAATAATAATAATAATAATAATTCATCAATTTTATATAGCGCTTTTTTGGTCACTCAAAGACGCTTTACAGGAGGGACAGATAAACAGACAAACAAACAAACAAACAAATTTTTTTAAAAAAGGGGAAAAAAAGGGTTAAGCAAATGCCAGTTCAAACAGATGGGTTTTGAGAAGGGTTTTGAAAGTTGAAAGTGAGTCATAATAAAGACAGATGCAGATATCTATGATGTCTTAACACTACGGGATCTAAATGACAGGGTGGATTTACTCTGTTGTGCAAATTCAGTTACACAGAGCACAGAAAAGACTTGTGTATTATTGTGTGACAGTTTTAAGTCAGATGAGTTAAGGACAAAGCGGTCTACACAGGTCTTGTGCTTCTCACTTGTAGCCTAAAGGCCCATGAATACTCTGAGATCTGAAACAAACATGTCTTGTATTTAGTCTACAATTCTACAATTTCATTTAGCAAACACTTCTGTCCAAAGCAGCGTACATAGGTAGTTAGTCAGGGCAGCATGAAGGACTTGCCTAAGGGTTTTGAACCACTGATCTCCCATGTCAAGGTCAGGAGTGTTAGTCACTGAGCTGACCAGTGGCAAAAAATAGTATTTATGAATTGATCAGTTCAGAAAACCACCTCACTTTTTTTTTCAAATCTATAACTCCACTGCATGCTAATGTATATGACTGATTGATTGATGTCTTTATTTTCATGTCATGCACACAACCGTGCCCAACCTCCATGGGTTTATAAGACACTAATACTGTAGCATTACAGCAATACATCTGAAACACACATTATTGTGCTGCTCAGTCCTAAAACAAAACATGTTGTCTTCTATCCCAGGTCTGGCAAAGAAATTCTGTCATAAAAAAAGCTTCCCCTTCATATCCAACCAAAAACCAAAAAAGCACCTCCATTAAATCTTAGTATACAGTATGGTAAAACATAAAATTAACTTCATATAATAATAACACAGTCTGTGCATGTTCACATTAACCCTCATATCATCTGCCATTCTGATTCCATTCTCTGCCTCTTTTCTCTCCAGTATGTGCAGGATTTCATCAACCAAACATGGAGGGAGCGTTACCAAACCAGCATATCAGAAGATGTCCTCACCCTTCTCTGGTCCACTACTGTGTCTATGTTCACCTTAGGAGGATTTTTGGGAGTAACGATCGGTGGGACGCTGTCTGTGAAGCTGGGGAGGTAAGGACGAAAACAGACATACCGGCATGCTGCCTGTTGTAGATGAATGTTGAAGATTTGCTATTGTGATGTGCTTGTTGCAGGAAAGGGACTTTGCTGACCAATAATATATTCGCATTAATGGCTGCTCTGCTGATGGGTCTGAGCTACCCTGCAGGGTTATTTGAATTGCTCATGATTGGACGTCTTCTCACTGGAATAAATGCAGGTAAATAATTCAGGAGGCTTCATTCCTGAAAGACACATGTATGTATTCGATGTGGATTATCCTTCTAAATATTTGGTATAAACAATATTTGGTATAATACATGCCCCACTTCTGAAATGTGCTTTTAATTAATTGCTTTTCATTTTTGCAGGCATTGGCCTTTGTGTTCAGCCTCTGTATCTGGGTGAAATAGCCCCGACTGCCATACGTGGTGCTATGGGAATGGGAACCTCGATTTTCATCACTGGTGGCATCTTGACTGGACAAGTGATGGGCCTCAAGTAAATGCTGAGAATATGAACTTTTCACATGAGTCTGAGTTTCAAATTAAATTGCCATATTGATTGAACAGCATGATGAGATGACGTCTGTGTGATGACACAGGGAACTCCTGGGCAGAGAGGAGTTCTGGCCCATCCTGCTCTCCACGACTTGCATCCCAGCAATCATGCAGCTCCTGATCCTGCCCTGGTTCCCGGAGAGCCCACGCTACCTCCTCATTGACAGAGGAGACGATGCAGGATGCAAGAAAGGTAGAATTGATGATGCAGCTGATGCTTCCATTTCAAAATCGATGGGATTCATGTTTTGCCTTCAAAGATCGATTAGTGCATGTGACAGCTTACAAGGCTCAAGACTCTCCTCTTCTCTGAAATGGCCGGAGGCAGGGACTTCTTTTTTTTTTAGGTCAAACATGTGACCACACTGTGATACAATGATGACACAACGATGTGAAAATTTGGTTTGATGCAGGAAACCTTCTGACAGGCTTCTTGAACGCAGACCCCAGCCTGTGTCATGTGTTTTCCTGTCTGCAGCCCTGAAGCAGCTGCACGGTATCACCGCCTGTGATGGTGAGCGGGAGGATATCGAGAAGGAGAAGAGCAATCTATCTGGTTTCCAGACCAAGAAACCGTGGGAGCTGTTCACTGATCGCACTATACGCTGGCAGCTTCTCACCATCATTGTGCTCAACATTGCACAGCAGCTGAACGGCATCAATGCTGTATGTGAATGAATGACCACCTTAATGACTTCACAAAAAGAAGAAGAAGAAGGTCTGTTTAAAAAGTTAAAGCTCTGTTTTTCTTGTTCCTGCAGATTTACTTCTACGCAGATTACGTGTTCAGACAATCAGGTATTCCTGCTGATAAAATCCCATATGTAACTGTTGGCACCGGTGCCTGTGAATGCATCACAGCTTTAACATGTGTAAGTATGAGATTCCCATCAGATTTTTATGCACATTGCTCTGATAAGTCTTTAATTTTTTGGGTTTCCTTGGAGCTACAGCAAACAGAGAAATTGTGATACTGTAGGTGGCTGACGAAAATCTCAGACCTTTAAGTCTTAATCAGTCAGGATAATACAATAAAGAATTAAAAGAAAAGTATGAGTAAGACAACTAGAAATGGACCATAATCAAGATTTCCTGGAACGGACCTGCCATGAAAGGTCAGAGGTTTAGTCGGATGTGTTTGTTCGCAAAGTGTTTTTGGTCTTGTGACATGGTGTGTGTCTCACAGGGAATGCTCATTGAATGTCTGGGAAGGAAAGTACTCATCATAGGCGGATACACACTGATGAGTATCTGCTGCATTTTATTCACGCTGACGCTCACTTTTCAGGTAATTAACCACAAGAGCAGACTTAGTTGTTAAAAGAGGGCATTTCAATCCCTATTTTTTTTAGCTTGTGTTGACATCTCTTTCTCCTTTCTCTCAGGATGCCAGCCCAGTTTTCCCATACTTGAGCATGGCCTGTGTTTTTGCTTTTATCTTGAGTTTTGGCATGGGACCAGGTGAGTCTCTAAAATAGGAACTTTCTCCGTGCTTCATTGTCGCCTTTCACCAGCAGCTGCACGACAGTTATAACAGCGATTTCTTTTGTTGGTTCTTCTCCTATGAAGGTGGCGTGACCAACATCCTAACCACTGAGCTGTTCACACAAAACACACGCCCTGCAGCGTACATGATTGCAGGATCGGTGAACTGGTTTAGCTTTTTCGCCATTAGCATGATCTTCCCTTTTATTGTGGTAAGTGCTTTATTAAGCTATGGTACATTGAAAGTAAAGAAGCAAGTTTAGATGTTTGATAGAGTCACTTGTGTTTCATTTTCACAGATTGGCCTGAAGCAGTACTGTTTCCTGGTCTTCTTGGTCGTCTGCTGCTCGGTGGGAACGTACATTTTCCTTGTTCTTCCTGAAACCAAGAACAAAACCTTCCTGGAAATCCAGAATGAATTCCTGTCGTCCAACAAGAGAAAGAAGCGCAGTCCTGATGGAGCAGGGATGACACTGTTATCGACTTCTATATAACACGTACCTCATGACTCAGGGGTTGAGCAACTGAAGCCTTTTTGTCTCTCGCAGTATTAATGACACAAAGATAATGAATGAGGATTTATAGTTCACACATGACACAGCATATCTGTGATGTAACGCAACAATGAATTACACTGTCAACTTATGGTACCTTCAGAGATGTTCTGGGTAGTCGGAAGTGCATCTCTCTAGTTGATCCACAGAGTGATCCTAATACGTCGTATTTTGGTACGACAAGTTCTGCTTTTTAAAGCTTTTGTACAGGTTGCTCTGCTGACACTTTTCAGTGAAGATCATTTTATGAAAAGGGTTTTTCTAAACCATGTAAATGAGCTCAGAGTGAACCTTGCGTAGCATTTGGGTTGCCTTTTCTAATCTTTCTGTGCGGCATGTGATCCAGAGAACAGAGGGTTCAGTGAAGTGTTGTTCATTTTCAGGGTTTTAGCAAGAGCATCAGTGTGTGTGTGTGTGTGTGTGTGTGTGTGTGTGTGTGTGTGTGTGTGTGTGTGTGTGTGTGTGTGAGAGAGAGAGAGTATTAGAAGAACTGATACTTCCCCCTTAAAGTACAATATATGATAGACATATATGTGAATATAGATATGAAAGGAGAGTTAAGTAACAGAACTGAAGGTTTTTTTTGTTGTTTTTTTTTGCAGAGGACTCCAAAGGTTATTTAGGTAACATGGATGCTGTTAAGGAATTTAATGTGACATAACAATATGAATGCAAGTGCTCAATAAAACCAACCCGTCTAAGTAAATCACAAGTTAAAAGCATTTGACACGAACTGTGCTGCAAGAAATTACATTCTAATTAGCTGTAGCATGCCCTATCATTAATGTCCTTACCGAAATGGTCGATATGTAATCAAAAATCTACTTGAGTAAAAGCAAAATTGACTTGAACGTACTCAGAAGTACAAGCAGGAAAGATCTGGCTACTCGAGCCACTCAATTAAAGTAATCCTATACTGACTCCTAGTCTTGAGTATTTGGCTCAAATTCCCAGCTCTTATAATAGGCTTAACTTCAAAACTACTCATGACAGCCATGAGGAAAATGTGATCAGATTAGATTTTGGTCTTTTATTAAAATTGTATGGTGTGAGGTGAGCACAAACAACTGAAAAGATAAAACTCTAAATGGAGCTACTAGACTCAGTTAGTGGCTCATGCAGTATTAATATGTCCTTCAGTTGTTCATACAGCGATGCAGCTAACTCCTGATTTAAATGATACGCTTCGCTTAGCAGGAAAAATGTTGGCAGCCAAGATTTGTACAGATATGCTACTGATTTTAGGCAACAAGCTGTTGTCTCTGTGGGAAGCTGAGACCGTACATGCGTGGCCGGATTAACCCATAAAGGGGATAAGGGGCAAAAATAAGCTGTGGGCCTTGTTGAACCTCCACTCCTGCTCTCTGTGAACTGTGTACGTAACATGCACCATGTGGCCTTCAAACGCCCATGAAGTGACCCAGCAGACTGCTCATGCCTGCTTAATTATATTTTTCTTAGCTCCAGAAACAGTATACTTGCACTGCAAAGTACACACTATGTACAATACACAAAACTCTCCTGAATGTCTCAGAATGAAGTTTTGATCTGAGGTCTCCATATACAGTAAGACAAGCCCTCAAGATACAGTAGTAACACAGGTCCTGCCTTAAGCTGCCTATTATTTTAGATGATGTTAGTTTTTAGTGGACATACTTGCGAAAAAAATAAAGAAATAAAAATGTTTAATGTCAAGTCAACGTGTAAAGTCTGTCTTTTGTGAGCATAGTGAATACACTATTGTATATACTGCCAGCAACCATGAAGGATGTTTACAGTTTGCAGGGCCTGCAGACACCATAATGTTTTTTTGAAAAAGGAAAATCTTCAACGTAACTAGACAATAATTTTAATAATAATAACAACTCTATTTATACAGCACTTATAAAAAATTAAGGTTTACAAAGCGTTTTTAGAGACAAAGCAAAGGCAGGATACCCATAAGGCAAAAACAACAATAATTAAGCATAAAGTTATAACATCAGATTACAGATGCGAAAATGGAAAAGGTAATATATTAGTAACATTAAATCTAAGCAAAATAATGAAAGCAATAAAACCTCAATAGTAAATAAAATCAAGTCAAGTCTATGTTATATCTATAGCACAACAAACAACAGCCATTCAGCCAAAGTAAAAGACTGGTGTTACAAGTCTACCCGACAAATTCAAGTATTAGTGTTAAGGCCCTGAAATATTATTCATTATACAAATTCCCCTGAATAATTTAAATATTTGGTTGTAGACCCTACAGTATGGTGTTATTTGTTCTGTAAATTTAGGATACCTGAGTAAAAGAAACTTCAGGCTTAATCCCTTAATTATACACAATCAAATGACTAATTTAAACATTGAGGTTAGAATCCTACAGTGTTATTCATTCTGTCAATTCACCTGTGCAAATCTACCTCATGTAAATTTTATGGTTGGGATTCTACAGTAACCTGAGTAATAAGTTTACCCTACAATATTGTTTATTATGCTAATCTGTCTGATTTAGATATTAAGGTTATGACGCTACAGTGTTAATTTATTCATATTATAATTACACTAATCCATTCATTTATATATATATTAGGGCTATTGGTCTAAAATACTGCTAACTCTGCAAATTCACCTCATTTAGATATTAAGGTTATATTATATTATAAAATGAAAATTTACTGAGTTATTTAGGTTTCGGTAGGGAGGATCAAGTAGAAATGCTTGTTGTTGCATCTCTTTACCAGCAGGTGGCTCTAATGTGCCAAACTGGTTGAACAACAAATCCAGAGAAGAAGAAGAAGAAGAAGCTCCTCCCACTCAACATGGCGACGTAGAGGGACGTCCACGCTCGTTTGTTGACATTTATTTAAAAACTCCAGTTTAGGTTGCATTAGTGGATTTACAGCTTCTACAAACATGTCGAGACTCATCGTTAAAAACCTCCCTAACGGGGTAAGTGGCCTCCTGGAAGCTCTGCTCTCACGAACAGCAGCTTGTTGCTCCTCACCTGCTCACAGTGTTTGTCTGTTGCGTCCAGATGAAGGAGGAGAGGTTCAGGTCCATGTTTGCAGCCTTCGGCACCGTGACAGACTGTGCCCTGAAGTTCACCAAAGACGGAAAGTTCCGCAAGTTCGGCTTTGTGGGTTTCAAAGCGGAAGAAGACGCGAACAGAGCCCTGAAACATTTCAACAAGAGCTTCGTGGACACATCCAGAGTGACGGTAGGACTGCATCGGGAGCTGAACACCCGTGAAGTTGACGTTTTTTTCATTTTAACTTTCAACTTGTAAACCCCGTTGTTGTTGTTGTTGTTTACTCCAGGTGGAGATGTGTAAAGCGTTTGGAGACCCCACTAAAGCCAGACCCTGGAGTAAACACACCCAGAGCTCAGGACAGGACAAACCCTCTGCTCCTGCTGACAGTGAGGGGAAAAAGGTCAGAACACCTGCAGACAGGAGATAAAAGGATGTGAAACTGTGGAAAACCTTAAATGCAGAGATAACCAATAAAATGTATTCCCTATATATAGTACAAACAATATACACTGTGTCATACTAAAGGATAGTAATAACAGGACTGTTCACTTTATCAGTTCTCTTAACATCAGTAGTGTCACCAGGATTATTTGAGCTGCTGCAAGCTTCACCTCCACAACTCCAGTCCCTTAACACAATTAAAACACTGAATAGCAATTTTGTGTGTAAAGACAGTCTCACCTTAGTAAAAGACAGTCCTGATGGAGCTCAGGATTCATCCAGAGAAGCTTTAATACAAATAATTCCACATATAAACCAGGAATCTGTGTGACGTGACCTGTCAAGTGTGTAGAGGAACACAGAAGGTAATTTACTGAAAGATCCTGTGTTAAAGAAGTTGCTGCTGTGTAAATACACACATCAGTCAGATTAAACTAAAGAAGCATTAATTGTTTCTGCTGCAGTATGATGCAGCAGGCATTCATTGAAAGAATGCCATCAAAGGAAAGAATCCATCACACAGCCAGCTGTGGGCAACGAACAGGACTTCAGGAGGTGCTTATGTTTCTGCAAAACCTGAACAACATTATTGTGTCATGACACGTTTCAGATCCGTCTGATTCACATTAATATTTGTATTCTGACCGACATGTCAATATATTCTGTACTATCCTGAAATGAATGGAAAATAACCGCAGACAGCTCCATCGACTGGGTTATTGGGTTCATAGGAGGGCATTTTTAACAAATTTTCTACTGTATGCTGGGAAGAACAGGACTCTCCTCAAAGGATGTGTGGTTACACCCAAGAGAATAACACAGTTAGGTTTCCAAAGGAATTTACTCTAGTTCACTAATTATTCAAAACTACTAATACCATGAATGTTTCTTTGTTTTAAATTTCAGAAAAAGAAACAGAAAAAGGAAACCAGCAGTGCTCTGGGAAATGTGAGTAAACAATCAACTATGTGCTTTTCTTTGGGGTTGTTTTTTTTTGGTATATTGTGTCTTTTTTGTGTTTTAGTCATAGCTAATATTTGTGTGTTCATGTTCCTGTCTCCTTCTAGCTGGAGGAAGAAGAAGGATTCAAGGAGTTTCTGTCGGTGCACCAGAATCGAAGCCAAGCACACACCTGGGCAAATGACACTGATCCTGACAGTGGACGGGCAAAAACTCAGAGCAAGAAGAAGCCTGCTTCTGATGATTACCTCAACTTTGATTCAGAGGATGAGGATGAAGATGAGGAAGAGGAAGACGGAGAAGAATGCGACGAAGAGGAAGATGAAGGTTGGTAATGGCTGTCCCTTTTTGGTGTAATTAGATGAATTCTGTCTTCCAATTTGGAGTTAAATTCTCCAAAATCTGCCGAGACTATAAGCTGTCCTGTACGTAGTCTGAGTGAAATACATCAAACAAACATAATAGAATTAAATAATAATGGTTGACTTGAATGGGATGTTGTTGCTTTCAGGTGCCACTAGAGAAGCACTGAGGTCTGGCTTGTCAGATATGGACTACCTGCGATCAAAGGTGACACGAACAGAGGACTTGATGGAGGAGAGCGAAGAGAAAGACGATGGTGACGATGATGAAGAGGATGGTTGTCCAGTGCAGCACACAGACAGCGCCTATGAGAGTGGTGACAGAGAGAATGTCTTAAAAACTAAAACTTCACTTTCTTCTGAGGATAAGAAACAGAGCAAAGTGAAGAAAACCGCCAAGCAGGAGGTGATTGTTCAAACATTACTATTCTGCTCAGCACATTATCTCCTCTAAGTTTTTACCGGTTTACATCACATCCGTCTGTTGCAGATGGAGCCGACGACAGAATTCACAGTGAAGCTCAGAGGAGTCCCGTTCAATGTTAAAGAGGTGAGAGAACAAGAGTTTGTGACAAAGATATTTTCTTTTGAAAACGTTAAGTATATTTTAACGTTTTTCATATGTGTAACACAAACAGCAACAAATTCGAGAGTTCATGACCCCACTGAAGCCTGCAGCAATCAGGATTGGGAAGAACGAAAGCGGAAATAGAACTGGTATGTTGCTGAAGTGATTTTAACATGCACTTCAGAGGTTTTCTTTACACCATATGTCTGATTGTAACCTGTATATTCTGTATGTGTCTGTATAGACTGTGTACAGGCCCCTGTATCATCACAAAAGTCTTATGTGTGTCTTTTAGGCTATGTATATGTGGACTTGCATTCTGAAGAAGAGGTGCAAAAGGCCTTGAAGAGGAATAAAGACTACATAGGTGAGATGACATAATCATTTATGACACAAATGCAGTGGTAAAGAGGATTCTACACTGCACCATTAAAACATGTTATGTACACTTAATAAGGAATATTAACTTGACAAATCTGTGGATAACTTGATTTACTCAACTCTGACTGATTCACTTAGCTTTTAAAGCAATATAGAAGATATATAGAAAACAAAGAATATGTTTGTATTAAATAAAGTAATAAAGCACATACAGCAACATTGTGCCTGTATTCAACCTGTTATTGTTGAAAGTCAGGCTAACAAAGACATCTGAATTTAAAAAAAAACAGCAGATACTATCTCTGAAGTTTTGAAGAAATCCCTCAACCTACTCTAAAATGACATTTTCTTCACTCTCCAGCAGTGTTTGTAAAAGTTGTTTTCATTAAAACAACTTTTGTGCTTCCTTGTGTTTTCAGGAGGGCGTTACATCGAGGTCTTCAGTGTGGAAGCCTCTGGAGGTAAAGGCAAGAGGGACAGAAAGGACAAAGAAATTGACAGAAACTTCACCAGGAAGCTCAAAGAGGATGAGGAGGAGGAAGATGTTTCCGAGTCAGGTCGACTCTTCGTCAGAAACCTCCCCTACACCTGCACAGAGGAAGATATCAAAGAGCTGTTTGCTAAACATGGTGAATTAAGAAACTCACATTACATATCCGCTTTAATTACACAAGCTTTCTCCTGCAAGACAATATTGACTTTTGTGTGGATGTGTCATGATTCTATAATCTTTCCAGGTCCTTTATCGGAGGTTCTCTTCCCTATTGACAATCTAACTAAAAAGCCTAAAGGGTTTGCTTTTGTCACCTACATGATACCAGAGAATGCTGTGTCAGCTCTGTCTCAGCTGGACGGACATATATTTCAGGTATTTATCTCAGAAATCCCTGTACCACTAGGTCAGTGGGTGTATAACCATCTCTGGCTTTGGTAGTCCAGTTTGATAAACTCTTGATTCGGTGGTGCAAGTCAGCTGTTGAAATGAGGGTGATGGAAAACATTTTTTCTCTCACGCCTTTAGGGTAGGATGCTTCACCTCCTTCCCTCCACTGTGAAGAAGGAAAAGGCCGAATCTGATTCTGGTGCTCCTGGCTCCTCGACTTATAAACGGCAAAAAGATGCTAAAAATAAAGCTTCAAGTTCCAGGTATACATGATCAGATTAGCCCTCTGCTTCTCCATGTGTGTGTTGTTGTTGTTGCTTGTTGTTTTTCTGTGCAATGACACACAACTTACTACACAGTTTCTGACACGTATGTTCTTAGAAAAAGCACATCTACGTCTATGCTATGCTGTTCTACTTATGTTTCTATTTTAGGTCATATTTTTGTACTTATGTGGATATTTTTAGTTCATATTTTGTACTTATGTTTATCTATATGTTTTGTATTCTTTATATTCTGACCTTGAATGGGAGAAACTGTAACTCGGACAATTTCCCGTTGGGGATCCATAAAGTATTTCTGATTCTGATCAATGTACACGTACATTTTCTTCTTCTTTCCAGCTCACACAACTGGAACACCCTGTTTCTGGGTACAAGTGCCGTGGCAGATGCCATTGCCGAAAAATACAACACCACCAAAAGCCAAGTCCTGGACCATGTGAGTTTTAGTTTACATCCAGTTTTCTTTTATCCGCTGCTTGTGTCTTTCATCTGGTGCTGTTAGAGCAACCTGTGATGTATTAAACAACACACACTGAGCGTTTAACTTGTGTCCTCTGCAGGAGTCGAAGGGAAGCGTTGCCGTGAGGATGGCTCTGGGAGAGACGCAGATTGTCCAGGAGACTCGACAGTTCCTGCTGGACAACAGTGTCAGTCTGGATTCCTTTAGTCAGGTAAGTTTAACATAGCATTTTCTTTACTTGCAGCTAAATTGTCTAAATGCCTTTTACAGTGTCCTCATTCACTGCTTGTGCCTCTTCATCTACAGGCAGCAGCAGCAAGAAGCACAACTGTGATCCTGGTAAAAAACCTTCCAGCTGGAGTGACCGTGTTGGAGCTCGAACAGCTCTTCTCTCCTCATGGCTCTTTGGGCCGAGTGCTGCTGCCACCTTCAGGACTCACCGCCATCATCGAGTTCCTGGAGCCAACTGAAGCAAAACGAGCCTTCACGCGGCTGGCTTACAGCAAGGTGTGTGAAGCTTTTTTAACCTGTCTGTCTACTATGTGTTGACTGGAAACACTGGAGACCTATTATTGTATTTATTTCTCTCAGTTCCATCATGTCCCGCTGTACTTGGAGTGGGCGCCTGTCGGGGTGTTTGTGGCAGCGAAACCAGAACCAGGTAAAATCCTTATAAACCTGACAAACTTGTCAGGGTTTAGCACTTTCTATGCGTGAAAGAGGTGTTATGAATAACAAGATTATATATTTGATCTGTCTAACTAAGTATTAGACAAAGAGGAGGCAGTGAAAGAGGAGAAGAAGAAGGAGGAGGAAGAGGAGGAAGAAGAGGAAGAGGAGGAGGAATCTGTTCCAGGTTCTACACTCTTTGTTAAGAATCTAAATTTCAGCACAAAGGAGGAGAAACTGCAGGAGGTGGGTCACTTCATAAATACAACCCTCTATTATATTTAATCAGGTATTTTTGTTTAATGGTAGACTGATGTTTAATATTGTTTTCTTCATTCCTTGCAGACATTCTCCAAATGTGGCAAAGTGAAATCCTGCACCATCTCCAAGAAGAAAGATAAAACAGGTACTTAACATCATGATGATGATCACTCAGTTAAAAAGGGACTGATTTAGAGAGTTTCATTACTTTTTTCTGAATGGTGTAACAGACTAGAAGTGAAAGAGCATCTGCTTAAAGAAAACAGCATGGCCTAACACTCTACTGTCTAGGGCTGAATGATTTGGCAATTTGATTTATGATATCATTTTTGCGTTAGTTCAGTATTCACTGCGTAATACAGTGAAAACGTGATGGAGCATTACCACATGAGATACTATCAAAGTGTAACTGTAGCACACAGCATGGGCATGTATTTGTAAACCCACTGATTGACAGTTTAAATCCTGTGTCAGACACACTGTGTAAAGTACATCCTAAATAACAGCCTTTAGTTTTTTCTAATTGATTTGTTTCAAATTGTAAAACTCAATGAACTGATCAGTTCATCGAGTTGACCAAGTTCTGATTGGATTTGCACGTGCTGCTGTCTGTGTATGTTCAGTGCTCTCATGCTTGTTACTTTGACTTGCAGGTAAAATGCTGTCTATGGGATACGGCTTTGTCCAGTATCAGACAGCAGAGGCAGCACAGAAGGCTCTGAGGCAGCTACAGGTATCAGTGACTCGTCCTCACTCAAACTCTCACAGCCTTTTTCTACAACCTGCTTTTTGTGTAATGTGTGTTCTTCTCTCTTCCAACCCTCCACCAGCACTGTACTGTGGATGATCACCAGTTAGAGCTGAAGATTTCTGAGAAAGCCACAAGGTGAGATGTGCACCAGAAGATCTTTGTGGTGAAGAATAAAAATGTTTTTTAGATTTACAAAGAAGTGCTTAGAACACAGGCACTGAAATTTAAAATATTTTTTTGTGCTGAAATGCACTTGGGAATATAAAATTAATATTTCACTGTTTTAAAAATGTAAACCTGTAAGGTTTGTGGGGCAGAATTTAGATTGCAGGTTGCCATGTAAACCTCACTCCTGTTGCCACTACTTACTCAGTCTTTTCATCCTGTGTGCAGAACAACTGAGGTGACGCGCAGGAAGAAGCAAGCTGAGAAGAAGCAGACAGGATCTAAGATCCTCGTGCGTAATGTTCCCTTCCAGGCCAGTGTCAGGGAAATTCGAGAACTCTTCTGGTAACTGTCACATGTACACACATACTGTTTTTTTTTAAAAATTCAATCTGTTTGCAGAAAGTTTGGAGCAAGTTAACTGTAAATGCTTTGATTTCTTCCTCATCTTCTCAGTACATTTGGAGAGCTGAAGACTGTCCGTCTTCCAAAGAAGGCAGCTGGTTCAGGGAATCATAGAGGCTTTGGCTTCATTGACTTCCTCACTAAACAGGATGCTAAGGTTTGTTTGTGATATAATTATTCTGTGTTTTTGATAATGTTAGCCTTCAAGCATATTTAGGGATTCCAAAGTCTCCTATTACCTAAGTACACTATACTGTCCAGTGTTATGCTATGACTGTGAGTTTAATTCCACTGTTTTCCTTATAGAAAGCTTTTGCGGCACTGTGCCACAGCACCCATTTGTATGGGAGACGTCTAGTGCTGGAATGGGCTGATGCTGAGGAAACTGTGGAGACACTGAGACGGAAAACAGCCGAACATTTTCATGGTAAATGTTTTTTTTAACAAAATATAGAATGTGACCAATTTCATGAAAGCAAAATTTGCGATGCATTGGTCTAATTCCTTCTTTTCTGTGTTAGTGTCTGCCAAAAAGCTGCGAAAAGCCGAGGTTATGGAGGGAATTCTGGAGACGATGGAAACTGAGGGAGCTGTGGAAGACTGAGGTCTCGAAATGCTGCGGTGCTCTGTAAAAAAGCTAATCACAACCCCAACCAGGGATCCTGTGTTGTTCTGTGTGAACGGGACTGTGAACAAAATATGGACCTGAAGGGCATTTGCTGGAGTATACAAATTATGAATCGATTAGCAGGTCCACGTTGTCCTCTGAATTGCCTACATCACACGTGTTTTGTATAGAATGGTATGTCAAAGAGACATGATGGAACTGATGTCAAGTTTTATATAAAGTTTTATTTCATTGTTTCAAAGTTGTGTGTCATACTTTATGCCTCATATTGTGTTTGTGTGAGTTTGTTGTGACTACAGCTCTGAGCAGGGTGTTTTATTTTGAAAGCATGGTCAGGTGACTTATCACACGCGGTATCATGTGACTTGCTCAGATTCAACATGGCGTCCAGGCCAAACAGGACGTTTGTTTTTAGGAGTTTTACAGCGGTTTTAAGTGCTTTATTAATTTTAGTCGTACTGTGTTTGAGTTCGTGTGTTCGGGCTGAAATACGAACTGTTGTTCTCGACAAACAGAGCGGACAGCTGTCGGTGCTGGAAGGGTACCAGGAGGATTTTGTGGCCTGGGGGAACTTCACTGATGACATTAAAACATCGGGGTGAGTTAAAGGTCGTGTTTTTTTTAACGGGAGCCTTCCTTATTAGCCTAAAACTAAACGCATTTCCTCAGTCCTCGGGTTGTGTTGCTCTGCCACTCGAAGTTAGCTGAAGTCATAGACGAAAATGGGACTGTATTTTTTTAATATGAGTAGTTTGTTGTGTCGGTACGAATACGTGTAAAAACTCTCCTTCACAAATTCAAAAGTATCTTGAAATAAAAAATGTTGTAACAGAGAAAAGCGCAATGAATCACCTGAGAAGCAGTAAGCTAAGTATGTTAGCTATTTTTGCTTGGTAAATGACATAAACGGTTAATTGATGATCTGATTTATGTACTGTTGACTGAACAACAAGGCCGTGAAGTCAGCAGTCAAGAAACAAGTTAAACATTTTAATGACGTAAAACCGCGTAAAGATGTTCTCGTTGAACCCTTAATGCTGTTACACATCCATTTTCAAATTCGTAAAATATTTGCTGTATTTGGGAAAATGCAAAAAGTGAGTATTTCCACATAGATCACATTAGATTAGGTCTATATCTAAAACCACTATACTTAGACTGGTCAGCTCTGGACAAGATTGTTCCTGAGAGGCTGAAGACTATTTAAAGCACAGTCTGAGTTGTGAAATCTTTATTCTATATGTGAAACTACAAAATAGGAGGTTTCACTGTTTTGTTTTAAGCATCTGGAATACTTAAGACCAAGTCCAGATCTGTCTCTATGTATAGACTGGTCATTTTCTTTAACTAGATTACAGTAGAGAGGCTAAAGACTCTTTATAAAACACTGTCTGACCTGTGAAACCTTTATTCTTTTTGTCAAAAATGCTGTAAGGGGAGATTTCACTTCTTTATTTGCATGCAAAACAACATGTGACCAAAGTGCTTGCTCAAGGGAATCTTTGGAAGTGTTGGCTTTCTCTTTATAGTTTTGAAATTTCTCTACGTTACTATGCCAAGTCCCTTGAGACGACATTTGTTGTAAATTGGCACTATATAAATAAAATTGAATTAAACTGACTGCAGAATCAGAATGGGACTTCAGCAACGTCGGAACTACCAACAAATTCTTTCTGCTTGGACTTGATTGAATTTCATCCAGTCTGTAATTTCCTTGCACAAGCGACAGAAAAACAAACAGCGGAAGTGAAACACATGACAGAAGAGGTAAATGCAACCAGACATTACTTTCTAGCCTGTGTGCAAAAAGATGCAATGCTGATCAAATGACAGCCATTTAAAAAAGCAATATAAGAGAGTACAGGAATGACCGTCAAGGACAACATGTCACCTCAGTCTGGTTTTGCAAAAGGGAAGCTGAAAAATGCATACAGCAGTGATTACCAAGCTGTGATCTAAAGACCTTCAGTTAAAACAGCTATGAGAAGATTGCTCCTGTTTTCCTGTATGGTAATTGTTGGTGCAGCCTGTGCCTCCAGTCATCTTCTTACCTTTATTATACAGTGGGGATAGACTGATTATCAGCATGGCCAGTTATTGAGGCCGATATTCGGCATTTGACCGATTATCGGTATCGGTAAATTATTGGCAAATTAATAAATGTCCTACTTCAGGTCTGATGCAGACTCCTCTCTCTGTCTCTCGTCACTCTGTAGTATCAGAAATGTCTCTCAAGCAGAGATTGCAAAAACTAAACAAGAATCACAAACCAGGAAATTAGCTTCTCTCACAGTGGCTAAGGCTATGCTAACGGCTAGTGGCTAAGTTAGAAGGCAGCCACAAATTACCCTGAAACAGAATCTGGAAAACAATAATTTATAATGCTTTAAGATCTGGACCTTATTGGACAATAAAAGTGACAGAACTGCACAATATTAAGAAAGCAGAAGACAAGCAGACATAACTGCAAGAGACAAACTGATGAATAAACAGAGGAGAGCATCCTAATTTAATCACTCCTATTTCTGTTTTACATATTCAGATATAGTCACACTTATTAATGAAGAAGCCTAGTTATGAATGACAGGTTCCCATGCTGTTAAAACATTACATTTAATGTATATCGGTCATCAGCCTTTCTTGATTACCAGTAGTAGGCATTGGTATCAACCCCAGAAAACACATATCAGTATCTTAAATCAATAATATAAAGTGCCCAAACGTGAACTCTTTTGAACCTGCACACAGATAGTTTTATCGTTTTCATTTACTCTTGTGTTTTTTTCAGCTGGTCTTTCTTGGAGATCACAACCAACAGCAAGTACAATGACAGTATCCAAGCTTATGCTGCCGGCGCAGTTGAGGCTGCACTCACATCTCAGGTCAGTTTAGAACTCATTCAGTCAGAAATCAAAAGGCTTTGCTTGTTTTTGGGTGTATTTAATCTAAAGCCTTTGTGTATTTCCATTTTAGCTCATCTATAAGCACTGGATGAACACTCTAATGGATTACTGTGGGCCCTTCACGTCTCAGTCTGGTTACTGCGAGCGCCTGAAGGCTTACATCACCGCCAATCTGCTGTGGGTTCAGGAGCAAATAGAGAAGCAGCCAAATTCACCCTACTGGTACCAGGTAATAACTGAGCATCTGTAGGATGAAGAAAATTCATGACATGAAAAATGTGTTTAAAGTCCAGAAATCGGATATTTCAGTATCTGTTTGTGCTTTCAGGTACGGCTGGCGCTGCTGCAGCTGAAAGGTCTGGAGGACAGCTACAATGACGACCTTTCATTTCCAGCAGGCTCCTTCTCCTTCAACCCATTTGGCTTCCTGTTAGTAGTCACATCCATTTTAATAATAATAATAAGAATAATGCATTGGTTTTATATAGCGCTTTTCTCAACACTCAGAGACGCTTTACATTGCATTATTCATTCACTCCGTACTCAATGGTGGTAAGCTATGTATGTAGCCACAACTGCCCTGGGGTAGACTTATCAAACACATTTCTTCTGTGCTCCTGAGTTTACAACATTTGTTTCTTGCTGTTGTTCATATGCTTCATTGCAACCAGGCTTTTCCAACTGGGCGGGGATCTTGAGGACTTGGAATCAGCTCTGAATAAATCCAGCCAAACTCGGCCACTTGGGTCCGGTTCCTGCTCTGCTCTCATTAAGCTGCTGCCAAACAACAAGGAGCTGCTGGTGTCACATGACACCTGGAACAACTACCAGTCCATGCTGCGCATCATGAAGAAATACATCTTTGCTTTTAAAGCCTCTCCTTTAGGTAGTTGACTGATGCAACTGTGTCTCCTCTTCATCATTGCTATAAAGTCCATAAGTTTCTATGTGAAAGAAATAGTTTGACATTTTGAGAAATAATGCTCTTTGCTTTCTTGATGAGGGTTAGATGAGAAGATCAGTAACACGATGTATGCATCTGCCCAGTGCAAATGAAGCTATATCAAGGAGCTCGTTAGCTTAGCATAGCATAGAAACTTGAAACAGTAGAAAACTTAGCATGGCTCTGTCCAAGTGTAACAAAGTCTTGACTTTCAAGTGGCCTCAACCAGTTGTTTCTCAAACTAAAGGTGGCGAGAATCCAGAAAGGATTAAATACAGATTATATGTGCTAGTTAGTGGTTATTAGAGGTGCTAGTCAGTACTGCTGGCCAGTTGTTTTCACTATTTCAGTACACAGTGAACTTTTAATCTAATAAAAATATAAAATATATAAAAATATATTTTTTACAGTTTTTCTAAAGCCTTTTTTCTCCATAAACAGAATGAGACTCTCATTTAGGCTTCCCACAATACACTGTTGACATTTATGATATGTGAATACAGGTTAGTCAGACTTTATTGAGTGCTCTGATTTATTTCAGATAATTTTCCTCTTCCTGGAGGAACTCAAGCGTTCTCATCTTACCCTGGATCTATCTTCTCTGGAGATGACTTTTATATCCTCAGTAGTGGCTTGGTGAGAGCTTTTTGTACTTGACCTGATAGAACTGAGTGTAAAGAATAAGCTGCAGAATGTGAATATGTGAATGTTTTATTACAGTTTTTAATACATGTTTTGTCTGCAGGTCACATTGGAAACCACGATTGGCAACAGCAACCCTGCTCTCTGGAAGTTTGTTCAGCCCAAAGGAGCCGTCATGGAATGGCTGAGGAACATTGTTGCTAATCGACTAGCTTCTACTGGCAAGGAGTGGGCAGAGATATTCAGCAAGTACAACAGTGGAACGTGAGTTTTACAATTCAGAGAGAAACTGGGTGATACAACATTTGTTCTGATGTAATCGTCATTCACATTGATGACATGATGAAATCGGATTTTGTCTGGTCTTAGACTATCATGTGTATTGATAAGAGTGAAGGCAGCAGAGGAAAGCCATTTACATTCAGGAGTCACATGAGAAGTCAGTTGAGTGATACAGCTGTGATGGGATCATCGGACAATCGCAAGTGTTTGCTGTGAAATGCTGAATCGGGGGACCTCAAAATCAATTACATAGAGATGCTAGTAGGTTAAAGGTTGTATGGTGACTTTGGACCATGTGTGTGTGCTTTGTAGGTATAACAACCAGTGGATGATTGTGGACTATAACCACTTCACTCCAGGGAAGACTGACATTAAAGAGCAGCTCTTTGTTGTGTTGGAGCAGATTCCGTAAGTCTTTTCACCCAAACTTTAGTCAATATAGATGACTAATTCAACAAATGGTTCACTTAAAATAATCGTCTCATCTTCAAATCTTGCAGGGGAGTCATTGTTTACACTGATAAAACTGAGGAACTGCTAAAGAAAGGCTACTGGGCTAGTTACAACATACCGTAAGTATCCAGTCTGGAAACATGAATCTATACACTATATTACATGTGTTCTAGAGTAAATGTTCTTCTTGTCTATATCTGCTCATATGTAGGTACTACGTGGACATATTTAATGCCAGTGGCTGCAATGAGCTGGTTGAGAAGTTCGGCCCATGGTTCTCTCTGGACCAGAATCCTCGAGCTCAGATATTCAGGAGAAACCAGACAGATGTCAAAGATTTGGACTCCATGATCCGTCTCATGAGGTAAGGTCATGTGCTGAAATGATTTGCAAAAAAATGAACTTTTACAGATTTTATATTTTTGCAGGCTATTAAATCAAACTTTATTAATGAGGTGTGCTGTTCCTCCTCAGGTATAATAATTTTAAGGAAGATCCATTATCAAAGTGTAAAGGCTGCAATCCACCTGAGAACGGGGAGAATGCGATCTCAGCTCGGTCAGACCTGAACCCAGCTAATGGAACATACCCGTTTGGTGCTTTAAGGCAGAGATCACATGGAGGAACAGACATGAAGGTTTTTAATTTAATTACTTGTTTTTATACATCACACACCTCTTTGCCCAGGCGTTTACCCATCATGCTCCTTAAAGGTTTTCTGTGTGTTTGCCTCCACAGAAACAGACTATGAAAGAAATGTTAACTGAATCTGATACATTGTGTGTGTTTCTATGCAGATGACGTCCTATGAGATGTTCAGAGACTATGGCATGCTGGCAGTGAGCGGGCCGACCTGGGACCAGGTGCCGCCCTTCCAGTGGAGCACTTCGCCCTACAGAGACCTGCTTCACATGGGTCACCCCGATGTTTGGGCTTTCAAGCCTGTGAAAGTCACTTGGACCCCTTAATTCTTAACGTACTGTGTATACAAGTGACATTATAAATGTTAATAATACCAGCTGTGCTGTTAAATGTTTTGACAAAGGGAAATACAGTAATCACTAATTGTCAGGAGAGTGGTGAGAATATTCTGCAATTATTGCAGAAGAATATAGTATTGCACTGTTTGCATAAGGTTGAAGAGTTTTGAATGTAAGAGAATGTGACCAAGAATTAAGAATTATTGCTGTTATAAAGTGGAAGTTTCTGCATGAGATGAACATACGATTTTTTTTAATGATTTTTATTTCTTATGCAAACTATGTGAAAATGAACTACATGAATTTTAATTCCAGTGGCATACTGTGTTACTGAGTTATACATTTTTCCAAAAGTCTGCACCTCTTTTTTAAGTCACCAAATACTAACACTGATGCTGATGCAGATTATCTGTAACAGTAACTACAAATATTCTGATCATGAGTTAAATCATTTTTGAGTAATTCTGTAATGTATTTTATGAATTCTCTATTTTTTAATATTTTGAAAATAAACAATGTGCTGATCATTTTCCATTTTTATCATTAAAAGTCATTTTTTGTTATAGTCCAGATTCACTACCAGTTATTAATATATATAAAGTAATTATACACCTACATATATTTTCAGTCAGTGTGGGTACGGTAACTGGTTCTCCTGTGGATCAGTCAAAAAAAAATTAATATAATTTAAGTAAGTAAGAAAGGTGTCTGTCAACCACCAAAGATCTTGTCAGCTAAAATAATGTTTTATGAATATCCTTGGATCTCAATAGCTTTTTTAAAAATTGATTTCATTTCTTTATTTTTGCCTTTTAAAAACAGCCAGATCTCATAACTGCTCAGCTCAGTAAAGAATAGCATCCTCTGATACATGCATGCCATGATAATAAATATAATGTATTTCTATATGCTTACATGTAGAATATATGTTACAATCAACAATAAAAATGAAACTAGGGGTTAAAAGAGAAGTAGATAAGACAAGAAAGAAAACAACACAAACACTTTCACATAAAGGGAAATTTTAAAAAGAGACTTTTCAGTGATACTGACATCTACAAAGTAGCGGGACCCAAAGACAGAAACAGTGACCATCAATAACACCTACTTTAAGGGAAGGAATACAGCTTAGGTAGATTCAATTTTTAGATTTATAACTGTTCAGTACAACATTAAGTTTTTGTGTATCACCTCTAGGCAGTAGTCTGGATTGATATTAATTGTTAGTTATTTATTTGGGATATTGTGTTATGGAACTTCATGAGTGAACCTTTTGTCCTCACCATCACCTGCATCTCTACTGCTTCACTATTTAAAGGGCTGTGCACCAAAGTTTAGTATTTAACAAAAATTAAATTTGAAATCAAATTATGAGCATTAACAACATATAAAATATACCACTTCCACCCGAGCTGATTGTTAAAGCTAGTTGGTAAACCTGTTCTAGCCTAAATGTTTTAGTCGCAAGGCCCAACTTTACATATTATTACATCTGTTTTTATTCATGTTCTGGTGAAATAACTTAAAAATGCAATAAGCTTCACCCAACACCTCAATAATCATCATTGCATTTGGTTTAAGTCATTGTCAATGTCTGTCTTATTTTGGGCTCTGACGTCCCAGTCTGCCTCTTGTAAATTGTATCATGAAGTTAAAACATGTGACACATCTTGTGGCCCTTTAGCTCAATAAGCTTATTATTATTGTCATTTTCTAACGGCAACAAAGAACTCACGCCCAGGAATATTGTTGCAAAAAAAAAAGTAAACACATGGCTACATGTGAATTTCGGCAGCTGTCAGGGAAAGTGACATCACAGTCACATGACCAGCCGTGGCGTCGTCACAGCAGCGCGCAGTCGTAAACTGGCGACGCTGTCGTGTAGTGTTGTCATCTCGATGCTGGACTTTAAACTTTATACATGTCGAACTCCTGTTTACTTACCGTCAACAAACTGTGTAGTATTTTAGAAGAACTGGCGATGTGACCAGAGAAGTCTGTCTTAAGGTATGAAGTCTTATTTCAGCTAACTAGTTCGTTAGCAACACTACATTAACATTATCCTGTAGAGTGGTTCGCTGTGGCTGAAGGGAAGTTACTCATCTCCTGTTGAGCCTGTCTGCATTTACAACTGTCCGTCTGACTGCATACACCTGTTTTCTCACAGATAGGAACAGCAGTGAGAAGACTGGTATGTGAATGTACTAATCTAGAAAGTCACTACACATATGGCAGCCTAACAGTCTGAGCTCTAAGCAGTTTTTGGACGTTTTTGTTTTTATTTGTTTGTTTGCTCCTGTCACACTTTTACTGCCTGTGTGCAAATGTTTCACTGCAATATAAAGTCTTGCACCTCTATGGAAACAGCACAACCATAGCTACAAGTAAAGGAGACCCAGAAGTTTATTCTCCGCAACATGACAAAGTTATAATGCCAATTTTTTTCTAGAAGAATATATTTTACAATGTAAGCCATTCAATGTATAAAATTGTTCACAGGTGTTACCAATACTGGAAAAAGGGAGGGCTCCACATGCTGTAGATATTTTACAAAAAATATTTTTGCAACCTCTACAAACTCTTTTTCACACAACACTCCACATCAACTTTAAAAAGGTAATTCACCATGCTGAATGTATCTAACAACAACTTGCTGACAGCTTGTTCCTCTGTATACCGTTTATAAGCTATGCTACATTTAGTCTATTGATCAAATGTGTTTTATTTTCCTCTTAGTCTCTCTCAACGTCTCCTCACTGCTTAGAGTAAACATGGCCTGCAATTCCACTAAAGACTCTCAGAACTTTTGTTACATGATTGCTGGTTGCAGCTGGATCTTTCATGACTTCACTCCTGTTTATGGAACATCACATTTTTTGCTTTCATGGGACCAGATGTAAATACACTACCTTTGGAGATTTTTTTGTAAATGCAACATATAAAATAAAGGGATTTTAATGAAATATGAAAATTTTAAGTTTTTTTTTTTTAATTCCTGATGGAAACACACACCACACATGATATGTTCATGAACCGCTGAAAAGTTGAATAGCCAAGGATCCTTTCTGTTTTTATGAAAAAAAACCACCAAAAAGATAACATGCCTTTTCAAACATTTCTCTTGGGATTAATAAAGTTCTTTCTTGTCTTCCCACCAACAGGCTTGGGGGTTTAGAGGTTTTAGCAAAAATTTACATTTTTCTCTATCCCTATGCCAGTATGCTGAAAAAGGGATACATTTACACACTTAATTAAATTATCATTAACAGCTTCCTGCTGAACAGGTTTATCATCCCTGCCTTAATAATTATTAAACAACAGCTCACTAAGAGGTTCCAAGAACAAACTTGCCAGGATTATCAAAGGTATTGTGATGGAAAAACACCGTCAAAACTCTAGTAAGTGGTGTCTCTTTTGTTTACAGATTGCTGCATCCCACCTGTATGTGGAGTCTGATGATGGGTTTCTGGCAGCCAATGACTAACCTCAAAGACTATGTATCCCAAAATCCTCCAGGAGCAACTTTTTTCCTGTGTTTGTTGACTCTGGCTATCTCATTTATCTGCCTCAGCTCTTACAGCTCCACTCACACTCTTCCTAACCCTGACATAACAAAGGTAAGGACTAGCTAAACTCATTTTGGAGATTGGAAGATATCTTAGAAAGCTTTGTGAGATTTGGATTGTGAGGTGATGTACCGGTAGTGACAGTTAGCGCAGGTGTGCATAGGAAGCATGTGTGAATATGATATGGCTGAATCTATGTATGCATTTCAATGTGTTTTTGCAGTGTTTCTGCATAATTTTTATGCTTTATTCTTCCTGTAGGACTGGAACCATCTACTGTCTGCCTTATCACAATTTCAGCTGTGTGTGACAGCAAATGCAAGTTCATCTGAGCTTGTTTCCTCAGCTTCCTCACCTCTGATGGAGCAGGGGAGGGATGGAAAGACCTCCGTTAACTCAACAAAGAAGCTTTCGTCCATCATCCATTTGTATCTCAAGGTTCCTCTGACTGTGACCTCCAGTTCACTAAGCGGCTCACTGAAAGATCTCAGTCTACACACTTCCTTGAGTGCCAGTCAGCTACATCTCGGAGGTTGGTTTTTGCAGTGGAGTGGTTTTGGTGTAAATTATAGAAAAAAACTGTATAACCACAGATTCTCATTGAAATTATTTCATTCACTAGGCAAAGAAATTGTTAATTTGACACTAGAGCCTCTGTCTGGAAACAGTAGCCACACCTGCCTGACTATAAATGCCCCAGCACACCTTCTGTCCATGAGTCTGTAAGTTCAATCACACTGTGAAGAGTGTGTTTCTAAGCTTTGTTACTTTAATTCCAAATCATGACTGTGTAACCTTTTTGTGTTTTAATGGTCATACTTTACATTTTAATGAAGGCTTCCTCCGGTGTGCCCTGCATCAGAGAAAAATATATCACCAGTATATGTGGAAGCAAGTAATGAGATGCCTGCAGAATCACAAACCTGCTACAGTCTCCACTCCAAGAATGATCCTACACTTACAGTCATGTTAACACCGGTACAGTGTGTCTCACATTAACAACATAACTTGCTCTGCCAAAAATACAGATGTATTTTTTTCCCCCACCTTTTCATTCATTATGTCCTTTTGTACTTTAGGAGGAGCAGAGTGTGGCAGTGCGACATCTTTTGGAAGTCAGTGGGTGTCTGCTTGGAGTTTGTTTGATGCTCTGTTTAACTGCTGGTCTGACACATTCACTCACCCGCCGCAACCACTGGAATGGACTGGACCTACAAAATGTAACCATCATTTCCCACATTACTATAGCACTGATAGCTGTACAGCATATCTGTTTACTTTAATCGCAATTTTTCTGCATCACTTCTTGGCATCTTAGCATATTGAAAAATGTGCTGAGACTGTTTAACTTAACCGTACTCCTTTACTGTATTTGCAGGAGCCCTTGATTGACACCTGAATATTTTTCATCCTCTGCATCCTGAAGAAATCAGTTGGTGGTTGAAAGAGAGCAATATGTAATCACCAGTGTTACAAAAGAAACCAGTTTACAAGTTATGGGTAATGCAGCTCACTTTGAAAACCATATGTTGCTGTAGAGGAAGCTCTCTGGTCTGAGAAATAAATCCTGGTGATGTGATCAGGGTTAAATAATGTAATGGGAACAAGTCTTCAGGAAATTCCTATACAGTTTTCTGTTTTGTGGGGTACATTCCAGGAGTTACTTGCTTTCTGCTGAACTGCCTTGTCTACTTGAATTCCCATATGACCCAAAATTACTCACAATAATTTGTAGAAAATGGACTTTGACCTTTATAATTCAACCAAGTGAGAGCTTAATATATTAGGATAAAGTGTTATTCCTGTCAAATGTGTACCGGTAAATGTAATTTTTTTGGCAGTGAATGTGGAAGTGTGATATACTGCATTACTATCCTCAGATGTTTTTTACTCATGAATTTATCAGACCAAAGGTCGCTGGGTGTACCAGACAAGTTTGATAGTCTGTTTTACTTCTTCAGTTTACATATCTGACTTTGAAAGCTCATTTAAACCAGACATGGCGTCTACACATTCTCGATTTAAGTATTTTTAGGCCCACCTACAGTCACCTACATAAATAATGACTTGCATAGCAGTAGAAACATTTAAGAAGTGGGTGTTGAAGAAACATTGAAATGTCTCTTGCTCAGAATTTAATAAACTGGTTGTAATGTCTCTTAAAACATCTGTGATACATGCCATTTCTAACGTTTGTTTGATAACAAAGACTTAGAACATTAAGCACACTAAAGTGCGTGCATGGAAATTATCAGTGTAAACTACTGAATTTCATGCAGCTCTGAAACAGATGACTGTTGTTGTCTTCTTTGCTTTAGCAGGAATAAAACATTCATAATGAAAAATGTAATAACTTGGTTTTTAATGTGATTGTAACTCGGGGGTTAAGTATCTTCATGTTGGTGTGTTTTTTTTCCGCAAAGAACAAATGCATGTTTCATTTGTCGTTCTCCCATGTGAGGGGAATCCCTTTGTATTCACCAGATGCAGTACTAGAACTGCACAAAGAAATCACAGTTATGAATCTGAATGTCAGTGAATGATTCATCACAAAGCTAGAGAAAATTATAAATTGAGTCACTTCGCTTTCTAAGGGAACCCAGGACCAGAAATGAAAGAAAAGGGAAATCTGATGCATCATGTTTATACAGTCATTTAAAGCAACAGCCATTAAGCCAAAGTGCTTTCTAGTAGAGTAAGATGGCCACCATTAACCTAACAAGTCTGAATATTTAACTTCATATTCTATAGTGTTATTTATGAAGTGAATTTATATTTTATTTCAATAACAAATATTATGAATTAGTAATTTAAATATTAAAAATTTAACCCTTACAGAAGTTAAATAAAATACAAATTCACTTGACTGTAATAGACATTAAAGCTAAGACTCTAAAGTATTATTAATTATGGAGATTAACTGAAATGTAAAATCAAGAACTGAGAATTGATGAACAAAGGTAATTATGTAGATGCTTTGAGTCACTGATTGCAAAGAAAAAAACAGACCTGCATTGTCAATTGTGTGGCAAACACATGAAAAACATATAGCCTGTAAATCATGTCAATGGTTGTAATTGTACTCTTAATATGGGTTTCGTTTTAAGGACCATAACATACTTCTTACAGATTAAATTCAATGAAGAGAGGCGCTGCTATAGACTGATGCACCGGTATGTTACCCGTTCGCACGTAGGAAGTTTCTCCTCCAATCATCGTTAAGAATCTTGACATGACGTCCTCCTATTGGCTGACTGTAGAAACGTAGAGGCGGGATTTGTGCGGGGCAGAGGGAAACCAACTAACGACGTCGAAGTGGTTGGATTCTTCGCGGCCTGGAGGACTATTTCATGTCAGGGAGAAGAAAACGTAATGTTGCAAAGTATTTATTCCCCTTTGGACTAGTTGTTATAATAGCGTGAAGCAACTGCAGAGTCCCCGTCATATGAAGACGGTCAGCAAAGTCGGTGAAAATTACTTGATACGGCTCAATGTTTCTACAGTGTGAAGCTAGCTAGCTACCGTTGCTTCATCAACATTCTGTAGAAGACGCTAAAGTCCGCTAGCTACTAATGCTAGCCAAACGGTAAACGTTAGTAAGAGTTCCTGCATAAGGTCTGAAACGTTTATATATGTTCTTGACTGAACATGACTTGGCATTTGTTCGAAGAGACCCAGCTAGGCCAGGAGCTGACTTGTGCCAATATTTATATACACGTTAACGCCTTCAGAGCTAAGACGGAGCCTAAGGGCGCTCTTTGCTCTAATTCATAACATTTTGTTGTTCCCAGCAGGCCTCCACGTGGTACTTGGTGGTACCTTCACTTCCTTGGACACTTGTAATGGGGCGTGGGTGTCCCCTCTGCCTTGTTGTAAAGAGTCCACATCAGCTAATGTCAGATCATGTTACCTAATGCAGTAAGGGAATATGTGGGTAAATAAACAAGATTCATGACGGCTGTCTTTCTTTTTAGGATGAAAGCTCTAAACTAGAGCTCAGGAAGAAGACAAACACGATACCAGGAAATAAATTGGAAATAATTGTGAGAGGCCATGGCCTACTCCAGCTACAGTAATCTGAGCAGGGCTCAGCTTACCTTTGAGTACCTGCACACAAATTCGTAAGTACCAGTTTCCTAAGAAATATATGTGCTTATGAATTTATTACTACACAGATTTAAAACCTTGTTAGAATTAAATTTTTAATCGTAACTTATAACACAAACCTACCATACATTGATGTTTGTACCTATAAGATATGGAACACTGTATTATCTTTAACAATCCTGTTCCAACCTTAAAGGTTCTCTAAATAAATGATTATCTTTAATCCTGTTAAACCTGATGATCTGTTCAAAGAAGAGGAAACACTCCTGTCATTATGTGCCACTTAGCATTTATCACACGTTTGCCTTTTATCAAAAATTGTGTTTAGTCTGTCTGCATGAACTAGTTAGTGCTGTGTTAACCCTGTAACATGCACAGACTGTTTTTGGTGTCTAAACTCTTCTCTCCTGGCGTGTATTGTGTGTGGTATGGGAATTATGTACATCAAATTTGCAACATTGCCATGTTCATGGGTTTTCTGCAGAAGTGAAGTGAAGACAGTGGTCCCTTGTCATTGCTACAAAAGAAATTCAAGATTTTCTCATAATGTAGTTCAACTCTACCTGCCTATGCATATTTAAACATGTAGGGTTTAAACAAGTCAACACATTTAGAAACACAGATTATATTGTAGCTAGCCTCATTTCCAAATCCACTGCTTAGGGATTATGCACAGGTTCAGGAAGGATTTAACTACAGATGTAGGACTGAAACTATTAGTGCTAGATTTAGTCATTTAACCAAAAAAACTAGCTGATAATGTTGGTTTCTTGTGCTGGGCATTTGTCATTAAGTTGTTGATCGAGTGGACGATTAACCAAAAACAGATAAGTAATTGTTTAATGCTCTGTAGTATATACACAGTGTAAAATTAACTGAAATGAAGCATCTCTTTGTTGTTCAGTCATAACATGATATTGTCAGGAAGTGGTAAAGGCACTAGGTAGTGTTTTGTGGACAAAAATAGATGGTAGGATAGTCTGTCTTTGAGAGTCTGACAGAATAAGGGTTTTATAGTGAACCAGGTGATGTATATTTACATGACAAGCCTCTGTTCTGGTTAAATTGACGCATATGTTGCAACAGACAAAAGGAAATACAGGTTGTATAACTGAGCAACAACACACACACTGAATATTATTGTTGAGTTCTGACTCTGTATCTCAGATACATTGCCTTTCTCTGACCAGCTTGCTTTGTTAATTGTTGCTGTCTTAATTCAATTGGTGTCCTGTTTTAGGACAACCCACGAGTTCTTATTTGGAGCCTTGGCAGAGCTTGTGGACAATTCAAGGTACCAATAATGATTTGCAACAGCCTTTAATTGTTCACGATTTATGCATTTGGATAACTTACCCTGATATCTTTGCGGTATGAGTAAAAAGTCTCATAATTGCATTATTTCTTTAACAGAGATGCCAATGCCACACGGATAGACATCTACACAGGTACGTGTAGACTAATTTGCCCAGTTTCAAACGCTGAAGCATTCAAATTCATTCATTGTTCTGAATATTTGTCCTTTTCTTTTGCTTTTCTGTTTTTCTGACAGAAAAAAGGCCAGAAGTGCGGGGCGGCTATATGCTCTGTTTCCTGGATGATGGAATTGGGATGGACCCTAGTAAGTATGACTTAATTACCAGAAAAGCTTAAAACTAGTTTTTAGATCTTTTTTAGGTTTATATATTCTGTGTTAAAACAGATTTTTTTTTAATTTTTATTAGATGAGGCAACCCATGTGATTCAGTTTGGAAAGTCAAGCAAACGATCTCCTGAGTCCACTCAGATCGGCCAGTATGGAAATGGACTGAAATCGTAAGTCCGTCATCCAGTTCTTGTTAGATTGTGATTCTGCAGTTGGTACAATAGGGTTTCAATGATTTTGAATACTATTTATGTTTGTTTGTTTCCACAGGGGCTCTATGCGTATTGGGAAGGACTTCATCTTGTTCACCAAAAAAGGAAACGCACTGACATGCCTTTTCTTATCAAGGACTTTCCATGAAGAGGAGGGACTTGATGAGGTCAGAGTCAGCTGTTGGAGCTATTTAGCACTGAACGTAGCTTTTACTAAGCATTTATTAAATTTAATTATTACTAATTAGATGCTACTATTTGAGTGAAATCATTAGTAATTTGATATGTGCATTGATGTTGACATGCATTATGAGTGCACATAAACCACTGATGTATCTGCTGCAGAACCAATGTAAATAAACGACATAATTGTCTTAAGTCACAACAGCTAGTGACATGGTACGCAAAAGTTTAGATTCCCACACACTGTCTAACTTGCAAGAATATACAGTGGTGGCCATAATTATTAGAACACCTGACAATGATTGCACAACTAATTTGGCTTCCTCAGTGAAGGAGCATGATTGTGAGACATTGACAGTGAAATAGGCCTAGCTTGTTTTTTATAATCAAAATGACCCGAATCTCCTTATGATGGCTCTATTCTATGGTTTATAGAGCATGATGATGACTTTGTAGACATTTCATTCGTTTTATGGATATTTTAAAGGCCAGTTCAACAGATACATCTGAATCCTCTTAAATATGTTAAAAAAGTGTTCTTGTAATTGTGGCCACCACTGCATTTATTAGCAACATTTTGATAATGGACCTTTATCAGGCAAAAGGTTTGGTATAAAGCGAAGCCATCCTAAATAGGAAGTGGCTGCAACCACCAATGCACATACTCTGCAGACCAAAACAAAACAAAACGTTTCACCAAATGACATTTTTCAGTAACATACAGAAAATAAGAATCATGAATCTGTTGTAAATATATTTGCATACCATGCATAAATCCTAGGATATGAATGTTTAAAACCTCCACATGGTTAAACAGCCATCATCTAAGCCCTCAGAATCTGTATTTTGTTAATGTGTATATAAATAAATAAACACAATCAACAGGTCACGTTGGTAAATTAACTAGGTGTGTGCATATGCATACGTATCCTTGACTGTTAACTGATACTGTACAAGGAACTTTAATAGATTTATGTTTAGTAACAATAACAATCTACCAAATGTGTATATATACAAGGTAATAAATTACTAAGAAAATGTTAAGAAGCCTTTCATAATGAATTCCGTTCAGAGCCAGTATTTAAAGAGTGTAAATCCAGTATATTCGCTGTTTGAGACATTTATCATAGTTCCTGTCTTTTAGTGGCAAAGTGACAGGTTCAGTCTCACAGAAGCGTAATAACGAGATGTTACAGTGTCACTGAAATGTACATCTATGGGATTGTTCTGATCATTTCAGCACATTGTGCTTTTGTGCTCACTGATCCTTTGTTTTGGTTTTCTGGAGCTTTTCGTGACATATGAAAGTCCACAGGGTTAGCGTTTGCCTGATGAAGGTCAAGCACTGAATGTCACTAATGAATAATAATAGGGAGGAGTTGTCAATTTGAGTAGAAAAACTGTCAGTTTTGGATAGTGATTGTAATAAATACAATCTTGCAAGTGAGACAGTGAGTGGGAGTCTGTTTGAAACTTTTGAAAAATATATTGAACAAATATATTAGCACAGAATGTAACATTTATTGAATTCCATCAATTCTTTTTAGCATAGGGATATAAGTATTTGTTCCAACACACAGCGTCATGACAATAGAATGGACACTGTGAAACAGCCAAGTATGCCCTATATTGGAAAGTAAATGGAGAGTGGTGTCATAGTTAAGAAATTAAAAGTCAGTAAAGAGTCACTCACCTGCAACGTAGAGAGTTAATGAAGTTGTTGATGTTGGCTTGTGGAATGTTGTCCTACTGTTCCTGTCTGGCTATGATCCAAATTGACATGCCAGCATCCTATTAGCAGCCTATTGTTGTTTTATTTCTTGTCATCTGTGGCATTGTGCCATTTGATGTCACCCTGAAAGCGACATTTCAGGGTGGCCTTTAATAGTCACTTGTCAAAGTGTCCATCTTCACACACTGTGATCATTGTCCTTTAAAGCCACCCCTGACTATGGTGTCACCAGTTGGACACCTCAAAAACTTGGTGCACAGTTGGCTAAATGTAACCCTCATCTACCTGTAACAACAGAAATCTGACTCCTAACTTTTTCTCAAAGTCAGAAAAGACAGCCATTTGCGTTGTTTTTCTGCTTTTGTTCAGTGTATTTTGACTGTCAACAGTCTCGTAGTTGAATGCAAACTATGTGGTTCTGCAAGAAAACATGACTCTCCAGATATTTGTACTTAAGGCTTTTGATAATCTCTCTGCAGGTGATAGTGCCTCTCCCCTCCTGGGATCTGAAGACCAAGGAGCCGCTGACTACTGATCCAGAGAAATATGCAATTGAGACAGAACTGATTTTCAAATACTCACCTTTCAAAAATGAACAGCAGCTCATGGAACAGTTCAACAAAATAGAGAGCAGCAGTGGTAAGCAAATAAATGTGTGTTTACACGTAAAGGCATTTGTTTTGTGATGTCTCTCAGCTTGACAAGTTTTATGAGCTCTGTTTTGGGGGGAATGACATGGTTGACATTGATTGTTGCTTACTTTTATGTTGTGTTTTTTGAAAAGGTACTCTTGTGATCATCTATAATCTAAAGCTGATGGACAGCAGAGAACCAGAGCTGGATGTAGAGACAGATCACCAGGATATACTGATGGCTGGGACACCTGCAGAAGGAGTGTGCGTGTATTTGTTACTTGGTTTGATTTGCAAAGGGACTTCATTAAGCTGTTCCACAAAGCTGTTCCACTGACCCATGGTGAGTGTTAACTGATGCCATTTTCCTTTCACAGGAAGCCAGAGAAGAGGTCATTTAGGGCATATGCTGCGGTTTTGTACATCGACCCACGCATGAGGATTTTTATCCAGGGCCATAAAGTCAGGACTAAGAGACTTTCCTGTTGTCTTTACAAGCCAAGGTAATATAATAATGCGAAAATACAGTGTCTGTAACTTGTTTTTTTAAGTGACTAGACTGATTAGCTCGTATGTTTTGTTTAAAGGGTTTACAAATACTCATCGACTCGTTTCAAAACTCGTGCAGAGCAGGAAGTGAAAAAAGCAGATCACCTTGCAAAGATTGGTGAGTTGGTGTTTTATTCATTCTAATAACTCAAGTTTTGCGTTAGTTTTAGTTAACCTGAGAATATTTTGTTATGTATTTCAGCGGAGGAGAAGGCAAGAGAGGCGGAGAGTAAGCGCATGGCTTTGGAGGCCAGATTGGGAGACGATCTGTCAAAAGATTCACGGGTGAGTCAAAGAGGATATTTCAGTTAACCTGTCAAAGGTAAATATGCTTGAGTTCATGTAAACAACGGTTGTTTGTATAACAGCTTTTAGTAGCAAAGCAAAATTTAGATGAGATTAGATTTTAATACTTAAAAATGTGAAAAATAGAAGCAATTAATGTGTTTTTTGACAAGCATTTTACTTGCTAATATCTCCCGCTTCCTTTTGTGCCTACAGGCAATTCTGAGAAAGGTCCAGGATTCAGCCATGATGCTACGAAGGGATGCTGACATGAAAAAAAGGATACTCGAAGCCAAACAGAAGTATGATAACCCTAACCCTAACCTTAACCCTATTTATGGATGTACAAATGGTCCAATTTTGGTTCCTCCTCTCCTGAGGTGGTGGTAATTTATAAAATTTACCATAAAGTTGGATTTATTTTGTTTTGCTGACCAAAATAAATTACTGTGTTAGTTTTATATACATCTCTCAACTATAGTGTACTCTGTCAATGTGTAAAGAGAACAGTGGGTTGCCCCACAAAAAATCACCCAGACAGAATACTTGTTTGTTTTTGTCTATTTCTTCTTAATCTCAAATTTTTTCTTGTTCCTCAGAGCATTAAAGGAGCCCAAGGAGTTGAATTTTATTTTTGGAATGAACATTGAACAAAGAGACCTGGACGGGATGTTTGTGTACAATTGCTCTCGTCTGATCAAGATGTATGAGAAGACAGGGCCTCAGCTGGAGGGAGGCATGTAAGTAAAATGCACAGCGAGACAGAAACGGTTCGATGAATGATTTAAATAAAAAATGTGCAATAATAATGTGGTTTCTGTGTTTCAGGGCATGTGGTGGTGTGGTTGGAGTAGTGGATGTCCCATATTTAGTTCTAGAGCCAACTCACAACAAACAAGACTTTGCAGATGCTAAAGAGTATCGACATTTACTAAAATCCATGGGGGAACATTTAGCTCAGTACTGGAAGGACATCAACATTGGTAAGCTTTCCTTAATTTCTGGATTCATGATTGTCTGCTACACATGACATGACTAGTCGAAATAGAAAAATGATTTATGTTACACCCAAATTAGTGACTATATGTCTGAGCCATACTGGCCACACTTGAAGAAATGGTGAAAAACCTACTGTCAGTTCCTCCTCCTGGACCTCCCAGTCACTCTTTAATGTGAACACAAACACAGTCTTTGGTTAAAGATCGTACTGCTGCACTGGGTTGTACACGCATAACATGGTTGAAGTTGTTGCCTGGTAACAAAAGTATAAGCCTTTATTGCTGTGATACTTCCACACTACTATAAATTGTTCTGCATGTTTCATGATTGGTGCATTATTTGTTTTCAAAAGTTTGGACACCGTTTCAGCCAATTTTAATTGTTTGACAACGACTTAATTTGAAACATACTGAAGCTTTGAGGGCATCTGTCCTCAACGATAACTGTTGTGTTTGAAACAGATGGCATCAACAAGTCAGGCATCAAGGAAGAGAGAAACAGGGATAGAGTAGTGTTTGAGCTAGAGGTTCACTGTAAGTAAATGTTTTGTTGCAGCTGCAGGAAGGGACAAGTAGGAAAAGTTAATTTTTTTTCTCAAACTTTAACGAACTTATTGCTGTATGAAAGTATGAGTATCTCTGTTTGTTATGCAGCTCAGAAAGGCATAGTGAAGTTCTGGGATGAGTTTGGATATCTATCTGCCAGCTGGTCTGCACCGCCATCGTCAGAGTTGAGATACAAGAGACGTCGTGCCATGGAGATACCACTTACTATTCAGTGTGGTAAGATGCAGATTCACACATGCATTCACAGACTTATTTTATCTTAAAGTAAATTATTGCAACAAACATAACCTCTTATGCATTTTACTTTCAGATAAATGTTTAAAGTGGAGAACACTGCCTTTCCAGATGGATGCGGTGGACAAACGTTACCCAGACAGTTGGGTTTGTCTCATGAACCCTGACAGCACACAGGACAGGTACAAACACATTGAGGTTTTAGCAGATATGTCTAAAAAGTAACAATTATTAATTTTTCATGTGATAAATGTTATGCGTGCCAGTTTTGTCACTACGCTCACTATGTTTCTGTTTTGCGTGGAATGTAGTTTCTACAGATATATTATTTGTGATATAATATTTGTGTTATATTCTGTGTTTTTAGGTGTGATGCTCCGGAACAAAAACAGAATTTACCAAGTGGTGTTTTGAAGAAAGACAAACTTACGTCTGAAGACAAGCAGAAAGAGCTAGCAGAGAAAATCAAACAGCAGCAGGACAAACTAGAGGCCTTGCAGGTATCTCAAACATCTCTTGCTTCCTCTTTTTGTCTCTGTGTTTTGTGTGTATCCGGACATAAATTAATAAATATTTAATTTCCACCTATCAGAAAACCAGCACCATCAAATCTGCAGCAGACGTGAAAAAGCTGCCACTGGAGGTCAGCATGAAACCAACAGAGAGCTCCTCTCAGGTATAAGCTACTATACGCTGCTTGTCGCAGTTTTCTCCTTCTGGGTCCATTTGACATGCCCATTTCTTCATAGTTTCAAGTAAAGTTATAACACATTTTGTAAGGTTTACACTTTTAATTTAAGTCTCTTGACATCTTTTCATATTTTATTTTATTTCTAATTTTATATAATATCACTGCAAACATTGGTAACAAACATGAAAACTATTGCAGGTTTTAAAATATAATAGAAAAGCTTTTACAGCAGTGTGTCTTAATAATGGAAAAGTCACAATATCACAAAGTGAATGGGAATTTTAAAAGAAAATGGCACTGAAAATAATAGTTTTGTTTCTAAATTATCTAATTTCTTTCACTCCTTTTTCTTTCTTTGTTATATTCAAAATCACAGGTAAATTCACAGATTTAGTGTAAATAGTTACTTTTATATAGTCAGTTACTTACCTGAAAATATATGTTTATGCAGCAAAAGAAGTTCCGTTCAGATGGATGGTAGCCTTGGCCAATTTCTGGTTAATTTTTAATGACTCCTAAACAGATGTCAGCATACAGGAACTACTAACAATGTTGTTTACGGTGATTTGTTTTTTTATTCATTATATAATTGAAAAGCTTGTTGTGTCTGCTTTTTGCATGTTGCCAAATCAGGCAACTAGGTCGTCTGAAAGGTCCACAACTCGACCACGCTCCCCACCGCTCCCAGCTCACCTCAAAAATGCCTCGAGTGTCCCTCCAACACGTACAGCTTCTCAACGCCCCAGCCGAACACCTGCTCCCCCTCCTCCACCCTCCAGGGTTGAACCATCCAGGTCCAGAGCTGCAGCAAAGCCTACTCCATCTGCTGTAAAGCCGGGACCCAAAGCTACTGCCAAAACACCCCCACCGAGCCGCAGCTCAAGGGTAGGTTGCAGGTTTGATGGAACGGAGGGTTTTGGTGGTAGAAGTATTTAATATGGCTGTGTGTACCAGTTAAACACCAAAACAGAGTGAAATAGTGATAGCTGTCTTCCTACACAGGCATCTACCAAAGCATCATCTGCCAAACCAGCAGCTGCCGGACAGCGCAGGAGAATAATGGAGCAAGAAGATAGCGAGGAGGAGGAAGAAGAAGAGGAGGAAGAGGAAGACAGTGAGGAGGAGAGTGAAGAAGAACCACAGACAAAGAAATCCAAGGTGGCTGCAGCTGCAAGTAACCGTGGCAAAGTGGTGGAGAAGACCTTACCTCCCAAACGTGCAAAGTTGGATGAGGTAAACACACAGTGTGTACTTCACATGAGAATATATTCTTTTGGAACAGTTTTACACATCAGCAAAAGATGAACTAGACCTAAAACGTGAACTAAACCTCTAAAATGGGAGCAGTAGCAACTCTGCAAAAGTTAATCAAGTGTTCATCTGAGTGTTGTGTGTGGTGCAGTGTGCAAATGCTCAGAAGATGCTGCTGTTAAGGTGTGTGCTACTGGCTTTTTTCTGCTGCTTGTTGCCTTGGGCTGCTCAGTACTGCTTCTGTCATGAGAAATGAAATCCAGGAGAACAGGAGGAGAAAGAAATAAACAAAATCAAGGCAGTTTGCAAAAATAATGATGTCTGCATTTATTTCAGTTGGAGCATGTATCACAATTTTCAGTTCATTAGCTAATCATGAAAAACACTGAGTCATATTCTGCCCTTGTCTTTATGGGTATCAGAACATAAAGTAACAGTGATTAAAGTACAATAATAAAAAAGAAATGCTGTTTAACTTCTCACTTGGTGAACATCTGCCTATTGATAGACACTACAATTTAGCAATGTTCCCTAAATGCCTCTCATGCAGGCTCTGGTAGTTAATAGCCAGACAGCTGCAGTGCAGCAGCCCAGACAAGTGTGTGACTAAAGATTACTTAGAAATAAAGCGTTTAATGTTGCATTTAACCAAGCTGTAACTGAGTGATTTTAAGGGTGATTTCTTCATCAACTGTTTTCTATGAGCTGACTTTTCTACTAGCAAGTTTCACTACTGCAGTTGATCAGATTCATTTGATTGTTTGAAGCCAAAATCATAATCGCTGTAGATATTTGTTAAATTTTTCAACCGTAGCTCTGCATTAGCCATCGTGAGTGAATATAGCAGACTATTTTTTTTTAACTGACTCAGTCACACCTCTTTTTCCCCCACTTGCATTCTCCTGTCTCTCTCTCTCTCTCTCTCTCTCTCTCTCTCTCTCTCTCTCTATCTATCTATCTCTATCTATCTCTATCTCTGTCTCTCTCTGTCTCTCTCTCTCTCTCTCTCTCTCTCTCTCTCTCTGCATTAATTTCTTTTTTAAATCAACTATAAATAATTTTATTATTGGAACACAGTAACAGCTAAATGGATGTTTTACTTGTCAGGCAGGGCGAGACTGACTGAGCCAATAAAGGAGAAAAAGTACAACTTTCAACCACAACTGCTAACACAGTAGCTACTGGTGCAGACCAGAGGGGCCAGATCAGCCTAATGATCCGTATGATTTCTGTAGCAGTCTGTGGCCCTGATAGATAGTCATGTCTACAGAGCTTCAGTGCAGTAGTAAATGTCTTGTGACCTGGGTGTTATATTTTTTGACTGCATACTCCTTTGTTCCCTTGGACAAATTTTAGAAGAAGACTGTTTGCCAAACTGCAGCAACCACTGCTTAATTAGCTTGCAGCAGTTTTTGGTGGATGGCAGATTATTTACACTGAAAACAGTTTTATGCTCATATGGTGAAGAAAACGAGAAAATACCGGCTTTCTTGTGTGGCCAAGTTGGTGACTGACCTGCATTCAGAACCCCTCTGCTGTTGACCTTGCAGGTTAAAACTTACTCTCAGCCTGAGAGGAAAGGGGTTTCTACGTCTGTTCGGCAGGCACCAACACCTGCCCCTAAATCCATTTCCACGCAACAGCTTGGGGCTAAAGAAAAGGTAGCTTTACTGGGTCCCTGTCTCTACTACCCTCAACTAAAGCTGGGTTGCATCTGTTCTCACAACTTCTGACAATCAAGACATCTTATCTTTCAGCTCATAACAGTCTAATGTCAGATTAACCTTCTCTCTTCTAACAATCCTTTATTAATTTGAGGCTGTTTTTTTCGTAATATATAATAACAGCTCCTTTCAGCTGAGCATGCCATTCCTACCTAACAACTGAGATCACTTTGGGACATTTACTCCTTTCCTTGACAGGGCTGCAGATGATTTCTTCTCACCTCACTCTTGTCTTTTCATTGAGTCAGTTCTCACACTGCTATAGTGGTAATACATTTTTCTTTTTGCAGGCGCCTGAGAAACCTTCCCAGCAGGAACCAGAGAGCGACCCTAAAAATGCTCAGAAAGGTGAGATGATGGACTGCCCTATACTAACATGTATCACACACATGCTGGAAAAAGACTGTTTTCTACATATGCATTTTTATTCTACAGATAAGGGTCTGCTAGTTGAAGTGCGTGTCAATAAGGAGTGGTACACAGGCAAAGTCATTGCTGTGGAGGCAAATAAACAGAGCGTGCGCTGGAAAGTTAAATTTGACTACGTACCTCGATCCACCCCTAAAGACCGATGGTAAGATACAGCATCTGTGGTGCTGCATTCTGAACATGTTTTGTTGACATGCCAGATAATTAATATTCTGTACATGTATGCTTGTCTCTGTAAAGGGTATTTAAGGGTAGTGACGAAGTCCGGTTGATGCGGCCGCCATCTCCAATCTCTCAGACCCCTGACACCCAACAGGAGACTGAGAAGGGGCCGGCACCCATGGAGCCAGACACTACTCAACCAGGAACCAGTCGAGAGGTGACTGACAGCCTGGTCACCATGTTGAGGTTAGTGTTATTACTACACACTTTGTAAATGCTGACAGCAAAGACACACAGTTTCAGAATCCTTCTTCTGTGAAGTGTCATAGTCTTGTGCTGTGTTCACTGTGGTGTTCATGTCTCTAGGACAATGCTGCGCTACTTCTTCCCGCCTGCTTTTCGGATTCCGAAGGACGATGTCAACAGCATGACGGCTGAAGAGTTGGTGGCCTTTCCTTTGGTGAGATGGACAATACATAATTCACTAGATTGATCCTTAGACAAGATATTAACCTACATTTTAAAAAAATGTAGTTTTATTCTGAAATAATACAAAGATTACAGATTGTAGAACTGTATCTACTGGGGAATGGCTTGTGTCCAGAAATAGCACACGTTAAAATAATATTTGAACATGATTATTTCGTTGTACTGTTATGCCTACTTGTCCAGAGTATTTATATCAATTTGGTTTTCTTCCTCACTGCAGAAAGAGTATTTCCAGCAGTATGAATCTGGTCTCCAGTCGTTGTGTAATTCGTACCAGAGTAGAGCTGATGCCCGGGCCAAAGCTGTAGAAGAGAAGAGCAACAGCACTGAGGTCAAACTGAAGGAGGCAGACGAAAAACTACAGAAACTACGAACAAACATTGTAGCACTTCTGCAAAAAGTACAAGAGGTAAAACTGCTTAATCTGTATTTCACATTCTTGATGGTTCAAGCAACAGAACCTCTCTAGGAAGTCAATAAATATACCGCACTAGTTAATAATAGTTCATAAACACACATGTGCTTACATGCATTCAAAGTAATGTGCTGTTTTTTTTCCCACTTTCAGGACATTGACATAAACACAGATGATGAACTTGATGCCTACATAGAAGACCTCCTTACCAAGGGTGATTGAAGAACACAGAAAAGAAAAATATAACGGAAGATGACATGGACATTAACAGACTGGCAGTTCTCTTGGCCTGTTGTTTTGATTTTAGTCCTTTTTATATACCTGCTTATATATGTTAATCTATGTTTAAGATGTCCCTCCCTGATTGAGCTTTCGATTAGTTTGTGTAGATTTACTACAATGTATTTCCCCTTTTATATAGTCAGCTAATGTTGTGATACTTTTTATTTGTTCTTCATTTTGGTCCATCGTCAGGTGAAAATTGCACACGCCAAGTGGCTCAAGGACCGGTCTGTGCTCTGAGTGCACACTGTACCGAAACAGTAACTTTTATTTTTGTACACTAAAAACACATCAGTGTTGCCCATTATCTTCCTCCATCCTGGTCCACAAACCAGGTTAATCTTTTACAGTCGAGTGATGTGTCACATCTACAAATAAGAACTACTTACTGGGTTTTATCAGTATGAATATTCCCTTAAATCCCTTCTGCGTTTAAGCTATGACTGTTCTGTGTTTATTTTTGGAGGAAAAAAAATCAGTTGAATGCAAAAATGTGTGTTCATAATTATTCAGTGCCTGTGTCCTTGTTTTGAACAGATTTTTAACATGTCATGGAAATGTTTTATTAAACAGTGCATGCTTTCAGTCATTTTGTTCTAACTGGAACAAAGGATTCTGTATTTTTGACAAACCTTTAACTAAAACAATAAAACAGGTTCATCAAAATAGTTTAATATGCCTGTGTGCGATAAATAACAAAATATTGGTTGTGAAAGTTTACATTTTGTAAAAGCAAGCCATAAATTTAAATGCAGATGTCACTTAAATCACTACCTAATGAAGGAAGTTGAGGACTGACGCCTTGCAATCTGTGCTTCAACAATGAACCAACTCAACTACATCTGCATTTTGTACAGTGCGGTGGGGATGACACTGGCTTCAACTGACGGGTGCCATCAGTTTAAATACTGATACATTTTACAGCACAAAGTAAATTTTAAAGTTAACTGTTAGAGCCATTTATATATGTCTGTGTATGTTATGGTAATTGCCAATTGCCACAGTAGGTGGCGTATCAAGCAGCAGCACACAGAAAGGTACAAGTAGAGGAAGAGGCAATTAGTCCTCAGGTGTGTTGCTAGCTGGGAGAGGCACACAGTTTTTTCGACCGCTGTGCAGAGGCCCATCTGTAAGCTTTGTTGGTGAGGATGCAACGTAACAAATAAATGCCTCGTACTACCAAACCCACAGATGTCGTGATTTGCTAAATGGAGCCGCCTCATGACGACGCGTCGATTAATTTCCCAATAGCAGCCCCTCATTGTGGCTTCGGTTTTGTTTGGCGAGATCAAGTCGCAACATTAAGTCGAAAAAACTCCGCTTCGGTTAGTTCGTCGGCCATCGTTCATGGAGGAAGACCCGACGCTGGATTCCCTACATTTGGGTGACAACGCGGAGGATGGTAACAACGGTTCCCTGGAGACGCACCGGTCATCAGCTGATTCATTCATTCGGATTGTGACGTCACGGCGCCCACCGCTCGTCAGGTAAAGAGTAGCGCTACCAACTTTATGGCCATATTATAAGTGTGCACACAACTTTGCGAGTGTAAATCCAATGCATTGGTCGCTAAAATAACACCGATGAACTGAACTGTATCTCGTTGCTTCATCACGTATGTGCATTACGGTGTGAATTAAAGGACACTATGGACGGTAAACCAGACGTGGCTGCTGCAGAGCCAGTGGCTGCTGCAGCCTCGGTGGAGGAGGGAAATGTTAGTGGGACACAATCTGTAAAAAGCAAAAGGTCTATTACATTAACACACAAAGCTCTTGTTGCAAAGGTGGAAAAGTTACAAAATGTAAGAAAAGACAAATTAAGTAAGGCTAAAAACCTAAGAAATGTAACTCAAGATCTTATGCAGAGTGGCAACGTAAAAGAGGTAAAACATACACTGGAAAAAATCGTGCTTTTGTGTGAGGAAGCCAAAACTGCTCATGTGGCTCTGTTGCCTTTAATGTCCACTGAAGAAAGTGACATACAAGACACTTGGTTTGCTGCAAAATTGATTGTAGAAAACTGTTTCATTTCTGAGGTTGAAAAATGGTTGGTACGTGATCATGGTGGTGAGGATGATGATGTTCACCCCGATGACAGCATATCAAATGTTGCCAGTAGGCATTCTCACCAAAAAAGCATATGTAGTGGTAAAGGAAGTACCAAAAGTGGTCAAAGCAGCAATAAAAGTGGCAAAACAACAGCTACATCTCTCATTAAAGCAGAAGCAGAAAAGGCTGCACTTCTCGCTAGAGCTGCAGCTTTAAAGGGAAGACATGCTCTGGAGGAGCAGGAAGAGCAGCTGAGAAGAAAAAGGGAGCAGCTCGAGATTGATGCTGAAATAGCTGCATCCACTGCAAAGTTAGCAGTTTTTCAAGCTGCCACAGAACGTTCCAGCAGCTCACAAACACCTTCTGATGGAATGAATTCTTACTTGCAAAGGAATGAAAAACAAAACCCAAGTTCCAAAGGACTCAATCCTGCAGCATACTCATTTAAACCACACACATGGAGTGCAATGCCACAAACAAGCTTTATAGTGGCCCAAAAGGATTCGAGTGCACACTCTGAGGGAAAAACGCAGCAGATCTTTGGACCAAAATATGAGACAAAGCGGAAAAAGGAAACAGAAACATTTGAAACAATGCAACATGGAGATACACAGCAAAACCTCTCACTGCCAGCCAATAAGGTGCAAACTGCATCAGTGGAGCAACAGCATTTACATTCTGTACCAGTACAAGGAGACCTGTGTACCATAATGCACCGACAAAACGAAATCACAGCAGCTTTGGTTCAACAACAGCGCTTAATGTCCTTACCTTCTCGAGACATTCCAGCATTCGACGGCGATCCTCTTCAGTATAAAACCTTCATAAGAGCTTTTGAACATAGCGTGGAAGCAAAGACTAGCAAAGCTGATTGCCTTTATTATCTAGAGCAATTTACAAGAGGGCAGCCCAGAGAACTGGTGAGGAGTTGTCAGCACATGATTCCTGACAGAGGTTACCAACTGGCTAAAGAGCTTCTCCAAGAACACTTTGGAAACCAATATAGGATTGGGGCAGCCTACATGGAGAAGGCTTTGGCTTGGCCTGCAGTGAAGGCAGAGGACGTGGGAGCACTGCGAGCCTTTTCTCTGTTTTTGCGAAGTTGTTGCAATGTAATGGAGGAACTACAATATGTGCAGGAGCTGGACATGCCAACGAACATGAGAGCAATCATGACAAAGTTGCCATTTAAGTACAGAGACAAATGGAGGATACAGGCATATGAAATACTGGAGAGGTATAATCGCAGAGCCTGCTTTAAAGATATGGTCTCATTTATCGAACGCCAAGTTAAGATAATTTCTGATCCACTTTTTGGAGACATCCAAGATACGGTAGGTGGTGTGCCTGCTTCAAAGAGTGTTAACAAGTTCAAGCCACACTCAAAGTTCAGCAAGGTCAGAGGTAACAGCTTCGCCACAATTACTGTAAGTGGTACAGCCGAGGGTTGTGGAAGTTTAAGCTCAGTCCCGCAACGGCCGGACTTGAAGGGAAGCACGCAAGAAGCATGTGTCTGTTGCTCTCAGTTTCACAGACTGGAAGAGTGTCCAAAACTGAAAGGGAAGAAGCATCGGGACAAAATTGAGTTTTTGAAGGAAAAAGGGATGTGTTTTGGCTGCCTGTGTAGTGGACACAGGAGCAAGTATTGCGACAGGCGCTTAACTTGTGAAGATTGTGGTCAGAACCATCCTACGGTGCTTCATATCTCTGGAAAGACAAGAGCCAGCACAGGAAGTGAACACACTAAGGGCACAGCGCACATTAAACCACCTACATCAGAAACTTGTGGACATACAGGGGCCGGAAAGGAGGGTAGCATTTTGCCTATCTTGCCAGTTCAGGTCAAATCCATCAGAGGAAGTAAGATAATACAGACATATGCATTCCTGGATCCTGGAAGTACGGCTACTTTCTGCTCAGAGCATCTTATGCAAAGGCTGAACATTACTGGTAGGAAAACCAGTTTCCTTTTGCGCACTATGGGACAAGAAAGGGTTGTTTCAACTAGCACCCTGAATGGGTTGGAGGTGGCTGCTCTTGGCAGTAACCGCTTCTACAGTCTCCCAGAAGTACTCACACAAAATAACATGCCTGTGACCACAAGTAACATTATCACACAGGGAGAATTGCAGAAATGGCCATATCTCTCTGATGTACAGATCCCATGCATTGATGCTGATGTTGAACTGTTGATTGGTACCAACGCTCCTAAGGTATTGGAACCATGGGAGGTCATCAACAGCAGAGAGAATGGCCCATATGCAACACGAACTGTACTTGGCTGGGTAGTTAATGGTCCCCTTCGAGATGGAGAGAGCAGCAGGCCTAAAACAGGATTCTCAGTGGCTGCTGTCAATAGGATTTCTGTCTGTAAGCTGGAGGAAATGCTGAGCAACCAATACAGTCATGACTTCAATGAGCGAAGTTCAGAGGAACAAGGAGTGTCAAGAGAAGATATTAGGTTCCTAAAGATAATGGAGGAGTCAGCACAGCTGCAGAATGGACATTACAGCTTGAAAATGCCCTTCAGAAAGGACCAGTTTTCACTTCCTAACAACCTTCCTATGGTTAAGCAAAGACTGCTGGGATTAAAGGGGAAGTTCAGGAAAGATGAACTATTCCACAAGGAATATACCAGCTTCTTCACTGATGTAATTAGGAACGGCTATGCAGAGAAAGTGCCTCAACATCAGCTGGAAGGTGAAAATGGAAGGCTCTGGTATTTACCCCATCATGGTGTATACCATCCCAAAAAGGGTACATTGCGTGTTGTGTTTGACTGTTCAGCTGAGTTTAAAGGAACTTCACTCAACAGCCAGCTGCTACAAGGCCCAAACCTCACTAGTTCACTGTTGGGTGTTCTAACCAGATTTAGACAGGAGCCAGTGGCATTTATGGGAGACATTAAATCTATGTTTTACCAAGTTAGGGTGGCTGAAGAGGACAAAGACTTCCTACGCTTCCTGTGGTGGCCTGAGGGCAACGTGAACCAAGAGATGGAAGAATTTCGAATGGCAGTGCATTTGTTTGGGGCCGTCTCTTCCCCAAGTTGTGCAAGTTATGCACTCAGGAGAACTGCAGAGGACAATCAGGCTAACTTCTCACTAGAGGTTGTGGAAACAGTCAGAAGAAACTTTTATGTTGATGACTGTTTGAAAAGCTCGCGCTCAGACGAGGAGGCAGTTGCCATGGTTCAAGCTCTCACCAAAATCTGCCAAAAGGGAGGCTTCACTTTGACAAAGTGGATCAGTAATAGCCGGACAGTACTGCAAACCATTGAAGAGGAGCACAGATCGAAAGACTTAAAAGAACTGGATCTGGATAGAGATGAGCTTCCAGTCGAACGAGCTCTGGGGCTGCAATGGTGTGTGGAGACCGACACATTTAAGTTCAAAATGGCGACGAAAGAACAACCACAGAGCAGGCGAGGAATGTTGTCTATAATCAGCTCTGTATATGATCCTCTGGGCTTCCTTGCCCCAGTAACCCTCCCAGCCAAAGTCATGCTGCAAGAGCTCTGTCGGAGACGTTGTGGATGGGACGACAACATACCTGCAGACATTGGCCAACAGTGGAGAAAGTGGCTGGAAGACCTGAAAAAATTGGCAGCATTCAAAGTGGAAAGATGCATTAAGCCCAAAGACTTTGGACAGCCCATTAAGGCACAACTGCACAACTTCTCTGATGCTAGTCAGGGTGGATTTGGTACTGTTACTTACCTCAGGATTGAAAACTGTAAGATGGTCCATGTTTCTTTCCTGTTGGGTAAGGCAAGAGTTACCCCTCTAAAACCAATAACCATTCCCCGTCTGGAGCTTGCGGCTGCTGTTCTAGCTGTACGGGTGGATCGGATGTTGAGAGCGGAGTTGGAGCTGCCACTATGTCATTCAACTTTCTGGACGGACAGCACCGCAGTGCTCAAGTATATAAAAAATGAGGATAAGCGTTTCCATATATTTGTATCAAATAGGGTAACAACTATTAGAGATGCAACGGAAGTCTCTCAGTGGAGGTATATTAATACCAAGAACAACCCTGCGGACTATGCCTCCAGAGGTATGAAAGTTGGAGATCTGCTGAATGGGGGTAGCTGGATTGAGGGCCCGAAGTTTCTCCTTGACCCAGAAAAGGATTGGCCTGCAGACATCACGGAGGTCACAATTGCAGATGATGATTTGGAGGTCAAAAGAGAAGCTACAGTAAATACCATCATTGTTCAGGGCTCTCCGACTGCTACAGATCAGCTCTTATCATACTTTTCAGATTGGAGGAGACTCAAAGTGGCAGTGGCATGGGTTCTCAAATGGAAGAGAATTCTGCTGCAGTTGAAACAAAAGAGAAAGGACTTACATGCTCTTGAGCTCCACAGAAAGGAGGCAGGTGGACCATCTCTCGATGTACCACTGGAGATGGAGATGGTCAAAAGAGCCATTGAAAGCCAGATGTTGTCAGCTGAGGATCTCTGGGATGCTGAAATGGCCATCATTCGCTACAGTCAACAAAAGAGATTCAAGGAAGAAATTGCTGCCCTATCAGCTGGAAAATCTGTGTCAAGGGACAGTTCTGTGTACAAGCTTGATCCACGTTTGCAGGATGGATTTTTGAGAGTAGGAGGACGATTGAGTAAGGCTGCTTTGCCAGAAGAGACTAAGCATCCACTCATTCTGTCAAAAGATCAACACATCTCTACGCTCATATTGAGGCATATTCACCAACAAGTGGGCCATAGTGGAAGAAATCACACTCTGTCAAAGCTGCGCAACAAGTTTTGGATAACAAACTCCAATGCAGCTGTGAGGAAAATTATATCACAGTGCAGATTCTGCAGGCGATATAAGGGAAGAGTAGGCGAGCAAAAAATGGCAGACCTACCAAAGGAAAGGCTTCTTCCTGATCTCCCTCCCTTTACAAATGTCGGAGTAGATTATTTTGGGCCTTTGGAAGTAAAGAGAGGTCGGAGTCTTTGTAAACGTTATGGTGTTATCTTTACCTGTCTCGCAAGCAGAGCCATTCATCTGGAAGTAGCTCCATCCCTGGAAACTGATGCATGTATCAATGCTATTCGAAGGTTCATCAGTCGAAGAGGACAAGTGTCCAGTATGCGTTCAGATAATGGAACCAATTTTGTGGGAGCGGAGAAAGAGCTGAGGGAAGCGCTATCATCATTAAATCACAACCGGATACAGGGAGTTCTTTTGCAAGATGGCATCCAGTGGAACTTTAACCCACCTTCAGCATCACACCATGGTGGTGTCTGGGAACGTGCTATCCGGATGGTAAGAAAAGTCCTCACTTCCGTGCTGCACTTGCAAACTCTGGATGATGATGGTCTGCATACAGTCCTGTGTGAGGTTGAGTCTATATTGAATGGTCGTCCCCTCACCAAGCTCTCAGACGATCCTAACGACCTCGAGCCTCTCACTCCTAACCACATTCTTCTGATGAAAGGGAAACCAGTCATGTCACCTGGACTTTTCAACAAGGATGATGTATACGTGAAAAGGAGATGGCGACAAGTGCAATACATTGCAGATCTATTCTGGAAAAGATGGGTACAGGAATACCTCCCTCTGCTGCAAGAACGCTGGAAATGGAATCAGAAAAGGAGAAACTTCGTTCCTGGTGACATTGTTGTTGTAATGGATCCTGCTGCTCCTCGTGGATCATGGCTCCTGGGCAGAATTTTGGAAACTTTCCCTGACAAAAAAGGATTAGTACGCTCTGTGCGTCTCCAGACGAAGACAAACATCTTGGAAAGACCTGTCAGTAAGCTTTGCTTGTTGCAGGAAGCCACAAGCAATTATGGATAAGATATAGTGACCAAAAAACAAAACAAAAAAAAAAAGGGTTATGGTTACAAATGTTTGAGGTTTTTGTGTTGTATGGTTCACTTTGTATGCATGTCACTTAAGATATGGCTCTAATTGTTTACACATGAAGGTAATTGTAATGTCCGTGGGCATTCAATTAGGGGCCGGCGTGTTAGAGCCATTTATATATGTCTGTGTATGTTATGGTAATTGCCAATTGCCACAGTAGGTGGCGTATCAAGCAGCAGCACACAGAAAGGTACAAGTAGAGGAAGAGGCAATTAGTCCTCAGGTGTGTTGCTAGCTGGGAGAGGCACACAGTTTTTTCGACCGCTGTGCAGAGGCCCATCTGTAAGCTTTGTTGGTGAGGATGCAACGTAACAAATAAATGCCTCGTACTACCAAACCCACAGATGTCGTGATTTGCTAAATGGAGCCGCCTCATGACGACGCGTCGATTAATTTCCCAATAGCAGCCCCTCATTGTGGCTTCGGTTTTGTTTGGCGAGATCAAGTCGCAACATTAACATTTATGCTTCATTTGTAAATAGCAATAACAATTACAGTTTATAGTATGATTTAAAATTAGGCAGGGTTGAAAGTCCAAAGTTTTACCTATAGGGGAAACATAAAACAGACATAAAAGGCCAGTTTTATTTGATGAAGCCTGAGCTCTTATATTTTCCTTTTGTTGTCAAGTCAGTGTGACAAATATCACAATAGTATCACTTAAATGTCAAATAATTCAAAATTGTATCGACTTTCAGTAATTGCAGCACTTCTAAGTTTGCATTTGTGTAGAATTTTTAGGTTTACATTATTAAAAAATAAAAGTCCCACAATAGAAACCGAGTGCAGCAGAAGTCAGTACAGCTGTTATTATTGAGATTCAAATCTCTCAATACATTTTGTGTCCAACTTTTTTTTTCTCATGACACAAAAAATACCCCGGAGGTGCCTATTTGGATGTAAGTCAGGCGACAAACTTGGCCAAGTCATAGTTTTCACACGTTAGATTTCAGCAGTGTGCTGTGGATCGCTATAATGCTGGAATATTCCTCTACCGCCAAGCATCTGCAGTCTGAGAGTCCTCTTGTCTGGCAGGCATTCATGTGCCATCTATAAATTTCATCTCCCCAACACCTTTAGCACTCATGCAGCCCCACAGAACCACACTCTCTTCCATGTGCTTCACTGCCAGGACTATACATCCACAGTAGCCATGGCCATGGCATAGGCCTAGCCACGGCTACTACTGTGGCCATGGTTAGGTCCATGCCAAACATGCTGGACCCCATCTGAGTTAAACAACACGCTCTTGGTCTGATCTGACCAAAGAATGCAAGGTTGTTTTTCCTGGATGCCATCTAGATTTACATCATGCATTGTCATTCACACTGTCTGAGCTCTCTGAAGCTCTGATTTCATTTGATCACTGCTGTGTCAAGTCTGAACCACTCGTCCGTCTGTTCTTCAGAGGCAGATTGTGAAAGCAGTGCTCGGTCTGTGGCATCATTTTATAAGGATGGCCACTGCGACTCTGATTAGTGGCACAATGGCCTGTTCTTTACCTTCTGATTACTGTTACAAATGTGTTTTGACTGATTTTTGGTTAGTAACTGATCTTAATGTATCCTCCCAAGTGTCACAGTGAGATTTTTTTGGTGTCTCTGGCAAGTCTTTCCTGTGTGGAAACAGCCTGAGAAAGTTCTGATGGTCATGTTTTTTAACCATTGTCATGTAGTAAAGTGTGCTAAAACTTGTTTCAGTGGTGGCACTGAGTTTCTACTTTGCCATGTCTTTTTAAATGAGCTGTTTTTAACTGCTCATAAAACTCAGAAATAAGTTGGAGGAGATGCAATTTGGAAACTTTTGACATTTTTGTGATTTTTCCAGGGGTTTACTCACTTCTGTTGTGTATTGTAATTTTTAGTTTTGCAGACTGACTTTGCTATAAAAGTCATTGTCAGTGTTGTTAATGTGGCAAAAAAGATGAATTCCATGAAAACATGTAACAAGGAGCGGCTTTTATTCTGAAGGAGCTGCTGCTGTGGATGTAAACACAGCTTGGGGGTACGTTAGGTAAGACTGCTGGTACGTTTTTTTACATCTGAGACGCCTGTAAGTTTGACTTGCAGACAATTCAGTGTTGAAGGAATTATCTGTGTGAATTTTTAAAATGTCACTGCCAATAAATCCGCGACAGCTTCGTTTAAAAAAGCTTCTGCTAGCTGCTTATTTGTTTACTTCGTGTTGTAGTGTGAGGATACGGAGTCCAGAAAGGCTATTCCAACAATTAGGATGGCTGCTATGCGTGTTTATATTAACCGTTGGACTGTAATTTAATCAGATTAAACAGAGCAGCTAATACAAATCAGGAGCCAATATCTGCACGAAAAGGAATCAACGGAACCAAATGAACCTTGACCCACTTTTGAGCTCAACGGTCTCGTAGTAAGCTAGCTAGCTAACTGACTTCCACTTCGACTTTGTCACATTTCTACTTCAGTTATGCAGTTATTCTGAGTTAACTAGCTATAATGAATAGAAATAAAACAAGTTTCGTTTTTTTCTGATTTCTTTTGTGCTGTTAAAGTTATAGACACAACTGACGTTAGCTTGACTAAACAAATACAGAAGGAAAACAGACATTTTAAAGCAGCATAAAATATGAGTTTTAGGCAGTTAGTGTCTGAAAAATACTAAATATGTAAAGGAAACAGAGAGAATCCAAAAAATATCTACAATGAGAAAACTGTGTTTTTGCTGGGGCTAAACAATTAGTCGAAATATTACTGAATTTGCAGTGTGGCCAAGTGCAACATCCAAATCACTTAAAATGTGTCACAGCATTAAAATTATTATAAATGAGTCATTTTCCTCCTGTATTCTGGATTACAAATGATAGTCTCCAGATGTAATGGTTCATGCTTGTTTGGTACAGACTGCAGTATAAATTCCATCGTCACTTTTATTAATTCATTTAACAATTTCCTCTAGGGTTAATAAAGTTGATCTTATTTATTTAATTAATCTTTATTCTGATTTTTAATACAATGAAGTGTAGAGGCCTCATTTACTTTAATGTAGCCAAGTAAGAAATTAACAGAAGTTAGCACACAAAGAAAAAACCTAAATATCAATCAAAATATTAAAGGGCTAAGTTAGTTAAATAATAAACACATATTAATGGGAGCATTTAAGTTTGTTAATGCAAATTAATCAGCTAATACAAGAGAAGCTAGAAATAAAATTCGATGAAATTACAAACTTATATCTTGTGGACAAAAATTGATCCAGCTTTAAATTGAAGATGTAGCTCAGTAGAGCAGCTGGCGTTTGCTGCATAGTCCAATTATTAAAGTACGTGTCGTGAAAGCACACATTAAAAGTGATGAAACACTAAATGGGTTAAAAGCATGTAAAAGCCTTATAAATAAGTACAACCTAGTGTCTGCAGAGAGTGAGGGCTATCTACCCTTAGCATTCAGTGAGGTGAGGAGAAGTGTAAATATCACAAGTAATAAACATTAAAAAAAAACATTGATAAACAGTTGACACGGATGCATGCAGGCATAAATGTCCCCATAATCCAGTACTGTATTTGAAGTGTGTTAAAACAATAGAACTCAGAAATGTCCTACTGGTATTTTAAGGGGTTCATGAATGTGAAGGTCAAAGATCTTCACAGCAAAGAGCCACATGTCATAACGCCTTTTATACTTACTAGTTCCAAGTTCAGGACAGAAAGACTCTTACACCTCCCCTGCATACTTAGGCATAAACTATCCATCCATCCATCTGTCTATCTGTCTATCTATCTATCTATCTATCTGTCTATCTATCTATCTATCTATCTGTCTGTCTGTCTGTCTGTCTGTCTGTCTATCTGTCTGTCTGTCTGTCTGTCTGTCTGTCTGTCTGTCCGTCCGTCCGTCCGTCCGTCCGTCCGTCCGTCCGTCCGTCCGTCCGTCCGTCCGTCCGTCCGTCCGTCCATCCATCCATCCATCCATCCATCCATCTATCTATCTATCTATCTATCTATCTATCCATCTATCTATCTATCCTTAGTTAGGTCACCATGAACTCTTACCTAGACAGCGCCCACAATCTTTCCAGTGAAAGCAGAGAGAATGTGCAGGTGTGAAGACAGTTAATATTTTCCTACTGAAAGCTGAGTAAACAATAAAGAATAAATAATTTTATATTCCAACACAGTGCTGATGGATAAATTGCCTCAATAAGCGGTTTTTACACTGCAGTGGGAAGCATTATTTATTTCTGTAAAAGAAAACAATTTTTGTTGTAATTTAGTCACCAGATTGGACACATGATATTTTAAAGTCAACCTCGCAACTAGATTCTCAATTTCTATTTGTTCCAGTGGAAGGCAAATGTCAAAATGACCACTCCTGCTAAAATTGGGACTCATATCTTGATTGCAGTATCTGAAAAAGTAATCACAGTATGATTGTTAATTTTTCTTTTTTTGCACATCTTTCAGCTGCAAGGTTTATCCAGCTACAATAATTTGAATGCTTTATCTAATGTTATTGTATTGGCTTCCTCTTCTTTCGTCAGGCTGAAGGTCTTGAGCCATGTCAGTGTGCTCAGCCCTCCTGAACCGACGTGTGGCCAGAGGCTGCTGCAGGTTGTGGTCCGGTGTTCCTCGTCCACTGGTCCACGTCAGATCAGCCAGTGTAGCAGAGCCAGGCACAAGGAGGTCTGACGAGGAACAACTCTGGGAGGCAGCAGGCCACCTTCCGTTCACCAGAGCCAAGATAGGATCGTTTTTTCAGGAGAAAGCAGTGCTGAAGAACCCGTTTCTAGAGGATGCTTTGCTCAGAGGATACCTGAGGAGACACCTGCCCCAGGAGGTGAGCAGGAGGCATAGCCGAGTCTTCAGCTGCAGTTGGAAATGTACTAAACAGTGCTACATTTGGATTCTCTAATACCTGACAAAGTGTGTCATAATAATAGAGACGAAGAGCAGGAGTCACATTAACTAATGATGTACATATAAAGTGTATATTACAGTATTATAATGGGGTCCTTTGAAATTGTGCTAGCAAGCTGTGTGGGTATTAATGAGCTGGAACACATGGTAAAGAGGCTACTGGACAAATATGTTTTAACTATGTGTGATTCATATTTTCCCTCAGTTTTGCTGCCACATCATCACATAAGTCATTTTCTACATCAGAATAACAGCCAGTAACAAACCCAATATTGTTTCAGGATCCATTGCTCTTTTATTTCCAATTAAAAGGACCTAAAGTTGTGGCAACTTAAGCAAACAGCTGGGCAGGATCAGTCTTGTTCATAATCTGTGTGATTTCATGTGTATAAACTTGTTCACAGGTGGTTTTCTCAGACTTGTGTGCTTTTGGAGAGCGAGTTGCAAAAGAGGTGGACGGTTGGGGCAGAGAGTGTGAGGTCACCCCTCCCCGACTGGTGCACTTTGATCCGTGGGGTCGCAGAGTGGACAACATAGTGACCTCTGAGGCCTGGAAACGCATGAAAGAGCTCTCAGCACAGGAAGGACTGGTGGCCATCGGCTATGAACGATCATTTGGGGAGTGGAGGTTTGGAGGCTGTTGTACTACATTTTGCAGTTTCGCATGTGCATTACTCTTTAGTTTAAAACACAGTCTTTGTCTGTTTCTAATGGGATACACTCTGTGTGTGTGTGTGTGTTTCAGTCGTGTTTACCAGATGAGCAAGTTGTACATTTTCTGTCCTTCGTCTGGTCTCTACACCTGTCCTCTGGCCATGACTGACGGAGCTGCAAAGGTCATCCAGGTGTGTTCAAACATGTCAAACTATCATTAGTAAGTTAGTCTCAAACATTGTCTTTACCTGCAATCCCAACATTCATTGTGAAATGTTTTGATGTATGATCCCTGAGCAACTCAGGAATCTGCTGTCAATAATAACATTAAAAATTTTGATGAGATTTAAGTGTGTTCATGTGGATTAAGCCAGCGGTTAATTGTTGGCTTTTTGCTGTAACCTCATTACTTAAAACTACAGTAAACAAAAACCTGTTTTTATGTTTTCTACATAATTAGCTGTGCTAGACAGGGAGAATAATGTGGCAACACTGCAGCATGATGAAGAGAAAATGCATTATTTTAAATCTCAGAGTTAAACTGCAATAAAAAAGTCTAAGAATAGGCTTCCACACAGTAAAGGACAAATGCTGTGATCTTCTCACAGAGCCTTCATCACTGATAAATGAAACATGTGCCAGGTATTGTTTCAAAATATTGTACATAGTTGGAAGAGTCAGACATCACTGTGCAGTTACATGTAAACTAGAATTTTAGAGTAGTGGGATTGTTGAAGTACATGTAAACATGTTCTCATTTTAACCTGATTTATCCCAACAACTTTTTGTAGTTTGTACATAGTGAGTGACTGTCTGGCTGTGTGTGAGAAGTCCATAGGTGTTTCGTGGCCAGTAGAAGAAGCCTACAGTCGTTTGACCACCCGTCAGCCTGAACATTTCTGGACGTCTGGACAGTGGATGACTGAGAGACAAGGAGGATCTGATGTGGGTCAGTATTTGTCCCACTTGACCCAGATTACAAATGGCACTTTGTGTATTTTAAGGGTCAACTTTTTAAATTGTCATAAAATTATATATACAGGCCAGATGCAACACTTAATTGTCATCATGTGTTATTTGTGGACGAAGTTCTATGTTTATATGTCCACACAGTTCCTGCTTTTTGGTTTTGTTACACAAAACAATAGTATTTATGGTAATACTTAATGAGTTCCTTCTCTATCTTTGTCAGCCAGCGGCACCGAGACGGTGGCTGTTCCCCAAACTGATGGTTCATACAAACTACACGGCTTCAAGTGGTTCACTTCCGCTACAGACGCAGACATGACTCTCACACTGGCCAGAGTCCAGGACAGAACGGGAGCAACCACACCAGTACACATTCCACCTTCCACTCCTCATCATCTGTCAACACACACTTTGAATGACATGCAGAGTGACGTCACTGCACTGTGTTTGTGTTTGTCTCTGTCCTGCAGGGAAGCAAAGGTTTGTCTCTGTTTTATGCAGAGGTGAGTCGAGATGAGGACGGCCGACTGAGAGGTATTGAGGTCCAGAGACTGAAGGACAAGCTGGGAACACGACAGATGCCGACTGCTGAGTTACTGCTGGATGGTCTGCCAGCACACAGGGTCAGGTACACACTCCGGGTTATCAGAGTAATGATAAACTGTAATCGATGCAGTTCTAATCAGTGACTTTTTTTTACAGTAAAGTCAGATACAGCTCACTACAGCTTTGTGGAGTGAGAACAAGCAGAACCTTTGTGGCGTTATTCTGCCAAGTGGAAAATTTATAGTGTTGTTCTTAACAAAGAGCAAGTGACCACAAGAAGATGTCAGTAACACATTTAATCCTCAGCATCTTTTAACCTTCACCAACTGAACCACAATACAATCTTTTAGTTTCATATCTCCCAGTTCCTATGTTCTCAGTGGTGTTGTTGTCCACATCTCCTAAAAGTAGACAAAAAAGAAATCATATAAGACAAACAGAGACCAGAAAGCCAAACCAATAAAAAAATCTCAAATTAAATTTAAGTGGGGTTAATTCACTCTGCAGAATCTTCTCCTTTTTCCTTTGTGTGACAGGACACTAACACTAAATAGGGTAACATGGATTTGAGACGCAGCTTTTGTTGATACTGAAAGACCCAGGAACCCAGGCCGCTATGGGCAGGTTTGAGCTTATTTTTACATGTGTCCTGCCACCAAAGTTATGAAAAAAATGCTCAGACAATGACAAAATAGCACATAAAATACCAGTACTGTTTCTGGCCTCTGACTGGATCGGCAGACTGCAGCTCGACTATAAAATTACCTGTTGCAGATTGTCTCTCAGAGCATCCAAATCAAGTAAACTGAAACACAATCCCATTGCTTGAGAAGAATCACACACTAAAAACTGGCTCTGACTGTTGTATGAATCATAACAAATTAGTATTTTAAATGAAATGTTATTTTACTTACGTTTTCACACATGCAGCATTTCAAGTTTGCAGCCTGAGGCAAATAGCTGTGATGCACAGGATAAATGATGCCCACCTCATAAACACCACAAAAACACAATTACTGCATAAATGACCTGGCTGATGTGTAGGGTGTGTGTTTATTTTGTAGTAACATTATGTCATTAGAATGTGTGTAGACAGTGGTGCATCCATGTCTAGCACTGTGTTCGCAGACTGTGGCTTTACCAACAGGTCTGTCCTGCTACTTTAAGGTAGCTGCATGGATTTAATGGACTGAATTCATACAGTATAGAGCAGCTGTGGACAATTGGTACTGTAACAGTGGCTGAATCATTTTGTAGTGCTAAAAATCATGCAAGGTTTTTCTTCTTTTGACCATTTCCACGCAGACTTGTCTTTTTTAATTTAAAATGCAACACTACATGTACTAGAAACAGGACACAGTTTCCTTGTAATTTAATCTTGCCGTTGAAGCTACACTAGCTCATTTGTTTTGATATTAACTGAATATTTCAAAATTCTTGACATCCTATTTTTTTTCTCCAATAACAGCTGTCAGAGGAAGGGAGAGGAGTCGCCTCCATAGCTAACATGCTAACTATTACCAGGATCCACAACAGCATCTCTGCAGCGTCCACGATGAGAAGGCAGGATACTGCTCACTCTACTGCACTGAATCCTGCACTGATTTCTATAAGTAAGCTGATTATTAATGTGTGCGTCTGTGTGTGATCACAGGGTGCTCCAGTTAGCTCGTGACTACGCCACTCGCCGCACAGCCTTTGGAAAGCTCCTTAAAGACCACCCACTGCACATACAGACTCTGGCTAGGATGGAGGTAAGCTGGTAGAGAGTGAATAAAAACTCTATGCAAAGTTTCCCATCATGCTTCACCCACGTCTGCTTCTGGCACGGACAGGTGGAGACTCGTGGAGCCTTTCTGCTGGTGATGGACGTGTGTCGTCTGTTGGGCAGAGAGGAAAGTGGCATAGCGACACAGCTTGATTCACACCTCCTACGTCTGCTCACCCCTGTGGCCAAACTGTACACTGGGAAACAGGTGGACAGCATGTGTCTCATATGTGTGTGTGTGTGAGGGTGTGTGTGTGATGTGACACTAAATTATCATTTGGTTGTTTGGATTGTTTCACTTTTTTGTCGCACTTGTCTCAGGCAGTTGCTGTGGTGTCAGAGGGCTTGGAGAGCTTCGGAGGACAAGGCTACATCGAGGACACTGGGTTACCTGGGCTACTTCGTGATGCACAGGTGAGGTCAAAACCAAACGCTTCACAGTCTTACAGTTTGTACTTTTCAAACTTGTCTTTTCCTCTCTCAGGTGTTGAGTATATGGGAAGGCACAACAAACGTTCTGTCTCTGGATGTGCTGCGCTGTGTGGCTCGTAGCTCAGGAATGGTTCTTCACGCTTACTTCACCCATGTCAAGGTACGACAGTCGATCCTGTCAAACAAGTTTGGCGTCTAGAATCGGTGATGGAGCCGAGCAGGAATGTGAAATGCACTTGTTTTCTTCTCCATGTAGTCCCTGCTTGCTGGAGCCTCCAGTGTTTCCTCACTGGCCCCAGCTGTGAAAGCAGTCGATGGTTCCCTCTCTGAACTGGAGGAGTTTGTTCAGGTAGCAGCTGCCAGAGGACAGAGCTACCTGGAGCTAGCAGCCAGAGACCTGGCATACAGCCTGGCTCGCATCTACACAGGTACCGCACACACACACACTCACATAAAATAAGAGCTGCAACGAATAGGCAATTAATCGATCAACAGAAAATAAATCAGCTGTTTACATTTTGTGTTTTATAATCAATAAATAATTTTATTTAATTTCTAAGCAAAAATTGCAAAAGTTGTCTCATTTCAAGTTCTCAGACATGATGCTTTTTGAAATTTGAAAACATCACCTTAGGCTTAGGGACACTCCATCTTATAGACAGTCTGATCATCTGACTAATCAGTAACAAGATCAATCAGATCACATTTACCTGCATACAGCTCACTCTCTCTCTGCATGTTACCAGGTGCCCTTCTCATTGATCATGCATGCTGGAAAGGAGCTTCTCCATCTGACAGCTATGCAGCTCTCAGGTAAAAAAAAACCCACAACAAATCTAATATGATACTAATACAACTAAAATGTTGCGTTTGTGTATCATGTATGTTTTTATTTTCCTTCATCAGGTGGTGTGAACAAGACTTGTGTCCCGTGGCAACTAAACAGAAGAGAGGCTGCTATGACTCCAGAACTCCACCGCTTGATGCTGCACTGGTCTACGATCAGCCGATGGGAGACTGAATGATTATTGAATACTGATCACTTTATCATCTGCTTTTGCTGAGCCCCATTTTAACACAGCGCCACACAGAGTCACTGTATCCCATTAAAGATGAAAATCCAGTCCTGAATAAGCACATGAATGAAACTGAGAATGGATTTCAAATGTAATCTAGTCTGTATGTAGCATTTATGTAATTTAGTATCTTTTATAGTTTCTTATGTATATATAATATCTACATTCTTTTAAATATGAATGCTTAAAAAGTGCATAAATACAACAAGACCAGGGTTTTCCCACAGTTATTAGATTTCGAAACCGTGAGCAAGCAAACATCATCAGATTAACAAGATCACAAGTCAGAGGGAAGAAGGGAACCAAAGCTGATGCAGCTTTTTTGGAGCTTCACGTGAATGCTGCCTTCTGGGACTGTTGGAAAAACGAGCGAACTGATGTGTGATCTTCTAAAGCTGTTGAAACAATGGGAACTTAACCTGATTCTTTTGACTTGTGTTGGGATTAATTCTCTTGTGTGTTAATTGAGTCTGTCTGCGTTATTGTGCCTTAAAACTGTATGTCTGAAATGTAATTAAGGCAAAGAAAGCTGACAACACTGCCGATAGATGCACAACAGCTTCTTGAAATCAAATGAATAAAGAATATGTAAAATACACAAGTAATGTTTTCTACACTTCTCTGTAGAATTTTATATTTGCTGTAGACATTTATTACCTGATTAAGAAAAGTATAGATTTGCAGTACTTACACTTGAATGTTTATCTGACAGTTTTAGTTACTAATCAAGAATATTTTTTTTAAACAAAACATAAAGAACTTGTGAAATATGATTTGCTTGAGATTAAACAACACATCACTCACTTAGCAGACAGAAAACTAACTGAACTATTTTAATAGGGTTTTTTTTAATGCCAAATATTCCATGGTAGCAGCTCTATGCAACTATTAATAAGCTGATTTGTATTTATTAATAGTTTGACATTTGTACTATTGATTGGAACAAACAAGCATTGTGGAGCATTGTAAAGAAGTTTCTTTGGACCCACTATTATTTACAGATTTAAAAATAAACTGATCAATTCATCAAGAAAACAATTAACATATTGCAGTTTAAAAAAAACTTTAAAATGAGCAACTAGAGCATTAAAATCCTGCTTTTATTTTAATTCCTTGGCAATATTAGTCTAATATTATAATACACAACAGTATACCTTAAACCAATATTGTTTTTCTCCCTGCATTGAGTATTTTCAATACTTTGAGTACATTTACCTGATTACATTTGCATACTTTTACTAAACAGTTTTTTTTGGGAGAAGATTTGCTATACAGGTTTTTACAGGTATGTGGTATTTGTACTTACACTTAAGTCAAGTCCCCCTTCTGCTGTTATATTTCTGAATTTTTGAAAACTTCCAGTACAGGCAAACAACCCACCTTTTCATGTCTTATTTAGTACAAATCTTTTGCTTTGGCAAGTGTAAAATCAAGTGCAAAAATGGGCAGAATTTAAACTTAGAATTAAAGTACAAGTTCAAACATCAAAAACAGACAAAGAGCTTAGTTTAGCATCTGTTTTACCGCCTCTCCTGTTTGAAAGGCTAAGTTTACGAGGCGTCCTGAACGCGGCACAGGCCAGGCTGTTTAAACAGAGGAGGAGCTCCAGACTGAGGAGGTGAACAGAATGTACACGGACACTGGATCTGAGCTCTCACACTGTTTACAGGCTTAAACACCAAACAGAGCTGCTGGACTGAAGCCACCGCTACAGCAGCACCGACATGTAAAATCAGTCCGGTGAGTTCTTCGGGTTTTTCTCAGCTGACAGGTCCGAACCGCAGAACCGAACCCTCCGACCACAGACCTGATCCGCAGCAGAATGGACGCTGGATAAACTCACCATGTATCCCAGAGTTTTCCTGTCACTGCTGCTGCTGCTGTTTTCCTGTCACCGAGGGGTCACTTCAGGCACCAGGACCCCAAGGAACCAGCCCGGACTGTCTTCAAACGCAACACTGACCATGATGCCTGAGAGCAGCAGCGACGAGGTGAGGTCTGGTGGAAGCATGTTGTTTGTCATTTAGTTTATCAGGTGTTTGTGCGCAGTTTGGTCTGGAGCTTGCAGGTTTGTCAGCACGTGTTTTCCAGCTGTCACATGATGGCGTGAGCAGTTTAATTTGAGATGTTTACATCAGGGCAAAGTGTGACCTGTCAGGAGGAATCTCCAGGTGCAGGTGGACAGATCAGACAGACTGCAACTAAAGACTGTAGTCTACTGTTTTCTGTATTCATCAATCACTTGTTTGGTGTATAAAATGTCAGAAAAAAGGTTTGTTTTGTCCTCAACTTACAGATATTCAGTTTACTGTAATAGTGGATGGAAGAAATGAGAAAGCCATAACATTTAAGAAGCTGGAATCAAAGAAGTTAGATTTATTTTGCTTAAAGAAGTCACCAAAATTGATTAATTGATTATCAGAGTAGTTGGTGGTGCAGAAAGCAAATATAATTGAGATCAGAATTATTCATTCAGATGCCAGATTTTCATTTTTAATAAATTTGACAACAGTTGACAACTAAATATTTGATCATTGCCGCTCTGTTTTCTGTAGTCCACTGAGGGACACAGTGTGTTTTTCCTTCCGTCATTTCGAACAGTGACTGAAAATACAGGTAAAAATAACTATTCCCTGCCTCATACACATTCAAATGAAGGTCTAGATTTGTTTTAGTATTAATAAATCCAGTATTAATTCATTAAAAAAACAGAATCTCAATTTATCTCTCAGAGGCCCCACAGTTACCGTGTTCACTGTGCAGCATTTATTCAGTGGTAATCTGATTAACTGCACGCTTTGTTGGGAATATTCACCATTAAAATTGTATCTGGAGCTGAAATGGTAAAGTCAGGCAGGATTGAATCGGCCCTGTCCTGTTGAGGAGCCTTGCCTCCAAGTCTGATCTGAAGGTCTTTCTTAAAACATAATTTCAGTTAATATCTGATGAGGGTAAACACACAGTCTCTGACCACTTAATTAGATGACATGAACAATGCAATTCAGCACAACACTTGTACCTCATGTTCTATGTTTAGGAATCTTGTGGTGGCCTTTTTTTTTTGCAAGATATGCAAATTTAACTGTGGTTATTGCTGAGGTTGTAGATAGTGGTGATGATGTTGTACTAGACTGCATTATTACTCAGCCCTTACGTTTTTGCTGGCATTTATGTGCTTGTTTGTGTGTTTGTCTGTCTGTCTGTTAGCAGGATAACTTGAAAAGTTATGAACGGATTTTAATGAAATTTTCAGAAAAAGTTGATAATGGGACAAGGAACAGATGATTACATTTTGGTGATGTTCTGGATTACCATTTGGATCCAGGAATTTTTCGAAGGATTCTTTATCGTTATTATTACAAGATAGGACCATTTTCAGCGTATGTGCATGTAACTTCACAACAAAAGGCCAGACTGCTTGGCAAAAAAATACAGGATACGTTCACAATAGGTTCTATGAAATATCAAAATTTGATCTGGAACCTGGCAAAATTCTGGATATTCTGCTGATCCAGAACAGAATAAATTACGATGCTTGCACAATTTTGGGCACCGTAAGGTAACAAATGACGATACAAACATTCAATTAGCACCAAACTGTAGCTGAGAGTCTGCTGAATCAGTTTATAGGAAACAGATTTGTTGTAGCTTCAATAGTTATGGAGCTAGATCTAGACGAATACGACCATTACAGAAAAATATTGATTTTCATGAATAACTATTGAACTAACAACAACAATGATATCAATGTGATTCCAAATGCTAAAGGTATATTTTGGTTATCAATTAATCTACAGTGTATATAAAATGAATGTAGGACTATAGCACGGGGGAAATTACAGTATGGGTGGAAATGAGCTGCTTGGCGGAGGTCTGTGCTCTCCGAGTGCTTTTCTAGTACTGAAATGTGTTTCCCTACATGTTCGTAAATCAGGTGGTTCAAACATTAGAAACAGCTTGTTGTTTAATGCAGTCTCGTCTCTGAGGATGTAAATCAAAACACAGCATTATTGCTATCTTTGAAAATGTAGACTGTATGGCTGACTTATATTTGATCACATAAAACCTTAAGTTACTAGTGGCTGTACTTTTGTGCAGTTTTGACTGTGTGGTAACAATCTCTTAAGGTAACTTTGGGTAACTTTGACCTCTAAAGTCAATGCTGCACATCAATAAACAGGACTGCTCTATGGGAATATTGAATTTTATGCAACAGTGCAGTGAAGTTTTTCTGTCAGGTTTGCTGGAACATCCATTACCCTGGGCAATCTACTGATTTTCTTCAGAAATGCTTACATGCTGCATATAATCAATAGTGTTATGTTTTTAAAAGTACAGTAAAGTACTGTATTTTTTAGCATCTGAGTAGTGTCACATGTAGTCTGTAGTGTGTGTTGTACTTTAACAAGTAAATAATTGTTCTCATTACCTTCATAAATCACTACACTGATGAAAGAAAGAGACTTGATTTGATTTCACTTTGTTATCAGAATATTCCTAGAATAAAATTAGTCCAAAGGCATGATATTTAATCAAACAACAAATCTTACAACATATACTGCATCCGATAAATGTAAATAACCTACTCAGAACCCAAACTGTAATTTAAGTTTGACAGAATGAGGAACAAAGCAGTGCAACGGTCTGTGCAGATGTTCACATTCTGTTTAATCAATATTATAATTTTGCTGTGCCATTTGTCTCAGCACAGATCAACACGTTGAGCCATTTTAATAAGAAACTGGAAAACTTGTGTGTGTTTGTGTGTCCAGTGTGACCATGTGATGAACCGCAGTGCAGCAGACCGCTGTGCCTTTGTGAAGAACACACCGGACTGCACCATGGCAGACGGCTTCATCAACTACCTTTACGCGGCCTTCTGTCTGCTACCTCCCAACCTCACGCCTCTCACCATCACTCTCTTTGTAAGTGTGTGTGTGTGTCTGTGTGTGTTTCTGGGCGTGAAATGTTGTCATGCAGCAACATGAAACTTTGCATCTCAGATGACCTGATGAGGAAGTTGCTTCGCTGTGGGAGAACCGGGCATGACGTAAAACACCCTCTTCACTGTTTGCTACATAACGGATTTTTATTTGAACGTTTGACTTTTTCATTTCCTCTCTTCGCAACAAAACCAGAGTGTACAAGGTAGATCCTGCAGACAAAGTCTACCAAGAAAAAAGTACTGTTGTAGAAAATAAATGCCCTGCACTGCAGATTAGAACAATGAGATCAGTGGAGTCAACCAAGGCCATGTTTACCAGAGTGAATGCTGATTCTTGTTTATAGAGCATTTGTCTGAGTGCACAAGCTCAAGCAGTTCTTTGGTTTTCCACAAGTGTGTGTCACTAAAACAACAGTTTGAGTGACTTTGCTCTCTTGTGCCTCTCCACAGATTATATGGCTGCTATTTCTGTTTGTAATTCTTGGACTCACTGCTTCTAAGTTGTAAGTGTCTCTCATGTTGCCACTGTAATAATGTCCCTTTTTGTGTGTCCATAGTTTGAGCGATAGAAAATGAAAGGCCAATTTTGCAGACCACACACACACACACACACTTTTATTCCCTCAGCTTTGTCAGCTTAACGGTCACATGAAGAGGAGTCACATGACTAGTGTAGGGTTTTCATCGTCGTTTCACTTGAGTTGTAAAATTGTGAGATTTCCTCAAAGGAAGCACGGTCATTCCCACTCACTGGTGCACGACTGTAGCCGTAGAATAGTAAAGAAGCTGCTGTCGGTTTATATACAGTAGAATGTATTGAACTATTAAGATTATTTTGTGTAAATTCTGAGATGTACTCCTTTACTTGTGTTTATTTTTCCTTCCAGTTTCTGTCCCAACCTGTCAGCCATCTCCTCCACGCTACACCTCAGTCACAACGTGGCCGTATCCTTTCTCCTCGTCCTCTGAACACCACCCACATCTCTCAGTTTGCTTTTTCTTTTTAAGACTTGTTAGACTTCTAAATTAGACTTTTTTTGTGAGGAATATTTTTCTTGACTGCTGTCCGTGCTGAGGGCGTCACATTTCTGGCTCTCGGTAATGGAGCTCCTGACATCTTCAGCGCCATGGCGGCCTTCTCCCACCCACACACTGCTGGGCTGGCGGTCGGGGCTTTATTTGGTAGGAACAGTCTTACACACACATGCATCAAGATAAACAAATAGATTTTTAAAAAGTCTAAATTCCTGCAAATCTCTTTGTTCTTTCAGGAGCTGGTATATTTGTCACTACAATAGTTGCGGGTAACGTGGCGCTGGTCAAACCGTTCGCTGTGGCCTCCCGCCCGTTTCTACGTGATGTTACCTTCTACATGGCTGCAGTGTTTTGGACTTTTGTTATGCTGTACAGAGGAACCACGACGCTGGGAGAAACACTGGGTACACAAGAACACACACACACTAACACACAGAGGGACGTTATTTGAGTGTATTTTTGATCGGGTTTGTCTATGGGTCCTTACTTTGTAGAATTAGACCAACCTCTGTAACACTTTGAAATCTTACTAGACCTGACAGAGAGGACATTTTCTTGTCTGTGACCAACCTGTCCATTTTCTGCACTTTATGACTTTCTGTCCTGTTTGTTTGTGTGTTACGTAACAGGCTGTTTCAAAGGCCTGTTTAAGGATGTTTGCCACTCTTGGTACAAAGTTTATCTCTGAGTCAAGGAAGTCATGTTGGCAAAGATCCAGGAATTTATTGCTATTACAACTGTTGAACGTCACTGAAAGAAAGAACGCTGACTCATGTGACTTTCAAACATTTTGTGTAGTTTGACAAAAAAAAAAACACTGCCCTGATGCAGATTTTAGACATTAGTCTCTCTAGCCTCTCATTAGTCTCTTTTATTTCCTTTGAGAATTAGAGGATTTTATAGCCTGACAGACCAAAGACTTCAAGGGTTTTCTGTCCAAAAACAATCCCAGAATACAATTCAAAGACACACTTTTATGTTAACAGCCTGCTCTGTGCTGGCGCATAACTTCACGTCTGTATCAGAGAACTCCATACACTGAGAATGACATGTTTTAGCTTTAAATCATGTAGACACAAAGCTGAGAAAAACAAGTGAAAGTTCACACACTGGGACGTTTATGCCTATAGATATTATTGAAAGACACTTTTATTATATCTTTAGTGACTAAAGATTTGTACATTTTATAGCTTTGTTATTTTTATGTGTTTTGGGGTTCCTGGCAGCTCTGGACCTGCATAATACTTCTGTTCAGTTATATTCACTTTTAATATTTAGTATTAAATGTAAATGCAATTACACTTTTTGTCAAATTCGGTGAATATCTCCTACCATCCACTAGCTGTGCTTTTTGGTTTCCTTCGTTGCCCTGGCTCTTTAAATGAGAAACAAATAACACTGTTTTGAGTCCTGTGCACATTTGAGTTCATGCATGTTTGTACTCATACCGTGGGAAGGGAGGTGGGGGGGTAAATGTGCTATTGAAACTATCTAAATATCAGCAAGTTTGTCAAGTTTCTCATCTCCAACTTCTGTCTTTGCTTCATTTCCTTTTTCTAGGGTACCTGAGCCTCTATGTGGTGTATGTCCTGACTGTAATCATCAGTTCATACATCTACAACCGGCAAAAATATTCAGTGAACACGAGCATCCAGAATGTTCCACATGTTCCAGGTTAGACACGCATAGGTGCAGAAAAAACAACCAACAGGTTCCCACAGCTCCCAGTGATGATCTTGTGTTTTTCTTTGCAGCCGAGTTTAATTCGTCTGACTCATCAGATGATGAGGTTCCCTGTCTGACCGGTGGGACTATCCAGCAGGACTATGGTAGGAATGCAGCACGTGTCTCCAAATCAATATATAAGTTAATATGCAACAAGACCTGTCTTCAGGATGAGGGCCATAACAGGCACCTACGCTTGTGTTGCAGAGTCGGAGTACAGACCACTACTGCCTTATTCTGAGTCCACTAGTCAGATCCTGCTGAGCTCCCTGAATCCAGTCGACCACAGAAAGTGGAGGAGGAAGTCATGGAAATGGAGAGCTCTTAAAGTACTCAAGGTAGCTGTGTGTGTAAACCTGGTTGATAGGCCAAAGCAGTAAAAATGCACTGAACATTCTTCTTGCAATGTGAATTATTTTTGTTGTTTTTCGTCCTCCACCCATCAGACACCTCTAGAGGTGCTGCTGCTGCTCTGTATCCCCGTGGTCGACCCTGACAAAGAAGACAGAAACTGGAGACGCCCACTAAACTGCCTCCATCTGATCACTGCTCCGTTGGTGTGTGTGCTCGCCTTTGAGTCTGGAGCATGTAAGTCAAGTCACTGTTTCTTTTATAGCACATTCAAAACAACAGCCGTTGCAGTTCTTTCAGTAGGAGAATGATTATGAATGGCATGACAAAACAACCTAACAAGTTTAAATATTGGGGTTAAGACACTATAGCGTTATTTATGGTAGGATTTTGCCTCTGTAATTTTCATTTTAGAGATAAAAATCCTACGAAAATGATACATAAATCTACTGGGCTAGAACATCTGATAAGGTGGTGTATTATTAATTATGACCATACTAATGTATACATATAACAAAGACTATTCAGCATTGTTGATTATGGAGCCTAACTTAAGTATGTGAGTGCGTAAAGACAGCATGACAAACCATATATTTTTATTTGAAGTTTTTTTTTCCAATCTCCTTTTCCCAAAACTACTATTTAGATGGCGAATATATGATCCAAGGGCAGTTTCCTCTCTGGCTGCTGGTTCTTCTGCTGGGACTTTTCCTGTCTGCTATCGTCTTCTGCACAACCACCAATGACTGTCCTCCCAAGTATCACCCAGTAAGTATTAAAAAGGGGAACAGATATTATCCACAACATACAGGGAATACAAGCTTTTGGGTGGAGAGGGTTAAGGATTACCAGCTTGAGATCCTGTCTTGTATAATATAATCACATCAGAGGCTGTAATTATTTTTACAAGTCTCCACGATCATGCTAGCAGCTCTGTGAGGCTTCACTGAGACACAGCAATGCTTTGATATGAATAGTAACATCAGATATTATGTTTCCCAATCTAGATTTGCAAGTTAATGTATTGATATTTAGTGATTAGCAATGGACACAAAAAGCAAAATTTGATGCGCATAATGTAGTCAGATAATCGCCAAAGTCAGTAAGATTCCTCCTCTTGACCATAAATGTGTAGAAACTTTGTTGTAGATGCATTTAGTTGTTGAGATATTTCACTTTTGATGACAACGCTATATGTATTAATCATAATGCCTTCAACATTAGATCCACCTTTAAAACAGTTTTTGTTGTAGTTTTGTGTGTGATGATTTTTTTTTCTGTTGCATTTCATTCTCATGTAGTTTTGCTCTCTCCAGCTCTTTGCTCTCTTAGGCTTCGTGGTGAGTGCAGTGTTAATCAGTGCAGCAGCCTCTGAGGTGGTCAGTCTCCTGCACATGCTCGGTGTGGTGCTGAGTCTCAGCAACACTGTGCTGGGGTTGACTCTGTTGGCCTGGGGCAACAGCATAGGAGGTGATACCTGAGATTCTATTTTTTTTTCCAAAACATAAAAAAAATAATACCTGTACTTGAAATTATCTGTATGTCTCTCTTTTTCAGACTGTTTTTCTGACATCACCATCGCCCGGCAGGGTTACCCACGGATGGCTATATCTGCCTGCTTTGGAGGCATCATTTTCAGTATCCTTATTTTCATGAAAGTTTATTCTCCAGCTGATTTCTCCTTACTTTCCACTATCTCAGTTTTGCTGTTTTTAAAATCTTCTTCACAATGGGAAACAACCACCACCTCGGTGCAGTAACTTACCATTCTGAAAATGTAATGTTTTGCCAAAAGTTTGCATCATAATAAAGCAGCCCTGCTACTTTTCTAGTAATTTAGCCATTTTAGGAACAGTTCTCCTGTTTTCACTTTTTTTGAGGGGCACCATTGCTGCATCCCATTCTTAGCACCACCTAAGATGATTGATTGGTTTAAAGAAATACAAACACGCAAAACCTTCCCCCCATAGCAGAAAGACAGTGAGGTACAGACAGACCATTCTGCAAAGTGCTACAGATCGGTTTGGCTATGACTTACTGACAGGCATGGAAGAGGCTGTTAAGACTGTGTCCTTGACTAATTCCTTCAGACATGCTGCTTGGAGTGGGTTTGGGATGTCTGTTACAGATGGTTAAAACACAGTCTGATGTGCAGGTATTCTTCTCCTCAAACATGCAGAGAAATGTAGACGTCTCAGTTATTGTGAAGATGATGCATCTTTGTCTCTGTTTTCTCCTCAGTTTGAAACGGAGGGTTTGCTGACGTGGGTTCTTGCAGGATCTCTGGGTTTGTCTTTGGTCCTGTCCTTCATCATCGTCCCTCTGTGCCAGTTCCACTTGGGTCGAACCTATGGGATCTTTCTCCTCGTCTTCTACGCCATCTTTCTCATCATTGCCCTTCTCACCGAGTTCGGCAAGATCCACACTGTATCGACCTGACACTGCGGCCAGAAAAATGATGCGTCACCCCAACACACTGCAAGACGACTGGCATCTTCTACACAAAACATTAATGCACTATTTATACGAGAATCAACAGTACGTTTTGTTGCACTCGCCTGCTACCCACAGTCAACCAGTGGTTTGTTAGTGACACAAGGCAGCAAAGCACTGACAAACTAAGACTCTTCTGCTCAGGGAGGGTTGAAACTAATCACACCGTGCCTTTACTCAGCTTCTTGTTTGTGTTCACTGGAGCTGTGATTGCACTTTGTGAGTCAAGAGAGAAAACACAGGTTGTAAAAATGTGTAATTTAAGACATTGTAAATTATCTAAATGTACTGTAAATCAATTGTTAATGAGGTTGTACAAAGCTGCTTTTGGGGGAATTAAATAATTTTGGTTTGGTATTTGTTTTTAAAGGTTGTATGCACATCATTCCTCTCTTAATTCATAGATTGCATCCATATGAGTTGTTGCCAGCAGTGTCAGAGTACAGCACCAAAACATCCATACACATGACAATTTGAACAGTTTATTAAAATCCCTTATTAACTCAAATACATTACAGAATGAGAAGTTATATAAAAGTAAAATACTTTGAAGTCTGCTGAGACTTTAGTTAAGAGAAACTGTACATAGTAATTTATTGGGTTGAGCTAAAAGGAGTGTAAGTTTTCATACTTTTGGTCTTAGTAGAAGTAGTATCTGTGTTAATACTGATCAGATGAGCCATTAAACTAAGGCATCAGGTTTAAGTACTACATGATTTACGATAGGGCACAAAAGGCCTACAGTAGTATACGTACACAACATATTGTGGTAGTACAGGCTTCTTTGTAGCTTTTGCTGCAGTCTTTTAAAAGGCCAAAAAAGGGGCAACGTTCAACGCTCCCATCTTAGCAACAGACCTGCACTGTTGTCTTTCTGTCTGTAAAGATGCCTCCAGGAAGGAGTCACCATTAACTTGTCTCATTCTCACTTCAGTCCAAAAGGCCCCGGACTAGTTTCCTGTTGTGGCAAACAGTGAGTGGAGGGGGACTGGAAAAGGCCAGGAGTGATGGAGGTTCTTCGCATTAAAAAAAAAGACTGAGATGATGACGTGTATGTACCGCTTGCAGACTGCATTAGTTGATGCTGTGAGGTCCAGTCTGTGAGTTGAGTTGAGGCTCTGGGAAGGGAGATGGTTCAGAGCTGGGACTGTCCAGTTCTCGCTCCAAGCTTTGGTCTGGTTGAGGCAGGTTTTCCCTTGAATATTCTGCATACCACTCCTAGAGAAACAAGACATTAAAACAATCAAGAGACTCCAACTACACCCGTTATTTTCAAGGTTATTTCTTCAGCTTCTCACCTGTATCTCCTCCTCATACATTTTCATACTGAGGTCACTCTTGGTCCTGGATCTGCGACCTTGGTACACCAGAGACGAGTGCTGTGCACAACAAAACAAGAGGAAAGCCAGTTAGTGGAATTCATGTGAAGAGCAGAGGATTAAGTGTTATATTGTGTGTGTGTGTGTGGCTGTGTTCTTACCCCACTCCTGTCCATAGCTTGTAGGACTCCCTGTAGAGAGTTGAGGGAAGAAAGTCCTGGACACGTCTGTTTGTACAGCTCAAGCGTGGCCAGAGCTTCATCACGACTCACCTCTACTTCAAACACTATCCCATTCTCATCTAGAGCATGTAAAAACAAATATATTACAGTTACTTTCTCACTGCTAATTCACAACAGTGGCAGCTCTATGTTAGTCAAACAAGTATTCTACCTTTGGTACTCAGTATGTGCAAAACAAGAACGCTTTGGTTGTTCAATCACCCACAACATTAAAACCACCAAATAAGTGAAGGGAATAACATTTATCATCTTGTTACAATGCAATGTTCTGCTGGGAAAACAGCATCCTGGCATTCATGTGGTTGTTACTTTGACATGCTTCACCGACTTATAAACACTACTGGTGACCAAGTACACCCACCATGGTATCAGCACTCCCCCAGCAGGGCAATGCATCCTGCCACACTAGAAAAACTGCTCAGGCAATGCTTGAGAAATGCGACAAAGAGCCTCCAGAGTCCCATGATCCTTATCTGATCAAGCATCTGTGAGATGCACCGAAACAAGCCTGATCCACGGAGGCCCCACCCTGCAACATAAACTAACACACACATAAACCCACCCTCTGGATTATCCAGTGGTTCTCTGTTCTTGCGGCTGTAGTTCATGCGGAACACAAACGCATCCAGAATGAACGCCACAATGATGGTCATCACCACCTGTTGAGGGCACAGAAAACACATCACACACATGCAGGGTCGCATTCACACACTGGATCCTTTGAATCTTGATATTAAAATACAGATGAAGTCTAAAATGAAGTGCATATCACAAACCACCAAGCGCATATGATTACACAGGCCTCACCATAGTGACTATATAAAAAGTCATGAAGTACAGGCGGCTCCAGTGGGTTGTCATGGAAGTTACTCCTTCCTGTGAGGGAGCGAACACAGCAATGGTCAAATAGCGACACCTGCTGATCAATGATTAGACTGCAGAGCAATGACTGATGAACAACCGCAGATAAATGCCTCGATCTTACCATGGTGATGTACCAGTTGTTGACCACAGTGAGTTCGAACAGAGTCACTGGAGATAAAATGAGAAAATATATTTTAAAATCTGGCAAATTTACTGAGAGAGAGAGAGAGAAAGCAAGTAAATGTGACCTTCCTGTCAACAATAATCTCATGACCATAAGCAGGAATAAACTGATCCCTAAGAAAAATGAATTAATGATGCCAAAGTCAGACAGTACTGATAAATGAACAAACTCATATTTGGTTTTGGTCTTTTCGTGGCATTTGTTGACAAGTACAAAAACTATATTACCAGCCTTATTTAAAAAGTTGAATTACCGAAGCTGCTGAGAATGTTGTTGAAGTTATTCAGATAATAGTAGCCTTCTTCCAGCACAGTTTTGTTGCCGGTTGTGATGTTGATCTGTCTGTAGGAATCTGCCACTGTGCTGGTACTGAGAAAAAAAATCAGCAGAATAAAGAATGGTTAGTGAAAATACATAGAATGTGTCCATTTGTGTCTTAAAGTATAGGAGAATGCATCTAAATGTATATGCAGAAGCCTGAGAAACAACGTCTACCTCAATGCAATTTTGAATTCAACAAATGAAGACAGAATGACTCACTTGCAGCAGTTGGGGTAGACCACATCTGCAAAGAACTCCATTCCAACAATGGCAAAAGAATAGTAGAAGATGATTAAGGTCAACCCCAGACTTGCCATCCTGGGGAAGAGCTCGAACATGGTGTCCAACACATTACGATATCTCTGCTTTATCTTAAACAACCTGCAAAAGACAAAAGGCCAAAATTTGAACATAAAATTAAATACACAATGTATTATTTTATATCCAAGTGTTCACTCTGATCTTAAAAGCAGAAAGGAAAGCTCACCGGAGCAGCTGAAGTGGTCTGAGAACTACAATAAAGTAGAACGGTTCCATATCGAAGGCAAGAGCGATCAGGCCCAGGAAGGCAAACACTGTCACCGAGAAGTCAAACCTGGACAGACGAGCACAGTAAGGATTACCATTTACCAATTTCTTCCACAAAATATTCAAGTTAGTGTATTAAAATACTGCCATATTAAAGTACTGATCTAATAATACTGAATCCAAACGTCCTCAAACAAGCTCTATGGATTTACACAGTCTTGCGTTTTCTGGAGTTTTCAATATAGATCAGTTTGAAGTTTTGGATTCAGCATTGATTTATACTTAATTGTATAATTCCAGGTGTTACTCACAGATTCCACCCTGAGCTGAAATAAGCCATTGGCCCCAAACCCGAAATTTTCAATAACACCTCTACACCATAAACTGAAAGTGGAAGCACAGAGGCAGAGTTAGTGTAAGTGGATGTAAACAGATTTATTTAAATCTGGACACCTTCTGAGACCAGTCTTACAGCATATGAACACTGATTTTCTACTCACTGGTCAGGAAAACAATGTAACTCCAGGGAACAAATCTGGACCAAGAAAACCCACCTGCAGGGTGAGGAAAATGTAAGAAATCTGTAGTGTTAAACTCCTTCCTTTAGTTATGTGTGTTTATGTTATCAGGATAGATCTTACTGTTCAGCGTGTACGTCTCCACGAGGATCCACACACCATTGATAGCCACCACCACATCTGCAGACACGGGAAAAGATGAAAAAGTCTGAGATGAGCGAGTTTGCTCAGCATGTCCGAGTGCAGCTGGGACAATGTGAAATAATTACACTTACACATGGCATATTGGAAGGCCTTTGACTTCACAAGCAGGTTGATGCCTATTGAATAAGAAAGCACTAAGAATGAAGGACTGATGGACAAATTAGGTAATAAACAGAAGAAGAGAAACAGAGAACTTGCCTTTGAAAATGAGGAAGGTTGTGTGCGGAAGATCATCAAACCAGTGTTCTCCACTGCGGCGGGCCTACACAGATATACAGTACATGTACATTACAACCATCCCAAAGAACACTACATAGAGTGAACTGTGACAACACAGTGCAAATGTAAAGCACATTACCTTCCATTTAAGACCAGTGACCTCATAGAACTTATAGAAGTCTTGTAGACTGCAACAGAACAAACGTCCATTAAAGTATATTGTATGAAATAACAACACTGCATGTAACAGTGTGTGTATCAGACAGTTACCTGAGCATAGGAGCCCCTGATGTGTTGAGAGCTTTATATGTGAGGAAGCGGTCTCTTGCAGACATCCGTGGTCTGTAAAAACGCATCAGACCATCGAACTGTTTCAGCGACACACCCAGCGGCCTCTGGGGAGAAAACAGTCAAACGTAAGGCCGGCAGTAGCAGTAAACGCCTCACAAATTCTTTTATCAAATACACGTAACAGACATACCTGCCGGCTAACCAACAGCTGGAACGCATGGTCAATAGCGGAGCGTTTATGAAGCAAAAGAGATTTAAACTTCATCTTCTCAACATCATTAAATGTATCAAACACTACTGCCAGGAGCTGGAGGGGGACAAGAAAAATGACAGCACAGAGATGCTGATGAGTAATTATGTAAAAGGGAGAAAGCTGGAGGCCATGCCTATTTTTAAAAGGACTTCTGCAAAGTTATTACAGAAATTAATCTTGCCAGATATTTTAGAGGTAGTGGAAATGAGGCTATTTGTACCAGGTTCATGATGAAGTAGAGCTCTATGGAAAGGTAAACAATGAAGAAAACACAGGACCAGCGGTTCTTGGAGTACGCCGGCATCATCACATCAGGGAAACTGTGAGAGAGAGAGAGAGAGAGAGAGAGAGAGAGAGAGAGAGAGAGAGAGAGAGAGAGAGAGAGAGAGAGAGAGATCAAAGTGTGAAATAAATGACTCACAGGACACAAAGCTAACACTCGTGGTGAGACAACAGCATTTATGATAAGCTCTAAAAGTAGGAACCACTGCTTGCATGTCATGCGTGTAAAGATGAACAGTACTATGCATGCTGCTGTGCTTACTTTGCTGTGGTCAGCAGCACAAACAGGCTGACAAGGCTGTTCTCCAGAGTGTTGAAGTACTGTGGAAAGAGAATGGAGTTTAAGTCAGGAAATCTGACCAGACACCAGTAGAACCACTCAAGTCCCCCAGCTTTCATAAGTCAAACAAACTGCTATCAATCAGACTTAAACCTCAACATACCGGGTCAGCAGTGTTTGTGGAGAAGAGGCAGAAACCTGGAGGATACGAGAGACTAATCAAACACAGTAACAAAAACCAGATTCACTCGGACATTGTTTCCTCTTATTACATAATTTTCAGCAGAAGAGGGCAACAGCATTTATATGCATTACATGAATACACAATCTTACCTAAGATGGCAAATATAACCATGAAGAAAAGCAGCAGCAGGAGGATGTCAATAAAAGGAGGGAGGGACTGGAAGATCTGACGTAAGTTTCTGATTGGATAAAAGAAACCTTGTCAGTGCAAACAGTGCAAACAGAGGTGTGCATCTTCAAGGATCAATTAATAAGGACAAAAAAAGAACAATTCACAAAGTACTTACACTAAACCTAACTGTCACCAGCACTTAATGTAATGTTTGAAAGACGTTTTACAATTATCACATTTTGCCAGAACCTTTTGATTTCAGTCTCAGCTGACTCCTTTGGGCAGCATTAACAAAAAACACTCACTAAATTCTTAATGGATGTTTTCAAGCTAAATAGATGGGACATCTCAGTGTTGCTACGAGCTGCTCTTACCTTTATTCTCTCTGGTATTTTTCCAGCATACAAAAATAAATTGTAGTTGATTTTTAAGATAATTTTCTCAATCAAAGAAGGAGAATTTTCTATTTTGTGGCCATACCTTTGACCTGACTGTGTGAATCTCTGTGTATGTGTGTGTGTTTGTTTATGTACCTGCGCACAGCACCACAGTATCTACAGTCCACCAGGAATATGGGTCTGAGCGCTCTGGTTACTCGCACGTGAGACGTTTGTCTGATCAGGACCACTATGGCCTCCACAAACTGTAGCAGCAACACACACGTCTGCACAAAGACAAGAGACAACATGAGCAATATACAGAGACGAAAGCCGAATCCCAGAGTCTAACACGTGATATGCACACAGCAGGGTGACTGGCCTCCCTGTCACAGCAAGCATCCAACATGCCTAAGTGGCTGATCCTGACCTCTGACCTCCCTGTAGAGTGAGGGCAGAAAAACAGGACTGCTCTCTGCCTCCTGTAACATTATTACATTATGTATCGCCTACCTTCACCATGGTCCTCTTGTGCCGTATGAATGTGTGGAAGCCTAACCAGCGGAGCTTCATGCAGAGCTCGAATGCCACCATGACCAAAGCCAGCAGCTCCAGCGTGGCATGGACCTGCACAGGCATCACATACACAGGAGCTTCAACAGAAAACTGGCTGTATGAGGCTGGTTCTGTATGAGTGTGTTTGAGTGTATAAGTTTGCTCACGTAGACATCCAGGCGTAGTGAGGGTACAGCAGGAGCTTCGCACAACGACAGCATCATCAGCAGCAGACCTGTGAGCAGCTCCATCATGTAGAAAAGGTGGTTGTGGGCAAACAGGTATGCTGCAAGTGCTTTTGGGTTTCGAGGGTGAGTGAAGAACTTGTCATTGTTCTCTCCTTCCTGTAAATAAATTAAAAATATGCATATAAGCTGCAGCTGTTGTGGTATGAATATAACCCTTGGATAGAGTATAAAGTTTAAGCATCTGGCAGTATTACAGTGTAGAGGACATAATAAAACTATTAAGTGATCATGTACATTCAGAAGCAGTTGCTATGTTCACTCAAAAAATGCCACAGTCCCCTGCTTGTGAATACCTGCAGGTAGATGGCTGCCTCCTGGTAGTTCATCTCCCAGCTTTGTCGCAAGGACACATTTTGGGCTCTGTGGTTTTGTGGCCCAGGTGTAGAGATCACAGCATTATTCACTATGTCATAGTTGCCTCCATCTGGAAGAAAACATCTAAGTGTCAGTGTGTTCATACAGGCCTTATTTACATGGATAAAAATAAGACACTGGAACTGAAATTAGGTCGTCCTTCATATAGCACATATGAGTCACTGTCACACACACACACACACACTCACGGAAGCATAGTACATAGAGGTGGTATATCCCTACCAATGCAAGCCAGTTCTAACTGAAGGACATAGGAGGAGATCACTACTGGACTCTCAATATGAGACTGATCTTCATGGAAACCAGTTGCTTGTCCACATACGCACTCCATTGATCACGGTGGATTTGTCTGTGTGCCGCAGCTGTATGAACGTATTAAGGTCCCTGAAGCCCACAGCACAAGTGTGTGTGTGTTATTCCCAGTACGCTGGTCTTGCTCCAGCATCCACACACATCTGGAGATACAGATGGCCAAACATTCCACTCAGGCCTGATGCAAACATCAGAAACAGAGTCACAAGCGGAGTCCGGATGAGATCCTCACAGATCCAGGAAAGAATTTAAGATGAGAACGACTCTGGAGACAAAACACTGTTCAAAACTCTCAACAGCGCTCATGAAGTTTAGTACTTCTTTGACAACCAGTTGCTTATTTTGAAAAACAGGCACTTTCAAGAGACCTACTGTCACCAGGAACAATGAAATAGACTTTAACACTGAAATTATCCTACTGACTTAGCAGCAGAGGCTGAACTTTGAACCCAGTGCAGCCAGTCAGTAAGAAAGTGGTGTGTGTGCAATGATGTCACATTGCCTATTACGCCTCCTCCGTGCCACAGACAGGATACAGACATGAGACAGACAAACCACAGGAGGAATTACTTTCACGATATAAAACGGAAAGCGACTAACTTCAAAAGACAGGGAAGACATCTAGATTTCAAATCACAGTGAAAAAGAGCAAGTTACTGTTGGACATAACACAAAATCAGGCAATATCTCTCCAGAATACGTCAGAAAAAGATGAAATCCAGACAAACTCAGTATTCTCTTATGACCTGCATTTACAGATTCAAGCACTGGTCTCTCATAAATATAAATCACAGCTTCTTTCTTGAATGAACGTCCCTCCATGTGTCTCTCTGCTGCTGCATATTTTACTCCTGTGTGAGTCTGTCTGGGTGCCCTTCCCACGCACTGTACATCACATGTTTCTGCTTCAGGCACGACTCCTTGGAATTAAATGTAGCATAGGCCATATGAGTCTCAGAAATGCAGTCACAGATGTTTTCTGTCCACCATGACAGCAGCAGATTGAGCTTAAGTGTGAAGATCAAATTCCAGTCCAGCGGCAGCCTGCCTGCTATCCTGACAGGCGTCGACCCCGTGTCTGCTGTGTGCCATTCTCCAGCCCCTCATTTGTTTGAGAACAATAACATGTTTGGAGCTCCCAGTCAACAACACAGTGAGGTCAGGCTCACAGAGACGCCAACAGACTCAGCAGTCATGATTGTCTCTTCCAGAAAAAATTAAATCAAGTTTTGCGATCATCTGTTTTCTTTACCACCAGCAATGAAACTAAACTCCACACCTCTGTCCAGGCATGTGACTGGTCACTGAGGTCTTTTTCAGTCTCCAGGTTTAAACTCCCTCTCTTTCCAGTAGTCTCCAGCAGTGATCAGCAACAACAGGATGATACTTCCCACTTGTGCACCACTCCCAGATATCCTGAGAACAAAACTCCTCTCCTCTTCCTGTTCACCCCCAGAGCCAGAAAAAAATGATCCAGTGAGCTCACAAGCACACAGACACACCTACACACAGGCTACAGACATTCACTCACACACACACACACACACACACAACGCACACACATGCTGTCCGTGAGCACCAGGGAGGGGCTGAGGGGTGCAGAGTTTGCTGAGCCAGCAGTTTCTCACATGGGTCATTTTGTAGCTTATATGTGAGAGAAGACAAAGGCAGCAGGATTACTATGTTGAGTTGATGCATGGACACCCGTATATGCTGCAAACACAGACACACACACGTGATCCCAGAGTCTGACGGACAATCTCTTCTCTCCATTAAAACAGTGTGGTTTGGATGTGCAGCATGTTTCCAGCTGACTCTCAACTTACCGGCTTCAGGTTGCACAGGTGCAAATATGGTAAGTAGATGAACATTAATTACATATAAATATCCTGCTATAATAGCACATACAGTTTATAGAAAATAGTTAGTACTCCTCTGTAAATACACTGAACAAAAATATAAATGTAGCATGCAAAGAGTATTTTCTGATTTAGGGAAACAATTTAACATTTGATTTCTATTGTTATGGTAACAAACGAGTGATATTAGTCGGTCATGCACAAAACGTTTTTGAGTTGTTCAAGTGGTGACACATTCCTGAGGACTGACTTAATCCACAGTCTCGCCAGGTGTGGCTTTAAAGGATAATGATCAGATGGCATCACCTTAAAATGCAGCTTAATTTAAGTGACATGATGGCAAAGATGAAAAGAGAAAGAACAGGCAGTTAGTATGTTGGTAGCTGCTAACAGGTGTTCACACCTCCACCATTTGCTGCCTAAGAAATCTTTTCGGACGGCTCTGGATGGGTGTGTCCAACAATGTTATTCTGTTTCCCAAAAAGTCTACCAACTTTGCCAAACCTTTCAAGAAAAGTGGGACAACATTACACGAGCAGCACTGACAGCCTCATTACATCTTTGTGTCACAATTATGTGACATCATGCCATGCAACTGGTGGACACACTGACATGTGATTTCTAGTCTACAACCCCACTCTCCATGATCCCATTATCATTTCCAATATGCCTACTTTGTAGTTTCATTACGTCCATTCTGTTGTAGAGATACTGTGTGTTGGAACAACAAGTACTCATTCCCCTATGTTGACTTTTAGCCAAGGTGAAGGCCTATCTCTGTTCCACAGACTATGAAAAAGTAATTCATGCCTTTATTACCATGCAGTTAGACTATTGTAAATCTTTATATGTGGGCATAAAGCAGTTGTCTTCAGTATTTGCAGCTGGTACAAAATGTGGCTGCTCATCTTTTAACACAAAAAATAGTGTGATCATATTCCACCAGTATTAGCCTTCTTTCACTGGTTTCCTGTACATTTCAGGATTTTTTAAAAGATTTTGTTGTTTATTTTTAAGGACTAGAATGTGTCACCCTATTTAGTAGTATTCTTGCATCATCATACTGTGGTTAGAGAACTAAGGTTGACTAATCAGATCCGCCCGGATGTTCTGAGATCTAGGCACAGAAATAGAGTCAATCGAGCTGCTCCTAATCTCTTGAAATGTTTATCTTTTCATCTAAGAACTGCTCTGGCTTTAGAAACTCTAAGTCGCTGCTGAAGAATCACCTCTTCTTGTTGTTAGACAATCTCAGTAGAGCTCGACACCCTGACTTGATCACTTATTGAGTTGTATCTTTTACTTCTTTTTATTTTATTGTATTTTACTCAGATTTGTTTTACTGTGTCTTACGGGTTGTTTTTAATTGTACAGCACTGTGGTTCAAATCTTGTTGTTTTTGTAATGTGCTTTATAGATAAATTTGACCAAGTTAAAAAAAATGGAAAGAATTTAGTAAAATAGCACATGCTGCATTTATATATTTGTCTAGTATTTTTAAATTAAAACAAGGCATCATGGAGTCAAACCTGTACAACGGAAAGATCGCCACACAGGAGAGAATAACTCAGCAAAAAAATGCACACCTTTAAGCCTCATGAAAGTAAATATTTCTATCATCTTGTGCAGAATTCCTCATACAGAAAACAACAATCATGAACAGTCTGTACTTCAGTATATTTGGTACACTTAACTTTTCTAGAGGCATCGACTTAACTGAGTTAACTTAATGTAATTTTAGAAACTGTAGTTGGGTCATTCCATGAAAAATCAGTCAGTGCCTCCCACCTGATGAATGATTCCCTCTGTGTCGGAGTATAATAATAATAATATAGTGCTTTGTCAACAGGTGATCAAGAGCATGTAAAGCTTCACTGGTGCTACAAAGTCGGTCTGGGAATAAATAACATAGCCAAGAATGAGATACACCTATCCGTAGAGTAAAATGCAACAGCACAGCGTCCATAATGACCATTATGAAGGCAGGGGTTATTGCAGAACTGTAACATTAGACTGCATTACTTTTGGATGGGAGTACTTTTGTTTAAATTGTATACCAAATACCATACCATGGAAGTGGCGACACCAAACCAGTCCCCACAGCAACGGGCCTAGCTATACATACACACAGCTCACATAGCTCCACTATAGAAGAAGGTGAGGATAGCAGTCAGGACTCACTCTCGTCTCTTCTTTCAGCGTCCTCGTTGAGCAGACCGCTGTTCGCTTCGTCCCAGGTTAAGATGAGAGGCACATCGTCGTCAGACTCCATACTAGCAGATAAACAGGCTGCAATCAGCCTCGACTTCCAGCCTTCACTTGGTACGAGCTACTAGCTAAACTAGGTTTGTTCTGCAAACTGCAAGACAGCTGCACATCTCACGCCTAACGAGAGGCTTCCCGTTAGTTGTTTGCTAGCAAATTGACTACTTAAATACTAAGACGATAGCTACATACAGATTAAAATAACTCCAATACAGGAACTAGTGCATTTTAACTCATGTGAGACGGACAGAAGGTCGGTTGGTTTCAGATTTGGTCTTTGTCCTGTCAGAAATGACATCTGTCACTGATTCGGCTGCTTCACCGTCACTGAGGCTAACGAGCCGAGACCGTCCGTCTGTGTCCATCACGGCATCGTTACCGGACACCGGGCTTCCTGATGCGGAACAGACGCTCAGCGCGGTCTGGTAGCATATAACCAATAACCATGAACGGCTTATTTATATCAGGCTTTTCGCAAGCAACACTCCCCGAGACCGACGACACTACAAAAGCTCGACAGATAGGGGCAGACAGATCAACAAACTTTCACGACACTAAAGCGATTCACGGCAGGCTGGGCGAATGACCGCTGTCAAATTTCAAAGTAAAAGTCAACTGTTAGAAGTCAACGCTCTACAACAATTTAAAGCTGCCACATTCCTGTATTTATAAATTAATTTAAAAATAAAAAACAGTCATGTCGCTTGATATTTTTATTGCAATATAAGCTATGGGCAGTATGACCGTTATTTGGCACTGTCACCTGCAGTCGTGGTATCTTAGCAACAGAGAAACACATTTTCTCCTAGAGGCGAGTAAACAGGTATGCAGCTTAGCTAGCTTAAAACTTGTATCTAAACTAATATAAGCTAAATTAACAACTGTCGCTCTCTGCGAAAGAAAAGAAATGTGTTTATTTGTCACCAGTTGTCTTTTCATCAACTTCAGTTAAAAACTAAGCAAGTGATTTTTTTAAAAAAAAGTTTAGCACAAATAGGTTTACTTAACGGTAACGGTGAATGCTAGGGTGGCTAACTAGCTAACTAATGACAAATGTATTTTTTTCTGAGTCAGAGTCGACGTTATGTTGTAAAATGTAGCTGCAAGCCACACAGTGCTTTATATGAGTCAGTGAGGCCACAGTACTAGTCATACCACGTACCAATAGGGGTCAGGACTACCAAAAATTAGTCAGTCGGTCGGTAGGTAGGATCATAGACGGACAAACAGCATAGACTCGTGTTCAGAGGAAATGCATCACCCCTTAATGAAAATGATAATATTTCCATGAAAAAATACAAATATGTAATATGTCTCAGAGATTAGATAAGACTGACACACAGATGGTATATCAGCAGTTGTTACTTTAAGCTATAAAAACAAGAGTTTGTGTCAGGATGGCACCTGGTGAACTTTTTTGTGTTCATTTTGAAATAATAAATCAAAGCAACTCGAGGCCTTCTGGTAACATTTTAGCATAAATTGTGTTTTTACTGGAACTGTTGTTTAAAAGTTGCAAATGCTTATTATGGGATATTTTGAGAGCACCTGTCAAATATCAGTCAGCTTTGCATTAACTCTGAATTCATGTCTTTTGTTTATATTTCTACTTGTGATGCTTGTAACACACAAGAAAAAAAGTTAAGAAATGTTGATTTCCTATATGAGACACTTCTTTTTGAACAATGCAAAAAAAATGCAAATTGCAAAGTATGATTAATACAAATTCTGGGAGGCCAAAATAACCAGAAGTTCAAAACCAAAAGATGTCAAATTTGTAATAAAATAGAACACATGTAAGCAGAAAAAATCAAATCAGAGAAGTTAAAATTTGAATATATTTTTTTCATTTTGCTTGATTAAACTATAATGATTAATTGATTGTGTTTTATTATATGTTGAATGAATAAATAATTAACTAAATAATCATAAAACATCTTAAACAAAGTTGTTTTGTGTACACACACTTTGCATTGACTTGTGTCTCCAGTATGAAATCAGACAGAAGTATTTACACTAGTATAACATCTTGTAACAGTGTCTCTACATACATTTATTTATTCAGATATGTTTATATATGTATAAAACTAGCTACAAGAACAGTTTTATGAATTTTAACAGTCACAGCCGAATTTATTTACAGCTGTTACCAACAGAGGTCAGGACCACCAAAGAGTTGAGGAGCACTGGCAATAGCAAAAGATACTAGCTATATACAAAAGCTACTAGGTATATTGAAATCAATGTAAGCTAGTATAGACAAACAATTTTTACAGTGCTGTTTTTTCTGTTTCTACCATTCAGTGAAAATATGTCTGCAAAGGAGGCAACAGGTCCAGAAAAGACCCAATCAGACTGGGCTGAATGCATCTCAAATGTACTGGAAGACTGCATCAGTCAAGCTGAGACTGCAGCGACTTTGTCTGCTGTTCTCCAATCAAACAATGTGTCTGGTGTAGTGGACCAGAAGTTGCGTACGGCACTTCAAAAGCACCAGATGTTAGAAGAAAGACTGGAGAAACTAGGAGATCTCAAGTCAGACGGGGAAGAAGAGGGGCAAGCTGTGGAAGCAGGGAAACACGTAAGGGCTCAGCTTGAGAGGAGCATCAAGAACTCTTTCAGAGATGTACTCAGGCTTTGCCGAACCATTCCAGATGCCCTTTCTGGTTTGACGTCAGAGGTAGGCATCGAAATAGAAGAGAGTGAGAATATACTAATTAGAGAGCTTAAGATGTTTCACAGCAATATGGTCAAAGCGTTGTCGACCAGTCTGGATGAGGAGCTACAGCCGGTGTGCAACTCTCAAAATCTGGAGGATTTAATTTTACGGGAGGAAGAATTTGCTGAAATCATAAAGAAAACAGATGCACAGGTGAGGAATCTCAATGGATGACGGAAGTCTAGTTTGACACATGCATTACTTCGTAAGTTGCTGCTAAAAAGATTTTTTCGCCACTTCTTACCTTTCCTGTCTTTCTTGTTATATCACAGATTTCTTTCAAAGAAAATGTGATAAAAAGATTCCAGAACACTCTGGAAAAGAGCAAGGCAGTAGAAGAAGAAATGTTGCTTCTCTCAGACAAACAGGACCAGCCACAGATCAAGACGACAAGCCTGAAGCAGACCAGTCTACAACAGGAAATCAATCAACTGAACATTCAGCTCAACAATTTGATGCTTGAAAACAGACAAGCAGAGAGAATCCTCCAGGAGGTTAGTATAGTGTAACATTAAACTGTGAATGTTTCATATTTTAATCAAAGTAATGTATTTAGTTTTCATTAAAACTCATGTCGTCTTTTGTTGTTTTTCTTCCTTGGCAGAAAAATGAAAAGGTGGAAATGGAAATTGAATACCTAATCCGAAATTTTGACGAAAAAATAGCAGAAACGCAGGTACAAACTTGCCACTACAAAGTGCTAAAAGTTACCAGGAAAAATAATGAGTACAATGACAACACAGGGCCCTTTACAGGCTTTTTTAGAGCCAGTCCTCAGCAGCTGATCCAGTTTAGTTAGTCCAATCTGTTGAGATTAATAATTTACTATTTTGAGGATGTTGCCCTAAAATATTTTTGCATGAATACTATTAAAAGCATCACAGTGCATGAATTTACACAGTCAGTGAAACCTTACAATAGACAGTAAAGAGTATTAATGTCACAGGATTTGTGATTCAGAATTACAATACTGGACAAACAACATACACTTGTGTTCAAAGAATCACATTATCAGACATCATAAAACAAAGCATCAGCATCATCAAAACAGCATCACCCGTTGACATCTAAATACATAGAATCTTCAAATAGCATCAGATAAGAAACACACAGGAGTGATGGCTTTTCGATATATATGTGTGTGTGTGTAGCAGCACTTCAATTTTTTACTTTTTTATTTATCTTGTGTGTTTTTTTCTTCACTGCATATCACCGTCCACCTCTGCATTTCTTTCTCTTTCCTTTCACCCTTCAAAACCATCTCAATCACCCGTCTCAGGCCAACCTGGAAGTGAATGAAACGAGTTACGGAAAGGAGGAGGAGGAGCTGAGGAAGCTGGAGAAAGTGTTTTCTGTCCTAGAAGTGGAGTGCAACCAGATCCGGGAGAGGCAGCAGCAGGCAGAGGAGAAGAGGATGGAGATGAAGGAGCTGGAGCTGGAGCTGAACACCAAAGCTGATATTGTGGCCCAGGCCTCGGGGGGAGACGACAGCACTCACAAGGCCTTGAAGAACAAGGGCAAAGGCAAGAAGGCCAAAAAAAGCAAAGGCAAGAAGACCAAATAAACCGCTGACTGGTGTTGTAGTGCTTCACTCTATCTGTAGAGAAGAATTTTTTTTAGATGTTTTATAAAAAAAAGTGCCCACTAAGGAAACAGCATTATAACCCAGGTTCAGTGTGGTTATCATTCATATGTTGTTTCTCAATAAAATCTTTATGTTTTAAACTAGTATTTACTATTTCTGTGAACTACAGTACAATACTATGCAAAGTTTTATTACTTTTGTGAACATTTATGTTGCTGTGTTGATGCAGTACATATCAAATTAGTCAATAATGAAGAAACAACAGCATAATGTAACATTTTATTACTTATATTTTATTATCTAAAACCAACAGCCGTTCACACGGGCAGTTTAGAATTCTTCTCAGGACTAAATGGGAGTATCTTAATTGATTGACATCTCTGAGCCTGTGTTTTGGCTGAACAACTTTATAATTCTTGTTAGTAATTAATGACCTCAGCAAATTTCTAGCATGACTTTACTCAGCTTTTAACTGGAAACGGTCCAATCAGACTAATAAGTTAATGCAGCCACTCATTGGGTTTATAAGTTGCTGTTTCCTTTAATAGCCATAGGGAGGCAGTGCAGACCCCCGTGTTCTGAGTTATCTACTTTACAGTTACTTGGCAGTCATGTGGACATCAGGAATCACGGACTAAAACTCCAACTGTAAAAAAAATTCTAGAAAGACAGTATTTACACAGTTAACACAAGTCAACTTTAATGTCAGAATGTATTGTCCAGCTCTAATGATTACAGCGTAAAGCTAAATGCCTGTTGAAAAGATCCTACTACACGTATTAAGTGTGTCAAGCTGCATTGTTATGTTGTTAGCATGTTTCATTAATCATAATAAATGTAGGTGTTCACTTCTGAAACAAAAGTACACAGTACACAAATACTTTTCACTACTCAGACAGAAAACATACAGGCATTTCAAAGCAGATTTAACTATTGTAGCAATCTCTGTCAAGGTAAATCAGTCATTGATTGCATGTTATTTGAAGTTCACTGCCTTCAGGTTTGAAGTTTAGTTAACTTTTTTCATTGCAACTTCAGTGCACTACTTCATTGCCATTCAATTTTTTTTACTTGGAATATGTTTTTTTCCATTGAGTCTGATGTGCTTTGTTGGCCTGATCTCGTTTCTGTCTGTCGATGCGTCTTTGCAAAGGAGTTTGATGTTGTTTCACTATGTCACTGTGGTCCTCGAAGAACATCTTGACCTACAAAGAAGACAGGAGGGACCAGTGTGTTTTGATGATCATTTTCTGTTGCTTTGGCTGCTCTGTGAGGATACATACCTGGTCCAGCTGTTTCTCTGTGTCATTTATATCCACACCTTCCTCTCCTTCAAAACTCCCACCTGTCGTTTCATAGAGGTTCAGGGTCACCATCTTAATCTGACCCAGTCTGAGTGTTTTCTTTGCTGCCGTCTCCTGAATGCGGTTCCATCTCCTTTCCTGTATGAAGACAGGACAACTGAACTTCATTCAGAGGATCTTTAAGCCACATTTGATCTAGTCTTTGCTCTGATGCTGCACTTTGACCCAGAATGATGTCTGGTACCCATGTTAGAGCTTCAGAGTGAGTCTTCTCTAACTTGGTCTGGAGCTTGGACAGCTGGTTGTTCTGCTGCAGCCGTAGTAAGTTATGCTGGTCCACAAGTGTCAGCAGAGCTTTCCTCTGCTGATCGACCTGCTCCTGCGCCTTATTCTCCCTCTGATAGAGCTGTTGTCTGAAGTGGAGAAGACTCTCTAAATGACCTGTGAGCTTCTCAACATGTTCAAACTGTAACACAGAATCACACACACACACTTTAAAGATGTAGCCCCCAAAATAACGTCACCATCTACTCAGAACATGTCAGAGTTTCCAGTGTTTTTTGTAGAGATGATCCATCTTGCCTGAAACAAAGACCAACCCTTCTAACATCATTGTTAGTACAATTATTGCACTTTTCTGATTAAAACCTATCCTGTAGGGAGAAAGAGCAACATATTGTTTTCAAACAGCAGTGTGTATATAGTTGAGGAGTGTTTCTACTGTTTAAGCCATCATTAAGAGACAAGATGAGTCAACATTTAGGGCAGCCAATACAACTGAACAATCAAACAATCTGATCAGAATGAGCTTTGGTCTTTCAGTGCAATTTTTATTCTGTAATAGCTGACATGTTTCAAAAAGGCATTTAAAGACAGATGATTTTAAAGATGCATAAAATTATTTTTATGACGCCTGTATCATTAAAAAAAACTTTGATTCTTTGTCATGTTTCTTGCCATGTAAAAGAAGAAAACTTGCCGTACCTTAGTTTTTTCACACACCTGCTCCATGAATTGCCTGAACACATAGTGTTGGTGCACCTGACGCTCTAACTCCTGTTTCCTCTCATTCACTTCAGTACACTGCTCCTTCAGCCTCTTTATCTCCGTCTCCTTCAGAAGCGCCTCTTTCCTCTCCCTCTCTGCTTTCTTGGCGGTTTGATCAGCATCTTCATCCTAAGTGGAGATGGAGGGCTTTAGTTAGTTTGCTGTTGCGGTCCTAAGCAGGAAATTGTTTCTGATTGTACCTTTAGAAACGCATTAAAGCTTAAGTGTAACTTCTGCGCTTCCTTAATGTTCTTGTGCAGCTCCTCTATGCGCTGTTCCAAACTCTCCAACACCTATTAAAAAAATCACACAAAGCCAAAAAAAAAACTTAATTAATTGGAAATGTTTGTGATACATGGACTTTCAGGACAGTAAGTATTAAACAGAGGAGGAAGGTAACTCAGCACATTTACCACTAATATCTTAACGCTACATTTCAAAGGTGAATATGTATATGAACAGCAGTTAAAATGCTTTGTTATAAATTAAACTACTCAGCAGTATGTACAAGCAGGGCTGAACTGCAAGTTATTCAGTTTGATAATTCTGTATATTTCCTGCAAAAAGATTCGATACCTTTTCTTGTACTTATTTTAATAGTTTCAATTTATTATTGATAACTTTGAGGTTTAGGCTATTGATCTAACATAACAAACATTGTGATGGTGTCACTTTTGGCTCTGGCTAACTGTGATTTCACCCTTGTATGAATTTTTACAAACAAACAATCAATCAATTCATAAATAAATAATCAGCAGACAAATCCAATATGAAAATAATTCTTAGATGCAGTCCTCTATAAAATAGAGCTTCATTTCAACCAGTTGCGACAGTAAAATGCAGTTTACACAAGCAATATCAATCTAAAACTTTATTATATTAACTCAGTGAGCACTTTATTAAGAACACCACACTCATTCTGGACCAGGCCTCCCAAACAACGTCAGTCTTTGTTGGCATGGACTTCACAAATTCTGGGAAATGTTCCTTTGACTTTCTGCTCCATGTTGACATGATTACATTACGTCATTTCTGCTTATTTGTCAGCTGCACGTTCCTGCTGAGAATCTCCTGGTCTACCACATCTCAAATGGATTCAGATCTGGTTACTGTGGAGGCCACTGAAACACAATAATCTCATTATCATGCTCGAGAAACTAGTTTGAGATGACTTTTGCATTGTGACGTGATCCACTGTAATGTTGGACGTAATCAATAGAAGAAGGGTAAATTGGGGCTATAAAGGGAAGCATAGGATCAGCAACAGTACTCAGATATACAGTGACATTCAAACCATGACTGATTGGTATGAAGGAGCCCAAAGTGTGCAAAGAAAACATTCACTAAACCCCTACACTACCACTAGCAGCCTGAACAGTTCACACAAGGCAGGTTGGGTCTGTAGATTCATGCTGTTGAAGCCACAATCTGCCTCAAAGTTCAACATGTTCTTGATTCTCTGATGCTTTCCTGCTCACTTCTAACTAGTGTTTTCTGAGTTAACTGATTAGCCTGATTCTTCCCTCCTGACCTTAACTTAAGTCGTTTTCATCCGAACAACTGCAGCTCACTGGATGTTTTTGTTTTTAGCATCATTCTAAATGGTAAATGGTAAATGGTAAATGGTAAATGGTCTGCAGTTATATAGTGCCCTGTTCTATCTTAGTGGTACTCAAGGCACTTTACAATGTGTTTCACATTCACACACACATTCACCCACCAATTCTAAGCAAACACTTACGTGAAAAATCCCAGAAGATCAGCAGTTTCAGAAACACTCAAACCAGCTGGCACCAACAGTCAAGTCACTGAGATCAGGTTCTTCCCAGTTTTCTTGTTTGATGTGAACATTAATGGCAGCTCATACATCTGCATGATCTTATGCACTGCTGCCACATGATTAAATAGTTGGATAATTGCACAATGACATGTACTGATGTTCCTAATAAAGTGTCCATGTGTTAACTGTAATAGTTCATCAGCTACAAGGGCCAATGTGAATGCTTTTAATTTTAATAATTTAAGTAGATTTGGTCATACTGACATCGTTCTGCTTCAGGCAAAACACTAACAGGAGAAAACGTGTTTTTCATGCACGGGCCGGTTTTGAGAGTTTGGGATATTTTTCAGACTAGTTGAAAGAAGAAATCTAAAATACACATTTTATTTATTACCTTTAACATTTATGCAAAATTCTTAATAGAATGAAAAAAACATTTACATATTTAAATACAAGCCCTAACACTCAATTGGGGAGGTTTCATAGTGATATATATATAATATATATATATATATATATATATATATATATATATATATATATATATATATATATATATATATATATATATATATATATATATACATATATATTACCATAAATAGTGATTTCCAAAAAGAAGAGAGGAATTTTTTTAAAGCTCTGAACCAGAAATTTCTCACTTCCAAACACTAAATGCCCTTGTTTTATTATTATCTATATTCTACAGATTTTCCAAAGGAATTTGTTCCTATACCAGTTATAGCCTGATCTATTTTTTTAAATACATGGCAAAAACAGATTATTTATTTATTTATTTATTTTTTAACTGCTGGTAGTATTTTATGATTTATGCAGTGATCAATAGAGATATCCCAAATCCTCTCTGTACGAACCTCAGACAATAATATGTCACCAAAATGAAACATAGCTGACTTCATCCAAATTCAAATTCTGTTCTGGGAATTAATCCAAATTAAGGAATTTGAGATATCATCTTATTTAGATATTTAAACTCAGCATTTCAGAAAAATCTGTTATACAGAATGTCATTGTGTTATTGTAAATAATCAACAGGAAAAGTTTCATGTTGGCTAGATCCGATTAAATTATTATTTTTATTGAGTACAATTACTAAGATAATGACATGCAGTTAAACATCTAACCCAGAGGTGCAAGAGAAACAACTGCAGTGCAATGTAAATAAGTGGAATAGCTTAATACAGTATGAGCAGTACTAACCATATGGATTCCACTGGGACCTCCTAACCTAACTTCTCCTCCTGCTCCTCCCACATATCCTCTGCTCAATCTCCACCTGCCAGCTGTTCCCGCCACTGCACAGTCTCCACCCACATACACTCCCACTGCACCACCTGTCAGCCAATCAGATCGCTTATGTGTTCCCTCTGCCACACCTGGGACTCACCTACCTACCACACCCTGTATATATACAGCCACTTTAATGTTCTGATGGTTGCTGCCAGATTGTTGTTTGTACTCTTGCCTGCTCTGGATTTTAACCATGCCTGCTTCTGCATCTTGGATCTTTGTGTGACGATTAAGTGCGGTGTGTGTAAGTATGCAACATATATGAATATCCTAGATATAGGCTATAAACAATATATATTGCATATACAATGTTGATATATACCTTGTGATACAGTGTCAATGGAATGAACAGAGTGGGATGAAAATACCAAGTATATAAATATAGTAAATTATGGGTAATATATGTGTGTTAGATAAATAACAATATAAATATAGATAATGTAAACATAGGTATAAATATAGAGGAAAGTGACTGAACAGTATTAAAGAGTATGAACAGTGGATTTGAGACGCAAGATATATTCTTTAAAAATTCCTCCTATTTACCTTAAGTGACATTTTTAATGCAGGTCTTAATAATTCAGCATTTTCACGTTGTGGTCTTTGCATTTTCTGAGCGCTTCTTCCGCCGTCTTCCATGAAGGTCAAACTATCGCGAGAAGTAACGTTAACAAACTCCGAGACGTGGCGATAAAAAACAAAAACGATTTAATTCCGCACCTGTTTGCGCTCCTCGTACTTCAGTCTGAGCTCTTCGGTCTCTCTTTCTTTACTCTGTAGTTCAAAGAGGACAGAGCTCCAGTCTCGTCCTCCTGCCACCCCGACAGTCAGCAGCCTGTTAACACACATAGGAGAAAGTTATTAGCATTGATCGGCCAGATTGACTTTGGCTGAGCTTCACACGCTCCAACAGAAAACAAATCCGCAGAGACTCACTCTGAAAGCGGCTCTCCACGCGTGGACCCCCAGCTCATGACTCCCTGTTGTCTTTAGTGATTTTCAGACACAATATCCTCCAGTTTTGCTTCCTTACTTGGTTAATATTAGCTCTAGTTTCTCATAGAGCGGCTCCAGCGTTCCTCCTCGTCGTTTCTATGGCAACACATAACCGGAACTTGTAAAGGCGCAATCAGCACAAAGTAAACAAAGTTAAATACAGGATTTCATTTTTTACTGCAGTATATAACCAGTTATTAAGTTTTAAAATAATAAAATAATTAGTTTCAAAATTATTTTTAAAATTGTTAATTTAGTTTTAAAATGTGATTGTTATTTTTGAAACAATCTAAAAAATATTAAGTTTTATTAGGTTTAGGTTTCAGATAAATGAACGACTAGAATTCACACCCCCTTCAAAAAATCTTTTTCATTTAGTCCATTTGTTGAACTCTTAAATTATATCAAATTCACCTGAAAGCAGAAATAGAATAATGGATTTGCAGATTGCAGTAAATTTAATCGAAACTATTGTGATTTAAAGATCCATCCACACATGTAGCTAAGACATAAAACATGTCATCTTGTAAAAAATCATATGTTTTACCATAAAAAAATCTGCTGTTAACTACTTGTTACTACCTAGTTCAAAAAAGACAGGTTTCCTTTGTTTGTGGCATTGTTTTGCACAGTGCCCTGTATTGTTTTGTGTGAGATAAGGAAAAGTAGAACTTTACTAGTCACCGAGAGAATTGTTGTGCAAGAATAAACGCAGTGCATAATAGAAAAGCAATAAGATACAAGTATGATACATACAATACCTACATAAGTAAGTATGCTATATGCGTTACTGTAGATCATCTGTGGCTTTGGGAATAAAAAAACTTCTTTTCATCTCCTATGTGAGCAAAATCCTGACATTTACATGCAGTTTTACACCATGGTACTACAAAAACCACAGCTCTGCCTGCAGGGGGCCTTTACTTTGTGTGTGACCATGCAGAGGCCCCATTGTCTTGCAAGCCGTCCATGTACACCGCCTACGTGATTAAAAACAACTGAAAATGTGTGCACAGCATGAACCTCAGTTATGTGACCCCTGAGATGTGAGTTTCCGACATCTGATTGACAGGTGTTACCACAGGGAGATGTGTGATTTTTTCACTTTAAGCATAAAAATCACACTTAATATCACACCCTTCAGTGCTGACTTTGTGACGGCGCTGTGCAGTGCACGCAAGAATGCAGTTACACACCGTGGTCCTCACCATGTACCAGGCTGACAGACACAGGCACACATGATGACACTCTGCTGTAAACATGTCAGAAACAAGATCAGGTGTGTGAAGTTGTTGGGGCTACTTCACATCGAAAGCTGCAACCCTGATTTGTGTAAGGAGTTATAGGAGTCGTACAGGTTGTTTACACACTGAGAGAACTCCACTGATTTGTCATTACAAACTCGTGCATCATTTTGTCAATTTTGATGAGACCTAAAATGTACAAAATAGGGAGAGAAGGGAATCACATTCACCTAACAGCTCAACGGAGTCAGAGATGTAGACTGCCAGGCTACAAGTGTGGCCAAAACTTGCAAAAATATATGTTAAATTCTAGTTGAGAAACTCCTATGCTTATATCCACATCAATATGACTGGCAGAAAATGTGAAATATTTATAATATTGATGCAAATTGCATCTACAATGTTCGTGTTTGGGTTTGAATATTTCTCGCAGCTGATACAGAATATAGAGGCCCACCAAAAATAAGGTGTAGTTAAACTACTACCAGTTTTCCAAGTGGTTCATATGGTTAATAAAATGTTCAATAAGCTGGTTTTTAGTCTATAAATTTTGCACAACAATAAACAAAAATTGTGAATAAATATAATAAATATTTTCTATTTTATTAAATAAACCAGGCTGTCCCTTTCTCTTTGCTTTAGCAGCAAAAGTATTTGATAAGTTCTCAGTGTCCAACTTCCTTTAACGTTTATTTATAATCATTAGTATCTGTGGTTTCTCTGCTGGGGGCAACTGTGAGAACTTGGGAGTAAGTAAAACATTTACACATAAACCATGATGGAGATGGTTTGTAGAAGACACGGCAAAAACGACAAAGACAAGTGAAGCTTTGACATACTTTTCACAGCGCCTCAGTTGAGTTTTTACATGTTTATATGGATGAAGTGCTTTTTTAAGATGTGATGAAAATACTGAAACATTTTTACTGTGATCTTTAGTGAACCCACTGTTGGATGTCCAAATATTGTTTTTTTCTTTGATTTGAACCGTAAATTTATTGTTTTTTACATTTAAAAACCCAATGAATATCTTGTAATAAAAAAAAGTTTTCTTGACAAGTATGTTGGTGCTCTTTCTCTAAGTGGCATTTACTCTGACATTTTCTGATTTAATGTAATGGAATTTACACATTTTAAGTGTCTTAATATTTACAGTTGCCACTGTAAGAACCGTTTGGCATAATATGATTTCATTAACCTTAAAGCTATTTGAGAAAAAACTTTAAGGTTAATGATAGTAGAATGTAAATGTTCTAAGTACTACTTCTTAGAGGCCCTCAACATATTTTCTCGAGCAGGTTTTGACTCTGTTTGATGGGACCAACATTAGCTCTCTACTTTCTGACAGAGTTGGAAGAGATTTATTGATTTCAGATGAGAGAATTTTCTAAGTGTGTTTTTGTTCATGCTTTTACTCGTTGGTTTGAGGTATGAAGGGCTCTTTTGTGAAAAGCAGGACCATTTGCAAAATAACAATAATGCATTGGTTTTATATAGCACTTTTCTAGACACTCAAAGATGCTTTACATTGTGTTATTCATTCCCTCCATACTCCATGGTGGTAAGCTATGTATGTAGCCACAGCTGCTCTGGGGTAGACTGACGGAGGCAAGCCTGCCAGTCTGCACCAACGGCCCCTCTGACCACCACCAACCACTCACTCTCACACTGCATTCACCCAGGCTTCCTGGTGTTCCCTCACGGTCTCCCATCCAGGTACTGACCAGGCCCAATCTGACAGGATTGGGCATCCACAAGGCGGTATGGCAAGCACCAATTTGATGATTGTCGTTCAAATCTGATAAGACCACATCCACACAATCCTGACAAAGCAGAATACGAGAGTTGAATAACTACAAGAGATATCTTTTCTCTTTGACCTTTTTATATTTAACCATGAATATTCAACTTTGTCAAGTTGGATAGGAGAAATACTCTAAATTTGAATATATTTTTTCATAGCCTTTAAAATTTAGATTTTACCTTACAGCCACAGTCTTTGATCACAATCAAAGTCTAAAGCAACAACTAAAAGCACCTGACTGCTGTTTCAATGGCCAAAAAACTTTGACCTTCAGCTTTTCATTGCCAAAGGAAGAATGCTGCCAAAACATCCATGACTTATTTCATGCCTGAGATATGTTTAAAGACTTGCCCCTTTTCAGTAAAAGCCATTAGGAGTGAACTGGTCGTGATTTGACATTACATGTTCGTATTAGTGGCCCAATGCAACATGGTGACAGAGGGAGGTGGCATTAACAGGCTTAATGGAAATGCTGTGTGCTGTTATTTTTTGCATAATAATCGCCAGGTGTGGCAAAGATGGCGACGCTGACGGTGACAGCAGCAGCACCAGAGAAATGCATTTGATGTAAATGTGCGCCATGCGTACTCACACGCACACAATCAGCTGAGAAAACGAGAGGGAAGGAAGGAAAAGGCACAACCGAAAGGCAGTGAGGGGGAAAAACAACAACACAGATAGCTGCAGGCAGAGATGCTGCTCTATCCATTTTTAATGAATGGACGGCTTGCTGCACACACACAAAGTACTTCCTTAATACTAATGGAAAGATGCTATTATAATAAAAGCATGTTGTGTCAGGTGATGGTACGGTGTGAGGCAGTGGAGATAGAGGTATCACACCCATGTAAACACCAGCAGACCTTTTAGCAGCTGAGGAGATGAAGACGAAGAGGTCAGAATCTATTAGACACAAAACCCACGAGGACAATAAAGACACTGGTAGCTCTGCCCATTAACCCTAATGTTATCCATTCTCCTTGGTAAATGCTCTTTAAAGTTGCACGTCTATAGTGTTAATTCACTGTGTCTCAAAAGTTAAATTACCATCATGCCTTTTTGTTTTAAATTAATGTATCATTGCATCAAATGGAAAATTGTGCTGCCTTTTGGTATCATTTATACACATTTTTGTGTTTAAGTGTCTTGAAGTGTGATATTGTGGCTAAGTTGTAAATCAAAGTTTGAACAATACCTTTTTTTTACAGCAGAATTTAGCAATGAGCTAATCTTCCAATTTGACCCCAGCTTTGAAGAAGTTAAAAGTTTGTCCTAAAAATTTTGTAAATGAAGGAAAAGAGACCCTGAATAGATAAAAACAGCAACTGAAGAATGCCTAGTTGGTCACAAACAGAACTGTGTCAAGCTACTCTTTCTTTTCACAAGAGTATCTGATTGAATTATTGTTTCAAGGATTCTAAGTTGATGTTGAGGGAACTGGAATTATTCAGCCTGTAGTCAAGTTCCTGTAGAGGTATAGTATGTAATTGCACCTGAAGTCTGGTTTTAGACTTTTTGTTATGACCTTATTTTCAGTTTTATTGTTAAATTACTGAACTTGTGTGTCCAGGTTTGGTTATACCTCCCTTCTTTGTGTTCTTTCCTGTATTTCCTGCATTGTGTGTGCTGCAGTACAGCTCTCTCAGTATATTTACTCTAATCTTTTAAGGGAGAATACAATATAGATAACCATTTAAACCACATGTTCACACATGCTTACATACAAGTATAAATACTCCATCACACATGTTTGATTTAATGATAGTAAATAATCAAAGGCTGGAAAATCATAACATATTAGGAAGGTCCACGTGTCTCAACAAGTGAACTGTCAAAGTCTTTGATAAGATTTTTTTCTATAAGCTCCATGTGCATCACCGTACCTGCTTGGAAGGTTCTGTATTAGGGTCACAAGGTAAGCAGAACAGATATTATATGGTAAAAATGGTAAATGGTCGCACTTATCTAGAGCCTTTTTCCTACCTTAGTGGTATCCAAAAGCACTTTACAATGTGTTTCGCATTCAGCCATTCACTCACCAATGGTGACTGAGTTGCCATGCAAGGTGCTCGCCTGCCATTGGGAGCGACTTGGGGTTCAGTGTCTTGCCAAAGGACACTTTGGCATGTGCAGGTGCCGGGGATCGAATTGCCATCCCTTGCAATCAGTGGACAACCCTCTCTACCACCTGAGCCACAGCCGCCCCGGCTATGGCTCAGGGCGGCCACACAATGTGAGTTATTTTTTGTATATAAACATGACTCACCAAAAAACAGGATGTACAGAATGTGACTGTTAAGGTGCTGACAAGAAGAGAGAGTCAGATGTAATACCTCTAATAGGCTGATATGGTTGATCCATGTGGTGGACATTTGAACTGTATTTATGGAATTATGCAGTTTCTACGAATCAGTTGTTCTCAAGACCCGCTCAGTTTTTTTGTATTCTCTGTGTCGTGAACAGTAAACAGACAGGGGGACTGAAGATCACCGACTTTCTTCATATACTTCCTCTCAAGCGTGCTACAATAGTTTAGAATAACTCAGGAAATGTTACAGCCAGAAGAAACTGTACAGCACTTTCCATCACTTGTTAGATGGTCTCTGTGCTCCTTGTAGTCAGTTTTTCCATCCACTCTGTTTTCATGGCTCTACTTTATTTTCTGGTGTATGACCTTTTGCCTGTTTCCTGGATGCTCCTTGTAAAAATTTTGCCTCTTCCACCTTTTTACCCTTTTTCCTGCTCCATCGACTGCCTTCATGTGTGTTACCTCAAGCCTGTGATGTTAAAGCTTCGGTTTTGGACTTTACCTTCCTCCTGTGTGCCGAGTCTGTTCCCCCTCACCTGAATTGTCACGCTGTCATCTTTACATGTTATGTCACGTCACAATGGATCAATTATATCGTATGGCCTTAGAATCTGATTTCAAATATATACAGAACGTAAGACCTAATGACGTCTGTTAATCTGCTACCTGCCCATGGAAAAAGTGAAGAATTTCTTGTAACTGTTTGTCCGACACTCAGGTTTGTGTTGTTGACACCAGCTTATATTACATCTGGTCTTGGATCATACATACCTGAAACAGACCATAGTTTTTGTTGTGATGATGCTTTTGCATTGTGTTTTATTATAGTGCATGTGATTATTTCTGCACATTGGCTCGATCATGTGATTTTATAAATGTCCATGAACAAGCTTTCCTCACTATTTTTAAAGTTTTACAGAGCTTTTGACCAGTGCTTCTCCTTCATATAGATCATTTGGTTTCTTTGAAGCTCTGCCAGTTTCTTCACGTTGCTTCCAAAATTCACATGTGCCTCTTTGTTAAACATTGTTTTGCTCGTTTCTGCTTCCTATAAAAACAGTATTTTAGGATGTGAAGTTTAATTCTGCTTTTGCTCTCATGCCTCAGTTTTTAATTGGTGCAAAAACTGCAAGAAGAACAGAGGAATCCATTCTGTAACCAGGAAAAGCCTTTACTCTCACTGTACACACACACACATTTAAGTGGGCAGGTGACAAACATTTATACATCCATAATTAAAGGTCAACAGTGTGGTGCAAACAGATATTGAGAGGAAGTCTATGTTTATGCTAATGCCTTGTCAGACGGAGAGGCTGGGGACTCTCTGACACCATCTATTAGTAATGAGACACGATCATAGAAATGCACTGAGGACGAACCAAACAATGCAGCTCCTGGCAAACAATGGGGCCTGACAGCCGGCTGAGTGAGTGCTCTGAAATCGGGCCCCGTGTGCAATCAGTGTTTGGAGGGAGTCGGGTGCGCGAACGGATTTGTTTGTTTATTGATGTTTGTGTTTTGTGTTTGTCTCACAGCAGTGGTCTTGTCTGGCCTGTTTGCAAACACGTTTGTACATGAGTGGCAACAAGCTTCCAGGACCGCAAGGGCAACCGAGACAGAGAACAGAGAGAGGGGGAAGCCTGGCAGGAGATGCTGAGGCAAATGCGCTCTCTGGATACAGCAGTGTGTGTTGTTTAATTCTGTTTTACAGATTCTGCAATAATTAGAGCTGGGGCATCTTTAAATATAATCAGATGAGACAGTGGGTCAGAAGAATTTGCCACATATCTCTGTCACACAGTATCTGGCTTTTTGGGTTCTTTAATTTATTTAGTTTCTGTCAAATCACTTTCACATAGTTTCACATTGTTATATGAAAGACTGTTGTGATAAATAATATCAACTGTGGCTGCTTTAAGGCTATTGAGGAGGGAAATTGATGTTTCCCCACTGAGGGCAAACATCGGTTTTGAATAATTTTTTATAGAATTAAAATAATTAGTACATTTCTTTGTGTAGTTTAGTCCAAAATTCTGAGAGGGGTGTGCATCCTAGAACTTGGAGTCATGATGTAAGTATTTTTAAGCTTCTGTGGCCCCAGCCTTGGCACAAACGCAACGATGGCAAAGCTCCTTTGTTCAAAATTGGGAGAATGTGAGGCCACGAGCTGCCTGTGCAGTGGGCAAACAGAAGAGTGGCAAAGTGAAGCCCTGCTGGTAGTGATATCATTATGCTGCGTGTCCAGTCTGGACAAGGGGACCAGAGTGAGACTGGGGTGGAGGGGATGTAATCTCTTCATTGAGTGGGTGTGTGTGTGTGTGTGTCCATGTCTTTGTGCCGTGCTGGTTGTGTGTTTTTGTCTCCAAGTGTGTGTGTGTGTGTGTGTGTGTGTGTGTGTGTGTGTAAATGGAGGATTAGCGTGCTTCTCCAGTCCTCTGGCTGTAATCAGATGGGACACTGGCTCCATGACGGCCCACATCCCCCACCGCCACCCACTGCGGGAACGCCTCTATCCCTTTCACTCTGTCATGTGTGTTTGCCGGCTGTACTTAGGACCCTGGCGGTATGTTAGGAGTTAAAACAATTATTCTTGCTCACATCACAGAGGCCTTTTTTTCTTTACAAATTTAGCTTCCACCAGCGAGAGTGACAGAAAATCCTCCCTTCATTCGAACCCAATCCTGGGGCCTGACGCCACATGGCAATGCTGTGTGTTTGTTTCTTTCAGTGTGACTCTTCTAAATTGGCACCGAGCTGCTGAACTGGTGTAAAAGTGAGAGTCCAGTGCTGAGGAGGGAAAGCTGCAGCAGCCTCATCAACGTGTCCGTTTGGAGGTCTTTAGATAAACAGCCATCCCTGATCAGGTTAGTCTGAGCCCTCTGACCCTGGTCTGGGCTGTCTGCTGTTAGTTTGACCCTTAACCTCTCCCTTTGTCTTTCAGACTCAACATGCAGGACAACCCAAGCGCACTCACTCACCCCCCTCCTACCCCACAGTCACACACACACATACACACACTTGGCCTCTTATCCTTGACAGCCCTTACGCTAATATTAAGATCTACTTCAGTGATTTCAGGGCTGTTTCAGCCATAAACTCTCATTTAGGGGAAAATTAGTTTGGGTCTGAGTCTTGTTACTATACTGTCCTTAACAGCATTAGGTCATTCTTGTGGCTTTTAAATACCAACAAGGATGGATAGCACCATTCAAATAAACCTCCAGCATCCTGCTTTGTTACAACATCTGTAATGGCCCAGCTTTTCATTGTTATACATTATTGTATTTCCATTGTGCCGTCCTCTTAGTGCCATACAGTGCCTGCTAATTCAAATTGCAGATACACATGCATCCATCAAAGTATTTCACAATGAGGTCCTTTCAACCTGCTCTGATGAAGCTCTAAAAACAGCCATCGCTCATCAGAACAAGCTTTGGTTAAGATGTTGAAGATTCTGGAAAGCCACTTAGGAAAGGAAAAAAATCCCTCCAGGCTCAGAGACGTGGAATTTTAATCTTTGCTTTCAAACTTTTATAACGTGAAAAATGCTTAGATGTTAGCCTTCTGTATTCCCTATGGTATTCCAGTGTAGTAGCTGTTTTACTAGTGCCACACTAGTCAGGAAGCACCAAGCTGTCGCTCTTTACTGCCACAGAGACGAAGCACCATCAGACCTACAGAGACGAACCGTAATCAGCTTTACCAATTATGCTCCATCTCAGACCACTTATTCCACACAAAATGGCATCACTAATGCTAGACATCACACAAATGCCTCTCAGAGTTCTGCAAGAGACTCCGGCACGCATTTATATATTCAAACAAATAGTTCGGACTGTAATGAAAAAAGCTTTGAATAAGTCTTTGATGTCTTTTTGTTTTTAAAAAAAGCTTCTTTACAAGAGAAATTGCTCTGCACAGCTGGAGAGTAGCTTTAACATACAATACAGCAGAAGCATGAGCTGTCCTCAGCAAGCCTCTCAGCTTAGTCGCTATGCAAAATTGCAGCTCTGCAGGCCAAATGAGTGACATTTAAAAATGTCAGTCTTTCTTTCCTTTAACATGGGCTGTCTCGAGTGAGCACAGGACAAGAACGATTAGTGTGGGTCCGTTAAAAACAATCATGGATGAGTAAATTTGGATGAGGATGAGAAAATGAGTAGATGAACTGGGCAGGAGCAGAGGAGTTAGCGGTGTGTGTGCGTCTGTGTGTGAGTGTGTGTTGTAGGGGGCGTAGGGGAGATAATGATAAGCACCACTTAGGCTCTTTGATCACAATCATCAATCTACTGTCCGACCAGTGTGTCTGAGAAAGTCCTCTCCTGATGGATTAGGATCCCTTACACACACATACACAACCCACAGTGTTTAAAATTACCCAAAGCTTTACTCTCTCAAGTCATTCCCAGCCATGCAGAGGTCATCGCAGAGCCGTTACTGTACGTGCAAGCATGAAGCGATGAACCCACTTTTTAGAGTTGGAGGCCCCTGAGATCTCGTTCCGTCTCCCCCCCCCCTTCCGTGTCCTGGCCTAAGTTTGTCTGGAGACAAAGGGTTAAGAAGGACCAGACTTTCTGAAGAGCTGCCTGCTTAACCTCTGACCTCGTGGTGTATGAGAGAGAGAGAGGGAGAAAGGAAGAAAGAGAAAAAGAGACTGAGAGAAAGGCAGGTCTGACAGCTTCCGACAGTCATGTAACTATGTCATTAAATGTAGATACACGTGGTTAGAAGTTTAACCACTTCACAACCTCTGCAATCTGTTTTTTGAAAGTAAGTCTGTCGTAAACTGTGATGAGAGGTTAACACAGAAACACGAGGCGTCAGGAAAGAGGAACCACGGTGAAACAGCGGTTTGGAGTCTAGAAGAAGTCGGGGACCACCAGCGAACCCCCACTTTTCTTTGTCCTCCATTCCGACAGACCCCTCCCCTCTCTGGGCAGCAGGTTGCCGGTGAGTCGGTCCAGCTGGTGTCGACTGGAGATGCCAAACAACCTGTCAGAGATAAGAAGAGGTGGACAAGGCTTGCACAGCACCCAGACCACTCTGAGAGTTTCACCGCTGAGAAGAGTTAGAGACACCGGGGTCCGTTATGCTTGATAAGACAGTAATAGTAAACACTGTTACACTTTAAACAATTCTCTCTAATGCTGCTGAACGAGGCTGCGCTTGTTATCAGCTCCTTCATATTCATACATGAAACTGATAACATGCACTGCACTTAAAAGAGTTTCCAGTCCAGAGGCGCTGAATGTACTTTAAATAACCCGCTGGGAATGTTAATAGTTTGTCTCTGCTGTCTAATCACAAAGAAGAACACTGCAACCAATTGGCTTTCTCTCTAAAATTTATTTTGTTTATAAATCTGTACTTATTTTCATAGAACAGAAAAGTTTGCTTGTTTAATCACGACTATTTATCACCACTTGGAGATGGGATGGTGAAACTGGAAACAAACCCTCGAAGAGAAACAAATATCTCTGAACAATACCATCTTGTCTCACGAGTTAACACCAAACTATTCTTTACAAATCTAGAGTAATAAATACTATTAGTGGGAACAAGGCTAAAAAACAACCTAGAAAACAATCCTTACATCCCATTGCCTCACACACACACACACACACAAAATCAAATACATATCAAGGAATGATGAGGATCTCCTCGCTGCAAACTGATGGTTTGTAATGTTAGAGCACCTTATCACACATTACTGCATGTCAAAAACACCTGGACAGAAATATAAAAACTGCATCATAACACAAAAAAATAACTCAAATCTCAGCTTGCTTCTATTTTGCACAAAAAGGGCCACAAATGTTTCTTTACAGTTATCTACGAGGACTAAAGTGTCCCAAATCTGCAAGGAAATGTGCTGAACCAGATGTAGTCGACACGATTAATGGAGTAATGGAGGGTTGTGACAGGGACCATTTCAGATTTAAAATGAAGAGACTAATACGTGTTGGTGCATTATCACACTTATACCACTGTGTTTCTTTGTGTTTGCTGAGCAATCGTCACATGTCAAGGATCAACACTGGACTCATGAATAATTCACAAACAAAAATGGGCCAACACAACGCACGCATAAAACACGGTCAGCCGGGGATAAAAGAGAGCTGTGTGCTCGTTGGTCATCTCCCAGTGAACAGAGAAAGCCAATTGGTCAGATGGGGGTGACTGAGAGGACAGCAGTGACAGCTGTGTGACGCTGAGTTGTGCATTTACCCAGAATGCAGTGGAAGGAGTGTTTACAGGTCCTTCAGCCTGTAGCTCGGTCTAAACAAACTGTTTATCTCTATGGTGCAGCGCCTGCAGCTACTACTGCCTGTCTCATTGGAAATTAACTCATAGCATCCTTGAGCTGAGCTGACATAGGCTTTACATATACACAGGCACACACACACACACACACACACACACTCATGCCGACAACTCATGCCTTTTCTCCTTTACTGAGACTGAGCATGGAGCTGTGCTTTGCTCCACTAAAGAGGAAAAAAAACGTCTCCCTCAGGCTCTGCTGTGAGAGCTGAGATTATTTTGGTCAGTAAATGTTACTGCCTGTCTGACAATGGGTCATTTACATCCTTCACAATGCAAAAAGTGGGAGTCATTGAGAGGATAACTGCCTGTAGTGCTGTTTGTGGTCTGGCCTAAACAGGGCTCACAGTGCAAACATTTGGATGACGCCAGTCTTTGAGTTACACAAAGACAATAAAATACAACTTTGATGTTCATTGTGCTGCATAGAAGGAGCAACACTTCTTTTCTTGAACGTCTGGAGCATTATAGACGTAAAGATCCTTAACAATCTGCTGCTCCTTCCAGCAGAAGGGAGAAACATGACTAACAGAGGAGACTTCTTCACATGGCACAAAATCACACTTTTCACAATTATTTTACAAAAGCATTGTCATATTTAGTCCACACACAGTGCAGCATCCTTCAGAAGAGCAGAAAGGAATCTGTCCACTAATTAGTCTTTCAGAGTCATCCTCTGGTTCAGTTAGGAGGCTGCACTCCATTCTGGCACTCCACACCGGATGTGTGTGTGCGTCTCTAGTGTGTGGTAGAGAGGAGGTGACAGGTTGGGCGTGTAGCGAGGATATTCTCTGAGCGGAGAGCTGAGCTGCCTGCTGTGAACGTTTTGGGAGCTCTGAGATGGAGGTCCGGAGCTTTGGGTCTGGTAGGGGTCATGGGTGATGTGTTCCCCCAGCGGCGAAGAGCTCTGGTGGGCTATAGCGCTGAGTCGAGAGCCCTGCGGGCTGGAACTGTAGGGGGGGTGAGGGGTGTAAGGTGGGTAGGGCTCCATGGGGGTCATGGCGGCAGGCAGTGGGCAGGTGTACGACCAGGATGCACAGCTGAGTTCATCCATTCTGGGCTCTGAGCCGGCAAACATGCATGCCTGACGCTGTCCCATGTCTGAGCTGTAGGGGGAGTCGGTGAGGCCCAGGGCAGGGTTGGTGGAGAGACCAGAGGGAGGAGGAGGGTAGGAGGAGGGGTGGTAGTAGGATTCGCCCTCACTTGGGGAGCTACCGGCGAAGGGTTTCTTGTAGGGATGCTGGTTTCCTGAAGAGCAGTTTTCCTCCGCTACAGAGACACAGAGAGAATGAAGCTGATTTTCCATTTGACGCTAACGAGAAGTGAAAACCGGAACACTTCAGCACTGAATTTACGACTTCCCATTTATGACAGTTCAAGTAGCTGAGATGAGAACAAAATGTACACATGGAGTGAAACTGAATTAGTTTGACTGATTTCAGAGCACAAACATGAAGTCAGGGTTAAAGCGCGATTTATCTGCAGCATCGCTATCAGTATCACAAAGACATGAAACCCAGAACTATTAGTATTACTGATTTTTAATGCACACTATTCTGGCTTCTGTACATGAATAGAAATCCATTAATGGTTGGTTAAGTGATTGTTTCTCCCTTAAAAGTTAACTATGACCAAGTGTCCAATTATTTACCATTTCCAGGCATTACATTTGGATTTTTTTCCTCTAAGTTCTATGATCTAAACTAAGTATCAACAGTGGGAATTCTGATTCACAGCAAGGTTCAGAAGTGGTTGTACAGTCATTGTTACACATTTTCTTCTTTCTGCTGCTGATTATTATGTCTGAATGGAACCGTGCAAGCGTACGTAACTGGGCAGACATGAAGATAAATGATTTATTCGTTCATTCAGCTGCTGCCTGAGTAAACCTGATGCTAATTAGACATAGTTTGCAAACACAAGTTGTACGGTAAGAACAGCACAGAGTGATATATATCAGTTTTCTTGTAGTGGCTCTGCTACTTCTCAGACAGATATTGGTTTCCGTTCATTTAAACGGATTAAAAAAACAACCCGAAGAGACTTAAATGTTCCGTACAGTAGTTACATGATTATTATTACCCTTATCTACATTTTAAAACTGGTCTTGTGAAAGCAGCAGTTATGAGCAACCAACTCTGATGGAGCAGCCAATGAAGGATTTTATTAAAGTATTTATTGAAAAAGCTAATTTGTTTAGCACCAAACTAAACTAAACTAAGGACTAAAATTTGTACATTTACATGTACATTTGATATCAATTAACAACAATTTGTTTAACTTTAAATTTTAAATGAAGTATAGGATTTCTGTTTTCCATTATAATTGTGTTTTTTGGGTATATTTAGTTTGAAAATAATTTTAGTGTTATTATTGAATCATCACTATGTTAAAACAAGATTATTGCTATGTCATTATGAGTCACTGCCAAGCTGGAATTATTTGTATGTCTCTTAATCTGTATATGTAGAGAGACAGTGCAAGAGAGAAAATTATTTTTTAGTTTTTTTTATAAATACAAATTAATAATAATAATAATGAAAATAAAAATCAAAAATAACTTTTAAGTAATTAAAAAATAAAATAATAATTTATATATATATATCTATATAATATTTAATTTAAAAATAAAACAAATCAATTGGGAAAAAAGTATTTACTATAAAAAGAAGGAACTAAAAGTACCACCAAGTAGATGAGTTTCATATCAAATACATTGATTATATCTGTACCACTAACTATTTTTTGTTTCCTCCTACCTTTCCTCTTGGAGCAGTGGTAAACCTGCAGCTGCTGTCCAGGCTGCAGGTGTGGATGAGGCAGGCTGTAGTGCGAGGTCGGAGGGCTCAGCAGCTCCTGAGGACTGTTTCGGGTCAAGCCGTTCTCACAGCTGTAGGGGGACCTAACAGCCTCGGGGGAGCCTCGCAGACCCCGGCTCTCCCCGCTGAACGGACTCCCAGAGGAGCAGGCTCTCTGACGGACAGTGCTGCGAGGGACCACCGGGTAATCCTTACTGAAACAGAAAAGAAGCAACAGTTTGCATCGCACGTTGTTTTGGCCTCAGGAAACGCTGCCTCTCCTTAATCTGTTCAGGTATTATTTTTTATGATTAAATTCTTCCTGGTGGTATTCTCTGTTTTTCACCTTCAAGTCTACTTAGATATTCTGCATCCTTTCAGCTCTGATTTCTTTCTGTACACACTGGCCTCTTGGTGAACTCTGTGGTATGTAGAAGACAGCAGGCCACATCTCCCTGACTCCTGCTGAGATAGTGACACACACATTCCCTCGCACACACTCATGCGCACACACACACCGCCAGTGCTGTTGTGAGATAATTCACCGCTCTAAAAATAAACACCCATCTGTGTGTCACTTCAGATAGACTCTCCGCTCCCCTCCTCTCCACCGACCACAGCAGCACAATAACACGGGAGCTCTGTGTTCATGCCGCCTTCATTTTCCTTCCTCGTCCTTTCCCTCTCCCTCCCCTCAACAACGGCCTCTCCCATTGGCTCACCGAAACCTCTAAACCGCCTGCCGCAACACCACTTGAAGGGAGATTAGTTCAGCAGGCAAACAGACACCATGTAGAGCCATCAGCTGATCAGCAGTGACAGCCTAATAGACCAGCAGCAACAGAATATCATGTATTTATCAATGCGGCGCAGGAGCTGATGCTCATTGTGTTTGTGCTGCTTGTTCTGGACGAGATCAAGCTTCAGGTGACAAAGGCTCACATTTCTTTAAACCACTTGGCTCCACTTACGCACACACTCATGTCTTAGACCATATGTACCCCATCATAACAGCCTCCCCCTGGCTGAGGCAGGGAAGGAGAGAAGAATAGAAAATGTTTCCTCTGAATGCTCACAAGCACACAGACAGCAATTACACGAACAGATCTGTACTCACCCTTGTAGCTTGGCCATGCGGTGCAGCTCGTTGTCATCGCTGCCTCGGAAGCCCTTCGCAAAAGGATTATTCTCTATCTTCAGTTGTGTAATCTGAAGGAAAACACAGAAAATCTTTAACTCAGGCTCAAACACAACACCACAGCAAATGCACAAAGGCCCATACAAGTGCAGATTCATACAAGCATGGACCCACAGAGACCCAATCACTTTTTAACTGTTGCCTCCAGTGACTGAATCAATAGTTGACTATTAGTCAGAGGCCCTGCAGATGTTAAAAGCAGCCCTGCTGAAGCTCTGCACGGCCAACATTCTTCAGCCGCTGACGCTTCCATCGGAGCGGACTGTGTTCTCGCCAGCTGACACAGAATAAACTGTTTACCCAAACAGTCGCCAGGTTTAAGGATTTCGGGCCAAAGCTTTTAGAGGTCCAAAGCTTAGAGCTTTGATGTTAAGTCTTCAAACTTTTCTCAGTGATGTCATGAAGGTAAACTTTCGTGTTTTGAAGGATTTCATTTGGCCACAGACCAGGTCCAACCCACAGCCGGCAAGTGGACTGAAGATCTGACACAAGTTCAGGTTCACACAAACTTTGAAGTGCCGAAAATACTGATAGGCTCCAACAAAGGCTCAAGGGCTTTCATTTATATACAAGAATACTGTCAGTACACAAGTGTGCTATTAATAGTCTCTGTTTTTCTGTGCATGGAACGGCAATGTTTAAGTCTTTTTAACACAATAAACAAACGTTATTACACAGAGTGGTAGGTCGTAATACTGAAAACAAATTAAATAAGCACTTTCTATTGTTCTGACTCACACGACTGCTCATAATATAATAATAATAATAATAATAATAATAATAACAACTGCATGATTTTTTATAGTATTATTTTTATTATTATTATCAATAACCGATATGTTGGTAAGTCCTACACAGAACTTTGCTGAAGTTCCGTTGTTCATTTATGCTTCATATATGTTTAATTAATAGAACTTTTCGTCATTTATTTTTCAGTTACTCATGATGTGTAACCAAACAGACATTGCTGTAGGCAGGACATTGCTCAGCTCCACAGAGCAACAGCAGATAAAGAGGCAGCTGCATCAGAGCCAAAATAACACATTCTAAAATTAATTTCATTTCTCAGCAGTTTAAAAAAAAAACAGCAATGCCAGTAATCAGATTAAAACTGAATATCAGATGCGATAATCGGACAGGCGAATACCCCGTCAACCTCTAATTATTATTATAATCGTCATCCTCAGAATTATTCTTTTGTATTAAAATGTGAAATACAATATATGTTTTTATTACATTATTACATTTTATATATTTATGCAGTCCAGACAATATGATGAAATGGATGGGAAATAATTACAAATATATTAAACTAGTATCAACTTTTAATCATTGAGTGGTATATCCAGTGTTTAATAACAATAGTAATACTATTATTAATAACAGTAATCAATAATAATAGTAATACATTGTTGTTTATTTACAGTATTCCAGCTGTTCAGAATAGAAAAAAACTGTGCACTGCATACATGGTTCCAAACTACATGATATGTCTGCTGTTGTACGTAATAATCATGTTTCTTAATGGATTAAATATTTGCTGATTATTTTTTAGAGCCTAGTTTGTTCTTATTGTTTAGAATTTTATTATACAATAAACTATAAAATAACACATTTAAGTGGAAGATAGTATGCAGAATAGCCCTATATTTTTTATTAAGTGAGCTATACTATTTAAAAATTAAGACAAAAACTGCTGCCAGGTTGTGCACAAACATGCTGGTTAAAACCTATTTATTCATGTGATCTATTTCTTGGTGAAGTTATTTGTTAAAAAAATGAAATGTGATCAAATTGAAGCGGTCTCACTGAAAACCTAATCAGCAGAGCGACTCAAGGCTTCAACAATCTGTCTTTCTAGTAAAAAAGGCTGAGAAGCCAAAATCAGCAAAGATCAAGGGAAAGAAACAGGTCATTAAAGACCAACACACACACCCTCAAAAGCACAGATGCACACTATAATGCACACACACACACACACACACACACACACACACACACAGAAAGATTTTATGTTTACATGTTTACAAATACCAAGTAAGGACACATGAGCAAAGAAGATGCAAATTGACTGTCTGGTTACAAAAAACCGACAGTAATACACAAACAGGGTGCGCGTGTGTGTGTGTGCTTGTGCGTGTGTGTTAGAAGTTGTTTGATTGTGACCAGTGACCAAAGGCAAAACTTTCTAAATGGTGACATAGTTGACAGTAGAAAAGATCTGGTTTGCTACATAAGACTTTGAAATCCATTTCCATAATTGTGAGAATAATTGCGAGGTAACCTTTGGCCCCAACCAGTGAAAAAGCTCCACACTTTATATCCAAAACAGCAAATGACATGAAAATGTCACTGTTGTATTCTTATAACATTAAAGGTATTTCCAGGGCCTCATCATATTTATAGAATTTTATTTATCAACATTTAAACAACATCTTACTGCATTAATTTAATCCATAAACGAGGACCCAGCTGTTTATCACTTTAAACACTGCTCCACATTATGGCCTGCATAAAACGTACCTTGTGGTTCTGATAGGAGGTCACAGCGATGAAGGCGGTCTCGGAGAAGACGTGAGTGCAGAAAGCCGTGTTTTTGGAGCCGAAGCCGTTGTTCTCATCCGCCTTGACAATGTGGAGCCGAGGCTGGTATTTGTGCATGGAGTTGAGAATTATCTGCACGGGCGAGAGATTGAGAGGGTGAGGCTGACAGGCCTGTCATGTTTGCAGAAAACCCACCACCAGATGCTGGGACCTGGACGATAGAGTCCAGGTGGAGAGTAAAGCCCATCTAAAGTCCAGCTGCTTTGATTTCCAGATTTGTTGGCTTAGATGGATGTTCAGGACAGAGATTCATGGTTTAGCAGCAGGATCAAACTGATGGAGGTTAAGAGGAGAAGTAACAGTTGATCTGCGTTTATAAGGCCACCCTCCAAGGTTCCAATCCAAATTTGACACATTATTGAAAGTCCTGTGTGGACAAATTATTGGATAAAAAGCCTTTTTTAAAATGTGCTTTGGGTAGAAAAATGACCAAAAATGACTTATTATGATGTCGCTTTTTTATTTGACTCCAAAGTAGCAACCACCTTAAAACAAAGGGATCTGTGGAGCATGTTATTTATTATTATTTTTTAATATATCAGTTAATTAGTGCAATACATGTTTACGACCTCAGTTAATTCTAAAAACCTCTGTACTCATTGATTATTAACCTGACGGACTACTTCAGCTGACTGAGAAAGAAACACTGTTGGTTAATGAAAGTTGTGTGAGATTTATACTTTATTTATTCAAAGGCTGTAGGTTTTGACCCTTACATATTAGTAATGTAGAACTATAACAACTCTGAGGATTCTAAGCTACTTCCCACGACACTGACAACTCCACAAGTGGTTTTTAATTGAATCGCGGCTCTCTGTGTATGCGCGTGGGCGTGGGGGGGTGGGGGGGGCGAGCGGGGCGAGCACGTTTGTTTATCCAGAGGGCTCAGTTTAATCGCAGTGACGTGTTCGCCGGTGACATGCATTAGCTAATGGACTTTAGAGTCATTGAAATCATTATCTGTCGCTTAAAGAGCCTCAAAAGAAGATCGCGTTTCTGTTCGTTTCTGCATGCGCATGCGCTTAGGCACCAAGACGCGTGCGTAAAAACAAAAAAAAAGGATGGCTTGCGTTCACCTGCTCCCGTGCCCTGCAGTGCGCGCGTGTGTGTGTGCGCGTCTGCGTGTGTTACTGTGGGGTAAATGGAGCAATGCACGCCGGGAAGAGTCTCAGCTCTGCACAGTGTGTGTCCGCTGTGCCCTCATGGTGATTTGTGCCATGTTGTGATGTCGGCTGAGTTATATTCAGAGGATTGAGCTACATGTGCTACCAGCTGAGCGCAGGAGGGACTGGACCTGAGCTGCAGTTTGTATAATCATTTTTCTTACATCAGAAGCACTTCTCAGGATTAATTATTTAAAATGCATATTATAGCCACTTGGTTTGCCCCACAGACCACTTTCATTTGGCACATCTGCGTCTTTATGATAGGTGTGTTGCCTTTTACGCAAAGTTAAACTACAGGCCAGATCACATTAAAGGACACAAATTAAAAAAAAAAAAAAAAATGGAAACAGGCTTCAAAACATTGGCAGGACATTATTAACAAGACAGACTGACTCACGTGTCCAAACGGGTCCAGGTGGTTGTTGGTGAGTTTGAGTTTCTGAAAGGACACCAGCTGACGGCTCCAGTGCGCCCCGGTGGCGGGAGAGTCCGGATGGACGTAGAGCCTCCCGGGCATGGCAGGCTCTGCCTTTCCCGTTATCGACCTAAATGTCCAAAGAAATGATTGGAAAACGTTCAGACGTCGACACACTCAGCGGGCCACAGCGGTTTTGTTTGCTCGGGCTGTGCCGGGCGCCCCTCGTGGCGCATCAGGCCTGCGCTGCCTGCCGCCGGCTGCAGAAGGCCTGACTGGCTGCAGCTTTAATTAGTCAGACAAAATACACGATGTTTGGCTGGAGTTTACGCAGATGGAACCAGATTAAGGCGATCACCTCCAAAAACTCCGGTAGCCCTGATATTTTCGACCAGAGAGACGTGAAAGTGAGGCACTGAGTGAAGAAACTGAAATATTTGTTATTATTAATAAATATTAAAATCACCAGAAAACATCTGCAAGGACCACAAACGTCTGATATAGGTGCAATATTAATAATCGATGTGTGAACTCCTCTGATATTTTCTCTTGTCTCTTAACTGCAGGCCGGTGCAGCAGCGCAAAATCGGTGTTTTGAAGGTGTGCAGGTGAGTTTTTCTTTCTTTTACACGTTATTAATAAATAAATAATATTGTTTACAGCTCTGAAAGAAGGATAAACGCCGTGATGAAATATTGATTATATGCGTTTAGTGAGTTAAAGCTGCATGTATGGACTCCTTCTTTTCTGTGCGTAAAGGTGAAATAACCACAAAAGTGAAAGATTTAAAAAATATATATTTTGCAAGTTTTTTTGTTGGTTTGTTTTTTGTTTTGGTTAAGAATATAATGCAGGCCAACACCACGGATAGGATCAATCAGTCACATAAACGCACAGAAACCCTTAAAATGCCCAAAGGTTCGCACCGGAGCGTCTCTAAACTTGGACTTTGTGTTACACTAACTTCATCCACGAACTCCTCAGTTTTCATCAACCTGCGTCTCATCCTCCGCAGAGGCAGAACACTGATGGATCTCAGAGTCAGTGGTCCGTTCGGATTTCCCCTCAGCGCAACACACACACACACACACACACACACACACACACACACACACACACACACACACACACACACAGCTGAATGGGAGACTTTAATCCGGCCTGTCCGCCCCGTGAACCCGTCATATTCTGATGTAACCGGCGGGCAGACACGGGGGGAAACGCGGGGAAGTAGGCCATCCCAGTCTGCAAGAAGGACCCGACCTTTACTCGGAGCAGAGGCGGGGGAGGAGAGGAGGGTTCAGAGCGGTTTACCAGGAGTTCACATCAGAGGTTTAGAAGCAGGAGTCAGATGTGAGAATGTGGGGGGGAAAAAACTATTTCTATAGGTTATCCTCCTGATTGTTTTATTTATTTACTCTAAATAGTTGTGGAAGTGCTGTGGATGTGTTTTACCATGCACCCCCTCCAGATCAATAATATTCAATATGTCATCAAACTTGCACACAAACATGAACACACAGACTTTACTGACCATTTATTATCTGCAAATTTGTAGCGATGGTCGTCTCCGGGCACAATGTCCATCAGCAGGATGTACTTGGTTTTTGGGTTCAGTCCTGTGACCTTCACTTTGTAACTGGGGAACATCCTCCTGCACGAAACACGTTCAGGAAAAATATAGTCAATAATGAGTTTCCAGTAAAAGGGAATTTAGATGATAAAAACACATGGCGTTAAATAATCATTTTAAAAACGCACACATGCAGGCCTTAGAGGCGCTGCTTTAAGGCAAAACATCCCTGAGGGCCTGGTGAAATGAAGCCTACGTTATTGCCCTGGAAGTACTGTTTGACCATTCATAAAAAATCATTTAACGCTCACACAGCTTTTTTAGGGGGCACAAAGGTAGTGTCATAAAAAGGAAAACATTTAAAATAAATATACCTAAAAATCAAAATCTATTTTATAGTAAACAGTTTTTTTGTTTTGTTTTGTTTTGTTTTTTTACCTCCCAGCCTTGGTGATGATCATTTCAGTTCCCACTTCATCAAACTTGGTCCAAAGCTCCCTGTCATGAAGGAAGACTTTGATTCCTTCCATCCCCTTCAGCAAAAACACAAACAGAGGAAATGGACTGTTACACTGCTGGAAGCTAAACTAAAGCAGGACGCAGGCCTCCAAATAAAGAAAATTGAATTCTGTAAAAATCAGCTATAATATACATACAGTTATTGTATTGTGTTATACATATATTTTTTTAAATTAGTGGTTAGTGATATCAGTATATTGAACGGTAAATTGAAAAATGTCTAAGTAGTAGGACAACATTCTGTCTGCTCTGTGCTGCCGCCGTAAAACTGTTAGTGCCTTTATTTCTAAAGAAAAAGTAAAATGTAGAAAGTAGTATTGGATTAGCGACTGTTAGTAGTTCCAATCAATAGTGTGATCAATATTTACATGATGGTCCTCAGTGCAGGCTGCTACCTGCTGGCTGGACGTTGTTGTCTGCGGTGAGGATGGTGAGTTTAAGGTCAGGCTCGGATTCTCCTGTTTGGTCTCTTTTGGAGAATCCATGCAGTCCGAGTCTGGGCGCTCTGCAAGGCCGAACTGGTCCCCTCCGTTTGCCATGTCCCACTGACACACACACACACACACACACACACACACACACACACACACACACACACAGTTTAGACCTATGTGCTTTTATATGTGCGTTATTTTTTGTCGTTGGTTACTTTTCTACTTGCTGTTTGACTCTAAACAGTTCTTATTATTTTTTAATTGCATCTCTATGAAGGACTGGATCATTTACGCACGTTTGTTTAGAATTACGCAAAGTATGACTGATCAAATAATAAAACAAACCTCTCCTCCGTATACTAAAAATATTCAGCATTGTATTATTGCAGGCTGTAGGACAAACAACATGATGCCTTTTCAAAAACCGTGAAGGCTAATAAGCAGCTCATTGTTAAGGGACGCACAGGGCCGTTAATGTTGGCGCTTACGCACTTTAATTTAGTGGTGAAACCCACAACTCATGGCCATGTTTTAGAAAAACAAATATAATGACTTGCATTAGATGACAATAGTCAATAGAAGGCTCGCAGTGAGTTGCTCTGTAACTGATCCAATAACCTAATTACAAGCTTCCACTTAGTCTGAAAGGAGATTAAATGTGCATCAGCATAGACTTCAGCCATTGTTTTCGTGGAGAGCCACAACATTTGATCATGCACATTTATCTGAAATTAAAAACCCAACTTGCAGAGTGTATTTACAGCTACAGTGGTCGCATTGTTTGCATTAGCTATAAGGCTGCACTGATTTTGCATTTCAGTCCGAGTGCACGACATTTGGAGCTTTAAATTCTATTAATAACTGAATTATGAGTTAAACTCCCGCCTGCAGCTTTTAAAGCGCATATCACTGACATGAAATAAGCCAACCGCAGCCTGTGGCATGTGCGTGTGTGCGCTGTGGATGGTCTCTCTTGGGGCATTTACCTCAAATGCACTGCTCTGCTCTCCTCGCACAAAACACGCTCATCCTGCTCCTGCGCGCTCTGCAGGCTGTTTGCGTCTTTTTTGTGGCTTGTTTTTATATTTCCACTGAATTATATGTTTAAAAAAATGCAACTGTCCAAAGGTTGCCACGTCGGTTCTCAGAAATCCACCATGTTCCTTTTTTGTAGATCTGACATATAAACATCGGGTTGCTTCTCGCTCCAGTGTCCGCCTCGGTGCTGCTGCTGCTGCTGCGCGCACCGCTGCTCGTCCGCCCAGCTGTCTCCGGTCTACAGAGGAGGCTTGGATCGGTTCAAAGCGGCGCTAATTTCTCCCTCATTTGTCCAGCGCCCGCTCCGTATTGTCCTGGCGGAGCCAGCAGCAGCCCTCATATGAACCACCCTCATCAGATCTTTCATTACAAATGGAGTCAAATCCACCTCACATGTTCTGCCCTCCCCCTGCTGCCCTCTCTGCGCTGCCATAGGTCTGCACGGTGCGTCGGTTATCTGCTGCCCAAATCATGGCCGTGACACTGGCCAATCACGCGCACAGACGCACACACACGCACGCTCTCTCTCACAGACACACTGGTCTACACGCGCGTACGCGTGCACGGCAACTCAATGCAGAATTGTTTATTTTGTAAAAATATAATTTAATTAATTCTCACAGTGCGTCTTTGTTCTTACAACATCGCAGCTTTCTCATTTCATTGTGCCACACCAGCGTGGCTGTTTCCTATCTGAAGAATATTATTCTAACTGATCTGATTGACCAGAGGCACTTGTTAGAGGAGAGAGTGCAGATATTATTTTTATTTCTGCATTAATTAAACCTTTTGATTAATGATGCGAGTGGAAGGCAGCTGGAGCCAAATTATGTTAAAAATATATATATTTCTGGTATTTCTAACCCAGATTTTGAAGTAATGTATCTCTGATCCAACATGCGTAAAGATGACTCATAACAACTGACTGCTTCATTCTAGGCTCTTAATAATAAGAGGAACATTTCTTCATTACTTAGTAGAACCCCTTCTGTTTCTCATCTTCCTTAACATTTAGTGCTTTTTTTGGTTTTACATATATAGCCTATGTATATAGGCTATATAAGTGCGTATACACTTGTGTGTGTGTGTGTATGTATACACACACACAAGTGCATACATACATATATGTATGTATATACACACACTTATATATATATACGTTATTAGTGAATACGCGCAGAATACTTTGTTTCTACATTACCTATGAACTATCCATACATCCAAATGAGACGTGGATTTGTTTTGCGTATTACCAAGATAAACCCCCAAAGGTCTAATCTCACACGAGGCACGTACAGATATCTTCTTATGGTAGATTACAGGTTCAGGATCTGGCCCCTGTTGCAGTAACGACATCGGGTTGACGCGAGGGAAGCATCACTTTGACTGGATTACTGTAGATCCTTATAACTGGAGGCATCCAGAGTTGAAAGTTGAAGAGGTCACAGGGAGGTGAACATGCCGGATACCTCCGTTACACGTTTCTATCGATGATAGTTCACTCTCACGGACAGACTCTTAATTCAGCCCCTTTGTATTAATTTCAGTATCACTGACTGTCCTCTGATTAATAATTTACACTGAGTTCCGGTGATGTTGACCACATTAACAGCTTGTGTTGACATAAATGGCAGCTGAACATGCTCCAGAATACCCGGCTAAAAATTATTGTAGCTTAAACTGATATTTTATCTTAGGATGCAACGAAACACAGTCCATATTAGACATTATAATAAATAGGCTACTGCATTAAAATAATGAAAAGTATTATAGCCTGCGGGGATTCTCGTGCGTAAACGCGCCCTTTTACACACGAGAATTTCTCGGTTTTTTCTACACCTGCAATGTGTCTACGTTTTGTTTTCAGACCAGTATTTATAATTGCGGGTCTTACCGTGTTTAAATATCCAAATCCCCGGTGACAGAGCTCCGGTCACCGCGGCTCGGTGCACAGCTTCTCCTGCAAAGCGCGACAACCAGCGGGTGCAGCAGTGAGAGCGCTGCCACCGGGACTGACAGGCTCTGTGCCCTCTGTGCGTCGGTGAGTGTGCCAGTGTGTGCGTCCGTATCTGTGTGTTTGTGTTTGTTTGTGCGTGTGCGTGCGCGCGCTCGTGTGTGTGTGCAGATCCATTCTGAGCTACTCTGATGCCCCACCAATGAACCCATCAATTTATACGCTCATTTCCCGCGTAATCCACAGCTCTGAAAAAGTGTAAAACGTACACATATCAACATATAGCAAGAATAAATTATTGTTTTTCTACCGGTGATCAGGCAGATTTAAAGCATATAATAATAATAATAATAAACATCTAAACTGAAGATTTTGAGCATCGTGCTTCACACTCCTGTGTGGAAACTATTAAATATGCTTAACAATAATTTTTAGAAAGCTGAAAAAGCAATTAATAAAAGTGGCAGTAGATTATTTACTAGTATCGATCAGGCTGTCGTCATATTATATTACATATCAGCGTTTTGCTGCTTGTTTAAAAGAATTTCTTTGAAGAACACACTGTACTATATGATATATTTATTTACAGTGGGGTTTTGTTGAAGGTCTGCTTGAACACTTTTATACTCTACGGGTCAATCATTTTTTTCTTAATTAAATTTTTTGAAATAAAAGTTTTGAAATAAAGAAACTTGGCAATGCAAATTCAAATGTTTTTATATGAAGAAAAACTACTTTGCATTTAAAAAAAAAAGACAAGACATTAATTTGATGAATTATATAAGAAGCTCGTAGAAAAAAGTCCTGGGGAAGTAAAGAGGACGAGTGATTTTATGGTGCATTTTTCAGAACTTAATTTCCGAGAAGTTAGATTTTTTATATTCTCAGTTGAATGCGTTTAAATGTTGACCCATATCACCGATTAGACTTTAAGTGTTTGTTCTTCCTAAAACAGACAACACACTTAGATTCTCTCTGACCAGTATGTTGTTGAATAATCTTTATAAACAAGTAAAAACTACTCTTGGTGATTTTTTAAAAATGCTAAACTATATATTATTATACGGAAAAGAACACTTGACTTGAGTCCTGCTGCTCCACCAAATATTTAACACTGAAGTCTTTTCTCTCCGGTCAAAACTCACTTTTTGCTGAGCTTTCAAACATCAACAAAACGTGGAAGTTTCTCTTAATATGTTTTGAGAATGAAAATAATCTTCCTAAAAAAACCCTCAGTGTATTTATTGAAAATGCTCCCAGAAAGTTCTGCTAAACCTCCCTCAGTGGCGACAAACACACAATCGAAAATCAGTCTAAATATAAAATAATCCGCCAAACTGAAGCTTAACTTTCCTCGTCTTCTTTTATCACATAAACGACGAAAATATGAATTTAAAAAAACGCAAAATGATCAGAAAAAAAAACTTTGCGACTAATATTAACTGCCTATTTGATCATTTGTCCAAATGGCATCGTTGGAGAAATTCTGCGTAGTAATAGCCAAACGAAAATAACTAGTTATTGTTGGTTTTATTATTATTATTATTATTTTAACCTTCAGAAATGAGTCTCTTGGAACACTCATAATAATAAACGATGTTATTAAATGATATGAATATTGATGAATTAAAATATTCTCACTGGAATGTTTAAATTGTTTTTGTTGTGTATGATAAACTGAATTTAAATGGTTCATTGCATTTATATCTGATTCTCCCTAAATTATATGAAAATTACCTTTCCAAAATGGTTTTTAATTATTTCTCACATGGCCTTTTATAACTGGGTGTGAGGCCGACACACACTATTGCATCCTTTTACCATACAGTGTTCATTATATTTGGTGGTTGAGTATATTTCTTTTGTAGAATTGCATCATCTTTATTATTTACATCTTTAGATTTTGAGTAGTTAATCTAATTTCCAACCTGGTTGTTGCTGGTTTTTGGAATATAACTCTTCATTATTTGGTCTCTTGTCCTGCTTGGCCCAAGCAGAAGAAAACGGTTTCAATAATACCTGAAATGAGGTGGTGGTGGCGACTGGAAGGCTCATTATTGTCCCATCCTGGCTTCAGCTGACTGGATCCTCTGTTCTCTGTCTGGAGGAAGTGGTGAAGGGGTCCCAGACCTCCTGCACTCAGCAGGTCTGTCTCACACACCTCCAGCTCGGCCAGAGCCAGAGTGTGCATGCGTGTGTGTGTGGCATCGGAGGGCAAGGTCAACCCATTTCTCTGCAAACAATCACATCACACAGGGCAAAATACATTCCAACCCCCCTGCCTCCAGTTTGTAAGGTGGTCTGATGTGGGAACAGCGGCCGGTGGGGGTTTGGCAGTGGTCCAGACGGGGGCCTCCGAGTCCAGATGAAGGAAAACCTGGTCCACATTAATATGACTTCATATTACACATGTTAGAAAAAGTCATCTCTCTGCTCAGGCTCATTTTAACGCTGGCCTCTTTATAATCTCAGTGATAATCTGACTTGTAGTAAATGGACCTTCAGATCAGCTCACTTAGTGGTTTTGTGGTCAGTCATATCACACATGCTGAGGTCTTTTCTTTTCCCTCTAAAAACACAACACAAAAAAAGATGAACAATTCTACAACAATTCAATTGATTCTGTCAGTCTAATCTGAATTATCACTGTAGTTGAAGAACCTGAGAAAGTCATGTGACGTGAAGTCATAAGTTGTACTGCTGGAATATTCTTCCAAATATTTGAAACACTGATTAAACAAATGCATCAGTACAAGCTCATTCACACGGAGGCAAACTCTTCAGGCACTTTGAAAAGCTCTTGTCACCATTATTGCTCCAAGCACGGAGGTTTTCTGAAGTTTTAAGGGTTAATCTTTATGGATCTTCACAAACACAAACAGTGTCCTCCACTGGATTGGACTCAGCAGCTAATTGCAGTATACAACTGGAATATCTGTAAAACTTGAACAACTGATGCTAAAACTTCTTAACAAATGAAGAAATTACTTAACAACTATCTATTTAATTATAACAGTAAAACTTGACTGGATGTTTTTTTTTATTGACTTGATCTAAAATGGTCACCCGTGTTTATTCTGTTACTAGTTCTACATTTCTTTTCTGATGAGTCTGTTTTGACTTGAAATCCCAATTTTATTACTGGGCTTTTATTTTGAAAACGAGCAGTTCCAGTGTCAGCAACAGAGTATTGAATGTTTTAATTGTTTGGCTTATCATGCTCAGTTTTCCATTGTTGTCATATTTAATCATGTGGCTGATGCTGGGTGTTTATTGTGGCTTCTGGTGAAACTTTCACTGGGATCTGAACTGAGTGTCTGTAAGTGAGAAAGACGCTCCATGAGCTCATCTCCCACTGAACCGCATGCATTCATTGTTTTGACACAGCAGACAGTGCAGTAACTCGAGTGAGGTGTATCACAGCGCCCTCTAGTGGATTTTTTCTGCAAACAGGGAAATAACAAATTGCAGCAAATACATCAATGTGGCAAAGTCCAGAAAGCAAAAAAACACAAACACCCCAAACATGTTCACCTTCATTAAATACACATTTCTTTTTGTCAGTGCACAAGCAACATAATGTGTTTATCTCCAAACTACTGGGAGCAATGACTGTGTTTTGTAACATTAAAAATCAGCAGAGTGTAACAGCATCAGGAGGCAGAGACACACACAGTAATCCGGTGCAGATTCACTGATGTGGGAACATTAACATTTCGGGGAGTCGAGTGTCTGTCTGCCCTCAGAGCTGCCTGTCACTCGCAGGCGTCAGACTGAAGTGCTTCGTGACCTTTACATTATGTTTGTGCAGACAGGAACAAGAAATTCAACCTCGAAGGCTTCTAGTGCGATGTTGTATTTCCAGACATTTACCTCTTTGATTCTCAGCCTGTAAATGCAAACAGGAGAAATCAGTAACTCACCAGGAGGCTTGACTGTGTTGAAGTTTGAGATCTATTTTAATTCTTTCAGTTTAAGCTCAGCCTCCATCACCTTCACTTTGTTTTCTTTCCTTCACCTCCCCAAACTTTCATCACCGCCTTCATCGCCACATGTTTCTGCTTGGATTTCCCTCAGTACCTAGAGGAGCTCTGTCTTTAACAGGCTGAAAACTCATTTCAACACAGCTGACATTTCACAAGCACTGAGGGCCTTTTTACCTACTGCCACAATTTAAACTGTTCAGTGGAGACATTTTACTCTCACCAGTCCTGCAGCCACGCAGCTGGTCTAGGAGGCAGAGGGGCGACGTGGACGGAGGTCAGGACACGGTTTTAGGCATTTTACCTAATGGACTTTGCACTAGATGTGTGAAACACTTCACTTAACAGAGCCTCCGGCCACTGGATCGGCATGCATTGTGTGCTTGTGTTTGTGACTTCATGCCGTGCGTGTGCTTAAGGTGACAGTGTTAAAGGGCAAATTTGTTGGCCCTGACCCTTTGCATGTCTGGCACTTTATTTTGCCCTTCAGAGAGGAAACATAAAAGTTTTAAGTCTTACTGACATCACTTCTATCAAAGCACAGTTCATAAAACTCTTTCAACTTCTTTTGTGTGGACTTAAAAAGATGACAGAGTAAAAAGTCAAAAGGAATCAACCTGTAACTTGATCAAAAACGCTCAAACAAGACAATAAAAAGCATCATTTAATGTACAAGAAAGTAAATTATACGCAGGCTGATAAGTGCACACAGCTTCAGAGAACGCAAACAGGAATGAACAAGATACCACATCAATGAAGCCTTGAGGTGAACCCGTGAAGAGCTAAAACTACTGGTGTAACAGCACTAAGTGTGTGAGGCAGAGGAAGCTGTAGTATCTGCTGTACGAGCTGTAACAAGAAACACACGTAAAAAAAAAACAACAAGAAACTCAAAGTGCAGAATTACAGTTCAATTATACAAAGTAGTGGCAAATCTTTCCACATAATGCTGCAATGTCAAAATATCACATTTACAAGCTGTTTAACTGAGTGATGAGCTGTACTTTGAGGTTGGAATGACACACTACAAAAAGTACCATTAAACCACTGCAGTATTATTATGGTACCGTGTTAAAAACCTAATAGAGGAGTCACAGTTTCCTGACAGTTGATCTTTAAGCAAAAGATAAAAGCTCCTGTGCAAACGCATGAAAGATGTTAGGAATAAAATGCTTGTTTAATTATTAATGAAGGAAAGCTCATGCGTGAAAAGAAGAAAAAAACACTGCTGGGCCCAACAGAAACTAATGCTGTCCAGTATATTTAAATGTATGTGGTGAAAATAAGCTTTGAGTATAAAAATGTGGATACCAATGTGTTAAAATGCCATTAAATACTTCTTTGTGAATACTTCAAGCAAGGGTGAAAAACACAAGTCCTAGTGAGTCCGGTGGCAGCCAAGTGCAACAGATTGAAAGCATGTGCCATAAAATCTGAAAGAACAATTAACAAGATTATTCAAGTTTTCAGAGGAAGTTGGACTAAAAACATCTCCATCATACCGTTTCACAGTCCTGTGATCAACTAACACTGTGCCTCTTCCAGCTGGGTGCGTCCTTCGTCTGCCAAACAGCTACAACACCAGCAGGGGGCCCCAATCTCATGTCATGGCATCGAGGCAAACGGTCACAGTGTCACTTCATTAGCAGGGAATACTATTATTACCAGTCACATTCATTTGAAAACAGGTACCAACATTTTAGTCCACACAGGAGTCTGGACAGACCTCACTGAGCTAGACGTCAGTGGTGCGGATGCCGTCGTCGTCCAGGCTGAAGGGGAAGCTGCAGCCGGTGTGAGCCTGAGGCTGCGAGCGGTGCCTCCGACGCCCGCTGGCTACGTCCGCTGACGCTGTGAGGATCCCCAGTCCGCTGATTGAAGGAGCTGGAGGAGCGCTGGGGCCGGGGGCTGGAGCGGACAGGGAGTTGGACGAGGAGGAGGTGGATGAGGAGGTGGAGGAGGAGGACAGAGAGGGCAGAGTGGGAACAGAGCTGAACACGCCATCTTCATCCTCTGCATCCATGATGGAGGCCTCGCACTGTGGGACGGGGGTCCACGGCTGCCAGCCTGGTGCCACAGAGCAGGACTTAACCAGTGTTGGTCTGCGCTCATCACTCTGCTGAGCACGAGACACAGAGGAGGCATTGTGGCTTCGATAAAGAGAAGACGCACGTTTAAACGAAAAGCCCTGCAATTAGAGAGACACAAACAGCAGAGTTATGGATCACAACCAAGAGTTTTCCAGTTTTTGTCCAACATATAGCCAAAAGGAATCAAGGAAATATTTGTTTCAGATGTCTTGCTCTATAAGAAAGGCTGGAAGAAGACAAAGTTACCTTTGGGGGACCTCTGAAATCCTGGATCTTCATCTCAATGTCCCTGATCCAACCATGCATCTCCTCTGGAGAATCCGTCTGCAGAGAAAAGTTACCAGAAGATGAAGCCTTACAGAGCAGCATGTCTGAAATCATTTTTCCCACCAGTGATTGCACCTGTTTTCTAATATCTGCTGATTATATTTTAAAGGATATTTATTAGCTATAGTTGAAAGCTTAAGTTGGGGGCTTATTTCTCTGTATTTCATAGAGACAGTGGAGAAATGGGCAATGTGTGGAAGGAGAACAGAGTATGGCATGCAGAGGATGATCCTCAGGTAGGAATACTTGCTGCTCAGGGAATTTACTCTCATGTAATACTAACCAAAATGTCTGGGCTCTCTCTCTCTCTCTCTATATATATATCTATATCTATCTATATTGGAGGTGCTTGATCATAGCAAAAATACTGATTATTACCATCCTCATCTTTATCCTGACATCTGTGTGTATGTTGGTCCATAGGTAAAAATGACTACCTACACACTTATCCACCTATAGATCTACCAGCCTATATTACTCTACCTGCCTACCTATCATACTTAGTCAATTAATCAGTTAGTTGATGGAAAGACTTAATCAGCAACTATTTTGGCAACAGAATGATCATATAAAGAATTGAAATCAACTTCAATCAGGGGTTAAAGCTTCTAAATTGTCACCTTTAACTGTGTGTTTGAAATTATTGTAGCTATTTAATTTCACTTGCTGTCTTCAGTGTGGACAATAGTTGAATATTATTCAGTAATGAGAATAATCATTACTTTAACCGTACTTTGTATTGCTGTATGTCTTTATGTATAGAATTGAAGATCAGCTTCATTTAAAAGCCACTTCGTTTTAGGGACTTTTTGGATCCAGGCAGCATCAAATATCAGTAACCCCTAGTAATTTGATTTAAGTTTGAAGATAACATTTAATTTGGGTAATGATTTGTGTTATTATGCTGTTGTTTATTTCAGTTTACTAAATGCTTGTTGCACTTCCTTTTTTTTCATGCACAAACATAAAAGCGCTGCTGTTTGCAGCCGTCTCTCTCTGTGTCTCTGTGCCTCCCAGTACTTCCTATCTGATCCGAGTCTCAGTCAGCTGTTCTCCCAGGGGGAGGAACAGGATATTATTGTTGTTATGGTAACAGATGGCCGTGCCCGTTTCACAAAAACAAACTTTTCATGCACCTAAATAAAGAGCCTGTGCCACACATCAGCAGCAGAGCATTCAGAGAAAACATCTCAAAACATCAGGACTGACACATCTGGAAATAAAGACCTCTGTTCTTACACAAGGATCTAAAAATACACAAGGGGCATCCCCCTGTTCGAGATACAGTAAGATAAACAAAGAAGAGGAGAAAGAAATTTTACCTGAATGTAGAAAGTTCTGGAGCCGGTGATGATCTCGAACAGGTTGTCTCTCAGCAGGAGATCCCTAACAGACACAGAAAGTGAAAAATGATCTCAGTTAAACCTACAGCGGCTAAAGGGGAGGTCAAAAAGGAGAAGTTTTGTACTGTCATTTGTGTTCCTCATATATATGAGATAACATCACATTTTAATGATGTACCCGATGTACCAAAAATAAATGAAATACAGTACTATTTATAACTGAAGGTCACCTTTAAGTATGAAGTAGGAAACATTAGTAGTGGAGATAGTGGTCTTAACAGTGGTAGAACACTGGGTCATGGAAATAATAATAATAGTAACAATAATAATAATATTTATCACTTTATTTATACAGCACCTTTAAAATAAATGAGCTTACACAGTGCTTTGACAGACAAAGAAAAAGCAAGCCACCAAAAGGCAACAAGTAAAACAAGAACATTCAGATTCAAGCCTCGACTTTGGAGCAGCAAGCAGAGCCCCACCTGAAGATCTAAGGCTGCAAGCTGACTCATATGACGACTGACATTTCTACTATGCAGCTTGGTGCCAGACTGTTGCATGCTTTGATGGTGCTCAGTCTTAAAGAGCCCCTATTATTGATAATAATACGGGCGTTATTGCACATTCACAGGTTTACAACTTAGCGTTTTAGGGTCCAGTACAACATGGTAAGATGCTTTGATGTTCAAAAACACATTATTTTTCTCATGCTTTACATTGCTGCAGGACCTCTTTGTACCCCTTGAAACCCCTCCCCGCAAAAAGCCATGTCTGCTCTGATTGGTCAGCTAGCCTCATAAAGTGATCTATTTCTGCCTATCTACTGTAACTACAGATCTCTAAAAACAGGGATACAGCTTAGCAGGAGTGACTCAAGTGGTGACATAATGGAAGACTGCGAGGAAACGGCTCAATCTTTGTTTGAGGGTGTTACATGATGACATAGATAAGTAACTGAGGAAAAGCCTGGACTTCAAATGAGTTGTTTCAGGCCGCTAAGAAACTTCTGGGTTTTCTGTGGAAGAGAAAAATCCCTTCGGAGTGGACTTTGTATGTTTGTAGGCGCTTCACAAGCATGAAATAGCTATAACACATGGAAAAAGGGGAAATCCCATAAAGCATAATAGGTGCTCTTTAAAATCAGTTCTACAATGAACAGGGTGCCGCTAGAGAGAAGCCGGGATTCGGATGGTGTGATGTCCTTTGCTAAACGGAGACCAGAAGCCAAGTTGAGGCAAGAGAGTGATTTTTGGTAGAAGCCAGAACGGAGGGAGATACAGTAGCGAAAATTACTGCATGAATCACATTTTCCTGGTCAGAGTTTGAGAGTGCTGGTTTAATACTGGAGCTGGTCTAAATAGTACGAAAGTTTGTTTGTAGAAAAAGAAAGATATTAAGAAACTTTTAAGACATAAGAAGTTTGTTACTTTCCCAAGTCATGCACAGCGTCAGACTTTAATATTAAATCATGAGGTGAAACTAGCATCTGTACAACATGAGAGAAGCTTGAGCCTGCAGTGATCAGCTAATCTGGAGAAAACTGATGAAAAGTCATGACGGATAAGATTGTCTGTCCATTCTGTTTGTGTACATCCATACTAGATAGATCAAAGAAAAGCAAAATGGCAGAAGAATCTGGCTCTGATTCGAGGTTGACTCACCCTGACTTGACGAGGCATTCGTGGACCTTCTGAATGTCCCTCAGTGGAACAGCTCGAAGAGGCTCCTTGTCCTGGAAGATATTCAGACACGACCAGACAAAGACCACAGTCACTCGTAAGCATCAACTAGAGACAGAAAAACAAAAAAAAAGTCTGGCTCCTCACCATCTCAGACTTGTAGTAACTGACTGCGTTGTCATCCAGGGTGAAAAACCGCCTCTTCCAGCTCTTCCTCTGAAACACACACCACAGTGCAGTTTCCACACGCTGTTTTTAGTCACACATTGAGTTAATTGGTTTTAGGTTGCTGCACACTCACCACATTTCCTTGTTTAACACAGTAACCACATCTCAGCACGCCCGGCCGGTTACCCTTCCTCTCTCTCCCGTCTGTGTCTTCACTCTCATTCTGAAACATTTCATCACAACCGCCTTCATTATCACGGTCACAGCGACCACCAGCATCAGATATCTCAGCAGACACACGTTTGTGAAGGCAAGTGGAAGATTGTGCTATTTTGCGTTTCTTAAAATAAATGGTTCGACCAGATTTCTCAAAATTCTGGCCTCACTGGGGTTTCTGCTGACATCATCATTGGTTTTAGCTTCCTCTACTGTACCTGGATGGGAGTGTGCACCACCACACCACCAATGATCTCAGTCTTGTAGGCCTGCTGTCTCCTCACACCCTGAGTGTCACCAATCACTGTGGTCACATCAGACCTCAGAGGTGCAGGGCAGGACTTAGGAACCTGTGAACCGATGAGATAATATTAACAACACAAACACAGCATGTAAGCGGAGCAAGCGGTTTCTCTCAATTAAAGCCTGACTGACAATATTGACATAATGATATTATATTACTTGGGCTGCCGTATAGCTCGCTGAGTTAAGGCATTATCATGTGGGTGCAGATCGCTAGCAGCAGTCATGAGTTCAAGTCCGGCTCACAACCCTTTGTGGCATGTCTCCATCTCCTCTTTACAGCTATCACCCTGTCTCTCCTCCTATCAATAAAACTGGAAACCAGTGACGGCACCAGGACGTTAGCACTGGATCCTTTGGGTACTCTGGCTTGTGCAGTGGGGCCTCTGTCAATCCAACTTGTTCCTCTGCATCCTGTTGATGCTTGATCACAATGGGGTGTAGGAAGTTTGGAGGTCAAATCAACATGTTGGGCCATTGTCATGTTCCTCAACATGTTCCTGATTGTTTGATGTTTTTTCCATGTGGTGGGGTGCATTTTCCTGCAGGGTTAGGCCAGTGACATTTGGGATTTCCATTTGCATGAGGGAGTGTGTTTGTTGTGGGACAGTGTTTATTTGGGTGTCTAAGTCTCATTAACACGGATGACAAAATCCAAGGTTTTCCATCAGAACACCACGTAGTACCAATATGATCAATGTTATTCATTTCACCTGTCAGTGGTCATAATGTTGTGGCTGATCGGTGTATTTTGTCTGAGATACATCAATGTGAAAACTGTCTTTTATAGAAGATGATACATAAAAAGATGCTTGGTGTAATTCAGGAACTGTCTCATCACATAGAGCAGCTCTGATTCCTATTTTTTCAATGCTCTCAGCACCGTCTCCAGCACATGTAGCAGAGCACTGGGAGGTCATAAAGAGTTTGTCTTCATGGTTACTCAGAAGTTGCTAACTAGTTTGGGAAGTACCTCAATGATCTCGTCATTGTTCCTTTTCAATGTAATTTTAACATACATTTAACAATATGGTCAATATATCTTTATCATAATTTCCTGTGCACTAAAATCGGCCCTAAAAATCCAGTATCAGTCTATGTATTTCTACATTGAAACATCTTCCTTGTGTGGTTCTACAAGTGTTACCTTTTCCATGCACTTGCCACAATATTGAGAAAAGTTAACTGAGAAAGTGCTTTATTACGAAGGCTTGCAAACGGTCTAATAAACTAGCATGTACTTGTTTCCATTAGAAACATTAGGACATATTTCTACATTACACAAATGACATTAAAACCAGTGAGAGGTGAAGGGAGCAACATTGGTCGTCTTGTTACAATGCAATGTAAGGCAACAGCACTTCCTGACAGCAGCAGCCTCCTTTAGAAGGACAATGCACTCATTATATTGCAAAAATTGCTCAACAAAAGGCTAGAAGAACACGACCAAGAGCCCAAAAGTGTGAGTCCAGCCTTCAAACTGCCAGCATCCCAGTCTGACTGAGCATTCATGACATACGCCAGAACAAACTCCATGTGGACATCCACAGGACAGAAAGGATTCAAAGATGTTTGGTCGACACAAGGGGAACCTTCAGAATACTATTGTAGCCTGCTGTGGCTTTTTTTAGCGTGCCATTGTTTATATACATTGATCCGAAATGATAGAAACACTTTAAGTTAATGCAAGACAGTTCAGCAGAAGCCTGCAAATTGATTATACAGAAAATTCATCCTCAGTTTCAACAGAAACTGAACAGCCTTCATGAAAGCATGATTTACTGCTGGTGTTAAATTATATTATTTGAAGCAAGGTGTATCTTAAAGACTGGACACTAGTTGTAGACAAAACAGCTGAATAAAGTAAAAAATGTGTTGAGCAAAGCATATGCCAAAAATACAAACTCATCCACCTTGATGTGGCTGAAGAAGAAAAATGTGATCATAATCCAATCATTTGAAGGGCTCCATATTCAGTGATTTTATTTTATTTTTTTGGTTAGTGTTCCAGCATCGGCATCATGCCTATTCTGCTTCAGAACGCTTTTTCACACAGTCTTTTATCAAGGCCAAGGAAGTTCAGAAAGCGCGGCAGAGCAGCCCTCCCCTCGATGGGGAAGTGAAAGAGCGTGAGCAGTGCTGCTTCCTGTGTCAGTGTGCAGGTGAGAGAAACAGGGTAACACTCTTTTTCTGTCACCTGCTGTCACCAAATGTCAGGATGTCACCGGTCAACAAAGCGTCGGTCATCTCACCAAGCGCACATACAGATATTATGCAAATGTACACACTGAATGTTGACACCTTAACCACAGTGACGTTAGTGTGTTATCGCTCATCTTCTTGCACATTCATAGTTTCCTTATTCACAAAGTGTGTTAAAGGGTACTCATGGGCAACGTTCTGGCATCTGCACACGCCTAGGCCAAAGTCTTTCTACCACAAAACTGCAGCTTCCTGCACTCAAGTGGAAACAAATCCCCCATCAATAACTGCTAGTTTAGGCCTTATCTCCCTGCTCATTAGACAAACACATGTGGCTGTAACATCAGGTATGTGTGCAGGCGTGTGTGTTGCACTTACAGTGATCTTGCTGGCCCTGTTGAGAGCCGCCACCCAGTCTCTCATGTCGGTCACATCGTTGGCTTGAAGGAAGTACCGCCGTGAAACTGCATTGATGACTGCAGAAATAGAAATCGCTTTCATGAATAACCATTAGATCACTTTATCACAAGTGTTAATACAATCAGCGTGATCGTGTGTTGCTGCGTTAGCATGACTGTGTTTCCTCGGAAAACTCACCAAAGCAGAACTCCGTCTTGGGCTTTTGCTTCGCTGTAGCTTCACTCACCTGAGATAGAGATAGAGATAGAGAAGAGAAGAGAAGAGAAGAGAAGAGAAGAGAAGAGAAGAGAAGAGAAGAGAAGAGAAGAGAAGAGAAGAGAAGAGAAGAGAAGATTCATATGTTTGACGTCCAGGGAGGAGCTGTCAGCGCTACAGAGCAATGAAGCCAGATGTCATTATCTTTGGTTAGCTCAGCGAGCGACATCTGGAAAACTTCACAACGTCTGCTCCAGCTCTGCGGCTGCATGTGACCATTAACTATAACAACAGATAACTCTGAGATCTTGTGTATCTGGAGACTGTTGAATGATTCTGCATGTTATTCGTTTGCATTCTGTCAATTCCTGTGTCCACGCAGCTCCAAAGTCTAGGTTTGTCCAGTTCAGGGGACTTTATGTAACTGCAGCACACAGCCGAGGGAAATGACAGGCAGTGGAGAGAGTGGTTTACCTTAGAGATGTAAGTTAATCTCAGGCTGCCGACAAAACTGGCTCCACTGGGCAGGTTCTGCATGCAAACACAAACACACAGACTCGTCATTGGCTCAGAGTCCAAGGTTACATTTCCTCTTGCTGTTTGTGCAAGTGTGTGTCATGCATGTATGAACCTGAGGGTTGTCCATGTACCACAGCAGAGCATTTCCCTGTGTGTCGAGGATGAAGTATCGTCTCTGGAAGCGGCAGCTGTTCTCCTTCTCTTCGATATCTAGGAAGCCGCACACACGGTTCAGCCGATCCACGTACGGCATGCTGTCGCTATCACATATCACTGAGTGAGAGAGGCACAAGCGAGGTGGACAATGAGAGGCGAAATATGGAGGGAGCAACAGAAGCAGGCAGACTAATAGGACAAAAAGGCAAAGACAGGCAGATGTGGAGGATAAACCATCTTTCATTTAGTGTTCAAATACACACACACACACACACACACACAGGAAGAAAGAGACTCACTCGCACTCAGCAGTTTTTCATGTGACGTGATTGAGGCTGAGCAGCAAACCCTGAAGCCTGAGGCTGAGCTGAGGCCCTCCACCACAGCCAAAAATTACAGACTGCACTCAAGATCTGCACACACGCACATTTCCACTGGCCAGAGAAGAGAGAGGAGAGGGAGGAGAGGAGAGGAGAGGAGGGGGGGACAGAGCTACTGAGATGTGTTCATTAAAATGATGCCATGAATGTGAGTCACTGAGCTGCTGGCTGATTCCTCAACACAATCAAGACTTATTCAGCTCAGACACGCTCATGAAATTTCAGTAGTTCTTGCTTTCCAATGGGATTGAATTAATCTGCACCTTAGAGTAAATTAAAAGTTGTTTTTAGTTTTAGGGGGAGTTTCTGGCTCCCTTTAAGTTGCAGGGGGGAACTGTCAGAGGAGATGCAATGACAAATGGTGCACTGTTGGATGCACAAAATACCAGAAAATCCAAAGCAGATCTTGTGCACATTTTCCATCTCACAGGCCCCGACTTTTCCAGATATCTGAATTTATGAACGGACTTGAGTGCACTATGGCCACAAAGGTAATGCAATGGCTAACTAGGCCACATCTGTGACTGATTTTTTTTCTTTTTTTTTTCTTTTTTTACATAAGAAGAAAAATTATAACGTGACTGTCACATAAAATATATAATCAGGAGTGGTTGGCTGTCCCCTCCTGCCAATACTTTTACAGCACTGTCTTGGCTTTCAGGAGATGGAAATGATCAACATTTCCATGAGAACCTTTCGCACACGTCACCAAACTTTTGCGCAACACAAACACAGAAAAATGCCAGGCTGCATCTTCACAGTGCCGGTGCGACTCCCATGGAACTATTTTGAAGGCGACACTTCATTTTGAAACCGCTTTGAAAAACAATTTGTGGGCTGCGCTTGTGATGCATGTTTTCTTTCTGCCATTGAAATAGGTCAAAGATACAGAGAGACTTGTGCAGAAACTCCGCGTGTGATGGAAAAGTGAAAATGATGCCACAGAGGTCACACAGACACCAACGCTGGTGCACTCCCCACACGCACACACTCTCTCACATTTTTGTACGGGCACCACAGTGAGGTCCGACTCACTGCACATAGTAAGTGAGGACCATACTTTCGGCCACACACACACATACATAAACCATTTTGGGAATCAGAAAACATCTGCTTTAGCCATTGCAGGGAGAAGCAGCCGTGAGGTTGTTGCATCTTCAGCTAAACTTTACCAATAAATATCATTTAGATGGTGTTTAGTTTTCAAGAACTCTGGCTTTGAGATGTCGCAGAATGACACCCAGGCGGCAATTCACGCAGAGTTTGCGTGTACGAGGACAGAACAAGATGTATAGATGGCAGCAGTGATATCAGAGGTGATGTCTGTAAACCACATCCAGGGTGGCGAAGTGAAACCCACCTTCAGTGCGTTTACACAACTGCTGTATTTATGGACAACGCCAACCGCTTTTCAGATTGACAGAAACTGAGAATGTTCCAACTGATCTGTGGTGCATCTTAAAAAAAGAAAATTTTAAGTCGTAGCCTTTCCGGGCCTTGTTAGAAACAGACTGAATGGTGGAGATGTCTAAACTCTTAAACCACAGAATGAGTCAAACTCCAAACACCGCCCATCCTGCGCTTCCCTGAACGCAAAGCCCAGCACTGTAGCATCTTTTGTTTTGCCTTCTAAATGCTTTTCTTTCTTCTCAAACTTGACAAAGTTCACTCCGGAACACATTATATAACTGCGTTCACAGGCTGAATGGCGCTGCCTGTGATAATGAAGTTTACTTTGACATGTAAAATAGGTGGATCCCTGTTTAACAAAAGCACAGTTTGTAATGTCAGTCAGAGATCCTCCTTCTCACCACATGTTGCTTTTTTTGGGTGAAATCTGGATCTAAACGTTTAAGGAGTGTAAGGAAGCACAAGATAAGAATGATTTAGCATAAAACTGAATATTTCAGGTGTTTTTGACTGTTACTGAGACCAAAGATGCAGTTTTAAGAGCTTTGGGAGGAGCCAACAGCCTTTTTTTAAACAACATCTGATGGCTCATATGTAATCTAGATTTTGACAGTTTGAAGAGTTGATGCTAAAACTTAATTGTTAACTTCAAGTCACCACAGGATGCCAGGTCTGGTGGCCTGGGTCATGTACAACGTGATTATGAGCATGCAATGAAGAGTTTAAAAATGTGACCAGGCAGAGTTACTCAGCAACACCTGACTGACATTACATTTGTTCAGCTCAGATGACCTGCACTGACTCACCAGATCCAACGACTCCGCGGCCTGACACACCTACTGTACCATCCACACGCACACACGCATGAGGCAACACACACAGTCACAGTGTCCCTGTCGACTGTCTACTCACCCGCTGTGGAGACTCAGTGTGCGCCACAGCCAGCGCCCCGCAGGGCTACGAAGCAGCGCAGAGAAGAGACCCGACTTTTGGTAAATACGCGCATGTTTTACGCAAAGTTTTTAAACAACTTTTACAAACGGCGGACGTCTCCAAAACCCGGCGTGCATGAGACTGTCGCACTCTCGCCTGTTTGTTTGTGTGCTCGGATTACAGAAGTGTTGTCTTTTTTCCGGGTTGGACGTTTCGTTATTAGAATAAACCAACCCCGGATGTGATCTATGCGTCCTCCGGCCGGGTCCTCCTCCTCCTCCTCCTCTGCTGCTGCCGCTCAGCTCACAGATGAGGAAGTTGAGTGAAACAAGCCCGTCTGTCTGTCCTTCCTTAACCTCACTTTGTATAATTTCAACAGCTTTAGCGATGCAACTTTGGCCCCATTGCTGAGTCCACCCCCACCCACCCCCGACAGACACCAGACGTCTTTTTCACTGAAGCTTTTTCCAAAAATAAACAAAGAAGTAAATGCAGCATTTCTCTTTCTGCAACTGCGATACGTTATCTCCACTTTTCTCAGGTGGCAACTTGAGAACTGGGTCAACCACACAGACACAGACTCAGCTGAATCAGGTGATTCAAGCAGAAGAGCTGTAAAAGGACCTTTTAGATTTGCCAGTTGAGGGAAAAGTTAAGGGAACTCAACTTAGAGCGATGAGTGACGAGAGTCTCTTTTTCCCCACATTTAATGGTGTAAAACTGTATTAGACAATTTAGGTAAACCCTTAATGATGCCTAAAACTCACTTTCAACTTTGTGAAACCTTTCTTCTCTTTGTAAAAATGCAGCAAAAGGGGAGATTTCATTGCCTTTTTTGGAAATGTAGACCATACTAGACCAGGTCCAGATCAGACCCCACTACATATAGACTGTTCAAACCTGGACAAGATAATGTCAGAGAGGAAAACTAATCTATAAAACACAGTTTCTGGTTTGTTAACTCTTCATTCCATTTGTGAAAATGCAAAAAAAGGGGAGATCTCATTCCTTTTTTTCATCTTGGCCGTATTAGACCAGGTCCAGAAAACCCCACTATATATATATAGATTGTTCAAAACTGGACTAGATTATGCAAGAGAGGTTAGAGAGTATTTAAAGCATAGTTTCTTATTTGTAAAACTGTGTAAAACCAACAAATGCTAAAAAAAAGAGAGAGAGATTTCATTGCTAATGTCACATTAGAACAGGTCCAGATTTATAAACACTATCCACAGATCAGCCACAGCATTATGACCACTGACAGGGGAAGTAAATAACGTTGATCACATTGGTACTATGTGATGGATGGACACACACACACAACCCTGCAGAGGATTAAGCAGTGTATAGATAATGGATGGATGGATGGATGGAAGGATGTGGTGTTCTGCTGGAAAACCTTGGATTTTAACATCCATGTTGATGAGACTTAGACATCCAAATAAACATTGTCCCACAACAAGCACACTCCCTCATTCAGATGGAAATCCCAAATGTCTCTGGTCTACCTCTGCAGGAAAATGCACCCCACCACATGGAAAAAACATCAAACAATCAGGAACATGTAGAGGAACATGACAATGGTCCAACATGTTGATTTGACCTCCAGGCTTCCTACACCCAATTGTGATCAAGCATCAACAGGATGCAGTGGAACAAGTTTGATTGACAGAGACCCCACTGCACAAGCCAGAGTACCCAAAGGATTCAGTGCCTGGTTCCAGACAGGACACCCTGAGAGGTCCTCTTGTCCATGCCCAATGGTTCAGAGCATTTTGAGCACATGAGGGGACCAACAGAATATTAGACAGGTGGTCATAATGTTATGCTTGATTGATGTATGTAAACCCATCAACTCGATTATTCCACAGGGGCCAGAAAGTCTTCAAAGCACAATTTCTGATTTGTGTTGATTTTATTCTATTTGTGAAAATGCAAAAAAGGGAGATTTCACTGCTTTTTATTGATATAAGCCACTTTAGACCAGGTCCAGTTCTAAAACACATATAGACGATCAAATTCTGAACTAGCTCGTGCTCAAGAGACAAAAGAATCACTAAAATGCAGTTTCTGATTCATGAAGCTTTTAATTTATTTGTGAACATTCAAATGATTATGACTTCACTACTTTTGTCACACCTAGACTACATTAGACCAGGTCCAGATTAAAAACCGCTAAGCTTAGACTGGTCAAATCTAGACTAGCTTGGCTTGCAAAGGCTAAACAGTTCTAAAACTGCAGACTGTGATTTGTGAAACCTTCATTCTATTTGTGAACATGAAAAAAGACAAGCAGCCTTCACTGCCTTTTTTTTTTACACCAAGACTAAATTAGCCCGGGTTCAGATTTGAAACTATTACATATAGACTGGTCAAATCTAGACTAGATTGTTTCCAGAGTCAGAAGTGTCTGATTGCTGACACATTTGTTCTTTTTGTAAAAATGCAAAAAGGGGAGATTTCACTGCTTTTTTGCACATAAGCCACACTGGACACGATCCAGATCAAAAGCAACTACATATAGACTAATCAGATCTGGACTAGATTGTCCTAGAGAGTGTAAAGATTCTTTAAAATAATCTATGGTTAGTGAACACTTTAAAAGGAAACTTACATACTAGTATAGTGGCTTTCTACATCTACATTGAGAAATGGGCGTTAAACAGGTGGAGGATGGTGCACCAAAAGTAACTGGTGCCAAAAAAACTAAATAAAAGTGACGCACATGAGTGTAAAATAGGAATAAAAATGATGTTAAAGCAGGACTGGAGCCCGGATTTAAAAAGTACTGTGTGCCACCACACCTATGCCCAACAAGTTTCTCACTAGCCCCCAAAACAAATGCTGTAAAAATTCGGGAGCATTTTAAAAAGCTTGTTGTATTTTCTGTAAATTGTTGCCTTTAAATGTTGCTTCAGAGGCTTTTCTACACTGTCAGGCATCTATGGAAAGAAGAAATGTCAAACAAACTAAACCCCTTTAATTCCAGTGTGTATGTTTCTGTCTGTTTTAGAACATCCTCCTCAGGCCATTAAACTCTATAAATCCTCAGAAATGTCACATGACATCAGTGTTGTGGATGAAAGCTGCAGCCCTAAATAAATGCCCCACATTCACTAAATCTACATAAAGAGAAGCTGGCAGTTATTTGAGTTAATATGGGAAATATCGGAAGGCATATTTTGTCCAGTTACTTCTACTTGTCTTGTCTTTGTGCAAATCGAGAACACATTATGCAACTATGCTGTGATATAAAACAAATCCCATAAGCTTTGTGGTTGGAACATCGCAAATGTTATTGTTTTAACTGTTGCAAATGACCAACCATACATCTGTTTTGTCAGTGCTGATCATATTCAGTATTTAAAGTGTACTGAGGTGACTTGTATTGTGATTTGGCGCTATAGAAATAGAACTGAATTGAACAGCACTGTGGTCTCTAAATGAGCTTGTTGGGTTTAGTATCAACACACTATGTAACAAGTGACTTCATGGTGTCAACTATATAGTAACACCTTCAAGTTTGAATTTACCATCACAGAGAAAACTCAGCATGATCCTTTACAAAGAGCCAGCCGGGTAAAATATGTGTTTTTATATTGTAGGGAATTCATGGTGGTGCTCGGCTTGACTGGCACATAGAGTAAACGTCAGGAAGGTGTCTTGTTTTTGGGTTTATCCTTGATTTTGATGAAAAAAAATCATCTGCAAAGTAGCAATGTCAACACTGGACAAATGTGTAAAATATGTCCCTGTAAAATGTAAAGCACTAAGCTTAAGCTTAAGCATGCTACTTAAATACAGTACTTCAGGACTGCTTCAATGGTTGTCCACCTTTGAGTTTGGTGCTGCTGAGCCCGCCACCTTTGTAAGTGCTGAACTAGCAAATATCTGTGTTTACATTAGTCATTCTGTATTCTGTTCTCTTTCTTTTGGTAAAAAAAAGTTGTGTCCTACTGTTAAGAGGAAGTGGTTGCACGTCATATGACCTGCTGCAGGACGGAGACCTACCTCACTGATTTCATATCCTGTGGCGAATGCATAGAATTCAAGTCACAAAGTTGCAGAAGGAAGTCTTGTCGTTTCCACAGACCCCATGTTTCTGCTGAAAATCACAGCATCTGAATGGTTTTTTTTTACTGTACACATGTTTCTAGGCATGCTTTTACATGTTAACAAACACAAATTTAGAAGTGCAGAGAATCAAATGCAGCACAGAAATAAGGATGGGATTGTATTTTTATTCAGACAAGCTTGTGTGCACACAAGTGAACAAATGAGCTAAACACATCGTTATTAGACATTTTTATACATTTGCTTTCAGATGTTTGGGTTACCATGGCAACGGCACAGACAGATAATGTGGTTCAATAGTGTGAAGCAAGCTGTGCACTAGATCTACCCACGCCTACTTAAACCACATCGAGTCCCCCCGGCTGCCAGAGCTGTGAGTAGGTGTTCTTCGCTTTTTGCACATTTATTCACCACATACGCTGTCAAGATCATAGTTTCACAGCTTGACATTATCTGAAACTGACGGACAGTACTATAGAAAATAAGTTACTATTCAAGTGTTAGATAATAAAAAAACGATGAAAGAAAATGGAACCTGCTGAAATGCAGCATGTATTTGTGGGACAGACCTTCAGAAACCTCATCATAAAACACTTTTTGGTGTAACCTCTGTGTCAAACCACATGAAAACTCTCTGCGACTTTTTAAAACTTGGATGGATAATTTAACAACTAAGAGAAGGTGATGAATCACTGGAGGGAAAGAGGAGGTGGAGGAGTTTAGAGCTGACTGAAGGCCATACGCAGCAGCAGGGTTGTGATCAACAGGACTGGGATGGAGGCCAGAGCCCCTACGCCGTTGTGGTGGTGATCCCCGTGGCTGTGACTCCTGTGGGGTCCGTTGCAGTCGTCTCCAAAACAACACTCCATCTTGGCTCCAGAGCTGCTGCCACGAGCCTTGTCGCAGAATGCCTTGTACGTGCACGACTTCATCACAGTGCCTGAAAGAGAGCGAGACGGAGCCGTTAAACTCAAGAGTCGCCCCTTGTTTTAATTTGACTCCGTGGACCTGAAGAACCCGCTCCCACAATCCAACTCCTCTTCTTTCCACACACAGAGGTCTGTGGTTATCAGAAACTGTTGGGAGAACCTCCAGCACACGATGAGAGGATGCAGAGGCCGGATTTATGATTGCACACAATCTCACACATTCACTGATCTGCAAATGTTTTAGGTGCATTATATCATGAGAGTTGTCTGGTGCTACATGAGAGCAACCACAAACATCCAGTCTGAGTCACAAAGAACTTCAGAGGCAACTGAGAGGGTTTTGCATTATTTCACTCACACTATTGATTTGTGCATTACTGAATTAGTGATTTATATTGACTTTTAAACCCTTTTTGGACAATGGAAAAAGCATGAGTGCTATTTTAACGACTTCCTGAAATTATAGTTGGTCGTCAGTGTTGTGCTGACCTCTAGTGAGGCACTTACTCTACTGTATCCGACCGAATCACACTTGTGTTGCATGCATTGTATTTACTCACTAGGTCCTGTGATGGTGGAGCAGGCGTCGGCGTACTGAGGACAAGAGGTGGACCCCTGTCGGTTGCAGTCGTCGTCATTGGCTGCCACGCACGTGTGGCATTTGAGTGCATGGCCTTTGCAGACAGAACAAGAGAGAGCACCTGACTTGAGACTAAGCATGTTTATTCACAGGTGAGCACAAGCATATGTTCCTATTAGTCCATTCAGCACCACACGGATACACACTCACTTGCAGGTAGATTGAGCAGACATGCATGTATGGTTTGTGAAATTAGTGACACATTTGCACACAAAGCTGTTGTGTATTGCTGCTGCATGGATTTGTCCACCATGCAGGCCCATTTTTTAGCTGATTAAGTCAGCATATAGTGTGCGTATACCTTGCTTGTTTAAATCTATGACAGATTTACTGCAGAGGAACACAATCTTCAATCAGTGTCTGCTTTCTGGACAGACAAGTCCTGAATCATCAGCTTCTTAGCAGTCGATCTGACAGGTGCAAATCAACAATTATTTCCACCTGAGCTAAAAAACCCAAAACCAGACCCATAAAAACTTACTGTGGCAGGCCAGAGAGATGAGCAGCAACAGCGCCAGAGCAGTCTTCATGCTAGCTGGTTGGTGGGTCACTGTGTCTTCAAGAGTCCAGAGTAAGAGTGGATGAGCTGAGATGAGTCTCTGATGGAGGGAACACAGGGGGGTGAGGTGGAGAAGGAGGGGGTTTGGCTCTGGGAAGGTGTCTGAGGGCATTAAAGTCTTATCTCTGTAATCTCCATCTATGCTGCACAGCCAGCACCCTGCAGTAATAGACTTAACCAAGCGAGCTTTAACAGGGAGACATTCACTCTTATGAAGCTATCAGACAATTTTAAGGTCATTTGCTAGATTCGATTCTTCAGTAGTCTTTTTGTAGCTGTTGATAGTTTCCAAAGTGTAAAATGTGAGTACTGAGCTGTAGTCCCGCCCGAATTTACCCTTAACCAGGGAAATCGGACCAGCTCTCCGTTTCTAGGGCTAGGTTCTCACTGCCTACAGATCCAGCCTGATAGGTTCAGCAGAACAGCTTAAGCTGGTATCGAAGAAACTCGCCTAGCTCTCACTGTCTCCATCCAGACGCCTATCCCTCTTGCTCTGATAGAAGACTGCGCTAGGCAGCCTAAATAGTTCAGTCTTCTTATCAGTCACGTCTGTTAACGACAGCTTTCTTCTTAAAAGACCTGGCACTTGGTGAATTGCCAGGTTTTAATTTAGTGGTTTGGATTAATGAAACCCCAGGGATCCGTTTATAATTCTGTGCAATACCTTAGTGACCAGAACAACCTGTAAGAACCATTAGATTTCAAATGCACACAATTGCTTAACCTTTCACACCATGAGAATTTCATAAACTTCAGGTGATAATTCAAAATCCATACTACGTCACTTTAAATGCAGGTTAAATGTTTATTGCAGAATAATAGCAGGACAAAGCAACAGCTCATAATCAAAAACGCCAAAATCAATCAAAAAGGTGAACAGGGATAATAGTTCTGGTCTAACTCACAGAACTGATCAGGTCTGAGCAAACCCACCAAAATCATTTAAACATATGCCCCAGAATCATAAATTTGGTCAAAATTATAGAACGGAGCTTTCTTAATTAAATCTCCCAATATTGTGTTTTAATAGTTGGAGTGTAACAGCATGGCCTGGGCTGCCACACCCGACCTGACCTGTTTTGTGGAGATCTCCTGGAGGATGTGAAGAACTCAGTACAAAGTCTCAGGATCCAGCAGGAACTCTCCAGAAAATAGGGGGAGAGATAGTCCAGACCCCAATTCAGTAATCTAATCTTCTAATCTTCTAATTAGTGAGAAATAACCTCACTGTCCATAGACTATATCGGACGAGATCCTTCTCCGACTGCGTCCAAGAACATCTCCGGACAATTGTCCCCTCAGATCACTTTTATTAAATCACCTCACACACCCATATTGCCTAATTCTTACATACGTAAATTTGTACTTTTCCACAAGCTCACCCTGTGTTGACTGCTCATCTCCTTATTAGGAGATTGTTTTCGTTAATCGGCCGAATTGCACCATAACCTCTTCTCGGCTGCCAGAAATTCACCGGCATTCACCCAAGATCATATTCCCCTTTCCAGTTTATAAGGAGCCTGTTGCTCAATTGTCGGCCGAATTATGATGATTTTATATTTGTGATTAATATAGTCAGTATAATGTAATAAGGAAATAAAGAAAATTATTATTGAGACAGAAAGTAACTAAAGTAACTGCTACGAACGGTGCAGAGACTCAGGCGCAGGCAAGGAAACACGGCACACAGATATACAAATAAAAGTGTTTATTTACAACAAACAGAACAGAAAATCGCTGCTAAGCAGGAAATGGAACAAACAAACGCAAAACTAAAAGCGAGCGAATGCTGAAAACAAACTAAAAGTAACAACCAAAAGCGAGCTACAAAAAGGGCGAGCTGAAAAACTAAACAGGAAACTGAAAGCGAGCTACAAAAACCTACGAGCTGATGGCAAACAAGACACTGGAAAAACTGAGCCGACAGGCTAATGCTAGGCTACTGAACCTGACCGGAGAGGGGGGGCACGACGGAGCAGGTGAGCGGAGCAGGTGGGAGCAAGGGCAGGCAGGCAGGCAGGCAGGCTGGGTGGTGGTGAGCTGAGGTCCGGGAGTGGGGGTGGCTGTCCACGACTGGAATCCTGGCGGGTGGCTGAGTTAACAGGCGGAGTGGAGGCAGTGGTTGAGCTGGTCCGGAGGAGGCACACATGGAAGGCAGACGGGGAACCAACTGGAAGCGGAGAGGAAATAGCATTAGCAAAAGCAATGGTGCGGTGCAGAGCAAGCAGGGCAGACGAAACAAGAGCAGAGGTTGGCAACTGACTGAAGCTATGCGACGGTCTGGCACCGAGGAGCATGTGGAGCGTGGTTTTAACAGGGAGAGGGTGAGCTGATAATCCAATCACACGCGTGCCTCCTCCGCTGATTGAGAGTGGCTGCACCTGCCGTGCTCCTCGCTGCCCACACCTTGCTCACGCCCACCTGGAAGAGAGAGAGGGAAAAAAGGGAAGAGGGAAAAGGAGACTGCCACTCAGGCAGCAGAGGTGGAGGGCGTGACAGTAACAGAATATCCTCAACAAATCCCTCCTTTTACACCTTTTCAAGGTGTAAACACATCCCTCGTCATCCTTTGAGAAAACTTTATTGATTAAAGAAACTTAGAAGGTAAAGATTAAATTTTTTCCAAGAGCATTTATCACGTTAATTTTAATAATATGCAACCCCGAAGCTAGTTTCCTCTGTCCCTTCAGCATGCTGTTCTTCTTGCTCTCCTCCATAGATCTCAGCATCATCATCCACGTCTTCTGGAATTAGCAAGGGCATTTGGTAGGGGGGCGGGTCCCTTTCTTTGGAGAGAGCAGTAGTTATTAAACGATTTATAAGCGTTCTAAGGCAAGGAATGCAACAGCAACCGCAGCAAACTAGAATTGCTAGAAAGCAGCCAATAGAAATAAGTAATGATGCAATCAGGGTTTTCCACTTACCAAACATGCGATCAAACCAACCCCCCAAAGGATTTTCCACCCCCGGGTTTTCTGCCAATTCATGTGACAGAGCCGTGAGACCAGCCAGTGCCTTGGTAATGCTTCCATCAGGGGCTGTGTTATTGGGGATGAAGGTGCAACAATAATCTCCAAACATTTTGCACACGCCTCCTCTCTCTGCCATTAACATATCTAAAGCCATTCTATTCTGCCAGGCCATCAATGTCGTGGGTCCTAATTGTTCTGCGATGCCTTTAACGGCATCTCTGGTGTAATTAACGAACCTCTGCTGGTTATAATATATGTAATTGATCCAATCCACATTCCTATTAACAGTAGGCCACAGGAATATGGATTCAAATCCTGCCGCTATCTGGCACCTTGCTTTAAACTCATCTGGAACACCCCTGGGGACTCCTATTGGGTCTATGTAAATCTGTGAATCAAAGGAGCCTTTTGGTACATCTCTTTTAACTCTATGAAGGGGTGCATTTGCTACGTCTTGCAGATTTTCGAGTCCCAAAGGAAGAAACTTGAATGGCATGTGTAGCATCCAGTCAATTCAAAGAAGGCCAAAAACTGATGGAAAATGACTTTATTGAGCCGTCCTTGTCATTAACCAACGTAAGAGCTATGGTGAGAACAAAATAAACCACAATTACTATTCGTTCGTCGTTCGTACTTCCGCTTAACAGGATGCTATCAAAATAAAAGCATGGCCGTACCGTAATTGCATGTAAATAACATTAGAAATAGCTTTAACTATTCTGACCTTTACAGCATGACTAGTTGAATTAAAGTGCAGGATCCAGCCCAATTTGTTGGAAGAAGAGGCCTCGGCCTCTTATCCCCACACATCCACCAGAGATCAGCTCTGGATTGAGTGTGGGAGACAAATGTTTGAATAATGTCAGCTTTTGTGGACTCCGATGCCAATTCAGTCAAATTATAGGTTACATTACAGTAATCGTGGCCTAAAAATCCCACTTTGATGCCTGTACCTTCATGCAGAAAACAACTATAGTTACCCTGGATAACTCACCACTGTTGCTGGAGCGTCGGGTCTGGCAACTACTGGATATAGAGTGGAGACCGTACGACACTCAGGACTAGAGGACAACCTGTTGACACTGAACAGAGAGATTACACATTGGAAGCCTTCGGGATCATTGTATTCGTTTAATCTGAAGGGAGCAGTTCCAAGCACTGGTCTAGCCTTAGCACAAGCCACACAGTCAGTTCTCTCTATTGACACAGCAGAGAATCGCATCCACTGAAGCCAATAATTTTTCTCATCATACCCAGTTTGGAGTGCCACCAAATCTTCATAAGACATCTCATTCACATAGGTTACCTTGTTCTTTGACTTTAGTTCTGGAGTGGAAACCTGGTTGGTGGAAGAAGCATGAGAGGTAACATTTATGGCAAATGGACCTAATGGATCTAATCCTTTTACAGCAGCCCCCAAAATGTATAGTCCTGTGTCTAATTGGTGAGGATCCTTAAGAGTAAGATAAAGAGGGTTACAATTTCCCACTTCGCAGTCAGGAGCTGCCCCTCCTTTTACAATTGTTAATCTACCCTTCAGTGGTTTTAGTCCTGCTATGGTTTCAGCAGGCGGATGTCCCCAATCTGCCCCAGTATTAGTTATCACACTCTTTGGTTTACACTGAGAGCCATCGATATTTGGCATACATACGTATTTTTCGCTTGACCAATGACTATAGTGGTGTTTCTCACATTTAACAACAGAGCAGAAATCTAGTTTAACCGTCCCATCTACTCCTGGAGTGAATGTGAGTGTCACAAAATCTGTACGTTTAGCTACTAATCCATATGTAATCGTTCGTGCAATTATGGAACCTATTTTTTCATCTATTACGAGTGGGGAACGTTTAACTCGGAGTCGTGAATCAAACAATGGTGTTTCATTAGTTGTATTAAGAGTGTGGTGTGTTTTTGATTGATATTCCCATACTGAAATGGGAACAACAGTCGTCAGAGCCACAATTGTGAGAACACAAAGTGCGCCCTTATGGCCATACAGACCCAGCCGTTTTTGGTTATCACTTTGGCTAGGTGCTGGATCGGCCATAGTAGGAGGCTAATTTTTACTTTGATCAAATCAAACTTGTAGTCTGTTGGAGCCTCCTTTGTTTTTTCCAAATTAGTCTCTATCTCTCCTGAAATTTGAGAGGGCGGTGCAGAGGGTACACAATGTGTGAGGTGGTGCCAATTAGCTCCAGCTTTTCCCTTTACCTGGACAGCATGTGAGGTACTCTCAGTTACCTGATATGGTCCAGTCCACCTGGGCTCCAGCCACTTTCTCTTGTGGACTTTCACCCATACCCAATCACCTGCTTGAAGCGCTGGAGTCTCTCGGTGAGTTGCCTCGGGCTCTGCTGACTGCACCTGTTTAGACAAAACTTGAGTCAACTTAGTTAGTGCAGCCATGTAATCATCACATTGTACCTGCCAAACATCTAGAGATGGCATATGACCCCCGTCTCTAGGCGGGCCAGGCATCGGTCTGCCTGTCAGCAACTCATGAGGTGTTAGGTGTGTCTTAGCTCCGGGTGAGTTTCTCATTGACATGAGTGCAAGAGGAAGAGCGTCAACCCATTTTAGCTTTGTGCCATGACAGATCTTCGCTATCTTTCTCTTTAGAGTCTGGTTTGCTCGTTCTACAAACCCTTGTGAGGCTGGATGATAAACTGAACCAAACCGATGTGTGATGCCTAGGGTTTTTTCTACTTCAGCTAACAGTTTGTTATTGAAGTGAGACCCGTTGTCAGATCTGATGTTTCTTGGGACTCCATATCTTGGAATGAGTTCATTCTTTAGCCATTTAACCACTGTTTGTGCTGTTTCATTTCTACAAGGAATAGCTTCAACCCACTTAGTGAAACGGTCAACCATAACCAACATGTACCTGTACCCTCCTACTCTATTCTCAGCTCCCATATCAGTAAAGTCAATAGTGATGTCATTAAAGGGGGCAGGCGGAACTGGATATCCCCCCATCGGACACTTGTATGGAGTCTTAGAATTATGAGCGTTGCAGGTCTGACAGTCTGAAACATAGTTTTCCACTAAAGCAGTCATATGGGGATGCCACCAACACTTTTCAATGTTCATTAGTGTGGTTCTTCGTCCTTCATGTGCAGGGCCATGAGCTTGCTTCAATAACAAGTGACAAAGTGCAGCTGGAGCCACCAATCTCCCATCATGGGATCTCCATAGTCCATCTTTCGGTGTTGCTCCCTTCTTTGACCATTCATTCTGTTCTCCAACTCCTGCTTTCTCTTGCATGGCTTTGATGTCTTCTTCTGTCAGCTCTGGTAGTTGTGTCTCTGTCGATGTCATTTGCTTTGCAGTGTAGCCTCCTGCTTCCTTTGCAGCTGCATCTGCAGCCTCATTTCCTCTAGCTATGCTGTTATCCAGCTTCTGATGTCCTTTACATTTCATCACGGCCAATGCAGCTGGGAGATGTATTGCTTGTATCAGCTCCTCCAGTTGAGTTCTGTGTTTAACTGGGGTGTTGGCTGTAGTCAGAAAATTTCTTCTCACCCACTGAGGTCCATCAACATGGACAGCTCCATGTCCATAGGCTGAGTCTGTGTAGATGTTCACTCTTTTTCCAGCTGATAGTTCTAATGCACGAGTGAGGGCCACAATTTCAGCCAACTGAGCAGATGCTGGTTGAGGAATGATGCCTTTGTCTCTTGTCTCATAGGTTCTTGTCTGCTGGTTCAGTTCCACGACAGCAAAGGATGCTATATTTCCTTTCTCTCCTCTGTAACAACAGCCATCTGTGAAGAGAATCATTTCCGGATCCTCTAGTGGTTCTGCTTCCAGGTCAACTCTCAATTTGATGTCCAGCTTTGCTTTTTCTGTGCAGTCATGTGGAATTTGGCTGTCAGTGTGCAGACCAGAGGCCATATTCACGCCTTCAGTGTGAAAGGTGATGTGTGGCTGCAACAGGGTGTTGGAAATTTTTGTTTTTCTTGCTGTAGAAAAGGTGAAAGCACTTGAACCCAGGAAAGCAACCACTCCATGGTTCGTGTTGACTTTGAGTTCATGGCACATGACGATGTGGCTTGTCTTTGTGATGGCTTTTGCCAATGCAGCGAGATGTCTGGTGCACCCTGTTTGTCCAGCTTCCATATTGTCAAGTTTTGAACTGTGATACATCAACACTCTTCTTTCTCCCTCCTTTTTCTGAAAAAGGACAGCATTTACCACTCCTCCTTTTTCAGAAACATCCAAATAGAAGGTCTTGGTGTAGTCAGGGGCGGCCAATCCAGCTGCCTGTGCCAGGGCTTGTTTTGTTTGTGTGAAGGATTCTTCAGCAGCTGGAGTCCAAGTGAGGGCAGCAGTTAGATTGCGATTTCCAGCTTCGGCCACCATGTCTCTGAGAGGCTGGGTGAGTTCGACATAGCATGGCACATGATTTCTGCTGTATCCAGTGAGCCCTAGGAATGCGAGCATTTGCTGGACAGTCATTGGTTTAGGATGGGAGAGGATTGATGATTTCTGAGTGGGAGTAAGACTGTAGGCGTTGTGGGTGATTTCTCTTCCGAGAAACTCAACCAGTCTTCGACACACTTGTACTTTCTCCCTTTTCACCTTGTAACCCTCCTTCGCCAGCAGAGTGAGAAGATCGTAGGTGGCTGTCAAAAAAGATTCTGCTGTTGGAGCTGCCAGAAGAATATCGTCGACGTACTGGAGTAAAACAACCCCTTCAGGCAGCTTTAATGGTGTTAGATGTTGTTTGAGGACATGATTGAACAATCCTGGGCTGTCTCTGTAACCCTGTGGCAGTCTTGTGTAGGTGAAAGTTTGGCCTCCATAGGTGAACCCAAAATACTCCTGTGATTCCTCATCCAGTGGGAGGCAGAAGAATGCATTGGCGAGATCAACCACCGTGAAGAAGTGATGAGTTGGGTCAATATTCTGTAGCGACAAGCATGGATTTGCAGGATAAGGCGATGGTAGAGTTGCATCATTAACTGGTCTGAAATCTTGGACCATCCTCCAACCTTTCCCTGGACCTTTGGTTACTGGCAGAATAGGAGTGTTCCACGCAGATTTGTATGGGATGATTACCCCAGCTTGAAGCAGGCCGTGAATGGTTTCTGCAATGCCTTGTATTTGTTCCTCCTTTAGTCGATATTGTGGCCGCCAGGCATGACCTTGATCTGGTCTTAGGGAGATGTGGATGGGCTCTGTGATGACTTTCCCGACATCATATGGAGAAGTAGCCCAGATTTCATGGGGCACCTCATCTAAAAGTCTCTGTGTGTCACGATGATCGGTTTTCTCTCTCCCATGAAACCTTGCCAGGTCCTTGAACTCCATCACAACGTCCTCTGTGGCAGGGGTGGATATGCACCACATATCCTCTTCTTTAGCTTTCCAAACTCTAGGTGCCTCTGTTTCTTCCCATGTGAGTGTGACAGCTCTTTTAACCATGGGTCCTAGAGAGCGAGCTTCGTAGTTGCTCCCTATTGCCAGTGTAACATGTGGGTGAGAATCAGCAGAGAGTTTGTACCAGCTTTGTTGTTCTTCTGTGAGTTCACAGCATGCAGCAACACCCTCCTTTCCGGCAAACATTGAGGTGAGTTTAATTGAGCCATGCTTTCCTTCCATTTCTTCATCCCATGACTCATCATACAGTTCATCAGGTGTAGTGAGATAGTTGAGAGTGCAGTGTAGTTCATCCAACGGAGGCTTGTATGGATGAAGAGAATGTAGCCAAGATTTCCACTGCATGTACTGGAACTGTATGTGTGGAGTTTGAGGGTTCTGAGAAAGCAGTTTCATCCAGTAAACTCTGGTGAAGGGTTCTTCAGGCTGTGGTATTGGAGCCATATACATCATTTTGTTGGAATGAGTAATGGAGTGTGAATTAGTTGTCAGGTGAAGACCATCAGGACCACAGTAGATGTTCATGCCGAGTTTGGTGAGTAAGTCTCTTCCTAATAGGTTGACAGGACAATCTGGAGCATAGAGGAATTGGTGTGTGAGGGTTTGACCTTCATGGGAGACTGCCAATGGAACAGTGAAGGTTTGTTGCTGAGGTTGTCCCGAGACTCCTACTACGGCTAGGCTTTTGGTGGAAAGAGGTTGGATGGAATTTATACAGGAGTATGTAGCTCCTGTATCAGCCATAAGCCAGTGTGTGGTGCCATTTATTTCACAGGCCACCATTGGTTCTGACAGGGGAGGACAGAACTGGCCTGTGGTGGTCTCTGGGCCTCGTCAATATTCAGTCTCCGGCTCCCATGCCTGCTGTGGCATCTGAGCTGGGTAGGGAATGGAAGGAGCTCCTGGCATCTGAGCTCGGTTTGGGATGTACGATGGGCCTCCTCTTCCTCTCGGTGGACCTCCTCTTCCTCGAGATGGGCCTCCTCCTCGTGGCATTTGTTGTATTTGATAGCTTTGGGCCCCAATTTGTGGAGGAAATGGGCACTGAGCTCTCCAATGGCCTCTTTGTCCGCAGTTAAAACAACCGTCACGTTGTTCTCCCCATCCTCCACGGCCACGGTATGATCCACGAGGATAGTAAAGAGCAGGTGCAGGTGGAATAGCAGGCTGAGATGGCTGAACAGGTTGAGAGGCCATAGCTTCACGGACAGCTTTCTGCATTTCTTCCTTCCAGTCAGGTGACGGTCCTGACTGGACAATCATCTGCTTGGCTTTGACTTTGGCTTTGTTAGTTGCATCGTCGCTGGCTCTCACCTGCTGCCTCAGCAATCTCTTTGTGAGCTGGCGTTCCTCTTCTTCCTCTTTTGCCTTGTCATCCAAGTATTCTTGATAGTGATGTTCCAGATCAGTCACCCACATCCGGTGTTCCATCTTGGAGAGGCCCACTACTTTCTTTAAGGCCTCCTGCACAGGCGGTGGCAGCCCTTTGACACACTGCAGTCGCCAGAGGGCAGTAGTTGCAGCACTGGCATCATGTCTTTCTCCTGTATGTTTGGCCCACTCTTTTGCTGCATTCTTCAGGTAGGTGGGAATGCCTTCATCCTTCTGTATTTTGATGGAGCTGACACTGCTGACGTCACGGTCCGTAGGATAAAGTCGTCTCATTGTAGTCCACTGTACGTTCCTTATCCCATTCAGGGATGAGTGGTCGGTGAAATTCGGGCCCAGTCCTGCAGTCTGGAGGATTTCAGTGGCTGTGACCTTCCCCTCAGCTTTTCCCAGAAGTGCTCTGATGTCTCCCAAACACAAAGTGTCCCCATAGGTCTCACTTTCCAATGTATGGATCCAGTCATCGGCTCCTTGGGTCAAGGGTGGCAGTTTCTTCAGGAGAGCCTCCATATCACGATGTGGAAAGGGTACGTAGGCCACACCTCCACTAGCCATACGTAGAGGTGCTTGGACTACAGGCATTTGGCTGGGTCTTCGTGATCTCAATACCATTGGATGAGCACTGGAACTCTGGCATGCTCCACGCTCATCCAGGCTCTCCGCTCGGGAATTAGGTGGGCTTGGGGCTGCCATGGTGCCTTCAAAATGACCATGGATGACTCCTGTGACATGTGAACTAGATCTTGGGGTCCAGCCGTCAGGGTCATCCTGGCCCAATGACCATTCATAGCTCAATCCTGCTGGTTTGGCTGTGGCTTGCAGCTCCTCATAGTCGTGCTCCATTTGTGTTGAAGTCATAGGATCACAAGGCACTCCAAGACTCCCAAAAGTGTCCTCTTCCAGTGCTGGTGGTGGTTGTGGGATGGCAGCTGCACCGGCAGAATTGTTTGTTCTATAATACACCTAATGGTGCAACCTGGACACATCATCAGTGATTCTCCCAGGCTCATCGGGTGTTTCGGGTCTTAATCAGACACCCTCACCCAGGCGACCCAGCCGGGGGTGATCAGTCCCCCGAATTGTGTCCAGGTAGCGCACTACACCACGCCTCCCCCCTCTTCAACCAGAGCCACCTTGAAGCCTTTTCAGCCGCTTCCAGGATGGTTTTTGTGGCTCTTTGTCTGTGCAGTCCATGGATTCCAAGGAGCCCCAGGACCCGGTGTAAGGACTTGCCTGCAAAGCCCCTGCAGCCAACCTCAATAGGCTCGCAGCGGGCCTTCCACCCATTCCTCCGGCACTCGGCCACAAGATCCGCGTACTTTGCCCTCTTCCTCTCCTGCGCCTCCTCTATTCTGTCCTCCCAGGGGACGGTCAACTCAAGGAGCACCACCTGCTTGCTGGCTGTGGAGATCAAGACCATGTCTGGTCGCAGGGACGTAGCTGCGATGATGTCTGGGAATCGCAACTGCCTCCCTAAGTCAACCAGGAGCTGCCAGTCCCTTGCTGTTGAGAGCAGGCCCCCCTGGGTCTTCTTGGAGGGTTGAGGTTTCTCCCCTGCTCGGACAAAGGCAATCATGCTCCTGCTTGGGGGGTGCCGCTTACTGGTGCTGATGCCAGTGCAGATGGTGTCTGCTATTGCCTGCAGCACCTGGTCGTGTCGCCACCGGTACCTGCCATCTGCCAAGGCCGTTGAGCAGCAGCTAAGGATATGTTCTAATGATCCTCTCTTCTGGCAGAGCTGGCACACAGGTGAGTCTGTCAATCCCCAGGTGAACAGGTTAGCCGGACTTGGGAGGACATCATACACCGATTTGACCAAGAACTGGAAATGGTGTGGCTCCGCCTTCCAGAGTTCGGTCCAGGTGATCTTGCGGCCAGCTGTATCCCACTTGGTCCAGGCCCCCTGCTTGCCCATGCCCACCACTCTGCTGAAGCGAGCCTCCTCCACCTCAGCGCGAACCTCCTCCTGGATAAGCTTCCGCCTTTCCTTTCCCCTGGCCCTGCTGTAGCATGGTCTCGGGTTGCTCCCCAACCCAGCCCGACCTGTTGCCACGGTTCCCACCAGGGTGCTGTGCCGCAGTCTCACCTCTGCCCGCTCTACTGCATCTTGGGCACGCCACTTCCTTCCTGTTCTAACCTCCACTCCTGCTGAAGAAACCTTCCCATCGGCAGAATCTCTGTAGAGTAGGACTTCTCTGGCCCGGGAAACCTTAAACTCCTCTGTCACACTGCTAAAGGGAAGTTGCAGCTTGGTGTTGTGCCCAAACAAAGCAATGTTGCTTAGGCTCCGTGGCAGGCCCAGCCACCTGCGCAGGGACTGGCTGATCTTCGTCTCGAAACCCTCCACGATGGTCATGGGGAATTCGTACATTAGCAGTGGCCAGAGGAGACGTGGCAGGATGCCATGCTGATAGATCCAGGCTTTGAACTTTCCAGGAAGTCCTGACTTGTCCACCGCTGAGAGCCACGTATTGAGGTTGTCACTGGTCCCTTTACGTGCCGCGGTATCCTTCAGCTCACTAGTGAAGAGCTTGCCCAGGCTCTTTACTGGCTTCTCTGACACCGATGGAATTTTGGTGGCCCCTAGACTGAAGCGGAAGCGGTCGGTTACCTTCCCTTTCCTCAGGACTAAGGACCTGCTCTTAGCGGGCTTAAAACACATTCTTGCCCAGCTAATGAGTCGCTCAAGGCCTTTAAGGAGCCATCTGCATCCGGGCACTGATGTTGTGGTTACTGTGAGGTCATCCATGAATGCTCTAATCGGGGGTTGGCGGGTTCCAGATCTGGACAATGGGCCTCTACACTCTACTTCCGCAGACTTCACGAGCATATTCATGGCCAGCGCAAACAGGGACACGGAGATCGTGCAGCCTGTAATGATGCCTTTCTCCAGACGATGCCACTCTGATGTTGAGGTCCCAGAGGACACCCTCAGACTGAAGTTGTTATAATAGTCGAGGATGAGATTGCGGATCTTCTCTGGGACGTGGTATCTGCTTAGGGGCAACTCCACCAGCTTGTGTGGAATCGATCCGTAAGCATTGGCAAGGTCCAGCCACAGAACAGCCAAATCGCCTCTGCTCTCTCGCGCCTCACGGATCAGCTGTGTTACCACGCCCGTGTGTTCGATACACCCTGGAACTCCGGGGACTCCTCCTTTCTGCACTGAGGTGTCAATATAAGTGTTATTCAGGAGAAATCCCATGAGGCGATTGGAAATGATCTTGAAGAAGGTCTTGCACTCAACACTAAGGAGGGAGATTGTCCTGAACTGTTCAATGTTTCTTGAGTTCTCCTCCTTGGGGATCCATACGCCCTGCACTGCGTGTTTCCATTGCTGAGGTACCTTCCCTCTTTTCCAGATCACTCTGAAGATCTTCCAAAGACGCTCCAACAGGCGGGGACACTGTTTGAAGACCTTGTAAGGAACTCCGCTTGGGCCTGGTGCTGATGCTGTTCGGGCAGATTTGATGACCTCTTTAACTTCCTTCAGGGTGGGTTCACTGGTGTTAAACAGAGTGTGGGGTTCTGGTGGGCACACGAGGGCTTCACAGTGGCCAAGATCTTGCTCTCTCATGCTGTCGTTGTAAGTGATCCTGAGGTGGCGATTTGATTTGAGAGTACCAGAGGCAATTGTAGAATTAGACAAAGTTCTTTCCCCCATGTCTCTTCCTCGTGAGGCCTGAGTGTTATTCTGTTGCTGCAATGTCAGGTCAATCATTTTCTTCTCCATGTTTATCACTTGTTGTCCAGTGGTGGCAAAGAGACTTGACATTGTTCTTCCCATTTCTCTCATTTCATCTGCAAGTTTCCTTATTGCTGGATCAGGAGCAATGTCGACATCCATCATTCCCTCCTCCATGATCATGAGTGGTGCTTGTAATGTTGCACTGCAGCCAGCAGATGGTGCTCTTCCTGAGTAGGGTGGGGGAATAAGAGGCAGGGAGGGGTAGATCTGGCTAGCGAAAGACATCATGGGCGGAGCTGTGGCCTTGGCTTGCTTCTCTGCATTCGTACTGCATGAAGGAGTTTCCTGTTTGGGTTTCAGTAACACCATGGCTTGCGGAGTGTCAACCTTCCTCCTTAGGTCTTGCTGGTTTCTGAAGTTTGCACAGACGAGTGATAAGATCACAAACTTGAGTTGTCACATTCTCCCGGTCCGTCGCCTCCTGCATATTCTTGTACTTTGTTCCCCACTTGCGTTTTTTATCATCTTCCCACTCCAGACACTTCTCATGGCGTCTGGCAGCCGCCGCGCTGGTAATGCATATGACTGCTTTAGCGTCCGGCAACGGAGCTCCAGGTTTGCTAGACACTAACCCCAGTTTCTCCCACTTTTCCCACAATTTAAGAACATACTTGCGTATTTTATCTTTATCTTTAGTCATTCCCCTTTTTTCCATTTCTTGGACAACACAGCTTTTCAGCTTTTCCCCATCCATCTTTAACTTTAGCTCTTTTTTTTAAAATTATTTTTAGCTTATCCTATTTATTTATTTTTATTCTCCTTTAATTTATTCGGTTTAGTTTGTTCAATTTTATTTTGTTTTATATCAATCCTTTTGTCAAAAATATTATTAAGAGTAATATAACAATTGTTATAAAATTCCCAGGAGCTGAACAGAATCTTTACACACAGTTCTACAGAGCTCAAACGGCTCTCTGCAACGCCTAAGCGTCTGGCGTCTCTTTGGTTTTTCAAATAATCGTTAATAAAATAGAAGTCAGCTTCTTGTCTTGTAATGTGTGACAGTGGCTCTTGTGCAATATTATCGGCTTCTCGGTCTTACTCCACTCTCATGCCAAGGAGAAATTTAAAGAAGGTGATCAGGAAGACAAGGCAGACCAAGGATGATAAACTTTCTCTCGACCTTCCTGTCCTCCAGAATCCCCTCTCTGGGTCTTTCTCTCTCTCTCTCTCTTTTTTTTTTTACTTCACACACTCAGACACTCCTTTATTGCACACTCACCCAAGGAAAAAAGGAAAACTCTCATCCACACAAACAGCAACTTAACTCTGCTGCAATCAATCACTTATGTCGCAAGTAGGTAATAGCATTACCTTTCTTATTAAGACAAATCCTATCATCGCTCAAAACAACAGTAATTTTATCGGAAATTTACTACACGACACACTCATACACACCCTTCAACTTCCGACTTTCTCACTCATACAAATCTTTATTGTGACTCTCATCCACGCTTTTCAACTTCACACCTCTTTCTCATTCACACAAAACTGACGTCTTAATTCTGCCAACGTGTACATCAGTCGCAACCCGCAATCAATCACTCATGTCCTGAGCAGATGCCAGCACTGTCTCTTCTATTACTATAAGTCCTGTCACTGCTCAGGACAACAACAATCTTGTCAGGACTTTATTACGCAACTCGCCTGTACAATTTTAGAAATTTGCCCACACCATAAAATAAATTCAGCAAAAAATTACTGATCTAGATTACCTGTGGCACATCAAACCCTCCCTGCATACAGCTCACTCAGGGCTGCAGTTGAGCTGCAGCCCTGAGCTCAGGATTAAATTAATGATTTAATCGTGCTACATTCAAGTGCACATATCATTTGCTGCACCAGGCTCTTTAAAGGATTATATAGTGCTGCCAATGCACTGACTTATTGCAATTTAAGATTGCAAATCCAAAGTTCTGCACTCTTTTCCCTTCAGAGATTCCTATTGCCAATTAATAACACTACAGCTTAAGGCTGCAAGGGCAGTTTATCGACACTTCTTTCCATTAACACTTATTCATCATCATTTCTGGCACAGATCAACTCAGTATAAACAGCTGTCTGCCCACATTACCGGTTTAGGTTTCTATCATACAATGCAATTCAGTATCAACTCAGTTATTGCGTATTAAAATTGAAACAATTTAAGACAGGTTTCTCCTTACCCCACAAAACTCACAAAATTTAGCTCTTTCCAATATGCGGAATTTGGTTTCTTAAGACAACAGGTTTCTGCTTACCTTATTTTCAGTCGGCTGTGTGAGTTTCGCGCGGTTTGGAGTCCCAGTCAGGTCCTCCCGAAAATCTCCGGTCTCGGACCTCTGCCGATCCTTGTCACCGTCTCCGTCAGTCGATCACCTCAAATAGCATCACGTCGGGGTCACCAAATTTGTCGAAGCGTGTTCTTTAATTGCTATAGAAATGTCACCACGAAGCAATGAAGACCCCAAGACAAAATATTCAATCAAGAATATTTAGTAGCATTGGATGATCAGAATGTATGCATACAGGTGTCTCTCTTGATCTAGCTCAATATCTGCATCAAGCTCGTCACAAGAGAGAACAAAGAAACCCTAACTTTAGCAGTATACATAGTTCTTCATATGGAAATGTGCTTCTATCTGATTGGTCTATAGTTGGGAGGGTTCGTTGGTTTAGACTCTGAACCTCCAATCCAGCAGTGTCGTCCACCAGCTCGAAGACATCTTCTTCCTGGAATCTGTTATGACAGCTTTAAGAGTAACTTCCTGCCTTAATGGTTTTCAACCTCTAAAACGTATGTATGTTTATCAGACGTGACGACCATATACTGCCTTCACGGTATGCTGTTTAAGTTTAAGGCCTAATATGGTTTCAGAAGGCCTTCTGCAGATCCTGTCTTAGCGCCTGTTGTTAAGTCCAAGTATGGTCATGTCAAATATACTCTTCACACCTTGTCTGTGCACGTCTAAACCATCCATTGTTGCAAGCTCGGCAAGCATGATTATGATGAGCTAGTTATAGTTCATGTAAAGGACACACGCATGATTATGATAAAGCTAATTATGATTAATATGAATTGAAATGATGATTTTATATTTGTGATTAATATAATCAGTATAATGTAATAAGGAAATAAGAAAGAAAATGATTATTGAGACAGAAAGTAACTAAAGTAACAGAATATCCTCAACACAAGCTTGTGTGCACACAAGTGAACAAATGAGCTAAACACATCATTATTAGACATTTTTATACATTTGCTTTCAGATGTTTGGGTTACCATGGCAACGGCACAGACAGATAATGTGGTTCAATATTGTGAAGCAAGCTGTGCACTAGATCTACCCACGCCTACTTAAACCACATCGAGTCCCCCCTGCCAGAGCTGTGAGTAGGTGTTCTTCGCTTTTTGCACATTTATTCACCACGTACGCTGTCAAGATCATAGTTTCACAGCTTGACATTATCTGAAACTGACGGACAGTACTATAGAAAAAAGGTTACTATTCAAGTGTTAGATAATAAAAAAACGATGAAAGAAAATGGAAGCTGCTGAATGCAGCATGTATTTGTTGGACAGACCTTCAGAAACCTCATCATAAAACACTTTTTGGTGTAACCTCTGTGTCAAACCACATGAAAACTCTCTGCGACTTTTTAAAACTTGGATGGATAATTTAACAACTAAGAGAAGGTGATGAATCACTGGAGGGAAAGAGGAAGTGGAGGAGTTTAGAGCTGACTGAAGGCCATACGCAGCAGCAGGGTTGTGATCAACAGGACTGGGATGGAGGCCAGAGCCCCTGCGCCGTGACTCCTGACGACTCTGTTGCAGTCGTCTGTAAAACAACAGTTCATCTTGGCTCCAGCGTTGCTGCCATAAGCCTTGTCGCAGTATGACCTGTATGTGCACGACTTCATCACAGTGTCTGAAAGAGAGCGAGACGGAGCCGTTAAACTCAAGAGTCGTCCCTTGTGTTAATTTGACTCCGTGGACCTGAAGAACCCGCTCCCACAATCCAACTCCTCTTCTTTCCACACACAGAGGTCTGTGGTTATCAGAAACTGTTGGGAGAACCTCCAGCACACGATGAGAGGATGCAGAGGCCGGATTTATGATTGCACACAATCTCACACATTCACTGATCTGCAAATGTTTTAGGTGCATTTATATCATGAGAGTTGTCTGGTGCTACATGAGAGCAACCACAAACATCCAGTCTGAGTCACAAAGAACTTCAGAGGCAACTGAGAGGGTTTTGCATTATTTCACGCACACTATTGATTTGTGCATTACTGAATTAGTGATTTATATTGACTTTTAAACCCTTTTTGGACAATGGAAAAAGCATGAGTGCTATTTTAACGACTTCCTGAAATTATAGTTGGTCGTCAGTGTTGTGCTGACCTCTAGTGAGGCACTTACTCTACTGTATCCAACCGAATCACACTTGTGTTGCATGCAATGTATTTACTCACAAGGTCCTGTGACGGTGGAGCAGGCGTCGGCGTCCTGAGGACAAGAGATGGATCCCTGTCGGTCGCAGTCGTCGTCATTGGCTGCCACGCACGAGTGGCATTTGATTGCATGGCCTTTGCAGACAGAACAAGAGAGAGCACCTGACTTGAGACAAAGCATGTTTATTCACAGGTGAGCACAAGCATATGTTCCTATTAGTCCATTCAGCACCACACGGATACACACTCATTTGCAGGTAGATTGAGCAGACATGCATGTATGGTTTGTGAAATTAGTGACACATTTGCACACAAAGCTGTTGTGTATTGCTGCTGCATGGATTTGTCCACCATGCAGGCCCATTTTTTAGCTGATTAAGTCAGCATATAGTGTGCGTATAACTTGCTTATTTAAATCTATGACAGCTTTACTGCAGAGGAACACAATCTTCAATCAGTGTCTGCTTTCTGGACAGACAAGTCCTGAATCATCAGCTTCCTAGCAGTCGATCTGACAGGTGCAAATCAACAATTATTTCCACCTGAGCTAAAAAACCCAAAACCAGACCCATAAAAACTTACTGTGGCAGGCCAGAGAGATGAGCAGCAACAGCGCCAGAGCAGTCTTCATGCTAGCTGGTTGGTGGGTCACTGTGTCTTCAAGAGTCCAGAGTAAGAGTGGATGAGCTGAGATGAGTCTCTGATGGAGGGAACACAGGGGGGTGAGGTGGAGAAGGAGGGGGTTTGGCTCTGGGAAGGTGTCTGAGGGCATTAAAGTCTTATCTCTGTAATCTCCATCTATGCTGCACAGCCAGCACCCTGCAGTAATAGACTTAACCAAGCGAGCTTTAACAGGGAGACATTCACTCTTATGAAGCTATCAGACAATTTTAAGGTCATTTGCTAGATTCGATTCTTCAGTAGTCTTTTTGTAGCTGTTGATAGTTTCCAAAGTGTAAAATGTGAGTACTGAGCTGTAGTCCCGCCCGAATTTACCCTTAACCAGGGAAATCGGACCAGCTCTCCGTTTCTAGGGCTAGGTTCTCACTGCCTACAGATCCAGCCTGATAGGTTCAGCAGAACAGCTTAAGCTGGTATCGAAGAAACTCGCCTAGCTCTCACTGTCTCCATCCAGACGCCTATCCCTCTTGCTCTGATAGAAGACTGCGCTAGGCAGCCTAAATAGTTCAGTCTTCTTATCAGTCACGTCTGTTAACGACAGCTTTCTTCTTAAAAGACCTGGCACTTGGTGAATTGCCAGGTTTTAATTTAGTGGTTTGGATTAATGAAACCCCAGGGATCCGTTTATAATTCTGTGCAATACCTTAGTGACCAGAACAACCTGTAAGAACCATTAGATTTCAAATGCACACAATTGCTTAACCTTTCACACCATGAGAATTTCATAAACTTCAGGTGATAATTCAAAATCCATACTACGTCACTTTAAATGCAGGTTAAATGTTTATTGCAGAATAATAGCAGGACAAAGCAACAGCTCATAATCAAAAACGCCAAAATCAATCAAAAAGGTGAACAGGGATAATAGTTCTGGTCTAACTCACAGAACTGATCAGGTCTGAGCAAACCCACCAAAATCATTTAAACATATGCCCCAGAATCATAAATTTGGTCAAAATTATAGAACGGAGCTTTCTTAATTAAATCTCCCAATATTGTGTTTTAATAGTTGGAGTGTAACAGCATGGCCTGGGCTGCCACACCCGACCTGACCTGTTTTGTGGAGATCTCCTGGAGGATGTGAAGAACTCAGTACAAAGTCTCAGGATCCAGCAGGAACTCTCCAGAAAATAGGGGGAGAGATAGTCCAGACCCCAATTCAGTAATCTAATCTTCTAATCTTCTAATTAGTGAGAAATAACCTCACTGTCCATAGACTATATCGGACGAGATCCTTCTCCGACTGCGTCCAAGAACATCTCCGGACAATTGTCCCCTCAGATCACTTTTATTAAATCACCTCACACACCCATATTGCCTAATTCTTACATACGTAAATTTGTACTTTTCCACAAGCTCACCCTGTGTTGACTGCTCATCTCCTTATTAGGAGATTGTTTTCGTTAATCGGCCGAATTGCACCATAACCTCTTCTCGGCTGCCAGAAATTCACCGGCATTCACCCAAGATCATATTCCCCTTTCCAGTTTATAAGGAGCCTGTTGCTCAGTTGTCGGCCGAATTAAACCATAACTCCTTCCTCACAGTCTTCGCCGACAGGCTGTGGGCGGATCTACCGGGGTGGCATAGGGTGGCAAGTGCCACCCTAAATGAAAGCCTTGCCACCCCTGCTGCCACCCCAGTTGGCAGCAATGAATTAAAAACAAAAGTTATGGCCAATTTAACATCTACGTTCGCGAATTTCCAAAGTGAATGCAGCGCGACTGCAGTGAATTCAGCGCGAGATAACGCCAGAGTGGCAAGTAGGGATCGGTACCGAGCCCCGGTACTAAACGAACCTCGGGGCGAAATTTTTCAAAACCACAGGATGGATAAGCTCTGACGGTAACGGTTCTGATTACGGCACTTAAGAAGTTAGGAAGAATTTTATTTAGCGGATTTAGTCTCACCAGTCCTTATTGTTCTTTACAAGAAGATGAAGACATGCGTCTATGAGGTACTGTCCCTCTAGATCCAGAAGTGAATGATGCCTGTCGGAGCAGCTCCCCGTCACTAACCTGCAGCTTTACGATGGCAGAGTGTGGTTACACTTCAGTAGGACTGACACAAACAATGCTGGTTGCCACCAGTGCAGCAAGTTGTTTGAATACAAGGGTGGAAACACAATCAACCTAGTGAAACTTCTCTCTAAAGTAGTTTTTTTTGCCAAAAGTGAGGAGTTAAGAGATTTTGTCAGGACAGTGTGCTGGCATTTACCTGACATCTGTTTACAGTGAAACTGTAAACTGGTATAAACTGCTGGGCAGGTTATTTTTTTTTGCCAAAAGTGAGGAGTTAAGAGATTTTGTCAGGACAGTGTGCTGGCATTTACCTGACATCTGTTTACAGTGAAACTGTAAACTGGTATAAACTGCTGGGCAGGTTATTGAAACTTAATGCATATTTTAATTTGTGAGTAAAGCCTGCTGGTTTTAGTAGACACTGTCTACATTGCTCTGATTGTAGATCAAAAGGTCAGATTGAATTTATGAATGCACTTATTTAAAGATTCTGTGGCTTTTTTGAAGTTGCAGCTACAATTAACCAGCCCACTTCTCCCTCTGCTACCATGAGTTCAAGTCCAAGTCTAACCCAAACCCAAAGCCCCTTCACATTAACAGCTAGTGGGAGGAGGACAGAGGAGAGGGTGAATGAGTGTCACCCAGCTGCAAACAGGTTCATAGTGAAGACCTGCACCCTTTGATTGATCTTTTTTTATAGTTTTTAAAAATGTTATTATAAAAAACTAAAAAAAGAAGTGCAGACAAGAATATCGTTAAAGTACAGTATCGATAAGCAGTACTGGTGTAAGTAGCAGTACTGATTAAATCTTATCGATACCATCCCCATGGGGCACGAGACTGATTTGTTTAGAAAACTGAGTGGTGTGAAGTGAGGGAGCGAGGAGTCACAAATGTTGTAGAAAAATTTCATTTGGTACTGTTAATCAGAGAACCCAATAGACCTGATTCTGAGTGGTTTTCTCTATCTTGCTGTGGTATGTGATGTTGTGACATGATGTTGTGACCAGCGCTAGGCATCAAGGCCCTGAGACTCCTTGGCTGAGGAGTCTGTGTTGTTTTCATGGGAAAAGCAAAGCTACTGTTATGTGAAAGATAGATGCTGTGTCTGGGATGGATAATGGTATAAGTTTGCATTTTGTCTCTTTGTCTGGGTCAGACCTCTGAACACAAGCCTGGTGTCGGAGCTCTGCCTTTCAGCTGAAATATTCGATCTGCATTTCTCTTTTTTATTATTCATTGTTACTCCTTTCATTCTTTATTAAATTACAAAGACAAAATCTGTTGCATCCCGACTGTTTTTGCTCGGCTCATCCAGATTTTCCACAACAACAAGGAAAGGAGACATGGGAGGAAAAAGGTAAAAACTGATTAACTATCTATTAAGAAATGAAATGATAATGAAAGCACAGTGCTGGGATAGTTGCAGTGCTGATATTGAGATGATAAAAATCAGGTTGAAGAACATTATTTCGTTATGTATATGTAAGTGGCACCTGGTGGTTCTCCGCTGTCTGCCTCTGATTGGCAGGCAGCAATAAAAGTAGTTAGGTGTTTGCCAGGTGCAGACGATTGCTGGCGTGAGCACAGAGAACCACACAAGGTTTCAGCTTTGATCGTGTGTGACCACGGTTTTAATGAAGAGTTCGATTCCTGCTGCGTGTGAGATGGCAGTGTAGCCGGTATGTATTTTTAAGGGATGCCTATTAAAAATGTGTTTTTATTTGTGATAAGTTTATCCTGAATTCAGTAGTTAATTGTGTTTTTATTGTTTGTGTTTTCCAGCAATTGTTTCCTGCTGTCCTTTTGATTTTGTTTGTATAATTTGTTTAAGTTAGTCCGCTCGGCCTTGCAGGGCCCGTAGATGAGAACAACCTGGGGTGCATCGTGTGAGAGCGGACTAACTTTTTATATTTATGTTTATTGTTTTGTTTGTTTTGTTGGTTTATTCGCCTCCCTGTTCGATCCTGGGTCGTAGATTACCTAATGTTAATCCCTCGCGGTACGGAAACCCGACCTATGTGAGATGGTTGTTGGCACGAGTGAACTGTTTGCAGTGTTTTTTGATGTGCAGTGGCATTTTAGCGTGCAGTGGTTTCACTTTTGGTTTATCGGGCTTAAGTACATTGAGAATTAATGGTATGAGTAATTGGAACCCTTTTCGGATTAACAAGATGGCGATTTTTATGATGTGCACTGTGAAAATAAATATTAACATTTGCATACCTTAATTCCTGGTTCTCCGTCTTATTTAATTCCTGGCCTGTAGTGTCAGGTTTTACATATATATGTAATGTTAGCTGGGTCTGACATTAGTTCTGTGTAAATAGGCTACAAAAGCTAAAACTGATTCAACATCTGTCAAGGAAACATTGTTAAGTTATTTTGAATTTTGAATGAACAACTGAGCAAGTAGATGGAGAAGATGAGATAGAGACAAAAGAGGTTGAAGGAGAGAGAGAGAAGACAAAGACAAGGTGGAAGGGCAGCAGAAACGTGACAGGGACACACCACAGCAGTAAAGATATGGAGGAGGAAGAGCGTCAACAAGATGAGGGCCTTATTACATTACATTATTACTGACCTTAGTACAGCTCAGTCCATAGATCTTCATGGGTAACTTTTTCTGTGGATAGATTCTTTTGTACAAATGCTGCCTGAAACAGTCAAAAACGGTTTGCTTCCCCTCTCACACATCTGCCACTCATCACCTGTCTCTCACCTTAATGCCTTTCCTGTGATAACGCCCCACCTGGTTATCACAGGAAAGGCATCCTTCCATCTTCTAAGTGAGATCACATTGTCTGGTCACTTATTTCTAATATGAACCGTTTCACATGAAAGCTCAAATGCAAGACACTGACTGCATGAGATTAAGTTTGTCTGTATGAGTCTGTAAATGGCATCCAGCGCCCTTTTGTATAGTGTACATGCTATTTCTCATTGAACTGTGGTAACTGTGATTATATTCAGTATATACACTGTGTGCACAATTATTAGGCAAGTGAGTATTTTGACCACATCGTCCTTTTTATGTATATTTTCCAACTCCAAGCTGTATATACTTGAATGGCTATTGGAGTTAAGTATACCAGGTGATGTGCATTTGTGTTTTGAGAGAGGGTGTAGCCTAAGGACATCAACACCCTATATCAGGTGTGCATAATTATTAGGCAGCTTCTTTTTCCTGGGAAAAATGGGCCAAAAAAGAGATCTAACAGACTCAGAAAAGTCTGAAATTGTAAAAAGTCTTTCAGAGGGATGCAGCACTCTTGAAATTGCCAAGCTATTGAGGCGTGATCACAGAACCATCAAACGTTTTGTGACAAATGCTCAACAGGGTTGCAAGAAACGTGTTGAGAGAAAAAGACGTAAGTTAACTGCCAAAGACTTGAGAAGAATTAAACGTGCAGCTACCAGAAACCCGTTATCCTCCAGTGCTGTCATATTCCAGAACTGCGACCTACCTGGAGTGTCCAGAAGTACAAGGTGTTCAGTACTCAGAGACATGGCCAAGGTAAGAAAGGCTGAAACTCGACCACCACTGAACAAGACACATAAGCTGAAACGTCAAGACTGGGCCAAGAAATATCTGAAGACAGATTTTTCAAAGGTTTTATGGACAGATGAGATGAGAGTGACTCTTGATGGACCAGATGGATGGGCCCGTGGCTGGATCAGTAATGGGCACAGAGCTCCACTCCGACTCCGACGCCAGCAAAGTGGAGGTGGGGTACTGGTATGGGCTGGTATTATTAAAGATGAGTTAGTTGGACCGTTTCGGGTAGAGGATGGACTAAAACTCAACTCCCAATCCTACTGCCAGTTTCTAGAAGAAACTTTCTTCAAGCAATGGTACAGGAAAAAGTCTGCATCATTCAAGAAGATCATGATTTTTATGCAGGACAACGCTCCATCCCATGCATCCAAATACTCCACTGCATGGCCAATAAAGGCCTTAAAGATGAAAGAATAATGACATGGCCCCCTTCCTCACCTGATCTAAACCCTATTGAGAACCTGTGGGCCCTTATTAAACGAGAGATTTACAGTGGAGGAAAACAGTACACCTCTCTGAACAGTGTCTGGGAGGCTGTGGTTGTTGCTGCACAAAAAGTTGATCGTCAACAGATCAAGAAACTGACGGACTCCATGGATGGAAGGCTGTTGAGTGTTATTGAAAAGAAGGGTGGCAATATTGGTCACTGATTATTTTTTTGGAAATGTCAGAAATGTTTATTTGTCAATTTTGAGTTGTTTGTGTATTATGATCACTTTAACAGATAAAAATAAGCAACTGAGATGGGAATATCTTTGTTTTTCATTGAATTGCATAATATTTCTGCACACTAATAGTTACCTAATATTTGTGCACACACAGATGTTCTCCTAAGATAGCCAAAACTTCACTTTTACTTCCTTGATTATTCAGGTTTGAGGTTTATCCACATTTTGGATTGATTGATAGCACTGTTGCTGTTTAATAATAAAATACATCCTCAAAAATACAACTTGCCTAATAATTGTGCACGCAGTGTATACGTCTGCCATATGTTGCCACCCTTCAAAAATTCCTGCCCCCCTCTCGCCACCCCATAAATATTTTTCTAGATCCGCCCCTGCGACAGCCAAGAGTTCCATCACTTCTCATCTCTTCCACCTGCAGTACTTTAACACAGTAACCATCAGTTATCCATCACACTAGTTACTTGATCATAAAAATTCATCTGATTTTACAAACCATTCCATAAGCATAACTTTAAATTCATCTGACTTCAACATTTCAAATCATTACATCATAAACATGACTTCTCATCTAAGCACACACATACTTGAGCACATGTTCTGTTCCTCTCCCCTACATTAGAGTCAACCCCAAACTTTATTTATTAACCATCTCAAATCAGAACCCCTTATTCTAGATCCCCTTTTAAGCCAAATCCATATTACTCTATTAAACTTGCCCCCCTCATTAGACCTACTTCACCCCAGTGACCTTGTTAATGGCTGCTCCTGTGATCTCAAATCTTAGCTCAACTTGACAGAGCATTATTAGCAGTAGAGAGGTTAAATCTGAGGCCATGACATACATACTGACTCACAATTAAACTGAAAATTTACACAGCAGTCAGGAAAGTCCCCATATCAGCTGCGAGTCTGTGGTAAATGTGACCATGAACAGCTGTAAAAGCACAAGCAGCAAGTAAAACGAAACGGAATATAGCTGAACAAATGATATTTATTCAGGCAAAAGTACACACATTCGCGCTGCTTCAACACAAGTGTGAGATCGCCATTTTTAATTTACAAACTGACACAAATAATTAAAGAAATGAGCTAAAGTTACAAAGCAGTACTTTATAAAACAAAGCCGAGTAACAAGAGTGAACATAACATTAGAATGGCACAAATATCAACTGTGGCATGTCAGTGGGTTTGTGCCTTAAGTGGAGACTATTTTTTACACATTTAAACTTTTACAATAGTAAGTGGCTCCACAAAACTGAGTACTGACGACTTCAAAGAACCAAAAATTTCAACTAAATACTTTCATTTATATTTACTTGAACAAAGATCACCAGTTTAAAACATACATTTGCAATTTTTAAACTGTTACATTTAAGCAAACAGCAGTTTGTGTTAAACTTCATTTGTATTTTTAGAAATGCTGGCCTTATTTTACTGGAAAAGATTTCTTCTATTGAAAAAGGGCTTGAATTGAAAAGCAGATTTTTAGAAAACATAAGAACCAGTACTCATCATCAATCATGCTGGAAGCCGTTCTGAGATTTCCCCACTGATAAGCTTTTACCAAACCAAAACCACCTAAACCATTACATCTCTGTGCCGTACACAACTAGTGTTTACTGGTGTGTAGAGAAAGCTGTCTGCATTCTGAGAAATGCAAAGCTGTAAAAAATAAACATGCAAAGAAACAGATGTATTTGTTGAGTAACTTGTGCACTGCTGCAAATACAGGCATGAGGACTCACATCTTCATCACACGTAAGCAATGAAACAAAAAGCTCTTAGTTTCCAAGAGGTAAATAAGATTAGTGGAAACTTAGTGGCAGTTTAAAAAAACTGTTGACATTTAGCAGCACTTGCTAATCAGTAATAAGTGTAAATATCCTCAACTAAAATATAGTCACTATGTTTTATTCTTTCCAGTTGTGCAGGATTCTTAACATGGCTAAGTTAAAGGTCCCATATGGTGAAAATAAAAGATGTTGATGTTTACTTCTGCCGTCTTTGCAGTATTTTGAGCTGAAAAACTAAAAGACACACTTTGGGGAGATGTGAAACTTTGATTAACTTGCTGAAAGGTGCACATTATGGGACCTTTACCATAAAGCAGCGGAGCTGATTTTTCTTTTTAAATGTATAAAGTTGTCTCTGTGCTGATTTTATGGACTGAACAAAATGATGCCAAAAAATGTAAATAATCACAGGAAAGTCTATGATTGTCCGGTTATTACACGTCTCTGTGACTCATAAACATTCTGCAGCACTTTGAACTCTCCAGAATCCCAAATATGTCGCAGTACTGTAAACCAGATAAAACTAAAGCTATAAATCATTTGCAGCTTGGTTTCAGTGTCACTCCTGAACAAACCAAGGCCTCTGAGGACTAGTGTGTTTCCTCAGTCCTAAATCCTTTCCTCCAGTTCTTGTGCAGTTTGACTTGACCTCATTCTGCCCCAAACAATACCCCTGAGCTTTGCTCTTCCAAAATAAAATCCCTGTTTGCTTCATAGAAAAATACATTTCAAGGATTCTTGCTTTAATATAAAATAATCAAAAGCCCATCAAAGCAAAAGCCAGATTGTAACGTCAAAACCAACCCCACCCTGCATTAAATCTGATGTCATCAGATTTAATGCAGGGTGGGGTTGGTTTTGACATTACATCTGATGTCATCCTGCAGGAGGAGTTGCTGAGAATTTAGCTGTTAAGCCACCAGGAATTTAAGTTGAGTCACAAGCGGGTTGTTGTTCACTGGCATGATGGACAAAAGCACAAGGGCTCCAGATGGCCACGTAATGGCCACAAACAATACAAAGTGATCACGTACAGTTAACATGTATAAAACCGTCTTGGTTCTGGTCATACGTAGTGCAATTGTAGTATACAAGAAGTTACTTCAGACATCTGTACATAAGCAGGCTCTGAGATACAGGGCAGGCACAGGGGACGAGCTGCTTCTCGGCTGGGGGCATGCACAGGGCATCACTGTGGGGCTGTAGGCAGGGCCAGAGGGACTGTAGTGGCTGACTCCCATGAAGCAACCCTCAGTCTATTTTTCCCATTTTGGCAATCAGCTCATCACAGATCTTTGTTAGTTCCTCGATCTCTTGATTCTGTAAAAACACAGCAGAGGAAGATACAATCACTGTGTGCCAAATTACACCTCAAACCTACACTAATAATGATATTAAACTATGTGTTCCATGTATTACTGAAATGTTTCATATAGACTTATTATGATGGTGCCTGATACCTTCTGCTGCAGAGCTTGTTCCAGAGAGTCATTCTTCATCTGCTCCTTCCTCAGGCTGGCGGTCAGTGCCATGTTCTCCGAGCTCGCCTTTGTGCGAACCTGAGCGATCTCCTCATTGGCCCTGCGAGACAAATGTGATGAGAAAAATTAACAGACGGCTTAAACGACAGCATGTCTAATCTGTTTTTAGTTTCTTATAACGCTTTTCTTTTTGTCTCCTCATACTTGTCTAGTTTCTCCTCAGCATGAAGTTTTAGCGTCTGGTATCGCTGCTCCTCCTGTTTGACTCTGGCCAGATACTCCTGAGCACACTTCTTCAGCACTTCTTCATTCTGTATGGAGGAAAAACAGATCAAACAAGGAGTTATTTATCTGTTACACACACTGAGAAAGTGTGAAACCCGAGATTATTCTAATATTTGCCTTGACTTGAGTCTTAATTCTTTTGACAACATTCACAGATATTTTTCTCAGCATTGTAAACTTCTCTCCTTCTAATCTTTCAGAATTCCTGCAGTTGCACACATTTAATCCTGGAAGCTGCCCAATACAACCACCGCAGCTGTCTGTTCCCTCATAAGCAGCTGCTGTGAAGTAATGGGTCAACTGGGGGTCAAGATTTGGTCATAAAACTGCTTTAACTGAAGGGTTTTATGGGAGTTATGTTGAAAGAGAGACGACAGTGTTTCAGAACCAGACTTATCAAGCAACCTTCCATCTAAACCCCTGTTACTGTTCTTACGACCACTGCCCCTAATCACAGGACACCTTCCAACCTTATTCTCACCTTAATCCTCTTACAACCCTCCAATTTGTGCAACTATCAGCTGATCATCTCAGCACCTGAATTTGACACTTCATGAAAGTGATTATCCAGACATGAACTTGTCCTAATACCGCTTACTTTCTTAAAGCCTTCGAGGGTGCTCTTCATAGTTTCATAACGTCGAAACACGTCTGAGAGAGAGCGTTCAACGGAGTTCAGGTCTGCCAGAGCGGCTTCCTTCTCCATCGTCACTGCATGCAGAGCCTTCTGGGAGCTCAGGTTGTTGCGCTGCTCATCCTCTGAAAGAAGAAGATATTATTACTGAGTGCTAAATCATCTATTCTGGTTTCAGTCCAGTAATAGTGATTCTATAAAAATAAGCAGAAATTAAAAAATAAAGAGACAAGGCTGTTTCTGTCATACAGGCCAATGTGGACTAACATCATTGTAACAGGAAACACTCAGTATAAGATGCAGTATATCTGCTGACAATTCAACTCACCAATCATCTGAGCAATAGTCTTCTCATATTCTGCAACAATCTTCCTGTAATAAGACACAATACATGATGGTTATTATAGATTACATTTACATTACAGCAATAATTCTTCCAATCCAGTTTAAACCTCCAAACAACTTTTATTTAAATGATGAATAGGTGGTGCTCAGTTAGTGCCTTTTTTGGATACAAAAATGTGTTTGCAACATCTCCATGTAACAAGTTCAATATGTCAAAACCTCACAGCTGCTGTCATGGTTATGGTCTCCTTGACAGCTGACTGAAAGCACACAGCATCATGTTTTCTAACCTCATCTCATCCACTTCCTGCCTGCAGTCCTCGTACTTTTTCTTCCAGTCGTTCACTTCGACCTCTTTAGTGATGATCTGAAAAGAGAATTGTGTGCATCAGTTAAAGCTTGTCATTTACCTTCACAGTCTACGGAGGCAGAACCAAACACACTGTTGACATATTACTTGGTGGATACAAGTGCGTACCTCCTCCCTGATGAGGGTAAGAACTGCCTGTTTTTCTGCCTCACTGATGCAGATGGAATCCAGGACCTGACTTCCCGTTTTCTGCATCTCACTTCCCCCCGATTTGTTCTTCAGTTTGCACGTGTCTTCAAACTGCTGAGAGCAGAAGGAAATCAGTCATGTCCTCCATCACCTTTCATGTCCACCCAGTAGTAATGAGGGGTTCACCTGCTAAGCTTTACAAGAATTTATAAGGTAATAAAGACTCCATTTTGACAGCATTCACCACTACTTCTATAAAAATGAACTCCTTTTCATCACCTTCTTTTGTATATTACCACATTAGTTCATTTCAAACTATACTATTGTTTTTTTATTTTTTGTAAAATGTATTATTTTCTGTTTGTTATTCTATATTTAGCATGTCAACTTTTTCTCGGTCTCTCATTATTCTCAGTTCTCAAGTTCATCTCCTTCTCATCTTTCATGCCTGTCATGCCTTTCAATCAGCGTTCCTACACATCTCAAGCCCTCTTCTTCGCCTCCTGTGTCTCCCTCCTCTCTCATTTTGTCTTTTCCTGGATTATGACCGTCATATTCTAATCTCCTGAATGATAATCTAATCCATCTGTCACCTGAGTAGATGAACATGGTGGTAGACAGTAAGTACCTCGTGCTGCCCTACAGCAGAGTGCAGTCATCGTATCAGACAGCCGATCATACTGCAGCTTTACGTATAATGTAGGTTGCTCTAAACCCAAAAATAGGAAATCAATTACACTTTTAAGTCACAACAACAGACTTTGCTTGCACTATGTTTTTTCATTATTGTGTAAAATTAACTCAGTAGATGTAGGTGAAAGGGTGACTGTAATGCTAGAACAAGTCTCGACTTGTCAGAGCTGTTGTTCTAGTGCTGTTGGTGACATTTCAGCTTGACTAATAAAAAAAGAGAGCTTCAGCCCCACCTAGTGGTCACTGATGGCCTCTAACAGGAGTACACATGACAGTGAGCAGCACTGATGATGAATATAAAGACTGTATCTGGGCCTGATAAATAGAGAAGAAAAAGGGATAAAGGGATAATCTCTCACCGCAGAGCAGCAGTCTGACTCCACAGGTTTGGATGTCACATGGCAGTCCTTGCCTGGAAGAAAACAGCAAAGTCACATTAAGAGGACCTGGGGTTAGAAGCACAACATAAAATAGTTCATCAACATGACAATAAGATGGCAGTACATGAGAGATAAATGTTATATCTCACAAAACAAATGTTCTTTTTTATGAGATGTGAAATCTAATTTCACTGAAAATGGGATGAGATGGCATGAATTGTTTTAACTATGATGTGAGTGTTCTTCTGACTAACTGTAATTTACATAATATTGTAGATATGAGGTATATTTTAAAATTCAATAAAAAGCTCCTGATGTAATCTTCTAGTCTTTTGTCTTTAGCCTCTTGAAAAGTATGTTATCTTTTTTTTTTAAATGCCACAATTACACCGTTTAGCAGTGTCAGAAAACATAAAGAACTGTTCAACTGATAATTGAGCTTTCAGCCTTTCTTGAACGAATCATGTATGAAGTACAGTTCTGCCAGGAAAATTAACCAAATCGAAAACAAAATCATTCTATTCCACCCAGCAAATTTGAAAACTTTATTTAATAATGTCCCTTTGCTCTAACTAGACTCTATCAAAACAATAAATTCTGTACTGCATGGCGCCGTTGAGAAGACATTAGTGACTCAGCTGTGAGCACCAGTCATGAGACAAACATTCGAGACTACTCAGCTGAACTGGGCTGAAATGCAGGCTGTGTTCATACAGAGCAAAGAAAACACAAGTATGGGAAAAAATAAAAACAAATGTTAGAGATTTCTGGGGTTATAACTGTGCCATACTGCATTGAAGACATTTCTTCTCTCTCCTTCTTTTCATGGTTGTGCTGTTTCCATAGAGGAGCAGAACTTTACATCACAGTGAAAAATTAGTAAAAATGTGACAGGAGCAAAAAATGCTGAATTAGTGCTCGGGGTTCAGAGTGTCTTGACATTATCCCAGCCCACTAGCAGCTCACTTTGGCTTTATATTTTTTACTGAAGATGACTGTACACGACTTAAAATTCTGTTTTCGGTGAGTGTGTTTATACTTGAAGCCCACATAAATATCAGGTCATTATTCACTGAGACTTCCTCCTAAGCCACACAGTACTTTTCACAGTGAAAACCTATTATGCATTTGAAAACATTACATCCAAAAGCTACAGGACTTGCAACATTTGTGGCATTGAGACATACTGATTTAAAGATATCCTCAGGCATGTTTGAAATATTTAAAATAACTTGTGTCTAATATAGTTTTTATATTTTAAAAAAAGTCAAATTTCCTGCTTAGAAACTCTCAAAGGAACACCTACACCTCCTCATTCACTGAGAAATCCAGAATCTATGGAAACACAAATATTTTAACAAGCAATAAATCTGTTCTGTGTCTCTGAATGCAGACTTCTAATTTCCACATCATATTTATGCAAGTTTTCTGTTAGACCAGGATGGACCACAGCAATTACAGACAAACCTTGTCTTTCATTTGGATCACACTCTTTCAGCTTTGTTTTTGTTTACCATTTCCTTAGTTAAATATCTTGCTTTTTAGCTTCTAAATGTTCCAATACGTTTCAGAACAGGTAGTTTGAAGCTGTGTCTGTCCGCTGTTGCTGAGCAGGTTGTATGAAAACAGTGACAAGTAGAAGCCAAAACAACTGAATAGTGAGCTGAAACTCCGTCCGTAAAGCCAAGGATAACAGCCGATTCACATGATAACTCTCTTGAATTTCATGACCATGAGTTACACTGTTGACATTGTCATATTGCTTTCATGAAATATTAATTAAAAGCAACGAAAGGGGCGTTAAACAAATGAAGGACCCAATACGACCCAGTACAAAACCTTGCAGCCCACCACAACACAGAGTTTCAGATGAGGATGTATATTTACAATCAGAAAGGCATCAGAACCACTCTAATACAACCCTGATAAAAGCAGATAACTCCTGCAACCTCTTTGTCTGTAACCATGAACCCTTCCATTCCCATCCTGTGTCTGTCACAGCTCTGCTTAAACAGGCACAGCAGAACAAACAACAACTGAACTCTCTCATGGCAAAATAACAAGTTTCAATGCAGGACAAAATTATATATATGTAAAAGTTAATTATTAATGCAGTGTGTGTATGTGACCTTGTTGCTGTCCCGTATTGATTGACCATGGAGGACTGTTTGCCCAGAGGGAAGCTAAAGCATGCTGACTAAACTTTAACAGTAACCTGATCTCTGTACAGTAGAGGAATAAGTGAACTATTCACCACTGTAATAGCGTGTACTGTGGCTGAGTGGCTACAACACAGCTAAATATTATGAGTAAAAATAAATCTAAATTGATCCTTTTACTTACTGCTCTGGTCCTTTTCTGGTTTGACCCCAGCACTGCTTGCCAGCTTCTCCTCGTCTGTGGCGTGGCCGTCATGATGGTCGTCCTTCAAACAGCAGCAAACTTAATCATCCACACTGACTGTATGTAGTCCTCAAGAGTTCATGTTACCTCAGTAGTTAGACGAAAATAAAGAAAAGAAACATTATCGGTGCTTACCTTTCCGCTAAAGTCCTTCTGCATCGACTGGTTCTGCTTTACTTTGCAGGAGTTCCTGGGCAAGAAGGTCAATAGGAACAATAGTGTTAAGACAAACCAGATCATAGCTCTGGATGTGTGTACTTGTGGACAGATGTAATGATGAGAAGAGAAAGCCTCACAGCTGGACCACATAGCTTTGCTTTGTGTGTGCTGAGCTCGCATGCCCTGCTAAAGGTCCTGAACTACGCAGAGGAAAAAGCAGATTAAGGGAGAGGGTGTCTGCCAAATTGAAATAAGAGCAAGAACATTTGTAGGAGAGAATTAAAGGGAATTATAGGCTCTCCACTAACTCTCTCTTTTCTCTATTTTGCAAATTTATTCGTTGCGCTTTTTTGCCACCTTCAGTTTGTGACTGAAAGAGAACTTAGTTCGGGTGAATGTATTTAGAGCTGAAAAGAACTGCTGTTACAAAACACACACACGCACACACTTCTGCAAACGTAGTTATGCAGTACTTACAACAGAACACAGAGGAAATGGACTTGCTCAGCAGTCCTGATGCCACACAGAGAGAAGGGAAACAGAATGACAGGTTTTGGAAGGAAAAGGAAGGAAAGACACAGGAGAGGACGGGACAGGGTTTAGGTTAAACGCAAGGTGAGTGCAGGGTTATGATAGTTTAGTTAACTGAAAACCAAAACCTAAAACTAGAGGACTGACAATGTGCAATCAAACAGGGAAACAAATCTTTGATGAAACCAGAACATTGAAACTAGACACATTTAATTCCGTCAATTAAAGCAATACAGTAAGCACATTTTTTTAATTTTGGTGTTCACAAACTCCAAATGGTTCAGAACGCTGCAGCCCAGACCATCACAAGAACACCATCTATCCACCACATCACCCCTGTTCTCCAGCAACTTCACTGGCTCCCAGTCACACACCGCATTGTCTTCAAAACCATCCTCCTAGCCTTCAAGGCCCTCCATAACCTCGCCCCTCTGTACCTTACTGAACTCCTCCACATAAACACACCCAGCCGGACCCTCAGATCATCTTCGTCCCTCAGCCTCACCATCCCTCCTGCCTGCATGACCACCATGGGGTTCAGAGCCTTCAGCCGCTCTGCCCCCCTTCTCTGGATCTCCCTCCCACCTGACATCCGTAACATTGACTCTCTGGCCATTTTCAAATCACGTCTCATAACCCACTTGTTCAAAAAAGCCTAATCACTCTAACTTTTTTTCTTTTATGTCACTGCATAACTTCTGTTCTGTTTTTAATGTTATTACAAAATTTCTGTCCTGTTTTTTTCAAATCTGTTTAATTTCCTCCTTTTAAGTTTTATACTGTTATGATTTTAACTTTGCTATTTCTATTTATAAGGTGTCCTTGGGTTCTTATAAATAAAAATGTGTAATAATAACTATTATTAAACGTCATAAATGAATCCCTTCATTAGAAATCATGCCAAAATTGCCACATATTGACATATTTTGAGGTCTTCTTGCTGTGTTGTGTTTTTTTCCCCATCCAGGTTGAGAAGCGAGAGACTATCTGTACTGTTGTCTTGTATCAGGCAATAACATACTACATATTTTTGTTTATTAAGATCATTTTGCCTTATTGTTCACAAAATAATGGTTATATTACTTATTAAAATACTACTTTACTTAAATACTCTGTTTTCAAGTTCACTGGGGCTTATCACTCACAGCAGTTTTTCTAACAGGATTTATGATTTGTTGGAGATTGCTGTTTTTATTACTTAAAGCCAAGTGTTAAAATTAGTATGCCAGTGTATAACAATCATTTAATCTTAACAACTGGAGCTAATAGAAATGTGAATTTAAAAAAAGTAACACAAGAGGGCGTTGCTTGACACTTTAAGTCAACATTAAAAAAAAAAGTCTCCTAACACATAACCCTTGTTAAACACTTCATCCAGCAATAAATTTAAAACCATAATGTCAAGGCTGGGCTACGTCTATGCATAAAATCCAAGCAAATCTAACGAAACTCCCTAAAAACTTTGCAAAAAATAAATTAAATATATAACTTCAATATAAATGAAACCTATGTTTAGAACTATAATAACACTGGTGAGTAATGAATGGATGAGCAGGGGAGGAACAACAGCTGACAGGCCTTTTCGAAATACACAACAGGGTAAACACAGTTTGTTAACATGGGAACACTTTGATCACTTCAAGTTCACTGTGCACAATGGCGGCATTCACTACTGTTCTCTACAGCCCTTAAAAGAGAGAAGGGTTTGTTCAGCTTGACAATCTGTGAGTCACATTAGTTCAATTTCAGTCTGCCCGTAACTGCAGCCGCTGACCAGAATGAGGGTAACTGTGATTGATGCCTGGAGAGGACTGGTCTTTGTGCATGTGTGTCTGTGAAGGTCTACTCACGTGATAATTGTGTTGTTGGTCTCGCTGGTCAGCTTCGTGTTCGACAGCACAGTGTCACAGTTCATGTTGCCATTGAGCAGATCGGCATCGCCACAAATGTCACTACTGAGGGTCAAGTTTGAGTCCGGGCTGGAGTCAGACGTCACTGGAGCCTCATCGTCCACCTCCGCAGGATCAGGTCTGTTCAGCGGGGAGATGACAGACAGTGACGGGGGCCTGAGAGCTTGAGGCTGAGGGCTGGATGGGGAGAGGCCTTCTCCAGGACCAGATTTAGTGCATGGGGTCAAATTCAGGTTCTGATCCAAACTGAAGTTGCTGTTGTTGGGCGATGAGCTGGTGAGATTGTTCAGGGAATCAACCCCTTGGGATGGACGTGTACCAGCATCCTGGTTGGAGTTCTGGTCCAGAAAATTGTTTGTACCATCAGGAAGAACTGTGAAAAAAATGAAAAAAAAGTAAGTAAGTTTACATCTTATGTGCAGACTGTCACAAATGCTTGAGAGTAAAACATAAGCAGAAAACATAATACAGATTATAAAAAAGTAAAAAGATGAAAACCTAATTAAACATTGTACAAACGCAAGTCTATACCAGTTGGATCTATTACCAAAACTTATCAGAGGACTTTAGAGACCTCCAGGTGATCTCCAAAGACCCTGAAGTGCTATGCAAGCGATCACAAGAATTTTGATGTAAATTCTGAATGAGTGTATTGATGTGTCACATGAGACCCTTTAGAGGACCCTGCTGATATCTGGCAGAAACAGGAATGTTTTGCTAAGGCAGGTTAGGTTGGAAATACCATAACACTGGTAGGAAAAAACAAAATAAATCTCAACTTGAGACAGCGTTTTCAGCTGGAAAAATCTCAAACACATGAAACACATGTTGGTCAGTGCTTGGTCCACAGAGACATCTATATTTTAAATGAAAATTTTAAATAAATAGAAACTAAAAGCAAGACCTTTATTAACGGTTTTGGATTATGTCAGCCTGTTAACAAGTCATCAAATTTAAGGCTGAAAAAGAAAAAAAGATTTATGAGCTTTTCTCTGCTGTTAAACCAATGAACGAGTCATTTTTCAACTTTAGACCTGGAACAACAGGTTTCATAGGCCCCTGGGGCCAGCGAATACAGGTTGCAAACACATCACTTTTTATGTTGAAATGTCAGACTTGTTTCATATTTGCATATACAGCAGCCACTTACAGAGCTATGTTATCTTCAATTTATGTTTGTATTCACACGCTTAACTCTGTTCATTGTCTCAACCATTTCTTAAGTCAGATATTTTGATATTTAGCCATTAAATTTTCCATTGTCATTTAAGAACAGCTGGTTTCTAGCTGTGTCTGTCTGTTGTTGCTAAGCAGGTTGTGTGAAAACAGTGAAAAGTTGAGGCCTGAACAGTTAGTGTGCTGAAACCTACTAGAAAAGATTTAAAAAGCCAGGAGAAGCTGCAGATTTCTTTAACTCTCTGTGGGTTCATGAGGACAAGTTACACTGTTGATGTTGTCATATTGTTTTCACGTTGTTAATATTAAAATATGGACTAAAGGCAGCAGCAGGAAAGTTAAACAAGATGTCAAATTTAGTATCATCTACAAACAATGACAGGAGGTGAGGTATCTTTACTATCTCCCCAAAGGGATGTGTACACCAAGAAAAATGAACTGAAAAGGATCCTTGCGCACACCACAACACAGAGTTCCAGATGGGGACGTATAGTTACCATTAGAAAGGCAAAAGAAGCACTCTGATACAACCCTGATAAAAGCAGATACCTCCTGCAACCTCTCTGTCTGTAATCCATGAAAGCTTCCATCCTGAGAAAAGCACCTCATCCTGTGTCTGTCATTCAGGGGTTTAACTTTGAGATGATTAGTGAAACCTTTTCTTCTCCTGGCGGAGCACTTAAAATGGCTGCTGGTTTCCTCTCAGTATACTTCTCTTCCTGTGTCCTCACACATGCTGTTACCAGCTAGCTAACGGGCACAGCAGCAGGCCAGTCCCTGTTGAGTCACACTGTTGCAGAAACACAGAAATCTCTGTTACTTACAAAAATCCCCCCCACCCCGCCACACACTGTAAAACTCACACAACTACGCACAATAATAACCTGACAACAACCTCGTCTATATATCTCCTCGGCATGCACAGGAACTGAATGAAGTCATTGTGGTTTCACCTTGGGTGGGTAACGATTTCTCACGTCGTTTGTCATGATCACATACTAACGTGTGACTTATTACATTGTCCAGTCAATTAATGTAAGTTTAGCTGAGCTTCTGCTCAAAGTCTGGGTACTTTCAGAAACACAACATACACGCCCTGTAGAGACAAGGAGCAGATGCAGAAGAACCACACCCAGTCATGCAGAGTACACTCCACCACGTGGCCTAGCAACAAAAACAACATCAGGCTTTATTACAGTTTCACAACTCAACGGAAAAGAGGAAAAGGAGACGGAGGGGAAGTAAGAGAGTCTCAGTGACAGAGGAACAGATATTAACAGGCACATAGCTGTCTAATGTTTCATGTTGTTCAAAGGTATACATAGTTAGATTGTGGCATGTGGTTGTTGCCTTGAACAGGCAGTGATTCCACTAAACCATTTCAGTCTTCTAATTATAGGGAACCCGAGTATCAGTTTCTCCACACAGTCGATCTATTATTTATGAAACTAACCCAGATTTTGTAGTTAGCATGTGACTGTTTTAGCATGAAAAGGAGACAGTTATTGTCTGCAAACTAGTCACAATAATAAACACATTCATCTCTGTGTTATTATCCAGCACAGCTCCTCATATACTGTGGTCAAAATATGTCTAATCAAAAATAGCTCAGACATTCGAACCATGCAGACCCATTTCAGTACACATACAATTCCAATAAATCACTTTTATGTAACTGATTGGTTTATAATCACTGATGGAGATGCAGAAACTAAGTGTGCACACATTAGTGATAACCACATTAGTTTCCTGCACAGAAAATACACTCTGTACTGTGAAATTACCATGGTAATGTGTGGTACTTGTGTCTGTGAGGGTGAAAGCAGGACAGCTGAAGGAGAGGGGGATGAAGAGGGGGCGACTGGAAACTAGTCGACCTCTTTGGCAGCTTCAGAAAGACAGGATTCAACTACCACAGTTTATTTACAAGCCTGTGCCTGACCGAAGAGAACTCATTTGCATTTCAAAATTACCTTTTACATACACACTATGAGCAGATGACAGTGTGCTGATCCAACATATGATTCAGACACATTTAATGGCACTGTGGTTAACACAGTGGGCAAAATAATGGTTATATAGAGTTACACAAAGTAACAGTGCATTTTCAAAACACAATTTACAGTTTAATTTTGAGACATTAGTGTAATCACTACTACTACAGGGTGGCATGTTGATGAAGTGGTTAGCAATGTCGCCGCACAGCAAGAACATACTCGAACAAGGAGTTTGCAGCTCTCCTTGTGGCTGTGTGGGTTTTCTCCAGCTGCTCTGGCTTCCTTCCACAGTACAACATATATATGACAGGTTAATTTGCGATTCCAAATTGTTTATAGGTGTGATTGTGGGTGTGCATGGTTGAATGTCTCTTTGTTTTAGCTCTGTAATGGACTGGTGGCCTATCCAGACTGTAACCCACCAGTCACCCAATGTCAGCTGGGATAGGCTCTAGTCCCCTATGACCTTCTACAGTATAGAGCAGGTGTTGCTAATGATGGATGGATGGATGGACTACTGTTACAGTAATAGTGTCAGTTCACTCAAAGTAGTAAATTTTGGATCATGTAGTAAGGCCTTGCTAGTTTTTTAGGAGGACTGTCTATTATAATGGCAGCATTTGCCTCCCTGCATGTAAATGTTCCACCAAACAATTTTACCTGTCACTACTTTAAATGAACACCAAAGCCAAATCCTTCACTTAGCCCCATCCAAGACAGTTGTGATTGGTTTGAAGAAATACAAACAAACCAGAACATTTTGTTCCCATATCACAAAATAACAGTGAGGTGCAGCGAGATCATTGTGTACAACAGAATAGGCTGGCAAAGGAGACTAGGTATTGTTTGAACTTTTTCCGTTCTAATGTTCTAAAGCTTCATTAACCAAAAATACACAGCTTTACAAATAGTGACTGAGAAAGAAAACATTTGCTGTAGAGATGTACAAGCACATTAAGGACACTGTGATTTCACTGTGTGTATACAAGTACAACAGCCAACGCCCAACCACTCATTTCTGTGATGCTGCTGCTGTGGTCAGACATGAAACGGGATCAAAGCAAACAGGCAATACAACACTGTTTGTCGGTGTTGTGTTGGAACACTGATGAAACCGTTGTTGGACGTCATTCTGTATGGATAACCCTGAGCCAGTTAACCGTCATTTCAGCCTAATGTTTATCAGTGAAGCTTTACAAATTGCATTGCAGGATAAAGCTTCAGTCAACAGTGAGAAGTAGGGTTCCACGTCAAGTAGAGATAAATGTTACACATACGTCTAATGTCTGAAAGATGTTTTACTCTTTAATGCCTGCACACAAGCAGCTGAACAAATACTTTGCCTGATTAAAATACAGACTGAACTAAACTTGGCAACATTATTAAATTATGGAGGAATTGTTTGATCAAAAAATAACTAGATTATCAAACTGACTGTACATTTTTTGTTTGCTGCTGTTAGTCCAAGTTGATACAGAGACACAAAAAATATTGCAGCTTGACATCCAGTCCTGCCTCACAGTATTCAATGGTACCATTCATGTGTGATAAGAAACAGCTGAGCTCTCTCACCTGTGTGATTGGAGTTGTCCAGTTGGCCCAGCAGTTTGGCAACACCTGGAGACTCAGCCTCTGGAGTCTCGAAGGTCCCCTCAGAGTCTGAACTGTGGGAGACAAAAATAAACAAATTAATTTCATGTCTGTAGTCTGAGTGATACTAAATAAAATACCATTAACAGAAACAGGAGATAGACACGGACACTGAAACTGGCAAACAGATAGGAAGAAAAAGGTTGGAATTACAACTGAGCTTAAGTTTTTGGGATTTTATCTGGAAATAGAGATTGACTCTCTACTGACATGGAGAAAAATCACCCACTAAACACTGATGTGGACCATATGAGGAAAAACTGGTCTGAAACCATGAGCTTTTCAAACAACAGTCAACTGTTTTTGATAACAGAGAGGCATAAAATTGTTTATCGGTCTAAATAACTACATATATATGCTTATGCGCGACTACGAAAGCTCTGGTCATGTGTTGTAGTGTCACTCTAACAAGTAATGACTTTCCAATAGCAATCTTCTGTTTTCTTAAAGTGACGTGAAAACAATAGATTTCAAAGCAGCTCAAAAATAAACAAGCTGCCTTTATTTTAAAGGAAGTCAGAGGAAGGGAGAGGAGAGGAAGCGAAGCCCTACAAGGCCACCTGCATCCTTTCCTCCTCAATAAGAACACACTGTGTCCCACAACAGTAATTCACACACACACACACACAGTCTTTTGGCTGCTGTGTCAGCTGCCTAGACACCCAGCCCAAATTTATTTCCAAACTGTGGAGAGACTAAAAGGAAAGGGAGAGACACCGGCAGTGAGAGTTTGTATGAGTGTACTGATTCCCAGCCACTTGATCACACATCAAAACGTCCGCAGTCTAATGAAAAACAGCACAACAAGGAACAGAGCTCACAGTGCCAATACCCACCCACACTCTATCTCTGATAACCAGTTCACACAAACACATTCACTCACTCTGGGGCTCTATACAACACCACCGTCCAGAGCTAATCCTAATATACATACCCACCCTCCCCTACCCCAGACACACATACACACTGAATCATGTCCCAGTGATGGCCCCAACGCCTGCAATCTTGGATGGTTACTTAGAAACTAGAAATGGATGGGGGGAAAAAATCCAAAGCTTTGGAAACTGTGGCTTTTTCCCCCTTCCCCCAGCTTTCAGCAACTGTTCTCCAACTGCCAAAGAGCCCTCTCTCTCTCTCTCTCTCTCTCACACACACACACACACACATACACACACACTCAAACACACATAAAAACAGGCCTAGACAGTCATATTCTCAGTGTTTGGTGTCTCAAAGAAACAGGATGGTGCCCATAAAGCAGTGGCTCACAAAACAGCAGTTTGAGCGCCTGTATTTCGACTAAGAGTCTGTTTTTAGCCGATGACAACATGTCCCAGCCACTGGATCCACAGCTCAGGAAAGAATCTGAGCTTATACCACAGCATCAGTCCATTTATCTGTATGTGTGTGTGTGTGTGTGTGTGTGATGCTCTCTGTGTGAGTATATATCCACCACCTGTCAGTATGACTCGGGGGAATCTGCAGTCACCGCACAAACACCCACACTCCCAATCAACCTCCAAGTGGTATCAAAAAGCTTTCTGATTGTAATTCTAATGCAGAACCAGCCTTCTTTCTTGTTTCACTTTCACATGCTACCATCTGTGTCCAAACCCTCTTACTTGTCCTCTCCGTCATCCTTCGCTTTGGGCTGCCCATCGTCTCCTGCAGCTCCTGTCACTGCTGACCAAGTCCATTTGGCCCACTGGACCGGAGACAACCAGGACATCCCTGTAACACGTCGAGTCCTAACCCTGATGCCACTTCTGATATATGACGGTAAACTTCCTCTTCCTCTGTGTCAGTTTAGATTGTTGTAGCTGTCAATCCAATCTGCAATTCTGTGACGTTCCACAGTCATAAACAGTCTTTCAGTCGCAAAAAATCAAGGTGGATCTCTCTTTTTGATTTTCTCCCTGCCTTCTTGCTTTCTATATGGCTGTCTCACTTCCTCCTCTTGCTCAGCCGCTCAGCTTTCCCATCCTGCTCTTCTGTGTTGTTGACGCTCGTGAGCGAGAAACGTGTCTGACGCTGCTGCAGCTGCCTCTGTTGCCGCTTTGCTCGCCACAGCACTGACTCACACAGTGCAGATTACTGGAGCATCAGTAGTCACTCCCCTCTCTGCTCCCCTCCTCCTGCCCCTCAGCTCTCTGTCTGCGTGGACGATCAGCTGGTTAACAGACATCGGCTGCTGCTCCCACATGTTTGCTAACTCGCCTGCACGTCTCAGGAGTTTGCCTCTCCCCTCCCTGATTCTTTAAGGGTTTTGTGCAGATGGGAGGGGGGAGGCAATGTTTCCTGTTTTAAAAAGCAAGAAGAGTGTGGTTTCTTGGGGTCAGACATTTATGTTTCCAAGAAAGACCAGATGAAAAGAGATTAGGGTAAGAGGTTACAAATGATGGGGCATATTTAGTACATTTTAAAAGCTGTGAGATGTTTCCTTTAATCTGAAAAACTTGAACTTAAACCACTGCAATATCTGACATTTCCAAAATTATGCTCTCCTACAAAGCCCAGTACATAACAGAATTACACAATCCATCGTTATATAATATATAATATATTAAACATTTTTTTTGTTGTTTTCCAGTTTTGCATTATTACTTTGTTTGCTTTGAAACAGGCACGGTCTTTTTTTATTCCTCTGGTCTAAAGGAATTTTCTTGCAAATTAAGTGACCGAGCCACAGCCGTCACATGGCCACTGTGATTTTGAGAGGTAATTTGAAGGTAACCCGAGTTGTTAAAAGTGTGTTTACTTGCTTGGCAGTGGACACAGTGAGCAATTGTGACCATGACAAAGACATTCACTAAAAAGAGCAATTACAGACTGTTTTCCCTGGAAGAATGCTCCCTTTATACATACAACTGAAACACAAAGAATTTAGATGTCAGGGCCATAATGTGTAACCAAACTAACTGTGGATCTATTGCTCACTGAAAATATCCAGGGCAGACAGCAAACAAATCAATACAGCAAACCTAGATTCAGCAGTAATTGCTGCCCATCACAGTAGCAGCGAAAGTCATTTAGATGAAAGCTCTCATCACTGCTCACACATGTGCTTGTGAAGCTGGTCATGGGTGGCTTATGTAACGCTAAGTTAAGGCTTTTACATTTATACATCTCTCTCTCTCCCTCTCTCTCTTGGTATCTAGGCCAGATGAAATGTGTTCGTTCAAAAAACATGGAGCATGACTAATCTAATAACGGGAAGATGGTTCAGCCACTGTGAAAAGGGTGAACAGCAAAGATGCTCCTCTTTTTAACTGCAGTTTGAGGTACCTTTGCTGCCGTTTACTGCTCACACATGAAACACATGGAAGTAAAAACAGAAGCTCTATTATCACACTGAGCTGGTCGGCAGAGACATACAGGCAGATAGTGGATAATGCATGCTCCAGTCCCCTCACACATGATGTTACACACTGGTGAACACAAAGAAAGAGGCCCTGTTCAGTCTGTGATAGCTGGAAAGAAAAACAGAGAGAATTAGAAGCATGGCAGATAAAAAACAGCAGAAGGGGGAGGGAGAGACAGGAAGATACTATGGATGAGGATGTATTGGGATATTGAAGGCAAAGAGAAAGAAAGTAAGTTTGGGCAGGAATAGAATCTCAAACATTTGTTTGTGTTTCTTTAACATTCCTAACATTGTCTCCTTTCCACTCCTTTGTGTTCTTATCTTTCACTCAGGAGAGCTGAGAGGATGAACCAGTCTGTCTTACAGACGAGGATCTGCCTGTATTGCACAGCTGTCAAAAAGGTCAACACAGGAGGCAGGTCGTAAAAGCAAAAAGCAAACTCTACCTGAAACTTTCATGTTCGAGGTTACAATCAGACATGCAAGCAAACACAGAGAGCAGGCAGATGTAGAGGTCTTTTTACTTTACATACTACAGCTGCCCTTACAAAGTATGCACTGCTTGATTCAGTATGCATGCAATTGTTACATGCTGCCTCATTATAATATCGCACCTTAAACTTTGATAGTCACAGTCTGCAGTGTGAAATGTGTGCTCTCCACTTGTTCATACTCACGTGAGACACCGTGACATGGGACGTATCTGTAGTGGATTGTGGATCAGAATGGCAAGAAAGCAAGCTGGCTCATATACTGCAAAAAAACACTGGATGCAGTAGGACACCCTAGTATTTTTGGCATACTGCATTGATATACTTTGTATTGGGACATGCAAAATCTTTTTCCGGCATGCGATATAGCATGGCAGTATGGGTAGTGGAACACACCCTACAACATTATACAAGATCGAATTCCCGGATCACTGGCAGGAAGGCGGAGGAAAAAGGAGATGAGAAGGCTCAAAGTAGAGAAGTGAGATGAGCCTCAGGGATATTACGAGAGGCTGATTAGCAGAGTGTGAACTGGTGAGCAGAGAAATGGGTTCTGGCTGCTCTGAAGGGGCAGGAGAATAGATCATGAAAATACAGAACCCAGACTGACTGAAAAACGGACTGAAAACTGTGACAAATAAAACCCCTTAAGCAGCACACTCACACGTAATGGACATCCTGTGTTGCACAAAGTGTTTACCCTGCTACACCTTCAAGTTATAAACTTGCCTGTGGGCACACACACTGAAAACACGTGGTTTTGAACAGACAGAACGACAGCATGCATAGATGGAATGGGAATAACCCTGACTCTCTCCCTGGCAGAATCATCAACCACAGACAGAGAAGAAAAATAAAGGCAAAAGAAACAGCTCTTATGTAATACCTTGAAACCACAAATAGCACACAGAAGTACACGAGCAAAACCCACACATACACCTATAGAAGAGCTAGAGCTGCCATATTAGCGCACAGAAAGACTTGTATGGCAGATAAATAGACACACAGCACCAAATGGACTGGGCCTATTATGTGTGTTTAGTGTCAGTTAATCCAGCAAGAATGCATATCCTTAATCATCAATTACATTTTGATTGATAGCAGCATGTGTGGTTATGAGCTAAGAATAAATCGGCATGATGAACATGTCTCTGAGCTGCAACAGAGGTGATGTGATGCTGGATGAGATAACTATGTGTGTGTGCATACAGAGAGAGAATTAGTGAGGCATCTCAGCTATCACAGTCTGTTTATCTCTGCTCTAAACCCCCTGCATGATGATATAGGGTTAGCTAGCCTGAACTTTAATTCAGTGCCACTATAATGCCAACAGTTTCTCCCTGTCCAACGCTGTGGTCCATTACAACTTTTTATCTGGACATTCATACGTCTTCCTACTCATCAATTAGACATAAAGGTCAAATTTTCACATGAAGTATTTAGAAAGTCCTCTGCTGCTCCTAATAAGCAGATTGCAATGATAAATTGAAGGGGAGGATGGCTATGCTGTCTTAGCTAGTGATAACTAGACCCGATGCTACAGTATACGTTGTTCTGTACATGGTACATGATTTTACATTTTTATGACTCTGCACCAGTGACAGCCGTGGCCGGAGACATTATGTTTTCAGGTCTTCAGTCCGTACATTCCATTCTTGTAAAGGTGATATCTCAGGAATGCCTTGTAGGAATTTCTTTAGTTTTGGCACAAATGTTCACACAGACTAAAGGATGAACTAATTAGATTTTGGTGGTTAAAAGTCACTGCGATCTCAAAAAAATTCAAGAATTCATAGTGACGCAGTTTCACAGAAACACCTAATAGTATAAAATGATAGAGTGATGATATTTTATCTCCAGAAGGTCACTTTTACTGTGAAATCATCATGTTCTACAAAAATCCTTGTCTGGCCGTTTTTCAATGCCATAACTCAGAAAGAGATCTAATCGGATATTGAATTGGTAACACTAATCTTGAGTGCACATCTACAAGTTGTGCTGATTGCAAAGATCTTCTGACTCGACAACAGTAGTGACTACATTGGTCATTTTATAACCATCCATGCAGTTAGGTTAATTGGAAATCACAGAAGTACTTAGTTTCAGCAACTGTTTTCTAACTTGTGTTTCAGTGATTACAAGTATATTCTATACATTTGTTGCACTGAGTTTCCACTTGTATTCTAAACTATTTTTGATTTCTCATAAGAGAAGATACTCAATTGTTTAATTTAGATATCATACAGTTATTAAGATGTGATAGAATGTTGAATCATTTGACTTTTAAGTGATATTGTACACATGCAAATTGTTTTGGTTGAGACTGTGATATATGTGTCTGTACTGACATGAGTGTAAACTACAACTTGGCTGATTGGTAGATGCATATAACTGACAGTCCATAATTCTAGTTATTTTATGTATTTTAATATACTTAAGTATTTTATGTTTGATTATTTGTGTGTTCTGTGTTTCAATTTACTGTGAAGACAAAAAAGTAAAGCTTAAGCTGAATCACATCTGCCTTTTGATCTTTAAAGTCATCAAGACTTTTTATGTCGTGCCATCCTCAAGATAAACTTAATGTTTTTATCCAGAGTACTGCTAAGAATAACAGAGTCGTCCGTATGTGTTCTGCCCAACATTTTCATGTTACAGAGGATAATTGCAGCTTTCATTCTTTTAATTTTAGGCTTTGCACTAGTCTTCTTTCAATTAGAGGTTACATTTAAATAACTGTACAAAGTTTTGTTTCCAAATGTTTCTTGTTTGATCAACATCTACATGGCACAAATGTCAAACAGCAGAGATGCAATGTGATGAACACATCTGTGTCAGCAATTACAGCATAATTGCTCCCAGATATGGGCCTAAACCCAAGTGCCTATAAAGTGAACATAAGTAGCCAAATTACACATGATGTTTTTACTTTACATGTTAATTTAATTTATTTAAAAAAAAAAAAACATACTCTCCAAAAAGTGAATGTTACACATCAGAGCGCTGATCCCCTCTTGACTGAAATTTTCAGTGGACTGTCAAAATAAATATATAGAAGTATTGTATAACACAGCTTCTACACATGAGCATGACTTATGCCTTATATGAATAGACACACATATGAACCAGCTAGCATACTGTCAGTCAGTCTGTGTATATAATAATATCTAATCTAAGAAGAGTAGTATGGCTGGCTCATATCTGTGGGCTTGTTATATGATGTGGCTCCATCTAGTGGTCATTATTGGTCTTACTTTCCTCACATGAGTAAAAACAAATAACAGAAACAGCAGCATTCGATTCAGCCATCCCTTCAATAACACAAAACCAGGAAGAACAAGCAAAAAAGGCAGAATGAGCTTAAGGAAGAAACAATGTGTGGGAGAAAGCCAGGGAGGTATAAAACAAGTCTGACATCACCTGTAGGAGCTTTACCAGAGCTGACAGGATTTCTGCTTTTGCCATGAAATCATTTGAAGAGGAGTCTGAAATGTGTAACACTATGAAAACATCCACAAAAATACTATGTAAAGAGACTGGTAGAAAAGAAGATAGAACTGCTGATGACATTTCCTATCTTTAGTTGATTTTTATACTTTAATGCAGCTCAGCCTTATCAAGGACACAGCAGGCTCAAAGATAAAATATACAGAGAGACGGATGCTCCAAACTCTTTGATTTGCTTTTGGGAAGCAGAACTGTGTTTACATCATTGATGTCTCTGCATGTTTTGTAGAGAACACCCAATTATCTGCAAACGGAGCAGAAAACTGACATGGAGTGAAGAGAGTGAGACTCAGTGGAGCTGCAGCGCTACAGTGCACTGAAATAACTTAATTGACAGTGGCATGACAAAAAAAGAAAACGCATGAGGCAAGAGAAGAAGAGAGGACGGTTTTACACCAGAGGAGTCATGTACAGACACCAGCTGAGCTATTGTTCATGACTATGACAGGGACACAAGAGCACACAACGCCCAGGCAATAGTGCATGTACATTGCATACACATGCACGCACAGAACAGGGAGCTGACACACCCCCTGCTGTTCTACTTTACGTTGGTGTTTCCATTCCTTTTCTTCACCTTTTAAATCCACTTCAACTACATTTCCATTCAAAATGTCACACAGCTGTATTCATTTTTGTGATTCAAACACAGATACCTCCTCTAGCTATAATAATACAGTGTGGGCGATGGTTGTTCCACAGTGAGCTTCACTTTTACGCAGACACAAACTTCAGTGAAGTCTTATGCATAATTGAAATGTTCCTCCTCGAATATGGTGTCTGTCTTCATGTATTCACAGTACGTGTCTCTCTGAAGATAACAGAAGTTTTTCAGTTCTCACTGTTCTGAATTTGTACCACTGCAGCATGAAATGAGCTCCAAATGCAGGTCAGCTCCCTCCCAACTGAGCAACTGTGTGGATGTTCAGGGGTTTTGCAGAGCAAGACGTCCACTGTGCATCCAAGACTGCTCCAATTAAGACATAAAATGGATGATTAAGCCAACTAAAATTAGACCAAAAGATGAAAGCTGCAATCCCATAGCACCGTCTGGTTTCCTAGTTTTCCTACAGGGAGGACCCCAACCCCCACCTGCCCTCACACAAGTACAGATGGATGCAGAGTACTACAGTATGCTTGGGTGGTGAGAGAGGCTTTTTTAAAGCACCTAAATAACAATGAGCATTGATTCAACATAGCTTTGATCCTTCTGAGTGCTCAAATCCTCTTTAAGTCAGCAGCTTTGCCTCTCTGTCACTCACTGTGTCTTGCTGCCATCTCCCAAACAACATCTGCTTCGATACACAGCAGCACAGCTTCTCATACAAACAACCGCTGTTCTCCATGACATGAGAAATTTAAGAGCTCAGAGGTTGAATATAGCATCGCCTGTGCATTTAAGTGTATCGAGAGAAAGTGATCCGCTATAAGGGGCTTACATAAGCTTTTAAAACACAGAGATGAAAAGCATCACTGGGAGGACAAAGTGAATGGACTCGCTCTCTGTTACAAAGGATTAGAGAAAGAAGAAGAGGGTGAGTGACTGTTAAGGGCTTTTAAGCTCTGACATCTTCACTCCCATTCCTTACATTTTGACTAGAGGAAAGCTCCAGACAGCTGCAGTTCATACATCACAGCACTTTAAGGATGTCAAACACTGCAAGAACAGCTCAGGGATCTGTGGTACCTGCTTGGACAGAAATAAACCATACAGCTTGTATGACTAACATAACACTTAAGAATTAGGGTCACAGCTGCATAATTAATAGCCGGGGGCAGCATTATCTCATCTACTGTCCTAAGTATAAAAGCTACAACTAGAAAAGCTGTCCAAAACCAAGGAGGGCTTGCCTTGATCTACCTCTCCTCTGTCTTGCTCTCTACCTCTTGTTAGATTTGAATAACTAAATAATATTCAAACTAGCAGAGCAGCAGAGGATGTGGGGTGTCACCTGATGGGTTAATTTGATTTCAGTCTAGCAGGGAAAGTCCTGACTTTAAAGAAAGCATCAGTGTCCCAGCACTGCCCTTCAACTCCTTATCACACTCTCCTCTCCCGCTCCTCGACAGATACATTGAGTTCATTTGCACAATCTCAAGTACCAAAGGGTGAAATTGAGCTGCTGTCCTTGATCAACTGCCCTCGCATCCAGTCCAGTGCAAGTTTCCTTTTCCCCTTCCACGATCACACACAAACAATGTAGAATCTGATCTTACATGCTGCTCTTCTTCCGAGGAGAGCTGACGGATCCCTTCCTGTGCTGGCTGAGGGAGCCCCCCATGGCAACAGCAGAGTCAGTGTTTGTTTCAGGTTTCTCCCAGATGCTCTGTTTGTGCTATTCCAATCCCAAGGTTCACCTCTGCTTCTCCTCCAGACAGCCTGGCTCAGCGTCAGAGCCCCACACAGTGCTGTTTCTCATGACTGATCAGTTATTATTAAACCAACCAGCCTCCCCTCCCGTCGTCTTTTTCCTCTTCCACTGTCACTGTTGATGCACTGTAACCGCTCAGGAGCACTACACATGAATAGCTCTGGTGACAGTCCCGCCTCCTCGCTCTACTCCTCAACCTCCATCATCTCTCTCTCTCTCTCTTCCCAACTCAGACAGGAGGCAGATTACAGTCCCCTTGTTAGGCAGTGCAAAGCCTTTACATGGAGAAAGACAGGGAGGAAAGAGTGTGTGTGTGTGAGGGGGTTAATTTAAAAAGTCCAAAGAGGTGAAGGAGGGGGTAGATGGAGTGTGTGTCAGTGTGTCATGGGGGTATCTGGCAGGCTCAAGAGTATTGTTCAAGAGAGAAAGACTTTCCTATTGTTAGTCAGCTGAACAACAGATCTGAGGTCCAGGGGGGAGGGAGAGATGGAGGGAGAGTTGGCGGCATAAAACACAGCTCCACTTGTTGTACCAAATTCCCGCTGCCTGCTGTGACCCAAAACCCACCCCGAAGGTTTAGCATGACAATACACATGCCCCTCACTGTAAGGGATTTCAGCTTGTTGGCATACTTTGGTTTCCTAAGCTCACCGGAGTTGCCCTCTTAACCTGGACGCATATCAAAACCGGGTCAAACAATGCAGTCATTGTAACAAAAAGGCTTAATTTAGGCTGGTAAATATTGAACAAGATAGTTATGAACTCAAAAAAGCAAGTTAGATATGGTTTAACCAGCAGCGTAAAGGTAAGCTAATACAACAGAGGCTCTCAGTGGTTAAATAAGTAACTCATACCTCCTGATTCAGGCCTGTCCCATCCTGTTAGCCTCCTGTGATTAAATGAAGAAAGGCAGAGGACTTGAGGATCAGTGGACCACTACAGGCCCGCCTTTCAGACCTACTGAGAGACTTTAGTGCATAACTTCCTCCCACTGAAATGAATCACGAGGCTCAGTGTGGAGCTCCTACTTTCTGAATGACTTTTCTACGCGACAGACACAACCACACACAACAAAAGATAATTACTGTTCAACATTTCTGACTCATGGCACGAACATGTCACTTTTAAAGGTCTGTACAGCCGTTTGACCGTTAGTCCGGTTGTTTGTTAGCTTGCTGCCACTTTTTTTTAGCAATTACGAAAAAATACATAAACAGCGTTACAGAAAAGCAAACGGCTTTGACGGACAGTTTTAAAACAGTTTTAAGTCAAGTGTAAGACTTCAACTTGCCTCATGGTTGTTGTTCACAGCTGCAGGTCAATTCAGTCGCTGCAAGTGATGCTGTTTGTCACACGACTGCGCATGCTCGAGCGATTCACCATAGTAACAACGGTTTAGCTCGTAAATTGGGGAAATGTGTGATTTACACGGTTTGACGCGTTGTTGTTATTGTGAAACGTCCCTTGATTTGCTTTTATTACTTTGTAAGTTATCTTATTTTATTTCAACATAGTTCAATATACTGTCATTTGTTGTTTTTTTGTTTTGATGTCCAGTGTCAACACAATGAAAGCTCTCTCCTGGAACAAGTATTCATGGAATTAACACATGAAAAAGTAATAATACCGCAATGTAAAAATACTCATGTGCGAAAAATTGTAGTTAAGAATTAACAGCAAAATGTAGTATAAGTATTCAAATAATGTCTTGATCTGAATAATATATATGGCACCTTTATTTTATTTTATTATTAATACTGAAATGTAAGCGGGTAAGCTGCATGTCACTGTTACCTGCTGCAGGTGGAGCTAATGTGAAGTACTTCAATTACACATTTTTGTACAGGGAAACCACAAAAAATATGAAGGGTTCTGACATAAATAATGCAGAAGACAAGGCAGGCAGTCTTTTGTAAGACATCAGATACCAGATACCAAAAAAGACTGGATACCGCTGGTTTAATCTTCAACACTGTGTTCTGTTTTAAAAGCTTATTATATTATTCATTGTGTAAAATTTACATCAGAAAGTAACTGAAGCTGTCAAATAAATGTAACGGAGAGTACAATATTTCCCAGTGAAATGCAGGAGTGGGAGTACACAGTAGCATAAAATGGAAATACTCAAATAAAGTACCCTTTAAATTGAACTATAGTACCCTTTAAATTGAACTATAGTACAGTCCTTGGTTAAAAGTACTTAGTTACTTCCCACCAGTGGCTGCATGTTGAATTATTGTGTTTAAGCATGCTTCAGTGAACCCCAAAAACACAACAAGACACATGTAATGTTTTATTATGGCACACAAAACATGTAATCACATTCATTAGGTATGTATTCAGAAAGGAAAACATTTGTTTTTTGGTATGTATTAGTATATTAGTACCACACAGCACAGCAAGTGGTTCTGTTAATGACCATAAAGTCCTGCTTTTACTGTTCAGACACCATCATTTACAGACGATAGTAATGTTTAAGAAAACATTGTCATGATAACTTTGTGTTTAGTGCATTTCTAAAAGAAGAAAAGGAACAACCCCAGTAGGTTAATTCATGAATTGTGCAGCTGTTACACCCAGAGGGCTGAGAAACAGCTCATTCAGAGCTTTGGTGGAGGGGCGGTGTTACCCATAACAAATGAGTCTTTTATAAAGTGAAATTATTCTCATGCAGAGTTTCTAAACTTTGTAATCTAGACCCTGTGATGTTTGATATGCAGATTTGGCTTATTTATAATATCCTCATATTTGTTGTATATATATTTTTAATATAAAATAGACAGAATAGCATTGGAACGCACAATTTCTATATAATTTATTCATCATGCTCTTCAAATAAAATTTTTATATGAAAATTCTCTTATTGCTGGGTCCATGAGAATTATGAAAATTTTGAGACCTAAAACTGTGTCAGGACCAGGATATTTTGGAAAAAAACTCTGCTCTCACATTACAAAGAGGTGCATGCAGTACAGATAGAAAAGGTGAGTTACAATACCTCGATACAAAGGAACAGATAAGAGGAACGTGTATCTTTTGGCCCTTAGATAATGCAAAAACTATAACTGTCTATATGAGATTTGAAGATAAATAATATATTACTGTTATGGACTCAAGCAAGATAAAGTTATGTGGGTCGACTGTAAAAGAGAAGAAAAAAGAGAGTGGTGTTGGAGGAATGGCACAGACCTGTAGGACAGAAGGTGGAAGCGGCCTTTTTGTACAGTATACACAGTGTTATAACATAAAGTACTCACATACACTTAGACACACTGTGAAAAGACAACCAGGTCATCTTTTGATGCATCTGCAGTTCCACACTTCAGTTCTGACGTAATTCTTCATCAGGATTTCTTCTTTCAGATACATGTGGTAGATATGATCAAGGTGTCTGAATACTTCTACTACTAACCCTAATCAAATAAAAATGTGACGAGAAGGCAAAATGAGCATCATCATCATTACCAGTACAGAACTACAGTATGTGAGTTAAATGGCAGGCATGACATCAGCATTACTGTAACATTGCACAAATGGAGGAGGAGCAGCAGCTTTGAGTTTCAAGTGGCCTTGATGTGGGTAGAGACAATAGAGCTGCCGGGAAACTTGTAACAGACAAAATATCACCCTTCATTTTCCTAATCAGAAAGCAAACACTATGTAGTTAAACAATAACCTAACCTGGTTAATGTAGAGGTTCCTTGGTTGAGAGAGCTCTAAGTTTAAAAACAGATGCCCTGTTGAACACACATAAACAACATTTGAGTGAATTATAATTCTGCATTTATGATTTTTAAAGTCTGGGAAATAAATAAAAAAAAATCATAGTACAATCTGTGATTTTGATTATATTCTAGAATTTTTAAAGATTTTTTGTTGTTAATTACAAGAAAATGCCAGATGAAAATTAGAATTCCACTTCACATGCAATGCAAAGTGCTAAACACTATATAATCACATACTGTACGTAACGTGTGCGTTTTCTAGGACTGACGGTATTTAGTATTTAGTGGTATTTAGCTACTGAAAGTGCAAATTACAGCAAAATAAAGAATGACTCAAAAAAGTGCGACTGGGAACATGACAGAGATGTTTGGGTGAATTTGCAACAACTGTCAGACACTGACCCCAAACCTGCAAAGAGAGTTCAAGTGACGCTAAGTGGCCGCCACTGACTCAGACAGACTGGCATATGTGAACCAAGATCACCTGACTGCAGCCAAATGGTCTCCACTGTCAAATAAGGAGTGATTGTGGCAATCAGGTAACACCAAGACAGTAAGGCATTCTGGAAGAGGATTGTGCTGCCTCTGGATCCGTCAGCTGTCCTTCATTTCATTTCATTTTCTTACTTTCAGCTTACTGTCATGCAAGCAAGTATACATTCATACGACTTTATCACTGCTGAGGCTGTTCCAAGGCCACACCTAGCTTGTCGTAAATCTCTTTCAGCAGCAGGAGAGCTGTATCCTCTGACTCCCTGAAAGACAGATAAATAATTTGCATGTAGTAAAAATTTAAAACATTAAAGTAAAGTGTGATACAACTAAGAGAAATAAAATACGAATAAGCAAAGTTCCTGCAGTTGACACCTCCACAGATATGCAGGACTCACCAGTAACACAAATGAGACTGGATGGCAAACAGGTATTCGTTGAAGCTCTCGATGGGTTTTTCCTGAAGCACAAAGTCAATTCGTCGTCCTCCATTCAGCATTCCCATCTTAATCTCGGGCTGCTCTGTCTGCTCTGCTGACACTGAGGACTCTGTCTCCTCACACACCCCTGCAGGGACACAAGTCAAAACAGATAAGGTTGAACAGGCAGACAACAAAACAGTAACAACAGCCAGCAGCACCTATCTGTTTTGAATTATGTTATTTGTTAAAATGAGACCAGATAATCAGATAACAGAGTGCAAAAAAGAAGGCAGCAGGTTAAACCACCACTGGTCTACAGGTCAACCAAAGTCACATTAACCTACAAGTGTCCACTCAAGAGATGAGTCACTGTCTGAATATTGTAGGTATAGACGATGATAAGATAACAACAAACAGGAAAGGTTCACACATGCTAGTAAGATAAGATGTAGACTGTGCTGCTAATTAAAGTTTAAATGACCCTTTGATTAGTAATTCCGTCACCATCTACAACAAAAGGAACTAACCCACTTAAATGGTCATTTGCCTTTGACAAAAAAAATTGAAAGATGATTTGAAGAGCTGGAGGAAGAAGATGTGAACATTTTTTACTTGCTAAATGTAATACTTTTATATGTCTTATTTACTGTTCTTTACTGTGATCCTGTGAGAATGATAATGTGCTCCATTGCATGGTAGATATTTTAGGCTTACAGAGAAGGGTTTAAATTAGTTTATGCTTCTGAAAAAAGTTGTTGGCAGTCTGATTAGGGTAAATTTACACAGTGTATAATATAACCTTAGTTTTTAAATTAATCACGTACAAACATCAACATTATTCCCACCTTCCAAAGCACTTTGGGTTAACAACTGTTGTTTTAAATGTGCTAAATAGCTGTGACTTGACTTATTCAAGTTTTTGAATAAAACAGATGACTACTGTACCTGTTTATCATGGGTTAAGCCTTTTGCTATGATCTTAAGAAAGTGTATTCAATCACCTTAAAATACACATAAAGAGGCTAAGAGTTCATGTTGAGAATGATCTCACAAGGGCTCCACACGAAAACCTAATGCAGTTCCATGAACCCTAAACTGCTGCCTTCTTATACAATGTGAATTTCTGAAACATCTACCTCAGCATGCTCTGGCTTGCCATTCTAACATTTAAAGATTCTAATCGTTTTCTCAAGTTGCCTCACATTATGTAAGGGTTCCAAATGAAAAACTCCTCTTTACCTCTCTAAGGGAAAATGAAGAAGTGTCATTGAATTGTACAGTCTGTTCTCACAACAGCTGTATTCCCCTTGAGCCATTTAATGAACAGACAGAACTGACAGATTCAGTATTTAAGGTGCAGGACGTGTAGCTGCATGTACATACTATGGGGGACCTTCTACTGATAAATGGTGTTACCTGCAGGTTAAGCGCCAGTCATTTACTCAAGTTTAAAAACAATTGTGATCGCTACTGTGCTGCCGGGCATACAAGAGTACGCCCTAGGCCAGATACTCGAGTGGTTTAGGACATTGATCATCTGTGGAGCAGTCAATTATTTCAGCCCATCAGAAATAAAAGCAGGAAAGGGGTGAAAAGGCCTGAGGGAGGTGTCAGTAAATTATGCTAAAACTCAAGACTAGATGTACAGCAGGTGGTAATGCAGGTAGGCAAGGGGGAAGGAGGAGCAAAAGGGTAGTGAAGAGCCTGTGGCAAAAATGGAGTAAATATATAACATTTTCTTTTTACCATAAGAGCAAAATGTGCCAAAATAATCCATTGTAACCAAGCAGATTTTTAAAATCATGCAGGTATCACAGGGTATCATTAACAGTGCTTAATTTTGCCTGTTTTGTCTGAATAATGGAATATTTTCCAGACGAAAGCTGGTGAAGTGAGATACAACAAACGGAAAGATGGTTTATAGAAACTCAGAGGCTTTCACAAAATCATGACAGCTCAGATAGAGTTCTCTGAGAGACGACTCATTAAACCAACCTCACAGCAGTAAGAAGACAGAATTAATTAATTTGCTCATTTTCATAATTCATACCAGCCTAATGACTATCCTGGCTTACCTTGGAAGTAATGCTTATGAAGGGCCCTGGGCCACTCCAGTATTTTAGTCCAAAAATCAGCACTTTTGTCTTCCCTCTTAGCACAAGCAGTGTCTGACGCTGAGGCTGAGGTACAAGGTAAAGTGGAAAGGGGTGAGGGAAGCAGTAGACACCACCAGATAGAGCAGAAGAGAGAGGGGGGAGGGTGGCAACATGCAGAGAGGGGTGAGAGGAGCATGAGGACACTGGGTTAGACACACTCTGGTGCACATTCACACATACACACAAGACCCACAAAAAGACAAAGGCAAGTAAAAGTGCCTTTTCTACCCTGCGTCTCCTGAATGTTTCTCTCTATTGAAGATTCTCCTTCCTCCACGGGGGGCAGAGCAGCAACCGGTAGTCTGGCAAAAGACTGCCATGCGGTCCGTAATGATCCCAGTACATTGTTCTTTAAATCCATACTCATGCGGGTCAAGCTGTCCTTCAGCTCTGCAGGACACAGACAAATAGAGATGAACATTAAACTAAAGCTCATATAACAGTATTAACAAAGTCAACAAAGAAGAACAGTCATACCCAGGTGCATCCTCTTGCGGCCTTTATGGTGAGGGATTAGCATGGGCTCCACATCCACATCTGAAACAATCATGGGCTCTATCCGGTATGCAACAGGATCATACTACACAGGGATGAAAAGGAAAGATGGATGCAACTTTTAATAGATGACCTCTTTCTAATGTGGGAAAAGAAAGAGTCCAATTTCAGTGTCTTTATAACAACAGTTCTCTTTGATGGCATGGGTTAGGTTAGCATAATCTTGGATGCAACAAGTAGTTTAGAGTAAGTAGGTCAAGTGAAGTGCAATGTATCTGTTGGTACGATTAGTTATCTTGTTATTATTTTAATTATCTTAGTCCAGTGTGTTATCTCAAATATAAAGTTCAACGTTTAATGTTAGTTAAGAAGCGCGAATTCACAACAGATGTCATCTCATAGCACTTAACATAGTAAAGTGAAGAGCTTACTTATTTTAAACAGAGACCAAACAGTCCAAAGTTACGTTTGGATTCCCTATGAACAAGTAGTTGGCAAAAATGGGAAGGAACCAAACACTGCCCCCTTTATCATGTAGGGGAAAGAAAACCTCAGACAGAACCAGGCTAACTAGGCTCAGAGAAGGCGCCCATCTGTCTCGACCAGTTGGGGTGAGAGCAAAAGTTGGCATAATTGTTTTTGGGTCACAGAGCAGGGTGTGTGCTGCAATGGGAAAATGCAGTAAATGTCTGATTACTCACTGGGTGATAGATGTTGTAAAAGCTCTTGCAGGTTGGGAAGGTGTAGTTTGGATCGATGCGTTTCAGCCCTCGTACAGTCAGGAACATTCCAATTGGAGAGCCAAATGCAAAAAACGTCTGAGGTTGGAATGCCAGCTGTGGATAATCAATGGATACCTGTGAACAGGAGATACGATCAGAAACATGTTAGCGTGCTATGATTTACACTGTTTTTGTGAGGATTTGCATGACACATATACATCTCTTAAGGAAAATGGAAATGGGAGAGTATTCCTCTGGTTAACAGTGATGTTCGAAAACATTAAAACTACAGTATAATTTATGACAACAAGGTCCAAGGAGTAGATAAGGAGGAGATCAGGGAGATGACAGCTCATGCAGACACATGTGTGAGCACAGATACAGAGTGTGGCACTGGGTTGGACACCTCGCTGAGACAAACACGGCACAATGTGACACTACCATGGAAATTCTATGGCTTATAAAATGGCCACTACAATTGAGATGCCTTGAGACTTCCTGACCAAACTGCACAGTATGTTGAAAAACTCCAGGCACAGTGAGATCAAAAACAGCAAAGGACAAAGCCTGAGAGAAAGTGGACACCCTGTGAGACACACCTGTCCCTTGGCTATGCCTCCATTGGTCTGTCCAGGCAAGCGGGAGGGGGAAAGAAGCAGGAAGGTGCATCAAAGCTTCACTTCCCAAGCACAAACAAACATGATGTATGTGTGTGTATGTGTGCTACCTGTCCAATGCCGACATCGAAGTATTCATAGTCTACAGCACTGGTGACAGACTGCGTTCTGTGGAACTGGGACTGCTGAGGCGTCACTCCTGAAGACTGGTTACCATCGTTATCACTGGCAGCTTGAGGTGGAACTTGCAAGCCTGACGCCTGACGTACCGCCTCTGTCTTACAGTCCTGTTTAGATTAAGAAATATTAAAAGTATATTTGAACTGTACACACAGTAGTACCTATCTTTTGATAATCATTTGGATCATTTTGGTGTGCTCCAAGCAAAAGACGAACTGGCCATAAATTAAATAAGACAAGCTATATACACCGATCAGCCACAACATTATGACCACTGACAGTTGAGGTGAATAACATTGATCATATTGGTACTATGTGGTGTTCTGCTGGAAAACCTTTGACATCCGTGTTGATGAGACTTAGACACCCAAATAAACATTGTCCCACAACAAGCACACTCCCTCATTTATATGGAAATCCCAAATGTTTCTGGCCTACCCCAACAACATGTTGAGGAACATGACAATGGTCCAACATGTTGATTTGACCTCCAAACTTCCTACACCCCATTGTGATCAAGCATCAACAGGATGCAGTGGAACGAGTTTGATTGACAGAGGCCCCACTGCACAAGCCAGAGTACCCAAAGGATCCAGGGCCAACGTCCTGGTTCCAGACCCCATAGGACACCCTGAGAGGTCCTCTTGTCCATGCCCAATGGTTCAGAACATTTTTGACCACATAAGGGGACCAACACAATATTAGGCAGGTGGTTATAATGTTGTCTCTGATATTGTTGTCTCTGAGCAGCCTGCTTCTCACTCTTTGACACAGTAAACTAACTCCTTTACAGTAAATAGTTGCATAATGTCTTTAGAATTAGAAATACATATAAATACACACAGCACAGCATCATCATCAGTAAAACAATAAGCAATGCATGCAATGAGGTGCTTTTTTGTGTGGGGAAAAAAGGTGCGATGAGATTATTATGTCATCTTAATGGACAGTAAAGGGAAAATTACGCAAAACATAACTTTCCAACAATATCTCCTCCAGACAAAGTCCTGACCCAAGTATATTACTGAAAAGAGTTAGAGTGATTGTCACATGTATCAAAACAAGAAAACCCAGTTTAGTTTCAGCTGTGTCTGACCTCTGGAAGCCATTTCCTCTTGACATAATTTAAGATCTTCTTCCGGGGTCCAAGAGGAATTCCTAGATCTTTGAGATCGCTGTCTTGGCAAAGAGCCTAAAAACAGAGTTTCATGAGTTTTAATGTCAAATCAAATTTGCCTCAAGAGGCTTTACAGTCTGCACATTATACACCCATTCTGTCCATAAACTCTAAATTCTAACTATGCATCATGCTTGATTTTGCATGTTCATTACACGCGTGTGTGTGAGTGCTTGTTACCAGTGATTCTATGTCTAGGTTTTCGGCCCGCAGTGTTTCCAGGTATTGCTGTAAACCCAGTCTAGTCAGAGTCTGCTCTAGTGTACCACAGTTCAGACGACAGAGTTCACCAGAAGGCACCTTAAGTACAGAGTCGGACAGAAGAGTACAACAGTTTTTTATCTACATACAGAGAAATAGTCAACATTTTCTTCTATCTTTTAAAATGTATGTCATGTCGTACCCCTTCTCTGGCTTGTGATCCATTCCTCTGATTAGTTAGCAGGTCAAACAGGATCAACGAACCTGAGGAACAAGAGACAAACCAGAAGAGCTGAAAATCAGCATTTTTATGTTCAACTTCCTTGTGACTGTGTGTGTTTCTGAGTTTGCACATCTCTAACCCAGGCTATGACCCACTACTGAAACTGCCCCATTGAATTCTGGGTGTCTCTGCTGAAAGAGGGTGTGCAGTCTGTTGATCTCTGAGGCCACTGTGTCCACTATGGTCTGGCAGTAGGTGGGGCTGTTGTAGAAAAACAAGTCCAGCAGAGTGTCATTGGTGAAATGTCTCAGCCTGCTGATGCTGGGTAGAGTGATTCTCTGGATGTCCCTAGAAAGTGGGGAAGGAGGGAAAAAAATAAAAAAAAAACAAGGAAAGCAAGTTTGCAATTTTTTGTAAAGTAGTAATGATCAATGGAAGAATCTTGTTTTGTTGACTCTATCTCTCTTCATACTTACTCGTCTACACCGGTGGCATCCCCGTGTAGAGCGCTGTGCCAGTTGACTGGGAGGAACTCCACTCGGCCCACCTGGCCATCCTGCTGAGCACGCTTATAATGAGATGCCAGGAGGGACAGGGAAGCACTCCTGAAGTCATTTACTGGAGAAACACAAGATGAAAATGTGTCATAAATGCACATAATGTATCCAAATATACAATATGTATAAGCACAAAAACTTACCGCATTGAATGATGGATCTGAAGCGCAAGTCACATGCAGGACCGATGCCATGCACCATAAAGACAAGGTGGTCCACCTTCTCTGATTCACCTAGAAACACAAACACATATATGAGCCCCAAAGTGCTGACTGTGGGTAATACAGTAAAAGTCATATAGTACACCAACACACATACCGTCAGGTATTTCCACAAAGATACTGTCCACTCCTCTCTTGACAGTTCGCGGTCGGGTCTGCTCGGAAGGGGAGGACACCCACTCATCCTGCAATCCTATTGGCTGATACTGCATTATCAGCTGAGACAGGAGCAGTGAACAGAGGTTTATTAGAAGGAAACAACATAAATTATTTAAAATACATCTATTGTTTTATCATTTAAAACCTAACAAATATCTTCTTGGAGAATATTTTGCATCACAATTGTGATTGTGTTGTTTTTCTTCATATTAAAATATCATTTGCTTTAATTTGTTTCCTGAAGCAATGGAATGCATGCGTTTTTAGATGTGATTTGAACACCAAATACTTTTGAAGCCACTGTATAATCAGAAAACCCATGGTGTGGTTTTGTCATGTCTATGCAGTATTTACTGGTTACAAAGTAATGTTGTAAGAGCAGACTTTACCTTGGGATTGTGTAAGATGACAGTCTCTCCAGTGGGAAAGTCTAGTTTCCTCTTCCATTCATCCAAAGTCACTGCTATCATATATGCATCCTGAAAAATTGGATGTGCAGATGAAAACCAGCATATATGAAAAGGGTAACTTGGGAAAAGGAAAAATTAGTAAGAGAATAAAGTCAGAAGCTTTAAAAACTTAGCGTGAGTATCAGACAACCTCTAGACTTTTGCTGAAGTCCTCCGAGTAAGGCATGAATTTAGTGTCCTTATCTCCTTTGTAAAACCAGGTACAGCGGCGGACTTCAGTGGGAGCTTGCTCCCAGTACACAGCGTAGCGCATCCTCTCCTTGACATGTACATCATATCGCTGTCCATCCACAGCCACCACCACATCCTCCTCCTCGTCTCCCACTGCAAAGTAATCACATAAACAGGCAGCTGTACAAGTTCTTATCCCAATCTTCGCAAATGAAAATCCTTGCTCCGGAAACATGTTCTCTAAAGTTTCAAATATGTGTGCTTAATTTTTTCTTGTTTGTTTGATTTTAGTTTGATTTATTTATTTATGGGGGTGGGGGGTTCTCTTTATAAATACATATGTATGTGGGTTTATGTATGTACACACACTGTATGGGTATGGGTGTGAGTGCCTGTATGCATATGGAATGTACAAGGCTTCAAGGATTCTGAAAGACAGTTGTTTAATGTGTAAGCCTACATGGCTTGTCATGCATGTAATTATAGTGTACAAGGTGATGTGTACAGTATAAATACATTGTTGAAGAAGTTACTTTTTAAGGTAAATTGACCCACATGAATATGTCGATACTTTGCATCAATCACTGCTCACACTTCTGTAGAAGCACCATCAGCAGGAGGATAAGTCTGTTCTTCTAGAAAATATACGGACATACCTTCTATAGAAATGGTAACAAAAGACCGATCACCCTGTCTTACTTTGTACATATGTATACTGCCAAAAAGAAAGAAAATAACTTTTATTGATTATTTAGTCTTTAGATAGAATTTGAGGAAATTCTCACTTTTAAAAGTTTTGGAAATCACTCACTACTGTTTTTGTGTTTTACATTTCCCTTTCTGTTGGGGATGGGAATGATCATAAATGTAGAGAAGATTTACAGTATGTCAAAGGAAGAGCACTGCACCTGTAAAACTACTCTGTCATCTTATACCACAGATCTCTGAAACTTCAATATGAATCACAGTTAGGCCCACATGAAACCACCCAGAAACTGAATTTTAACTTGATGTTAAATTGCTAGTATCAGGGAGCTTGTCTAAACAGGAGAATCTATTACCCTGCTGGGCATCAGGCCAGTGATGACAGCAAAGCTTAGACATTTTAACTTTCTAACAGCTGTTTATAGCAAACACCCTCTTTTCCAGCTTTTCAAATAATGACATAACCCATAACCTCTGATAACCCTATATATAATAATGCATTACATGTACACTTTATAAATCAGATTTTAATTACATACACATTCTTACCAGTGTTGCAGGCGTTCTCTAGTTTGTCAGAGTCTTCTCTGCTGAAAGGAAGCCAGGAGGTGTTGTCATCGGCACGTCGACAGAAAAACCAGTGAGGCTGCACTTCTTGGTAAGGAGCTGGGACTGACTCCATGTCAAGCATCTCAAAAGAAGATGTGGAGGACGGAGAGGCCTCATCCACCACGGGTATAACCTGAAGAAAAATGGTTGCAACATGATCAAGATCTGAAATCAATATTTCTTCTTCTTCATGTCAGAAATGTTGGTCAACTACCAGGTAAAAAGGAAATGCCTGCTGTATGCAGTATAAATACCAGTGTTTTTTATCTTTAGAACAGCCAAGAAGACTAAGTAAACACAGAAGTCCGAACAAAGTCTGCATCCTAATATTGAAATCCAATCAAACAAGCTGATACCATTACAAAGCACGGTGCGCTGGGCCAGAAAGGATCCACCCTCCCTTTAGCCAGATGCACAAAGCTCTGTTTTATTCTTTCCTCCTTCACAGACTGTCTCTTGTTTCTTCTGCTTTCCTAAACTGATACAACTGCAGCTTGTAAACAATCTATTTTCACTGAATATCTTAGGTCAGCAAACAATGCTGCCATTAATAGCTTTGGTACTGGACTGCTCCTGTTTCAGGATGTTGCAAGAGAGAGCATGCCACAGTTTGGCTCAACACACAGATTCCAAATCAGCAATCTGATGTACAGTGTAATGTGCATTCAGCATGTGTACAGATTTATAATAAGACAGAGAATAAACTGGAATGTGAATGAAACACCCTTCCTAAGAATCTTGTCCATCACCTTGTAAGTAAAACTTTTCCGCATGAGTATTGTTTGTTAGGCTTACAAACCATTTAGCAACAAACTCTCAGGAATGTGAATTTTAAAACTTCATCTGTGACAGGCAGATATATTCCTGGATGCCACGCTGGGTTTGTCGTCTCTCCTGCACAACTTGCTATGCCAAAACTTTACAATGTGTTAAGACCATAAAGGGGGACAGCATGTGATGTCCACCTATAGCTCTAGTCATTTCCCTAGACACTAACTCAGCATTTCCATTTACGCTTCTGTCACCTGGTAAGTAAAGAATGCCGAAGCTATTTTTGTTTGAGGACCGGAACACAAACAAACAATTACACTTTGTAGTTTTTCACTTGTAAATGAGATTTAGTGAAAGCTGGCTTTAAACAGAGCCACCTTACTAAAACCAACAGTTGCACTTTTTAAACTCAGAATCACTTTAGTGACTGATACAGTGTGTCAGCACTGGCAAGGCCTTCAGTTTTTTGCAAAATTCCTTTTCGTATCACATTTAATGGTTTTTGTCCACTGTTTTGTATCTCGTCAAACCTGTTTGGGTGTCGAATTAGCATAGGTACCGCCAAGTGGTTCGACCAATTCCTTCGTCTGTAAAACCCCCTACATTTAAATAGTTTTTGGTCATATGTGCATACCTAAAACAACACCTTTAATGCCATCCCATCTCACTTTGGAGAGACTTGTGTTGTCAAGTGAAAGTCAAGACCTTTTCTCACTGATGTCAACAGTGAATAAATGTATACATGAAAATTCAGCTGGTAGTTAAATTGCAGCTAACAGTGACCGTGTCCTATCAGGAGAGTCCAGTGGTCTACTTGGCATCAGGCCAGTGATGACAACATTAATGTGTCAGTGTTTTATTACTTAACACAGATTAGCCAAGACCTGAAGAAATCCTCAATGTAAACCACTTATTCACATCCATTTTGTATTTTAATCTTGTTTAAACTTATAATGTACCACCTCAACCATTGACCAAACTTTACCAAAGCATATCCATTCACATTGATTATTAATCATCAGTTTCTTCAACACAGCCGATCTTTTTCAGCACTGGATGCATCCTTTTTGTATTTCATCACGTCAGCATTTGTTTTTTTAAAGAACATACATACTTATCTTGTTATACTGGGAAACAGCCACACTGAACAAGCCCAGACTATGCACAAGATCTCTCTGATGTTTTAATGACAAAGTAAATGGTTGGATTAAAGTTAAGGATAACAGAAACACCACAAACTTTTACATCTATGCACACATTCAGACATGCTGCTTCACCTGATCCTCAGGTGTTTTCTCTGTGGCCGCGGTTTGAGTAGAGCTGTCAAACAGGTCCTGGTTGTTGTCGTTTGGGGCAGCCTGAGATAGACCCCCCTCCTCACCCTGACTGTCTGACATGAGCCCAACCCTCAGCCCTTAACCTGAGGGGGGCAGGAGGCCACACACACACACACAGTCACAGGACCTGTAACAACATGAATGAAAGAGAGAAAACAGGAGGCTCAAATACTGTGATAAATGAAAATGTAGTGACAACAGACTACAGCTGACATTTAGGTTGTTGATAACTGAGCATCACACTGTAGATGATGGGACAGAGAGACAAACAAACCAGACCACACTGACTAATACCTCACCACACAGAGGTTTAGCTTTAGTTTCTAACCACAAGCAGCTGTTTCCTCACCTGCTATGACATTTATGCAATTAAAAATACAAACAGTCAGGCTACTAATAAACTTAAGTCACACAATATGCGTATATTATGAATTATGTTGACCTACGTAACAACGGAAGTTCTTTAAATTATCTACAACAAAAGTTACTTGTCATGTTGTTAGTGTATTTTAAAGGATGTAAACAAACATATCGTTGAAGCCTGGGGTTGTTGACGGTAGTTGAGATTCAAGCTAGCTGAGTTACGGTGGCTAATAAAAAGGACACTGGTGTTAAGTTCTCAAATCCCGTCGGTGTTTCAGACATCACAGCACTCGTTACAGACGGTCGGTAACTCAGACTCACCGTAAACTTCTCATAGACTGAAAGCAGACAATTTGTATTTGTTGCTTAGCTCGCAGTGGCTAACTCGGCTAGCCAAGGGCAGCCTCCTGTCAAACGCTGCCAGACTACAGACTCGGAAATACGACGATTACTGGACGAGCGGTCACGAACGACCACTGTAATGGAAAAACAACAGCTTATGACAGCTACACCAATTAAGAGGGGAATTTATATTATGTAAGGGTTTTTTTAAGTTTCTCAATTAAAGGGAAAAATACGTAATTGCAGCCTTAAGTGCTAATCGCAACGCATTTCTAATAAATTGATAAAACCTTAAATGTCTGTTAGAACAACAGTCCGCTCTAAAGAAAAGTAATTGTGTATCGCTTAAATCCCAAATCGACTCCAGCTTAGGATAACATCACATATGGTGAAAAAGTACTACACTTTAAGACTACAACTCAAATTTCCGAGGAGCACTTTAAGGTAACATGACACACAGCGCATCAGCAGGACTCCGCCCCCAAACGAACGACGTCATGAATTAGTAATCAAGTACATTTTACTGATTGTTTTTCTGCAGTTTTAACGAGGTGTGCACATTTCACACTTCACCAGTCTAGTGCGGGGTACACATAATGCACTCAGCTGATAGTAGTTGTTTTTTCTGCGAACATTCAGCTGCATGCTATAGTATAAATAAGATGGGTGTCAAAAGGTTAGAAACATATACAATATTCTGAGCAGATGCATTCTTGACTGTCCTGTCTTTCAAGTGAGAGTTAATTTATACCCTGACCTAGTATGCTGTAGATGACAGAGTGCATTTCATTGCATTCTGGTAATACCGAACAAGTCACATGTTCAGCCAAACCCAAAATTCTTAGTGCTAGTCTGCACTGAATTGTGCCCAGGTATGACTAAAATGTGAGAGCAGTAGGTGTAAGCCTCTCAGCCACATCATCCGCAGGCACGCCTATCTCTAACAGGTTAGTTAACCATTGCTTTGTTGTATTTTTGCAGTAGTATACCATTTGATTATATGTCTTTGTTGCCATTAAAACATGTGTAAACATGAATCTCTGCATTTAATATGAAAAGCCTAATGTCAAAAACATTGTGGTTGGTTTACTGGAGTCAAAACCCCACCAAACTCTGTGTTATTAAATCCCACTTTGATTCCAGGGCTTATGGGAGGAGGAGTGAAGCAGGCCAGGGGAAGGAAGAGAGAGTAGAGCTACAACATAGACACACCCAATCCAACAAAGTGTGTGAGACAGACGGAGTAATGAGCCTGTGTGAAGCAATCGGAGGGTGTGGCTTCTTTCTTTTTTTTTACACAGGGAGAACAGATAAGCTTAGTTTGCCTTATAGAGAGGGGCAGGAGTCACAATCCTCAACACACAGCAGTTTACTTTCACTCTGCTGGATTCTCAGGCAGTCCAGCTGCACACTTCCACTCCCTCTCTCCTCTGCATTCTTCCAGCAGTTTGAGGTGAGACTTTGCGGGGAAGCAGCTTCCAGCACGGAGAAGTGAAAACACAAGAAGGCAGCTTGAGAGAAACTTCAAGACGCAGCCATGAAGGACAAAGTGAGAAGAGGAGGAGGAAGAAATCAAGCCAAGACTGGTGAGGAATCCCTGTGATATGTTTTCCTGCTCTGCTGCTCTTTCATTCTGTCTCTCTTTTGCACTTTCCTCTTGCTTTTCTCTTTTTTTTAGTGTCTCCTTTGCTGGACAATGTGTGGAGGGTGGGAGATTTAGCACTGAACTGCTACTCTGACATGGCCGGAGCTGCCCTCTCCTTTTCTGGGAGAATCTGCTGTGTGTTTTGTAACTTTTATAGCACTTTTAGTCAGGCAGACACGTGCTCTGCTTTGTTAAAGCTGGAATCCCCCGAAGACCGTTGTCAGTTACGATCCTTAAAGAAGGACAAAGAGTAGATTTTATATAAAACTCTACGCAGCATCTCTTTCTCTCTGTCCAAAGTAAAAAAAACCTTCTACATTATTGTTGTCTACTTTATAACTTACTTCTGCTTTTGCCACACTACCAAGTGGGCCTCCTAACCTGGCCTAACATTTGCCACTCCCCTTCTGCAAAACAGAATGACTGAATTAAGGTGAGTGTGTGTTGGCCTGTCTCCAGATCAGATTGCCTTGAGGTGTTTTCTCCAAAGAATTACATGAATTTGTGAGCGCAGCGTTATGATTGATGGGTTATGCCAATTATAGTGAATGAATTTTTCTTCCTTGTTGGATTATCGTGCAAGCCAACTTTAGAAATATTGCCAAAATAAACTTGTCACCAGTGAAAACGGTTCTGTTTCTGTAGTAACATAGCAGAAGCAGCTTCAGTGGAGAAGGTGTGGATCGCTTCAAGCTTGCAGAGAGGAGGGACGTTCCTCCAGCCAATCGCAAACTGCTATTTTTTGGGCTCTTTCCAGCGGCAAAGTAGACCCAGATTGACAGCAAGAAGTGAGGATTACCAGAGAATGACTGACAGTTGCCACAAATGAGAACAAAGTCGATTTCTGGCTTTGCTGCATGCACGTCAAAGGTGTTATATATACAGTATGTGCATGCATCAATGCTAGTCTGCATGGTCCACTGCCAAGCTTTAGGTTTGTCAGTTTTTTGTGTCATCACACTCTGCTGTCTCTACATGCCAGCACTGGGTGTGGTTGTCCCTTCACTTCACCCTGAGATGACATGAAGGCCAGTAGGCACATTCAACAGGTTTAGTCACACTTGAGTTTGTGGAACACGCTGAATCCTGCTAGTGTGTGTAAAAAGGTGGACACACCCCACTTTCATTTTCTTTGTCTCTCTCTCTTTTTTTACATAAATTCACTCTCAGCCTCAGGCACTCTCACATACACACAGTCTTTTCAGCCCGGCTCAGAATAATTTTAGGAGGAGATAAAAGTTTTTGTTTGTTTCAGCAGCGAGAACAGAAGATGGATTCTGAACATAATAAGCCGTGATTAGAGTCCATTCATTCCTTCATGCTGTTATCCGCATATTTTGTGTAACAACATGTCATCAGGGTCACACGAGCTGCAAACTATCTTGGTATGTAATGAGCGGAAGACGGGAAAACAACTCGGATTATTTGCTTTGTCCCTTTGCAGGACTCTGTGATTATCCTCAGTCAGTTGAGTTTCTCTGATTTCTCCCTTAAACAGATGCAATCAGCCTGACTGGTGGAAATGATGCCGCTGGTATGAAGCAAGCTGAGGACACATCGTTCCCTGTGAAGATCCAGGGAGCTGGAGTAGAGCCATTTGAGCTGCAGGTACAAACCAGACTGTTTTTCTCAAATAGCTTTCCCTCTAGCCTTAAAGATCAAAAAGACTGATTAGGAAATGACAGAGACTGAGCTGAGACAACATATTTACACCGATTCAAGAACTTTATCTTCACTAGTAAATAGCTGACTTTTCATCTGATAGGTCTATATGTGGGCTTTACTTGGTGTGTTAAACATTCATCTTTACAGGTGCATGGATTTTGGCTTGTTCAAGATGCAGTTATGACTCTGCTTTCGAGGAATGAGGTGTCTCCACGTTCCAACTTGTCACTGGCACTGGCTGGAACGACTCTGGATCCTCTTGCAGAGCTGCAAAGCCTCAAGGGCCTTAAAGCAGGAACCATCGTTCGCCTGGTGGAAGGTAGCATTGCTTTTTTTGTAAAGTTAGTTTTTTATACTTTTTATTTCTGGAACTCTGTTTGAGGGCATGTTGTGAAGGTACACTCAAGCTGTGCTTTATGATTTTCACTCTCCTGTTTTTACACAAAATGCCCTATATTACATCCCTAAATGGAAGTATCTGAACCACTCTGACCCTGTGCACGAATGCATGAGAGAAAACCACTGAAAGCTTCTTGTGAATATGTCAGAAAGCCAAAACATGATATAGAAAACAGAGTAGTGGGCCTTTAAAGTCTCTAAAACATGAAGATATTAAAAATATTTCCAGTATAAGTGAATCAGCATTTGTAGACTTACAGTTGTCATTATTACTGTGATCAGTATCTGATTAGCTTGCTCTTATGCAAGCAAATATTAGAAAAAAAGAAAATCAATACTGTTTTTGAGAAGCCAAGGACTTGTTGAAACCTACAATACAACATGTGTTCATATTTATTGACACAGTATGCATTAGCAAACTAAAAGAAGAGGATCATAAATGCAGGTTTCCTTGGGGACTTTATGGAGTTAATGTCCTACTGATTGTTGCCTCATATTTTGTCACAGTTGTTTTTAGCTTATTAGTAACTCATAAATCATAAATTTACCATTACCAGAACCCCTGACTTTCTTGGAGTTAATTACTGCATGATTTGTTTGACATTTGTATTCAAAGAAAACCTATTTGATGCAATTATTTTGGACTGCTGTAAGAGTAATCTTATCCACATTTTAATCACATGATCACCCATTCACTTCTGCACACACACACACTTAAATCTCTCTCAGCTCAATGCAAACAGCTGACTCACCTCTCCTGAGTCATCCTAACAGGTTTTATGGTCACAGAGATTTATTGATGCAGAGATTACAGCTATGTGCCAACCAATTAGACTGTTTCTCACCCTCAAGCTGTTGAACTAATGAAACAAATTAGCCTGCAGCTCAGTCCTTATGCATCACTGACTGAGTTATATTCAGTCACGACATTTGTAATATTAACTCTAAATTAAACATTTGCAGAGAGTTTAATAAAGAGGTGCAGGCTAAACTTGTTAATGTCTTTCCAGAGCCCTACACTTCCCGCTCAGCCAGGCTCCATCTGGCTCGTATCCTGGAGTTGCTGAGAGCGTCCGGACCTCAGGATGCTCTGAGAGAAGGACGTTCACCGAGCATACTGGAGACTCTCACACATACTCAGACACCAGGTAGACACACATAACTATGCAGTTAGACAAGAGGGCAACACATAGACACAAAGAGGCATCTGACTCATGGTAAAATCTCTCTTTGTTCCTGGTGCAGACTCTGGGCTGCTGAATGGAAAGAGCCTGAAACGCTCTTTGAGCAACACGAAAACAGAGTCAGCCAACCAAGATGGAGCTCCACCTGAGTACCTCCTCCCTGGTTCTTCAGAGAGGCCGCTCATGGCTCTGATGCCACATAGCTCCCAACCAGAAGTGCGTAAATACCTGGAGTCTGTTTGAATGCTGGGCTAGTTCACCCAAAAACACACACACTGACTCTTTATGACTTTATATCTGCCCCATCAGGCCCCGAGATACCTGAGAGATTTGTCTCTCAGCTGCTGGAACCCACCTCCAGGACACAGAAAACTGCAGGGAGACTTCCTGTACATCACCGTGGTGACGATAGAGGGAAAACGCTGCAACGTCACATCATGTCCAAAAGGTTTCTTTCTGAATAGGTAAAGAAATATGTGATATTCAATCAAACTACTGTTTTTTGTGATGATAGAAATGGGCTCATAACATTTCCAGCTGTTTTCCATCTGCTACATGTTTTGGCGCATGTGTATGAATGATAATATAGAGTAATTAACTGAACTTTAACATAATAAATGTGGCTTGGTTGTTAGCACCATCGCCTCACAGCTAGAAGATCGCTGGTTCGCTTCCCAGTTAGGACACCTGGGATCTTTCTGAGTGGAGTTTGCATGTTCTCCCTGTGCAGCGTGGGTTCTCACCTAGTAATCCAGCTTCCTCCCACAGTCCAAAAAAATGCTGAGGTTAATTGACTATTCTAAATTTTCCGTAGGTGTGAATGAGAGTGTGCTTGGTTGTTTGTCTTTCTGTGTAGCCTTATGAAAGACTGGCAGCCTGTCCAGGATGTCCCCTGCCTTCGCCTTGTTACTTGGGTTAGGCTCCTGCCCCACTGCGACCCTACAGAGGATTAGGTGGTGTATAGATGATGGATGGATCAGTTCAATGATTAATTGTTGTTTGTTCTCCTCTTCTTTACCTACAGGTCCACAGAAGATGTGTTTGATCCTCGTCCTGCACAGTCCTCTTCAGTTTTCCACTGCTTCACTGACCTGCTCTGTCACATCAGTCCTGCCTTCAAACAAGCCTTTAACACTCTCAAAAACAGGTAACATTTTTTGCCTTGCATAGAGGAGGCTTAAATACTGCAATATTTTACCTGAATCCCAGCAGCTGGGTTGGATGAGGTGTATATTCACTAAAGTTATACACCAAAATGCTGAAACTGTCAAATGTTGCACTAAAAATGACTCTAAGTGAGTTGTATTCTCCAGCTTGTTTTCTTTCTTCCCTCAGGCCTCAACAAACACCAGTAGAGATGATCCCCACCCCTTACCACACGCTGAGCTGGCTCGGGCCTCCCTGCGCCTCTCGTACTCACAAAAACACCTTCTGTCGACTGGGATTGGACGAACAGGCAGCAGCACAGGTTATTTACAATAAAGGATTGCTGTTTGTTGCTGACAGCAGTTTGCCACTGGCAGTTACACTGAGTTCAACTATGTGCGCCATTGTTTGTGTGTCTGATGTGCAGGCTCCAGACTGGAATGAGGAGTTACAAGCAGCCAGAGATCTTCCACAAGGAAGTCTGGAGGAGAGGCTGCAGAGAGACAGAGCTCTGCTGCAGGTAACCAGAAAGTCTGTAATTTAGCTTGAAGCAGCAGCAAGACTCTTTTTCACAGGGCTAATTTTTTAAATTTACTTTCTCCCCGTCTTCTACACTCACACCTGTTTTCCAGGTGAACAGTGCATTTGTGAGGGCTGTCATGCAGGGGGCAGAATCTGTGGTCGATGGCTTTGTTGAGCCAGTAAATGGAAACCCAGAGGACCCAGCTTTCCTGTGGGGCGGCCTGTTCATGAGCCAGGGGGCAGCAAGTGCAATGTTTGGTGGTGAAAGAGGGCGCAGGTAGGAGCAAACCACAAAACAGTGACAAGATACTATGGATGTAAGAACATTTGCTGTGTGTGGTAGTGCACCAGGGTCCCATGTTGTGTTTGAACTGTCAGGGTTCGTCCAGAAATACACAAGTGCAGACTCAGCATGCAGGTTCTGGAAAAGAACAAACATTAATAAAGAAACTTATTGGAGTCTCCAGGTGAACGAACAAAAGGTGGCTGGTGCTCCAGGTAAAAATACATCCTAAATTACAACGAGGATGCAAGGGGAGACACTGGTAGGAGAAGATGCGAGTAGCCAAATAGGAGGGCAACAGGACAAACTAACAAAGACAGAGGGAGAGACAAGATTACTGAAACACTCAGAAGTGATTCTGGAGACACAAGTAAAACTAATCAAGGCAATCAAAAGGGATTTCAAAGAGGGACAAAGAACAGAAGTAAAAACCCAAGAGACACATGAGGAAAGGCAATTTAAGAATAGAACAATAAGAATATGAAAAAGGAGATGAGATCTACAAATGGAGAGACACAGGAAACACAGAAAAGGAAAAGGAAAACACATCGCAGTGTATCACAAAAACAAAACTAGAAACCAAAACCTAAGAACACAACAAGATGAGAGGATTGTAAAAATAGTTTTTGCTTGATTTTTGAGTGGTGCTGATTATTTAAATCCTTCGTCATCATTTACTTCCAGGGCTGCTCAGAGGCTAGAGCTTAAAGGCGTACAGGCTTACAGTGACTTAGACGGACTGCAGGGGCTCCACACTCTACCTACAGCCGTCGTAGACTACAGAGGAGTGCGTCTGTCGGCTCAGGGTTTGGCTCCTGGCTTGGAAGGCTCAGAGCAGGACCAGAAAGCCACTCCTGCCTCAAGGTACATCCTGTGGCCCTGTTTTATGACCAGATCTGTGATACTCTGCGAGCCTGAACATTTTTGTGGTTTTACCGCTAATTGTATTTCTCCTTCTGCCCTCAGGGGTTTGCTATACGGGATAAACGCAGGACCCCAGGAGTCCCCCCAACGCAGACAGCTGCTAGCACTGTTGGCTCAAGCTGCCAAATTTCTCTCCCTCCAGAGGCATGTTGTCGTAGCACCCAATGATCACAAGGTACCACTGTTCTCTGCGGTAGATGCTCAGGGTCTGCTGGGGGCCGACGGGAGGTTCTACGCACTGGATGTGTTCAGGACCTTCCCAGCTGATGCCAACTTCTGTCCAGATGTGGACACAGAAGGCCAGTCAGTCACTGGAGAGGAAGAGAGTGATAAAACCTGCAATGAGGATGAAGAGAAGAAGGGTTGTGTAAAAGAAGGTTGGCCAGAGAGTTATCATGAAAACTCTGGGCTTCCAAGCAGCTTTCCTCATGGCCTCTGCAGACTGAAGCCAGAGCTGGTGCAGGCCTTCATTCAGCACAAGTGAGTTCTACATTAAAGAAACTACTTTTAAACTCTTTTCTTTAAATGTCATGAGGTCCAACTTTTGCGTTGTTTCTTTTAGACACTGCCAGTTCACCCAGCATGTCAGGCAGAAGCTGGATGAAAATGGAGGCTTTGAAGAATGTGCAACAGCTGGTAGGAAGTGTTTTAATGGGTCTAACTGAGGCGAAACTAGAATTAGAATTAATAAATACATGACTTTACATTTTATACTGAACAAATGTTTTCACTCTTGCAGGTGACTCTCGAGCTACAGAGGCAGTAAGAGCTGCATGTAAAGATGTGGGCTCAGTCAGTGACATCATCTTTGAGATGCGCTTCAACCCAAACATTTTTTCTCCAGGTACACACACCAACCACACACAAACACACACACTAGAATCTTTTACTGGAATACAATCTGTTGGATGTCATACCTGTACTCTGCATTTAGGGATATCTTTTCCGCCTGATGAAAGCAAATCAACGAAGCTGCAGGAGAGGTTACTGAGGGAAGCTGCAGCTTTCATCATCACACACCAGATACCAGCCTTTGTAAGTGAATCTGTTGTGGGCATTCTGTAACAGGCATATCTTATATTAAACTTACACAAGCTCATGATATTTATTTGTGTGTTTGCAGGTGCAGCATTGTCTACAAAGCAATGAGGCTCCAATGGACGGAGCTTCTCTCAAACAGGAGCTGCACAAGAGAGGCATCAACCTCCGGTACCTGGGCCATGTGATCAAGGCCATTAACCAGTCAGAACACAAGGAGCGCCTGAGGCATATAATGGTTTGTTTTTCTAAAAGCAGCGAAACTTGAACTACCTTTTATTACTGTGACTGCTCTCTTGATAACGCCATCTATCATTCCGTTTCGTGTCTCCATCAGAGGTCGGTCATAGGTGAAATTTTCATCCGCTCTACAAGAAGAGTGTTCGGCTGTTTTCTCCAGGTACTTAACATAGTTCTGTGATGAGAACTCCTGTTCGTTCTTAAATTCACACACCTGAAAGTTGGGTGGCACGTGTGCGTCCACATGCTCCAGAAAGAGTAAACTGTAGCCTGCTGTTGCGTCTTTGTAGGGCGTGGACGTTCCTAGTGTCTCTGCAGCAGTCAGTCACTTCCTCAGCTGCCTATTGGTTCCCCACTTCACACCCGCCTCTATATGGGAGGAAACCAAGAAGAAATCGAGGCGGCGAGGCCGAGGGGCCGGGGCCGGGGCCTGTGAAAGCACGCCCTGGAGCACGCTCACCGGCTCTGAGCTGTGGAACCTGGTCTGCCAGGATGCTGTTGAAACATATGACATCTCTGACTGCCTGGGGTGAAGATACAGAATTTGTTTGTTCACACTTTGTCTTTGTTAGTCATGCTGCGGTTGACTGGTTTTATTGCAACTGTCATTTCTCTGTTCAACAGCTCTGGCCTGAATCACCTGGTGGAGCAATATGGCCTTCAGAAGCTCTCCTTGCTCAGAGAGTTCTGTTTAAAGACAGGAGTGCAGGTAACAGACATCTGAAATATGGACTTAGTGTGTTATTAGCCTGGTTTATGAATCATCAACTGTACACTGTATATTAGCAATGTTTTAATGCACACTGAACATTGTGCTTTCTAAGTATGTAAAGCCTTAAAAAGAAATGCAGTATATTAAAAGGTTAATGGATGTTCATTCTGTGTCCACACCAGCTGAGACTGAGAGACTACTTCCTCGACAACCAAAGCAAAGCTCCCATTGGTCCAGACGACATCCTCAACATCTTTCCTGTCATCAAGCACGTTCAAATGCCGACTGTGGATGCTTCAAAAGCGTTCCGTGCCGCGCTAAACTTTGTTCAGAAGGGTAGGTCAACAGACTGTAATCTTTACGCCTAATATATGGTTTTGAACAGATGATGTGATTTCATGAATATTAATTAATTAAAAATGAGAATACATTCTCTAAAAAGTGAACCTTGTAACTGCAGGTCTGCTGGATCAGGCCCATGAACACCTGAAAGAAGCGACCTACCTGTTTGGTAGAGTGTGTGATGATCTGCAGCCTGATGCCTGTTATTGCCACAGCATGTTGGCCAAGGTGGCCTTTCTGCAGGGGAAGGCAGCTGAGGTGGGCCTACTGCTCCACAATGCTTCACAGTTTCTCTCCCAGAAACATCATTTCTTAGCATTGGTGGATGGTGACTAATAACTTAATTGCATTTACTTACTGTTTAAGCACATTTTAAGGTAATTCATTCAAGTATTCAATTTTTTAAATTTTTTGTACTACATTTGAGTTTGAGGGAAATGTATGTTTTACTCCACTGCACTTAACTGACAGCCTTAGTTACTGGTTTAAACAAATGTGTTGTTATATATTACCCTAACCACAATTTCTATACATATAAATACATTAGTTTAAATCATCTAGACCTCAACATTATATGGCTACTTGTCAGTCCATCAGTAATTAGTGAAGTATTGAGCAAACTAAAAATACTATATTATAACTCTAAAAACGACTGGTTCCTTACTTGATTGCTTTTACTTTTGATACTCTAAATATATTTAAATGATAATACTAGAAAAACATAATAAAAAGTTTATACTGATAATGGTATGTTTTCATATGAGGATATTGTTGCTTTTTACTAAAGTATTGTAACTGCCTTTGAGACCATTGCGTTCCTGTAACACTCTGGAAGTGGTCAGTTTGTCTGCATTAATTTCAGTATGTATTTTTAATCTTTAAAGCACATTCATTTCCTGTCATCACTGTTATGTTCTTAAGGCTCGTAGTGTCCAGCTGAAAACAGTGGTGATCAGTGAGAGGGTGCTTGGCTTTGACCATCCAAACACAATCCAGCAATATGTGAGTATCGACACACATTTGTATAATAGAGTTTGTCCAGGAGTCACAGTGTGATTTATGCTGTTCTGTTATCTGTAGGCCCTCTTGGGTGTGTATATGTATGCTGGAGGGGAGACTGCCTTGGCTCAGAAGTGTCTCCTCAGAGCTCGTCTGCTTATGCTAACAGTTCACGGAGAGGACCACCCGTACACCGCAACACTGGATGTAGGTTGCACCAACTTAATATTCACTTTAGTCTCAGATGCTGTTCACCACAAGCTCAGAACAGAAGCTATTCACGATATCATGAAAGAAACAACATATGCACAAATCCACTTTTAAAAAAAAAAAATCATAATCTTCCCATTTTCTTGCAGAGCTGTCTTGGGCTGATACTGACCGAAGAGCAGAGGGGGCAGTTCCTAAAGAACGCTCTAAGACTTAACTCCTCCTTCTTCGGCCCCACAGATCTGCATACCGCTCTCAGGTAAGATGGCATTTTTAGCTTGCCATTATACGATACATAAAAAGCCCATGACTTCACGCTGATCTGTTTTGTCTCCAAATCCTCACCATTCCTCTGCCTGGTTTCTTATTTCTGCAGTCAGCACCTATTGGCCCAGTGGATGTGCTGCAAGGGAGACTACAGAAATGCAATGACACATGAGAAACAGGCCCTCACTGCTTTCACCTCACTGGTCAGTAACTACATGAGACAGTGAGAAAATAAAGTGGACTGAATGTGTGTGCATGTCATCTTATGGTTATCTTCATCCTCAGTTTGGAGAGGATCACCCACAGACTCGCTGCAGCAAAGAGTTCCTGAGCACCATAACCAAGCAAGCAGTGAAGGTGGAACGTACTCTGAGACAGGCAGGAGCTGACTGCACTGAGCAACCTGTGGAGGTACGTGCGGGAGCTAATGTGAATTGCATAACCTTTTCCAGTCTTACAAAGAAAAAGGGAAGTGTGTTTGACCTATCGGCCCTCTCTGTTTTTAGTGTCTCAGCCCAACAACAGACACCATTCTGGAGCAGATGGTTCTGGTTACAGGGATCAGGAGGATCACACAGAGGTAAATATGCACTGCAATATACTAGATGTTCGTTCCTTCATAAATTTATGTATTTATGGGTCTTCTGGAAAAATGACCAAATCTGCTGGGTCACAAATATACATAGCCTACAGCAACTTGCAGCAGCTACTGGCTAGTCTGAGCCAAATTTGTAAAGGGTATTGATACACTCATCAGACTTGGCCACAAACATTACAATGGGAAAGTCTAAAGAGCTCAGCATAGAAATGAAAAGACAAATCATTGATTTAAACAAGTCAGGAAAGTTACTTTGAGCCTTTTCAAAGCAGCTACAGATCCCAAAGTCATCCATTCAAACAGCTGTTTGTAAGTATAGAGTGCATGGCACCGTTGTGTAACTGCCACGATCAACCAACAATCCCTAAAAAGCAGCTTTAGAGTGAATTAGAAGCTGATGGAACACAGGTGTCAGTGTCCACAGTGTTTTACATCATATTGGGCTCAGAAGCTGCCATGCAAAAGGCTTAATGGAGGAAAGTTCTGTAGTCAGAGGAAATGAAATTGAGCTGTATGACCAGAAATATTTTTGGTAGAGAGAAAGTAAAGTCTCTAAGACTAGACAAAGGAGACTAAACCTACCATCATGCATGGTGGTGGCAGTATTATGCTCTGAGGCTGTTTTGATGCCAGTGGAACTGGTGTTTTACACAAAGAAGGAGGATTACCTCTATATTTTTCAGTAAAACCTAAAATCGTCAGTCAGAAGGTTGGGTCTCGGATGTAGCTGGGTGTTTCAACAAGACAATGATCCCAAACACACATCTAAAGTGGTAAAGAAATGGCTAAATCAGGCTAGAAGTAAGTTTAGACTGGTCTCCCCAAAGTCCTGACTTGAACCCAGCAAAAAAACTGTGGACTGCACTGAAGAAACAAGTCAGTATCAAAATACCAACAAATGTAGTTCAACTTCACCAAATCAAGTCAAGAAAAGTGGTGAAAGAAACAACGAGAACCTTATGGATGGCTATCAGAAGTGTTTAGTTGATTTGGAAATCAATGTAGCCAAATATTACCTTTGCTGTATGTATATTTTTGACCCAGCAGATTTAGTCATATTTTCAGAAGATTTTTAATAGATCCATGAAAAAAGCAAAATGCACAATTGTTTTTTGTGACAAAGATGCAACTCAAGACTGTAATGATATACATGGTCTTTATAAGTGCATGTATACTTTTGCTCACAACCGTATTCATAGATACTCAAAGCTGGTTGAAGCAATGTGGTGATGCACGACTGACTGCGGACTTTAAAAGCTGATACAGATTTTAGCATTTACAAAACAAAATCTAATCTGAGTATATTGGCAGATGGTTTTTTAAGAAATCAGACCAAATGTAGGACATTCTGGTTTTGAGAAATAAATTTAACAAGGGAAATTTGGTTGCTAAACTGTGGAATAGGGACCTTAAGAATTTCTTATGATGTTTCTTGCTACTTAGGGGCCTATGTACCCATATTTTTTATGTTCTCCTGTATGATTGTGTGTAAATAGATAATATAAAAAATTGGAGAACTCCAGTTTTAGAGAACTGAAATGACAAACATGTGTAGACTCCCAGATAATACTGTCAAATACTGTTTGGTCATGTGGCATTGGGTTTGGCATATTTCTATATTTCATCTCATGTAGAAACCCACTCATGGCTTTGTTGTGTTTTCATAGTGACCCGCTCCAGGAGTACAAACAGAAACACCTTGAACTAAAGGCTGCCGTGCAGAGAGAGCTGGGACTTATACCACCTAACGGGCCTGTCACCTCAGAGGCTGTAAACGGAGAAGAGAAAAGCTCAGAACAAGAAACAGGATGCGGGAAGGAAGCTGAGGATGGAGGAAACCCAGCAGTGGAGAATACCAGCGAGAGCCAACAGGAGCAGCCGGTGGAAGAGGTGTCTGTGGAGAGTGCTGCCACAGTTTCTGCTAACGGTCATGGGGCGGAGTCAGCTGTGGAAAACCAGCATGAGGAGAAAACCGACGCAGAAAGTGAGGGAGCAGCTTCAGATGTTGAGGTCAAGATAGCGAATGAAGGTGTTGAGATGACGTCAGGTTCAGCTGAGGAAAACGGTGAAATAAACGGAGCAGAGGAAGTCATTGTTAGCCCATCAGTCCTTAAGAGTGAGATGACCTGGGCAGCTGTTGTTTCAAAACCAGTCATAACCAATGAAACAGAAGATAAAGCCTCAGCAGTAAACGGAGTAGAAGACAGTGTCACTGTCAATGGAACTGCTGAAGAGTGAACACATAGCAAACAAGGAGTTGTAGTAAAGTTGTGCAAAGTCACTGCTGTAGGATAAAACTCTCCCAGGATCCTTGATGTGATTCAGTCCAATGAACACGAACAACAGAATGAGATGACAGAAAGTGAGAGGATGAGTATTAATTTGTGTTGGAGATGTTACACTATCACTGATGCTGTCAGAGGGCTGTGCTGTCGAGCCTTTTCTTTCCAACAATAAACTTTTCACTCTGGTGCCTTTAACATGTGCCTTCTTCTCTTTAACCAACGTCTTATTTTTAACACACATAAACATGGCATTTGAAGGTGTGAGTCTGTTCTGCAAACAGCATGTCAAACCAGAATAAAGAAAATCGTGAAATCATGTTTCTGAAGTAAGAGTAAAGCAGAGCAGGGCAGAATATCATGCAATAAAATGAAAAATGAATAAAAAAACTGTGTGAAGTGTGTGTAATATGTCAAAGTTGAATCTGAAGGATGCAAACACAAGAAACATGAGCAAGACTTTCCAAACTCATCATGTAAAAAGATCATAAAGTCAGCAGAACCTGAACTCTGGTTGCTATATTGAACAATAATATTAAACAATGTGCCCAAAGCTACATAATTATACTATGATAACACATGAAATAGAAAAAATACTACCACTGTGAAAGTCGTATTTGTTGCCGTGTCTGCTGCTGGGAAGCTTGTGCAAAATATATTATGTGAAAAATAACCTGTGTCTGGTTGCTTCACACATTTTAAAGGCTACTGTTGTGCAGCCAAGTCGTAAAGATCCCCTCCAGTAAAAATCTATTTTTTAAAACTTTGTTAACATGTCCATATGTTTTTTAAAATCTGGAAGACACATTATCAGCTAAATAAGTAGTCGACGCCATGACAGAGCATTTCCTCCTTGAACTTGTAGTGTGCTGATAGCCATCTCAAAAACACAGATTTAGACAGCCAGAGTTTAACATGTAGCAAACCTAAGGAACCAATCCTGTCCACTTGCCGGATGGGGCTTCCTATATCCGTACTTTGTTCAAACATGTATGGCTAAATTGATCCGATATTACCAGTTGCCATTGTGTAGCTGAAAGCGGTTTTACAGCGTTGGAGAGAGTCGTAGGTGAGCTGGTGTGATCAAGCTGCAGCGAGCTGTGACGGAAGTGCTGTAGATAGATGCAGGGACCTCATAGATCTGCATACTCTAGAGCAGTGGTTCCCAACTGGTGGGTCGGGACCCAAAAGTGGGTCGCGAAGCCATTTTTAGAGAGTCGCAGAAGCATGCCCCCCGTAAAAAGTAGTGGTATAAGGTCTTTTATTTTCAAGGACGTGTTTCCTATGACACAGTTTGCTTTCAATAGCAGGATATTTAGTGGTGGTGACACCAGTAGTTGCCCACTGTTAACCTCTAGATTTGTCTCTGCCAACTTATTGGAGAAATTTATGCTAAAACGTGCCAAAAATGAACCAAAATGTAAACATCATGAATCTGTCAAAATGGGCCAAAATATGCCCAAAACTTGGCAAAAGCGTCGAAATATCCCAAAATTAGCAAAAAAATAAGCCAAAATTTTCCTATATTGTATCAAAATGCATTGAGATTTCACCCAAATAAACCTTAATTTGTTAACAGGAACAGCAAACTTCAAAAATTTGGGTTGTGACTGTTATTAATAGAGACATAGTGGGTCCTGAGGCTGGACCAGCTGAGAACCACTGCTCTAGAGGGAGAGCAAGTGTAAAGTTACAACTACGATGCTTTAAATTGGGAAAAAATCATTTTTGAGGAGAAAAACTTCTGCATACATAACCCTGATACACTGATGAGTTTTTAGGGTTTTGATCAGTGACTGGAGACAGACTTCAAATCTTTCTTTTCAGAGCCCTGAACAGAAATGTTTTCTGTAGATGTGTTACCTTCCATGCATCATCTAACTCAAGCACATTTCAAGCCTCTGCAGGTTGACATTTATTTTCTACCAACTGAAAACACATATTAAAAGAAGCCAGCTGTAACATATGCGTGACTGACAGTAAAGGAGGTAAAACACTGAGAAACACCGACTGTTTAAGCACCAGACATATAACAAATATTTAACATGTCATTCCAGTTCTGTCATAGTACTTATTTACTGCTGCCTTGAATAAAGCTTAAATTAACCCCTTACACCCTGGAGGTCCCTGCTCCAGGATCAGACCATATATCTTACAAAAATTCACAGGTTGCCAAGCGTGGCAGATTAATTGAAGATGCCGCCTAGTAATATCACGATTAAAACAGACGCAGCATTTGTTGTGCTTCACTTTCGTTGCAGCTGAGAACAGGTTTGTAACATCAGTCTCAGTGACTCATTGTTTTAAGGCTGTTAGTTGCCTTTTGAATGTCAGTTTGTGCTTTTTCAGATCTAACTCTGGCCTGGTGATAAGGACAAGAACACTTACTAAAATTCTCCTAAACATATCCTATCTATAGAGTCCACGATTGTTCATTTTGGCCTCAGTTTGCAGCTGTTACTGACTATATTTGGGGATGTGTTTTCAGGTCCTCAGGGCAGAAAGCATTAATTAACCCAAGGTTGTCAACATTACTTTTTCTGACCCCATGAAGCCTTTTCGCAAGCTTACCATATTTGCTCAGTAAGACACGATTCAACTCAATTTAGAGCATTGTTCATTTATTTAAAAACTGATTACATCAATGGCAACAACAATAAAAAATGTCCACTATTACTCATGTCCGGTCTCAGCTCGGTGTTTCCTTCAGTATAATCTCCAAATCAGGGCAGTGCTGGTATTTTGGTTCAGGCGACTCAGCCCATGTAGACTGTGGGAGTCTGTTAAGGCTGCTGGAAGGAAAGGTGATGACCGATGTGTCACTGAAGACGTCAATCAGACGGGACGGACAAGGCAGCTGCTTCTCCTCACACATATCCACAGCCTTACTGATGTAGCTGTAGTCCCGCTTGAGCTCCCTCTCAATGGTCCTGAGGGGGCGACAGACAGAAAACGTCACCTCATCTCTCCTCCACTTGCTTCAAAATCATCTCCATCATGCGCGTCTCGTACAAACCTCTCCCTAATGCCGCTGAAGCTGTTTCCAATCATTATCACCAGAGGCAGAGACTGTGCGCTCCAGTTCTTCCACAGAAGGTTGTTGTACAGGGCTTTCCCACAATGCATCAGGTAAAAGAGCGTGGGCTTCGTAGCGAGACGCTTCCCCTCCTGTGAAATACAGCGAGACAAGATGACAGCCGGTGAGTAATGAAAATTAACTTGCATCAAGCTGAATCTTGCTTACGAGAAGCCTTAAGCTCATGGTTTTTTGTGTAATTGTGAAACATTCTTGCACATTGTATTCTACTCCCCTTTACAAGTTTTCAGGCTCTACAAATTAGTTTTCATTCCTCTTAAGATGAAATGAATGGCCAACGAACTAAAAAGCAACAGCGGTGCTTCAAATTTTGTGAAACCTTGAGAACTGTCTCTATTTCTAAATAAATATCACCTAAAACATCTAAAGATCAAGTCCCAAAAGCAGATTAAGAGAACCCAATCAAACAAATGAGACAAAGTAATTACACTTGGTCATTTTTTTTATTGAGGACAATGGTCCAGTCTTACATATCTGTGACTCATAAAAGTCTGTGACCCTTTGCACAGTATTTGATGGGCTGGTGTCTTGCTGCATGACTCACTTTCTCTGGAAATCCAGTTCACAGACAGATGTTGTGACATTTTCCATTAGAATTGGTTGGCATTATTCAGAATTCATTGTTTCATCCATCCAAAGTGCAAATCATGACCCTACCGCCACCAAACTTCACAGTCGGGATCAGGCTCTTATGCTGGAATCCTTTCTCCAAACGAAGCAATCAAATTAAACCAAGAAGTTCCATTTTGGTCTCAAATGTCAAAAAATATTTTTCTAACAGTTCTCTGACTTATCTGTGTGATTTATAAAAAATGCAGACAGGCAACTATGTTCCTTCTAGCAGCCCTGCCATGCACACCGTTGTTCTTCAATCATCAATATTAGCCACCATGAGAAAGAGGCCTTCAGCTGTCTAGAAGTCACCACAGGTTCTGCTGTGAGCTTTTAGATGATTACAAGCCTTGTTCTTGGACTGACCTTTGTTGGCTGACTCCTCCTGGACTTTCCTTAATTTGTACACAGTCTGTCTGAATGTGGATCTGGTTTTACATGGGTGGAGTTCATACTCTAATGAGCAGCAATTCATTTTCTGGGGTTCTCAGAAATATCCTTTGTGTGTGCCACAGATGTGCTGTGAAGTTCAGACTTTGATAGAGCCCTATTCTATGAATAAAAATGGGCCTTTGCTCACACCTGAGAACACCTGATTTTAATTTCACCTTCATATTTACTGCTAATCCTAGAGGTTCACATCTTTTTGCAACTCCAAGATCTGTAATATTGGTTCATTTTCCTCAAAAAATAAATGATTGTGCATTGTATTCTGTCTAATTCATTTAACTGGGTTGTCTTCTTTTTACTTTTGGGAATTATATGAAAATCTGATGACATTTTTGGTCATATTTCTGCAGAAATAAAGAAAATTCTAAATGCTAACTAACTTTTAAACCCCACTGTGTGGTCTGATTTGAAAAATGGTTGCAACTTGGCAGAATTGTAAAGTATTTGAAGTGTGCATTAAACGGCAGAGGTACTGTCTGTTGTTCACCACACCGCGCATGTAATAACAGTGTTTCCACAGAGTGAAATACAACAACTGACCTCATTTTCTGTGAGCACAGTCAGACCCAGCTCTCTCAGAACATCCCTCTCTGCTGAGGAGAATGCAGGATCATAGACAGAGCAGTAACTCAGTGGAATCTAAAGGGAAACAAACAGTTAGATACAGAGTTTATAATCAACAGGGTCTCGTGCCAGTGTTTGTAATCTCCTCTGACCTGTCCAGCATCCAGCAGCAGCAGCAACATGGCCAGCTGGTATCGAGCTGCGACACAGGAGGAGAAGGAGCCAAGGCCATAACACACACACTCCAGCTGCTCCTCAGCTTTCTTGTTGTCTGGAGGTGTTGAGAGGGATGCTGCCACCAACAGCTGCTCTGAGGACAAGAACCTTCACAGTCACCAGGCTGCAAACTAAATCATCCTTCAGCCAAGCCACACGTTTGGTTGTGACTAAATCTGTCCAGCATACTCACCTTTCCACTCCTGCCAGAACTCCTCACATCTCAGCTCAGACCTACAGAGGCAGGATATAAACCGGATTATAGGACTTTGTTGGGTTCGTTCACAAGCTTGTGGTGAAGGCGTGTTTTCACTGTGGTGTCTTACACTGTGTCTCTGATCCGCTTAACAGTTTTCCCGATATCCAGCTCTTCCTGGCAGCATGCTGAAGCTGAAGGCACCTGAAGTACCTTGGATTTCCTCGCTGCTCCTTTTCTCCTCCGAGCCACCTGCCACTCATCTCCGACGTCCGACATTGATGCTCACTCACCGGTGACATGTAAACGTGTCATAACAGTACTTGTTTCATTGTTGAGGTTAAGTTATTATTCAAGTGATGTGTGCTTTTGGTGGGTCTGCAACACGTGGGACTATTTTGAGTGTGACACACGTTCCCGTTTCCGGTGTTACGTCAATTTTTGTTCCATGTAAAACAAATCCAATAAATCCCGAGTGGCCTTTGTTTAAAAAAACATTGTAAATTTAATGAGGAAAATTCATAAAAAATATATATACAGTTTATAAAATGTATAGTTCAGCCATTTTGTGCAGTCGTCTCACATTTGTAGTTTCAGATAACAACATTGTCATTTCTTTACTAAAAAAGGCTCTCAGTCTTTGTGAAATGCATTCTAAAAGTTTTGTTGCCGTATGAACTTTCATGAATCAGATCTACAACGAGATTATTGTCTACTACAGCGGTTTTTTTTTCCAGTAAAACACTCGGTTCATAGTCTTTCATTAAAAGAAATACAAAGGTAGTGAACCGTCGGGCCGCCGTACATGCGCAAACCACCAGAAAGTCGTTGGCGTACGAAGTTTAGCAAAACACCAACATAACCCGGAAGTACTTGGGCTTTCGCATGTCAAACGAAAAAGCGTTAGCTGGATTACTTTTCATCACTGCCTCAGAAGAAAACATGTATAATTAATCTCCAGGTATTCGGATAAATAAAGCTTAAGGTATGTTAGAGAAAATATTCTTTTCATGATTATCCAGCACAGAATGTTTTCATGTTAAGCGCGCAATTTATGATACATTACTCGCTAACGTTAGCTTTTGCTAGTAGACGTTAGCTTACGCTGCGTTTTCTCCATGGAGGCAGATATCTTCAATGTAGCAGCACTGGTGTTACCTAACTAGCCAGCTGAGATGATGGTTTTCGTGCTTGTAATATATGTATATAATACGTATTTTTCTCTGAGTTGATATGAATGCATTGTTGTTTGAACTTAATTGTTGTTGACTTCATATCTGGACAAGCTACTGTTACGAATTTCATTAAATTATCAAAATGTATTGAAAGTAACGTTAGTTTCACAAAAGAACTGCCCTGTCCATATTCTTTAGTGAGCTTTCGACCAAAACTCTTAGATTATATCGTCCTGGAGATAGATGCAGCTCATCATTTGGGTTTTTTACGCTCCTTTAACCATCCTGTGATTTTGTTTCTTGTAATATCCAGAGATGTCCATGTCCCACCTGTACGGGCGGAGAGATGAGGAGGAGGAAGGTGTGGAGATTGAGAGCTTCGAGGTGACAGACTGGGACTTGGCCAATGAGTTCAATCCGGACCGCCGCAGACACAGACAGACCAAGGAGCAGGCCACCTATGGCATCTGGGCTGACAGGGATTCAGACGAGGATGAGAGGCCAAGCTTTGGTGGCAAGAAGTAGGACATTTAATTTTGTTGCTGCTTCATCTTAACTTTAGCAATTAGTATCAGAATGAGTTAATTTTAGACTGGACAATATGGCTGAAAAGGTTATCATGATTATTTTCTAAAATTTTAGTCAATATCAATGCTGATTGATCATTATTAATTACCTATTTAGATAAAGACCTTGACAATAAAATATTTAATTTGAACTCATACACTTTAACATATTTATCAAGGTACATATGTACTCATTTTAATGTTAACACAACAATGAAAAACACAAACAGGTACATATATTTTCGCACTTTAATTTTTAAAAAGGGTTAAAAAAAAAGATCTGATTATGATTTGCTGTTTATGAGACCAGGAGGGAGGGAGCTTGGGGTTTGTTTATGCAACCAAACATTGTGCTTTCTTTGTGTGTTTTCATGGCAGTTTGCATCTAATGCAATTAAACGAATCATAACACTTTTCTTATTGTATTGATGACGTATGTCTATTACCAGTACATATCACTTATGTTTTATCCCCAAGGACTAACAAATTGTTTGTGTATTTGCTAGATCTAAAGACTACACTGCTCCAGTGAACTTTGTGAGTGGTGGTCTGCGTAAGACTGCAGCTGAGGAGAAACAGCAGCAAAAAGGAGAAGGAGGCTCCGATGACTCTGATGATGATGCCCCTGCAGTGCCTCCCCCTCCTCGTGGCACTGCACCCAAAAAACTCCAGATGGTAAATTTTGTTGTGTTTGCATTTTTTGCTCATTGTTATCTGCAATAGAAAAAAAATAGAGGAACGATGATATGACTTGTTAAAAATGCATTGTTTTCACAGGGCAATTTCCGCAGCAATCAGTCGCAGAGGTTTGCAGGTGGCATACAGTCTGGACAGGGTATTGGTAGCTGGGAGAAGCACACAAAGGGAATTGGACAGAAACTTCTGCAGAAAATGGGCTACCAACCAGGAAAAGGCCTGGGAAAGAATGCTCAAGGTGGATAATGCTGAGGAGGTTATGATATTGTGATGTTCTTTAATATTGTGTGTATTTTGGGAACAATAGAGTAGAGCTGATATTCTTTGTCATTGCTACAGGTATTATAAACCCTATTGAGGCAAAGGTTCGCAAAGGAAAGGGAGCAGTTGGAGCTTATGGCAATGAACGAACTCAGCAGAGTCTTCAGGACTTTCCCGTGGTCGACTCAGATGAAGAGGAGGAAAAGGTGACATGTTGCTACGAAGTTGTCTTTCCTTATTTTCCTCGAATCCACAACCGCTTTTGTTGTTGTTGATTGTATAGCAGAAATTATACTGTAGAGTCATTATTTTGACAATATTCTCAATTTCTGTTTGTGTAGGAGTTTCAGAAGGAGCTGGGTCAGTGGCGTAAGGATCCTGCAGGGTCAGCAGGAAAGAAGAAACCTAAGTACTCCTACAGAACTGCAGATGAACTGAAGGCTAAAGGCAAAGTGGCAGGACGGAGTGCAGCAGCGTCTGCTGGAGAGCTGGCACAAGTCAAGGTATGATAGAATCTTGCATTAATGCTACCTTACAGAAAAGTTATAAGCATTTCTATCAGACTGTAATGTTCTATAATATTCTGTAATGTAGATGAAACTGTTATATTAATGTAAGCTCATGGATGGCTACCATATTTGTTTTTGAAAATCATTTACCCCATTTCTCTTACTGCATTCAGGTTATCGATATGACTGGAAGAGAGCAAAAAGTGTATTATAGTTACAGTCAGATGTCTAACAAGCACAGCGTTCCTGATGAAGGTCCACCAAGTATGTCCACTCGGGATCAGAAGGGATCTGGCTTTGCGCTCCCTGAGCTTGAACACAACTTGCAGCTGTTGATAGATCTTACTGAACAGGACATATTACAGGTACGAAGACCCTAAAACTTCCTCAAAATCTTTCTGTGTAGATTTCAGTGTACCATCCTGTTACTCCTACCACTTACTAGCATGTGTTTTAAATTTTTTGCTGTCCTCTTTTGTAGTCTGCCAGACGTCTGCAGCATGAAAAAGATGTAGTTGTGTCTCTGAGCCATGAGTCACGAGCTTTGCAGAACAGACTGGATGCAGAGCAAGATGCCATCCAGAGAATGGAAGCTGTGCTGGGATTGGTGGAGCGTTTTCCTTCTGGGGAGATGGCACCAGGGGAGGGACCCACCGTGCAGGTGGGTATACAGACTTGTTGCAGTTTCACACGCTGTTGTTAGTGTCTGCTCTGTTTTCATGTTCATAGAGGTAATTTTGGTTGCTGTCCTTCTCTGTGTTCAGGAATGTGCTCGGATCTTTGAGACCTTACAAACTGATTATTACGAAGAATACAAGACAATGGGACTGGCAGACCTGGCTGTGGCTGTTGTTCATCCCTTGCTCAAAGAGAAACTTTGTTCCTGGGACCCTTTGAAGGTATGCTTTTGCAGTAATTTTCTTTTGAGTTATCTACATAATCATTATGTGTTAAATTCATTAATTATTAAGCCACAACCACTTCTCTCAACCGTTGTCCGACTATTACAGGACAGCTCTTATTGTCTGGAAGACATCGGTCAGTGGAGAGCAATCCTTGAATCCCGAGACCTCCACTCCAGTGGCCCAGATTCAAATATGGATCCTTACCACAGGTCATTTTAAATCCCCAAATGAGTATTAAGCTGTGTTCATATGAATATGAATAAATAATATATTAGTAAGTTCCACTGAGTTGGTGTTACCGCCTGTTTTTACAACGTGTTTGTGAAATGTGTGCTCTGACTTTGTTTCTCCAGACTGTTATGGGAAGTGTGGGTCCCAGTGATCCGGACTTGTGTGTCAGGCTGGCAGCCTCGCATGGTCGGACCAATGGTGGACTGTGTGGAAGTGTGGGCTCCTCTTCTGCCCCTGTGGATCCTGGATCACATACTGGAGCAGCTGATCTTACCCCGACTACAGCGAGAGGCAAGACACACACAGATGAATAAGAACTCACACGTTAGAGTATTTCACAGAGCTTTCATGTGGAAAACAGTTAGTTTTACCTTTCATCAACAGCAATAGCATGGCTCTTCACATGTAAACCTTACACTTCTCTTCCTGTTTGGTAGGTGGATAACTGGAACCCTTTAACTGACACAGTGCCCATCCACTCCTGGGTTCACCCTTGGCTGCCTCTGCTCCAAACACGTCTCGAGCCTCTTTACCCACCAATTAGGAGCAAACTGTCCAACGCCTTGCAGCGGTGGCATCCCAGCGACGCCTCAGCCCGCCTCATCCTGCAGCCGTGGAAAGACGTTTTCACACCAGGTGCATGGGAGGCTTTCATGGTGAAAAACATCATCCCTAAACTAGGTACGTCTTCATCAGTGGTGGCCTCAAATATACCAAAGCAAGGGATGAAAATGTACTTACCTACAGTCTCTTTACCTTTTCTCATCACCACTTCCCACTAATTTTACCTTCAAGTGATAGCTCCTATTTCTCTCCACAGCTTTGTGTCTGGAGGAGCTGGTTATCAATCCTCACCAGCAGCAGATGGACCCATTTAACTGGGTGATTGACTGGGAGGGCATGTTATCCCCCTCCAGCCTTGTGTCCCTGCTAGACAAAAACTTCTTTACGAAGTGGTTGCAGGTCAGTGAATGTACTTACACAGTGGTAGTACCTTAATTGCTTTTTGCATATATTTTATTTGATTAAATCTTTATAACTTTTTGTGTCTGTGTTTTGTTGATTGTAGGTCCTGTGTTCGTGGCTGAGCAACAGTCCCAACTATGAAGAAATCACTAAGTGGTATCTCGGCTGGAAAAGCACGTTTAGTGACGTCTTGTTGGCACAGCCCCTCATTAAAGAGAAGTTCAACGAAGCATTGGACATCATGAACCGTGCAGTGTCTTCGGGCATGGGTTGGTACTACACAGTCTGGGCATATATATAGTTAACACGGGAATATTATAGAGCAGACTTGATTTACAAGTATAATTATAAAGCAACTGAGCATTTATAACTGTCACTCTTTTTTGTGTCCACAGGTGGATATATGCAACCTGGTGCGAGGGAAAACATTGCATATCTCACACAGACAGAGAGACGGAAGGACTTCCAGTATGAAGCCATGCAGGAGCGCAGGGATGCTGAGAGCGTGGCTCACAGGGGCATCAGTGCTGGTGTGCCGACTAACTTTAAAGATCTTATCCAGACCAAGGCAGAGGAGAACAACATAGTCTTCATGCCTTTAGTGGCCAAACGCCATGAGGGAAAACAGCTGTACACATTTGGGCGTATTGTTATCTACATAGACAGAGGGGTTGTGTTTGTGCAAGGAGAGAAGACTTGGGTGCCAACATCTTTGCAGAGTCTGATAGATATGGCAAAGTAAGCATGCACACACAAAGTCTGCGGTCTGCCAAGTGTAAAAAGACAAAAAGTAGGGCAAATGTTTGTTTTTTCTAACTACAGTATGTTGAATATTTGACACAGATCTGTTTGTAAAATTTTAAATTGTCATAACTGTGAATAAACCATTTTTGAATGTATGTGGCCTGCGTTGTTGCTGTTTTATAAGAGCTGAATTTTAAATACCAATATTAAAATGCTGTACTTATACAGTGTAAAGCAAAATGCATTCATGTATATGCTGTTAGGTGGTTTTCAGAAGGTGTTACATGTATTCTGTACAGGCAACACAATTTTCTCTGTAGCATATCTTTATACAAATAGTCCTTGCAGGTTAGTATTAGTCTTAACCTCTTGATAGACAGGGAAATATACAAAAACAGTAGCATACCTGTGGTATTTTAATAATTATCTTCTGTTTTGTATATATACTTCCACATTTTCATTTTTTTTCTTAATTTTCCGTTTGTATGCGTTAACACTGTAACAACAGCGGTCAGAGGAGGGTGGCAGTGTAGCTGCTGTTAGCCCTGAAGAAAGAAAAGAAGAAGCTGCTACTACTACTACCGGTCTGGTTTTTGGCACGGCAGAGCTTCCGTACACAGTCGGCGCCTTACGGTAGCGTTTAGCCTTCTGTGTTTGTTTCTGTTTAAGTTTTTCAGACTTATTTTTTCCACCAAGAAGGTATGTGAATGTATATGGGCATATCATCGAACATACAGTGTAACGACGGTTTGATATCTATGATAAGAACTTTTTCTTTATTAGCCGGTCAGCCAACGGTTGTCTAGTTAGCAATGAGCTAGCCTGTCTTAGCTAGGCTACACTGCTAACATTAGCCAGCATGCTATTAAGGAAGTATTAACTGGTATAAGGTTTTTCACAGCGTATCTTTTCTGTATACGTTCATATTATTGTCCAGATTCCCATGTCTTCAGAGGCTTTGAAGAAGCGAAAGTCGAAAGTTCTCCGCAGTGATGGAGGAACCCCAGAGATGAAGCGAGGTCGCGGAGAGGGGGACATGCAGGTAACGTTAGGGCACCGATCGGAGGGAGCAGATGAGGGTTCACAGGGACAACAGGGTGCTGCAATCTGTGCGGAGTGTTCTGCCGAAATGCTGAAGTCAAGGCCCAGTGTCAGGAGCAAACGGCAAGGTGTCTTTTGCCAAAACAGAAAAACTCAAATCTGTCGTGAAACTAAAGGGCCTATATGGTGAACTTCTATTGTCGCAGTGTTTGCATGTCTGATGAACTTGGAGGTGTTACATTAAAGCTGTGACATTATGAAGGTGCTTACTACTGTTGTTCTTCTAGCCCCCCTCAACTAGATGGCCTTCAGGTCCACATCAGCTGCCTTCTGGTAAACTGTGCTGCTCCACTTTGTCAGTCATTAAACAGAGTAGATTCAAAGAGAGTTTTCTTCCTGAAGAGGGTGTGGATAGCAACAGATCAGCTGTATTACAAGTTGCAGACACTGAAACAGCCTGTTTAGAAGAGGGCTAAAACCAGGGGTTATGTAGTAATTTTAGAATAAAATGATCCTTACAGTATTATGAGCTGAAAACTGAAAAAGAAACTTTTCAGTGACAAGTGAGACTTTAATTAATTTGCTCAAAAGGGGCACAATATGGAACCTTGCTTGATGTGCTAAGTAATCTATATTCTCTCAGCTGATTTAAATAGTTATTCGCACATCTAACACTGACAAATGTATTAAGTGAATTAGATTTGAACTATAAAATAAAGATACCACTGATACTAACAATGAGATATTTCTGGATTCATTGAACACTTATTAACTTGCATTTAATGGAGTATCCTTCAGATCCATAAAATTTAGCCTCAGAAATAATCAAATTTGAGTCAGTTTTCAAACAAGCCGAGCAAAATTCTATATTTTAAGCCTTGTGAATGTATTTTACTGGTTATTGTGTTATTTTGTCCATCTCCTGTTAAACTCAGGAGAAAAGCCTGGTGACCCGCCAGGCCTGTAAAGCACTGGAGAAACCCTGCCATTATGTGAAACACAGGTGCACCAGTTGAGCAATACTAGGTTGAATGCACATTCTCTGTTTTTAAGCACTAAGTGTTCTGTTACCAAACAGCTACGCAGAAACTAATTTGGGATATTGACAACGTGAGGTATCATTACTGACTTTTGAGTCAAGTTCACCCTTGTGAAATACAAACCGCAAGTAATTCAGTTGCTCACCACCACTTTGACCACAAGTAAAGAACGATTGTGCTCTGAGCAGAAAAAACAGGGGGGCTTAAGTCGAACTGAGATCAAAAGGAGCGTGATATACTGTATGTATTGATGTTGTGTTTGTTTTTTCTAGGATGTGCGTGTGTATAGTGAGGAGGTGGAGCTGGATGGCAGGAACCCTGACCAGGACTACCTGCAGTACAAAGAATCATGTGAGAGTCTGGCCACACTCATGAGTGAGATCCAGGAACTTAAAGCCAATGGAGCCAAGGAAGGGGTAAGGATCATACTTTCAGCTTTTTACACATCCAGACTCCTCTATCATTATGGACTGATTTGATTGTCAGTAATATTATAAAAGTATTAAAGACTACTTGAACTCATCAAGATGGTTTGCTGGTCTGTCACATCCCCCACAGCAGAATCCTCATACGTACAATTTGTGGTATTGATAAATGTAATACAACATAACAGTCAGTCTGTGTCCTTTTCATGATAATGACGCCTAACTGGTTATATTTCTTCTCAGTGTGTGGAGGTCGAGCAAAGGCGTATGCAGAGCTGCATCCACTTCATGAATCTGAAAAAACTCAATCGCCTGGCTCATATGCGACTAAAGAGAGGCAGAGACCAGACACATGAGGTAATTTCCACATAACTCTCACGTACTGTTTATGAGATATTAAAAGAAATACCAGCTTAGAAGAGGTTCACACTGTTCCATTTATTTGGTAAAAAAAAATGCTGCCTCGACTCCCTTTTGTGCTGATCACTTAAAGAAAGTTGAACACTGAGCACTTTGTTTTCTCCTTTTAACACCTTACTGCAGTAGCTGCCACTGTCAGCAGAGAGTGCTTATACACCCTCTGGTTAATTTGTTGTCTAGAGATTATTGATTTAGATGCCAATTCTACTCATTGATCTCTGTTTATATTCTTGGCATGTTGTTCAGTAGACTATATATATATATTTTTTTTTTTGCAGGGTCGCTGAGGTGGTGTTTGTAAACCAGCTTTACCTGTATTTTATTTGTCTCCCCTCAGGCAAAACAGAGAGTTGATGTGCTTCACCTTCAGCTACAAAACCTGCTGTATGAAGTTATGCATCTTCAGAAGGAGATCAGCAAGTGTCTGGAGTTCAAGTTAGTATAAAATATTTAATTCGGTATTAACCTTTTGATTTGACACTCCTTAGATACTAGATCAGACTTCCAAAACACCCAAAATTAAGCACCATCAGCAAACCCACTCTGTATGAGATTCTACTATTGTGAAGTCAGTCAATGTGAACCTAAGTGAAAAATAATTAAATACATAAAAAGTTATTTGCATAAGAAGGTGCACATCTTAAAAATATCACTTCTTAGTTTAACTGTCAATATGTAAATTTTCATGCATGTATGTTTTCAAGTGGTATTTACTTTATTTTCCCTATTACAGATCTAAACATGAGGAAATAGACTTGGTAAGTGAGGGAGAGTTTTACCAGGAGGCTCCGCAGGAGATTTCCAGGCCTCACCTCACCAAAAATGATCCTCACCAACTCACACTGGCACGACTGGACTGGGAGCTTGAACAGAGGAAGAGGTACTAGCCCTGCACACAGCATAGTGAACATGTGGTATGTTGTCTTCAAAAGGTCAATCTTGATTATGCAAAGAGCACTTGTTGAAAGTCTGTGGTTTGATATAGGTTGGCAGAGAAATATAAGGAGTCACAGGCCTCAAAGGAGACAATTCAGAAGAGCATTGAGGTGAAAAAGGAGCATCTGACAAGCTTGCAACCAGGACTCAATGCCATCATGCAGGTATATCAACTTTTAATGGTGCCATGTTCTAAAAGTTTTCTTTTTCTTCTAAATTTTGATAGGAGTATCCTGTCACTTCGTTTTTGTTCCAGCCTGAGCAGCCTAATGCATTGCTTTTGTTTTAAAATTCAAGTTTTATTTATAATATTGTTGCATTTTTCAATTTATAATGAAAAGTGTTTAGTCCCGTTCTTATTTAAGAGAAGGTTGAAGTTTGATGTGTGATCAGTTAACCTTAACCTCTCCTCCTTGTGCTCACAGGCCTCTCTGCCAGTGCAGGAGTACCTCTCCATGCCATTTGAACAGACTCAGAAACAGACAGAGATTGCCCGTCACTTGCCTCCACCTCTCTATGTCTTGTTTGTTCAAGCAAATGCCTATGGCCAAGCCTGTGGTAAGTAATCATTAGAAAATGCACTGTGTTTCAGGACAAACTTGAGTAGTATTCATGGGATGTAAGTTCAAATCATTTTTCTTTTTATTTCAGACAAAAACTTGAGCGTCTCAATCAGCGGTGATGTGGATGAGGCCAAAGCCCTGTCCAAACCTCCAGATGATTCTCAGGGTACAAACGCTACTTGTCAACTTACATAGTCTGCGCACTTAGCACATAGTCATGTTGTTTTGTCCTGTTGTACTCTGTATTGTTTAATACTGTGAATGATGCAATCCCATCAGAAAACATAAAACTTTGTGTTCTGGTTTTATCCAGATGATGAGAGTGATTCAGATGCCGAGGAGGAGCAAGAGAAAACGGTGAGTCTCAGGACTGGCTTTACTCCAGAGTGCTCACACTTTCACACTCAAACACACACACAAACACTCACAGGTCAATGAGTTCAGTTTTTCTTAATATACCCATGTCTGGACTCGACACTCAAACTCTTCAAATGCCCTAGCTGTCACAGATTGTGGTCTGATGGGTTGGAGAGCAGCCGCAATCGATTGATTCCTGCATCCAGAGTGCCAGTGGAGGGGGGGGGTTCTGGGAAATATTCACCAAGAATGGCGAGGTGACTGTAACCTGAGCCCACCTCGAACATGCACAGTCAGCACCAAACCGGTGCTCATTTTTGTTGACAGGATGATTTGCTGACAGATTGTTTCTTTAGTGGTGAAGTAAATATGTATTTTCCAAATCTCTAATTTGGGGATGAATATTTTTGTATTGTATTGCAACTTCTGTCTGCTCTATTGTCTACATATAATAGCTTGTCTGAAATACCCATTTTTTTGTGTTTCACTTCATCCAACTCTTATTTTGAATTTCCTTCTTGTATCTTTAGAGATGCCGTATCACTATCATGTTTCTTCTATAAACAGCTGGAGTTTGATACAAATTGTATATCTAATGCATTTGATAAGTCACAGTGTCAACATGTATTTTTTTTTTTCATATCCTGATTTCATTTCTTTTCATTTCCTGTTTGACAGAAGAGAAGAAGACCGACCACGGGTGGCCAGTTGGATGACAAAAGACGGGAAATGCTGAAAAGGCACCCTCTGTCCCTTTGCTTAGACCTAAAGTGTAAAGGTAAACCAATCTGTATGCTTGATTTCCCTGTCGGTTAGAGTCTGCTCAGAATATGTCTATGGAGTTTGTGCAGGTTGAAACACTCCCTTTCTTTACACTGCGTGTTTAAGCTCAAATATTTACAATTCCTCTGTGTTGGATTCCTTGTAATGCGACTATGTGTATCCTGTGCTGTGTAGTAACTTGATACCTATTAGATAGTATGAAAAAAGGTAAGAGTGACCCAATCTGCTGTGACATGACACCACTTGACCCTTGTGTTCCCTCTGCTGGCTACGAAAGGAATATAGTGACAGATTAGAGGGAGATCTGCATTGCAGGCGTAACTCTACCTAAAGGGGAAGGAGGGAGGGGAGGGAGCGTGGTGAGAGAGAGAGAGACGTTTGCAGCATTGTAGGTCTGCAGCACCTACAATATCTCGTAAGCATTTTTTCTCATCACCAGTCTTTTATTTCCAGTGCCGTCTCTCTCTCCAGTTATCTCCACTGCTGCCAGATGCAGCAGTCTGTTTAGTGCAGCAAAAGCAAAAACTGTGTAGTGTAGGTGTGAGTGAGTGACAGCGTGTCACTGAGTTCACTCCGCCTGCAGAGAGTGGAGTGTGAAAGATGACCATCAGCATAGTGCATGTGCTCTCTCAGTGCTGCTAGCTGCTGTTGTGGCCACACCCTGTTATTGCCCTGTAATCCGCTGCAGTGTAAAGTAAACCCAGGGGGGAGATCGCTGGAAGGATTAATGAAAAGAGAGGGCCAATGAGAGTATTGAATTAAGATGGCAATGGATTAGCTCATCCCCGTGTATTATCCGCCTTGTCTCCACAGATGGCAGCATCCTCCATCTCTTCTTCTACTACCTGATGAATCTCAACATTATGACTGTAAAGACCAAGGTCTCCACCTCCACAGATCTCAACACTGCCATCAGCGCAGGGTGTGTGTGTATGACCAAAAGCATTCACTCCCTCTTTGTCTTCGTGAGAATCCTGAAGAAAGTCTAACAATATCTTCTTTTCCAGGGATCTGCTGAAATCAGACACTCTCCTCAGCTGTCTGTACACCAGCGACCAGGGACGAGAAACACCCAATCCAGCTAATCGCTACCAGTTTGATAAAGTCGGGTAAGGGTGTCACGTAACTTAAGTTAATGTGAAGGTGTGTACTGGGTCACACCACTGAATGTCACAAAAAGCAAAATTAACCCATGATTTGTTTTTAGGATTATATCCTTTGCGGATTATGTGGAGGACCTGGGCCACCCCTATATGTGGGTCCAGAATCTGGGAGGACTACATTTTCCAAGTGATTCTTCAGAGGTGTGTGTTGAAACCAAGTATTAACCCACTGGAGCACATTTTCTCAATGTTACAACTGTATAATGTTGGATATATGCTGTTCTTGTGTTTCCAGAGCGTGCGTGTTGGCAGTTCTCTGAGTGCCAGCCACATGGAGAGCACCATGAAGCTGCTGAGGGGACGAGTCCAGTCCCGCTTGGCTTTGCACAAACAGTTTGCCTCTTTAGGTGTGTATATTGTTTTTTAACACCTGCAAACATTCAAAAAAAAATAATGGATATGAACAATGCTTGCTTGTGCTCCTGTCCACAGAACACAGCATCATCCCAGTCTCCAGTGAGTGTCAGAACCTCTTTCCTGCCAAGATCATCTCCCGCTTAGCACGCTGGACCACCATCAGTCAGCAGGAGTACATGGTACATAAAAACGAAATGCACGTTTTCAAATATTTAGAATCACGTGTAATGAAAATATTGATCAGAGATACACCTGATACAGCATGTCTTACAATAATGTTTGTCCTCATTTCAAGGATCTGCAATATACTCGGCATGTGACTGACGCTGGATTGGCAAAGGAGACGGATCTGTACTTTATGGGAGTGGTCGAAAGAGGCACAGGTAAATCTAGTCACAACAGAATTGACTGTTATTGATTATTTTATTTAAATTTGTTTTCATCACCAACTTCCCTGTGTTTTTCTCAGCTCGCCTCCAGGCTGCAGTGGTGCTGAGTCCTCGGTACCCAGAGATCTCCCCTCTCTTCTCCCTCTCTCTGAGCTGGAAGGGAGAGCGCAGTGGACGCACTGATGACAACCTCAGAGTATGAACATTTCAATAATGGTCATTTACATCGTAGAAGCTTGTGCTCTGTTGATGTTGATGCCTAGTTTTGTTCATAACGATGCACATGATTTTTCATGCTCTAACAGGTCTTTTTTCTTCTTTAGGCCATGGAGAGTGAAGTCAATGTGTTCAAAAATGAGCTGCAGGGACCACGTCCAGGACACCAGCTCCTGACCAATCAGTTTGCACGCCTGTGTGTCTGCCTGGATGTGTATTTGGAGACTGAAGGACAAGATGATGGCGTGGAAGGACCACGAGAGTTCCCACGTGAAAAGATGTGCTTACGTACTGTCAGGTATGTGGTTAGAGAAAGAACTGGTAAATTCCTTACAAACATTTGGTAAAAGACAGACTAGTTTTACATCTGACATCTCTCATCTCTTTGAATTCAGGGGCCCAAATCGTCTGAAGCCATTCAAGTACAACCATCCTCAGGGCTTCTTCAGTCATCGTTAAAACTGTACATACAATGCCTCTACTGTAGTTACAACTCCTAACTCCTTCAAACTTACCTTTGTGACTCTTTGACACACAAAGTATCCTTTTTAAAAGTCTTCATACCAGTTTGAAAATAAAAGAACCGTGTTATTTTCTTCAATGAGTGTGTATCTGGTCTTTTTATGACTCTGTTGCATTGAAGCTTTGCTGTTCACTCCAAATTTTCCTGTTTTGTCGACTTATGCTCCTCTCCATCCTCACCTCTCCCAGTGCTGCTCTATTTATAGGTGTCGTCTGAGCTAGCTGATTATTATGCCATTGTGGTTCAGTGCTGGAGCGAGCTGAGTCATTTCCACAGAGGAGGATGATATACGATATTTACCACATTGTCTGCAGTTAGCCTTTGACCTCTCATTTATCATGCTGGCTTTAGTAATGGCAAAACAGGTTTCTATTTAGGACGCTGAGGAGCCCATCAAGGGTTGTTCTCATTTTATGATTAGCTAGCAGCGCAAGTATCACTCTCCTATTTTCTTGCACATTGCAGCGCAAATCCACCAGGATGTAACCCAATCCAAAGCTTAACACTGCATAGATGTATGGATAAGGAAGTACGCTATGTGGTTAAATGGAAAATGAACTGTGGTGATTGCCATTTTATTTCTGATTATGTCAGTGGTAAAAAAAAAAATGCAGCAGTGAGTTTTACTGATACTTGTATTTTCCTCAATATTTGGAAAAGGAGATGCTTTTTTGATAATCTGCTCAGAGTAAAAAATACTAGCTGGAAAAGGGGGTATTGGAAAAAGTAAAAATTATATCAGTATAAAGAAAATGAAGCCAGATAGTTTATCTTGGCTGCCATTCCCAGTGAACAGCTGTAACATTTCTTATTCTGCACTTAGAACTGATGTAAAATTCTAATTTGTTTTAAGTATAAAAGGTAAAACTACAAAATGCAACAACAGCCAGTACATTAAAATGCATAAATGTAGTTTGTCACTTCCACCTTTTGTGTTCTATGACACTGCTGCTGATCCAGCTAATATAAAACCATCTATCAGATGCAGCGAGATTGGATTTACGGGGGGATACGATGCAAAGAGAACACTGAAGTCGTGCCAGGAGAGCAATCCTTCCAATGTCAGCCAAACTGTGTGCAATGTCAGTATTTTACAGATAAAAAAAGCCTCTTTAAATGGCATAAATTTGACAGGTACTTTCTTTTTAATATTCATGTGCTGATGTGATGAATGAGTTTTGCCACCATCTGCTGCACTCATTAGTAAATCCTATTAAAAATGTACGCATCTTTCTGTGAATGATTGTAGAATTCTACGAATAGCTTCAATACTACTGCAAGTCATGACCATAAATGGCAGGCAGGATTTGAATGTACTCATTAATTTTGTATGGTTTCAAAGTGAGAGGCCTGTTCTGTATCAGCCTCAAGGCGACTCATGATACTGATTGTGTTAATTATAGTGATTATGAATTAATAATACCGAGATAAAAGTGGGCGATATGAAAGGATTAGAAAGGTGCAATGAGGCAGAGCTGTGAAATAAGAGGGAAATTGAGTCTGTCGTGTGCGAGCAGGCAACACTGCTCTTGATTAATACATGGGATGTGAGGAAGGGTGCGGCGGCTGCTGAGGGTGGGTACAGCTCCCCCTCTCCTCCGCCGCAATGCAGTGCAGTAACTCGCAGCATTTTACCTTTTGGCCTCACGCCTCCTCACACTTCATAAATCGTCACTTAAGGTTAGTGTGTTGTAGAATTTTTGCAGTGCAAAGATATCAAGAAAACTCCACAAAGCCTTTCGTTGTTTGATTTTTCATTCTTTATTTTCTGTTTCATATTGCATATTCTCAGCAGTTTATACATAGCACAGTCATCATTGTCCTAGCGTTGCAGACTAGACGAGTGAGACACTGCAGTTTCACCTGTCAGGAGAAGCTGCGTTAAGGTGCACCACAAGCAAAAATTCAAGTCTTTCTTACTGATGTATCTGTAAATATAATATAGACATTTGTATCTCCTTAAATATACATTTCTTTTAATATATTCAATATCTGTCACAATCTTTAGCTTGACGTTGTTTTGACATCTCTACCCTTGAAGGCTTGTGTGGGAACAGCGGGCCGCCGCTGCCCCCATCATCGGGATTCAGTTTAAATGCACTTGTTATTTATTCGTTAAGGGCAGTTGTCACATTCAGATAAGGAGTTTAGAGCATTCTGCATTCACTACAATCATACATCAGAAGCATCAGGGGTTTGTAATGGCCATACTTAGGGAGCACGGGGTTATTTGCTACAGAAATCACTATTGCTTACATACTGTGACCTGCTCTGCTTTGGACACTGAATTGCCCAGCTGAACGCCTCAGTACATCCAGCTCCTTTATTCTCTATTTACCCTGCGTTTAACTTTTTTTTTTTTTTTTACCTCCCTCCTTCACAGTTCTTTGGCATCTCCTCTTCTAGCCCTGATACTTGACATTTCACTTCTTGGCCTTCTCCTCCTTGCTCTCCTTTGACTCAGTGCCAGAAGATTTCTCAGCTTTCTCCGTCTTTGCAGCCTCCTTCACCTCTTTACTCTCTGCTTTACTGGCCTCCTTTTTCTCCTCTGGCTTCTTCTCCTCTTTCTTGGTTTCTGTTTTCTCGGGTTCTACTTTAGGTGCAGGCTTTTCCTCTGGCTTCTTCTCCTCCTTCTTGCTCTCTGTTTTCTCTGGCTCTGCTTTCGGGGCTGGCTTTGCCTCGGGCTCGGCCTTCTCTGGTTTAGGAGCAGAGGGCTTCTCCTCCTTTGCAGGGGGAGCACTCTCTTTGGGCTCAGATTTGGGGGCTGGTTTGTCCTCAGCAGGTTTGCTGGGAGACGCCGGTTTTGAAGCTTCCTCCTTTTTCGGTGCTTCCTCTGCTTTGCTCTCTTTCTTTGTGTCAGGCTTGTCCACCTTCTCTGGTTCTTTCTCTTTGGGCTCCTGCTTCTTCTCCTCCTTCTTCACTGGCTGTTCTTTCTCCTTCTTTTCCTCCTTCTCAGGCTGAGGCTTCTCCTCCTTTTTCTCCTCCTTCTTCTCCTCTTTAGGAGCGTCTTTGGCAGCAGCAGGCTTGGCCACCTCCTTCTCCGGAGACTTTGGTTCGGGAGTCTTGGGAGGAGATTTAGACTCAGGGGATTTGCTGGGTGGGGATTTTGACACTGGTGACTTTGACTCATCTCCTGCAGGAGATTTGGCTGCCGGGGACTTCGCAGGTGATTTGGGCATCGGGGATTTGGCTGCTGGTGATTTGGATTCTGGTGATTTGGATTCTGGTGATTTGACTACAGGAGACTTGGGCTGAGGGGATTTTGAGGGAGGAGAGGCAGCCTTTTCTGGAGATTTGGACTTCTCTTCTTCCTCACCTGCCTCTTCTTCGTCTCCTTTCTCCTCTTCTTCCTCCTCCTTTTCCTCCTCTCCCTTTTCTTCCTCCTTCGCTTCCTCTTCCTCTCCCTCTTCCTCCTTATTCTCTCCTTCCTCAGCTTCTCCCTCCTCCTCCTCCTCTTCTTTGGTTTCCTCACCTTCCTCTTCCTCTGCTGCTTCCTCATTCTTTTCCTCCTCCTCTTCTTCTTCGTCATCTGCCTCCTCTGTCACCTCTGTCACCTGAGTCTCATCTGTCTGCTCCTCTACGATGACTGTATCTGAGATCTCTTCTCCTTTCACTTTAATGTGGGCAGAGATTCTGCTTTCCAGATAGGAGTATGGGCCGCCACCTGACACAAAGCGGTTCTCCTCTCCCTCCAGCAGCTTCCTGTTTCAAAGACAGACAGAATCAGTGAAAATGTTAAGATCTCTTGCCAGTAACAAACCAGTGAATTGATTTAATTGCATGTGCTTTTAAACCCTGACCAACCTGTAAGCAGCAATCTCAATATCCAGAGCCATCTTGACATTCAGCAGCTCCTGATAGTCTTTCAGCTGGCTGGCCATCTCCCATTTGGTGGTTTTCAGCTCATTGTCCAGCTGGTTGATGGTCTCCTGCAAAATGAAAACACACAGTCTTGCAGGTCAAACATCATGCTGAGGGTCTGCGAGAAAATGTGCAATAAGTTTGCTTTTGTGGTTTTCTCATGCATGTTTTTGTTGGTGTCCTGCCTGTAGTGAGCTGAGGTCATCTTGGTGTCTGTCTTCGCTCTCCATGCGCTGCCTCTCCAGTGACTCCTTGGTTCCCCGGAGAGTCTCCAGCTCAATGGTGCGGCTCTGGAGCTGACGGCGGTATTCTGCAATCTCCTCCTGGGATCCACGGATTGCGTTCTGGTTAGACCGAGCAGCATCAGACAGGCGCTCCATACGCACTGTAGGGAGTGCAGACAAACGTATTTAGGACATTTTTATACACAGTGAGCATAGGATTTTTTGCTGTGTCACACCACTGACTGGCCTTTGACTCAAGCAGGAAATTTAGGATTCAGTCGGCATGCACTGAACCTTTTTTAAAAAAAAATCCTAAGACATCTGACCGGTCCTGCCTTTAGAGAGCAGACAGCCACTACTGGGAGTGTGAGTAACCTTGACACTGTCCATCTGTCAGGCAGGAGTCTGACTCAGCTCCCTCCCTCCTCCAAGCATGAATGAGCCACTGCTGCAGTCAGCTGGACACAGAGAAGGTCATTATGTTTGCACCTTTTAGCGGCTCTATAAGGTCAGCATGTGGATGTACTGGAGGGGCTGATGTAAGTCCTGTGGCGTGCCATTAAACTACTGTGTACAAGAAACTCTTTTTGGCTTTCAAAGTTGCCAGTAGTGTATCTGTGTAGCATCACAAAGGTCAGCAGCATTGTCTCATTCTCACAGGTGCTGGAGGATGACGTCTCAGTTATTGCTTTGCTTCAGTAAGGCTGCATCCAAGTCTATGATTGAGTCTGAAGATGACATCAGTTACGAGCCACAGACGAAGCATTATTAGTCCTGTGCGCCTGCCACGCACAGTGACCTTGAAAACAACAATATTTGGAGGGTTTCAAGGTAACACAGATAGAAACATAACAGAAAAAACGACACACAGGACGCATGGGGCGCCAGCAAGAACACACCTACTGTTACCAACAGTGAGAGTGCAAATTAGTCATCGTCTCCTCTCTGTGTGCCATCTCACGTCTGCAGTGCTCTCCTTAAATAAAAATGATCATTCTGCGGCAACGACGCAACCACAGGAAAAGAGCATCAACTCTATTGAAGCCATTTAAACCTTGATTTTTACGCATTTTCTAATCAGCGTTGTTTGCTTTTATTTTCTTAATTCAGCTTTCTGTTTAGTTAAACTTTGCAATCTGGCAGGCTGGTGGTGTGAAGGTTATTAAATATTTAACTCAACCAGCAGGATCTGTGGTCCTGCAAAGATATAGAAGCTATTAAAGTGGGTGACCCTTGTTTCCCTGTCTCCTACAAGCAACTGCTCGTCCTCTTTAAGTCACCATTAGAATCTGGCTACAACCCAGTTTCAACTTCAGCACCACGGACAGAGAACAGGCGTCACTTCACACACCGAGAAGTTTCAGCCAAACAGCCTCTAACAACTTTCCTCCCTCCTTGATCCCTCTCACCTTTGAACCACTCCTCGGCGTGCGTTGCGCTCTTGGACGCGTGCGTGTCCAGCTGTGAGCGGATCTCTCGCAGCGCGCCGGTGACGTCCGTCTTGAGCGTGTCTCGCATGTCGAAGCTCACCTGCGCGCCCTGAATCTGCGCCAGGAGCTCGGCCACCTCTTCCTCGTGGTTCTTCTTCAGGAAAGCGGCCTCCTCCTCCAGGGCGCACATCTTCTTGTCCAGCTCCAGACGCGCCAGCCGACACTCCTCCACGTACTTCTTCATGGCGCGGACGCCAGCCTCCAGCTCCTCCCGGTTGCGCGCCTCGTCCTCCAACCGGACCCGCAGGTGCTGGATGTCCTCCTCCAGGTGCTCGTGCTCCAGAGCCGCGCGGGCCTTCTCCCCGGTCAGCTGCTGCAGGAGACCCCTCAGGTCACCCAGCTCCCGCTCGTAGTGCTCCCCGACGGACGCGCGTCCGGCCTGGCTCTGCCGCAGCGCCGCCGCCTCAGCCTCCAGGTTGCGGTTGTGCATCTCCAGGTTCCGCACCTTGTCGATGTAGCCGGCGAACCGGTCGTTGAGAGCCTGCAGGATCTCTTTCTCGCTCCTCCGCGTCATGTCGCCGTTGAACGTCTCCAGGCTGTCGATGGAGGACGGCTGGCTGTAGGTGTGGCGGCGGCGCTGGGAGTGGAAGCCGCTGGAGGAAACCGAGACGGGCCGAGCCTTGCGGTACGAGCTCGGGCCCATGAAGGGGTGCTCTAGAGTGAAACTCATGTTGGCCGGTCCGGAGGAGAAGCGACTGCAGTAGGAGGGGAGAGCGCTGGGCTTTTATAGGAGGGAGGGAAAACTCACTAGTCAGCACCAGGACACACTCTTTTAAAGAGATAGCCTGGGCTGTGTCTTCTTCAGAAAACTACTGGCTGCGCAGGAATAGATGTATTCACTCTGTGATCGGTGTAGCATCTTGTAGAGGAGTTGTATTTGGATGCGCTGGGTTCACTGGGTGCATTCTGCTGATATAATAAACAGAAATATGAATTTTAAAGCATTTAATCTGTCTTTCGGGCAGCACCTCCTTTATGATGAGTTGTTTAAAAACCTCTGGGGAAAAGTATGGCTTATGTATTCAATGATTAAGACATTAATAATTTTAGATCCATCTGCAGTTGTCAATTCTTATGGATCTGTATAAACATCCCTGATAAATTATTCATGTTTGAGGGCTTTAGAAATGCAAAGACACATTCAGATTTCTGTGGCTAAAGTCCATGTGAACTGATTGTGTGGGTGTTTGGTGTGTTCTGCTGATGCTCTCTAGCTTCACTGCTGCAGTGTGAGTTTGCAGATCCACGCCAGCCCCCCTGGGACTCAACTCTAACTGCTGGGCCATTGATAGACTACCTCTCTTACTACACACACACGCACACACACACGAATAAGGTCTGATTCCTCCCTAAAAATAGAAATTCCATCCCTCAGTTGCAGCTTCTGTTCATTGCTAAAGGGTAATTCATTTCCAGATGTGCTGGCAGCCAGGCTTGTCATATAACACAGAACCACCGACATACAGCCGCAGCAGCATAAACAGCAACTTTGTGGTGTATCCACATCAGGATGTGCCTCAATCTACGATGATACAGCATCCACACAGACACAAACCCACCCAAAGGGATGTCTTCTCTGAAAAGAGGACCAGCCCTGAAGAGCACATACAGCACCTATTGATTACTTAAACTCAGGGTGAGTGAGTTTACTCTGCATACCTTCCAGGAGAATTGTGTGCACACCTCTCCCTTGAGATATTAAAGAACAGGCGAATCAGCACCCAGTGATTCCTCTTTATCAGCCATTCTGTGAACATGTGTGTTGTGGCACCCATGGGGACTGTGTGACACCTAAGCCCTTAGTGTGTCCTCTGGCAATTGTGACATGCTTGTTTGGAGTGCTTAAATCTCATTTTCAAGGATGAAGCCCATTGCAGTTGCACGAATGTCTTAAAATGGAATAACACAGGCCCACAGTCACTGTGTGTTTTGCACCACATCTCATGTGCTCGGGGGTATGTAGGATAGAAATAACACGCATCACATCCCCTCCCCTCCACCGATTTCATGTTTTATAAATGAGGACGAAGGAGCAGAGTCAGCAGAATTCAGCTGAGATGTTATGAAGATCCCATGTCCGATGACCCTCAATACCTTGTTATTTGACCCAACCATTAGGAGCTGGAATCTAAGGAAAAAAGAGCACTTTCTGCAGAGTATGTGTAAAATGTATCTGCAGAAGAAATACCACAAACACACAGGCCAGAAACCACGAGTACCTGCTAAATTCTCCAGCTTACCTGAAAATAAATCTATCTTTTCCAACCAAACTAAGACATACAGTGATAAGATAAGATAGAATAAGACCTTCAGATAGGTAGTGGCAGCTCACCTGCCGCCAACAACCTGGCATAAATTTCATTGTTCCTTCTGCGGAACAATGAAATTAATGCCTGTTAAGTTTTCAAAATGAGCACAGTCTGGTTGTCAGCACTGTCATGTGAGAATTCATCACAGCCAAATTTTATTACCCTGAACGGCTGAAGGCTTGCCATGGAAATGACATTGACGGGTCGGAAGAAGGCTCTTGCCATGTGGCGACCTTGTCCTTGAAGAGATGGATAGAGAGACAGCGGCAGAGAGATGGAAAATTGCAGGATCGATGCAGAGGAAAATGTCAGAAAAAAGTTAAACCTGTCCCTGAAGAGTGAAAGATATCTTGTGTGTATATATATGCATGGCTTTACAGCTGCAGGTGCACAGAGTGTTTGCTGTGGGGCAGTGGCTGTCAGGAGGTCCCCTTGATTTTCCATGGCGGTATATTTAGACCTTTCAGTGATCTGAGACAATGAAAGAGAGTAGGAGGAGCTGGGGGGGCTGTGATGAAGGCAGACGGTGGACATCACAGAGAAACAAATGATGAAGTGATGGAGGGACGACAGACTTGCAGACAGGAGGGTGAGAGGAGATGAGTGGAACTGGGTGAGAAATAAGGGAGTCACCTTGGGAGGGACATCTAGAAAAATGGCTGTCCTGGCAGTCTCAAGGATGACTCAGCTGTAATACAATTACGGCCTTGGACTTTGTTTGCTTGCTTTCGATGTGTATGTGTGTACACGCATGTGTATGTATTTGATTGTGGAAGCGTGCCAATGTGGCCAATGCCGATTTTTAAAGGAGTGGAGTCAAACTGAATAAATTAAAGCTTTGCAGTTGTGAGTGAGTGTGTGTTTATGTTGTTTTGGAGGTTTACTGACCATAAAGCAAACAGCAGCATCTCTTAACAATTTCACGCCTATGACAAACACAGTGATTGAACTTTCTAGAAAAGCAGCTGGAGTTGGCTCCATAGAGCACCACCTGCTGGACAGTCAGCAGGTTGCAGGTGAAGTTACCGGATATGTCCACAGGAGGCAGCAGAGCCCACAAACACACCACGGTTTACTTCCGGTGTCAGCTGCTGTTAGACAGACGAGGGAAAGTTCAAATAAAGTATCAACAACTTTTTCATAAAACAAGGTTGTAATATTCTATTTAATGTCTCGACCACCGTCTTTATTAGATACATGGATCCAGGAAAACAACGAGTTGGTAAACAAATGTAAGGTAGGTACCGTTAGCCAACAGTTTTTAAGCTAGCAGGTAGCTTGACGTTAACGTTTTCTAATTATGTTGATTAGTGAGAACAGAAAAAGAGCACAGAAGAGAACAGAAAGCAAAAACATCACGATGTAGTCATAGCTACCCTATTCATACTTGTGGTAGTCAATAGCATACGACATAACACTGTGAAATTTACACAAACAAGACTGTTTTCTCTCTCCGTTATGTTTGTTGCAGTGATTTTTATTTAGCTGACAGTGACTAGTTTAGTATTTTCAGAGATAGAAGACATCTTTTAATGTCACTTCAAGGAAATAAAGCACAAAGTAATGACAGTAAAATGTGCCTGAATTATCAAAAGTATGACATTATGCCCTAAACCCCTTCTCATGATGTTTATGTTATATTATTGAATTATTATTATAGAGGTATTAACATGTAATCACATTTTCAATGATATAGCTGTTGGAGCTGATTTTACCAGCTGTATATACAGTTAGATAGTGTTATCTACAACAGTGCATCACGTTTTATGTCTTCTCTGAAATATTACCAATCATATTTCCTGTTCGTAAAAATATTTACCTTCAGACTGACTTATAACAGTATCTTACAAATGCAGTGAACAAAAAATATATGCAACATACAAAAATTCCTCTTTTCTGACTTAGAGGAAAAAAGAAAAAAATCTCGTTCTATTGTTAGGGATAGAAAAGCATTCATTTGAGCCAATTGTGTATATTGAGCATTGTTTTGAGCTTTTTAACTGGTGAGAGATTCACACTGAAACACTGAATTAATCCACATTTTAGTCAGATGTCTTCAAAGAACAATGATCAAACAGTGTAACCAATACACAGACACTCCTTTGACCAGTGACTAAAAAAATTCACTTTAAAGTGCAGCTTTATTCAAATGACTTGATGCCACAGATAACAAGAAAAAGATGAAAAAGGACTGTTGGCCTGCTGGATGCTGGCAAGTCAGTTGGGGCTGTAACCAGGCACTTGAATGTCCACAACGTCACCACGATACAACACACAGTCTGCCACATGATCCTCTGGACGGATGTGTCTGATTAAGGGATCCTGCCCCCCAAAATGTTGACCAACTTTGCCCAACTCTTCAGAAAGACAACATTTCACAAGCCACATCAACAGCTTCATTAACTCAGTGCATCTGGTGTTTGACATCACTCTCAATCTGCCCATTATAATTTTCAATATAGCACCCATGCTGTTGTTTCATGCCATGGTGTGTTGGAACAACAAATACTTATTCCAATATGTTTAAAAGAATGGATAACATTTAAAGCATTATTGCATGCTGCATTTATATTTTTGTTCACTGTATTTCTTGTATGAAAAAAAATATCTACAGAATGACTTTTAGCTCAATCTAATAAATAAGAATATTTCTCTCTAACTTACAATATAGCAGGAATGCAGAGTTGCATCAAATGTAAATGATAAAGTAAAGTATCTGAATCTGGTTCCTGATTGTTGCCTAACACTGTGCTGCATCCTGTTTGTGTTGTTGGTTTACTTTCACTTCATTTTTTGAGCAGCAAGAAGGAGGACAAGATGCTTTGACCCGAGACCACAAACAGCCTCATCTGAGGTGGTGCTCCTCTGAGTTTCACAAACTTTTAAGGAAAATACAAGGTGCTGCATCTTCTTCACAATTCAAAGACCTGACCTGTGAAGGCAAACAACTCATTATCTTAATTTTTACTTATCCTCCTCTGCAGGTATTCCTCCTCATGCAGATCACACACAATTGGAGCTGGCGGTGGTGTATAATGCCGGTGTATGCTCTACTGCTCAGTCTCGGTTCTCAGAAGCCGAGTTGTTCCTTTCACAATCTGCAGAGAGAGGTGGGCGTCTGTGAAATGATGGCAAATTTATAAATGTATATGATACAGGGAAATTAACATAAATCAACTTTCAAGTTAGATGGAAGGATTTCTCAGCTCGAACTGTTACTGCCTGCTCTTCTTGCTTACAGTCCTACAGATGACAGGAGGTGTTGCTGGTGCTTCAGATCCTCTTGTGCGCTGGAGAATAGTTCTTAAATCTGTGGAAAACACAGTTATGCATCCCCTTGTCTTGTACCTTCTCTGTGTGCAGTGGGCAATATGGCTGGCCACCTGCCAGCTAAAAGCTATACAGGAATTTCAGGTAAGATTATGTAATCAAGTCAGGTGGGAACATGTCCTAGAAGGGGTATGCAAGTACTGGATCCCTATCAACTTTCAAGCGACTCTACTATGGTTTCCCTGTAATGTAACAAATGAAATGGTTAAGCCATAAGGTTGGTTGTTGTCTCTTTCCTTTTTAACTTATGACCTGTCTTTATTATTTATAAGACAGATGCCAGCCACAATCAGCTTTACACTCCAGTCTCTTATATAAATCAAATATGTGGTGTGTTTTTTGGGGGTTTTTTGTGCAAAGAAAAAAAAAATAAATGCAAACCTCACAGTGGGGCAAGCATCTAGCCACAGTTCTTCTCAGGATTTATTCTGTCCCTTCGTGTAACCCCAAACTGACATGACGGTGTTGAGATCAGGACTCTGCAACCATCTGTTGCAGGACTCCTTGTTCTTTCTGTAACTGACGACAGATCTATATCATTCTTGCTGTATGTTTGGGGTCATTGTCATGCTGTGTAATGATTTTCAGACTCATCAGACTCCTTGATTGTACTGCATGATGGATAAGCATCTAAGTTCCTACTGTATGTCACCTGTGTCCAGTCCACATCTGTAAAGTGGGATACCACAGGCTTCATGTTTTATTTGTTGTTGTTGTTATGGTGAATATGACAGAAATACTACAATATTTTTTCCTGTTAAGCAGGAGGAGATGTGTTCTCTGTTTGAGACACTATGTGTTGGAGTAGGAGATGGCAGTATCAACGAGGCAAGGCCAAAGTCCTCAAACATTCCACTGCTGGTGATGGACTCGAGAAGGCTTATTGAATTATTGCAGATCTGCACGTCCATTGCACTAGGTCAGCAACAATTGCGGTTTTTCTTAATGCATTTTTAAGGGCCAGTTATGGTTTGTTTTGACGAGACTATAATGATCTATGGCGCTTCTAAGGCATTCAGTGTCTGGATTGCTGCTCTGTGCTTTCTAAATATATGCCTCACCACCTTTTTGCATGGTTGCCACCAAATAAGTACAGTAGCAGACAGGAAAAGGTATCAGAAGCCAGATTATTGTGATGGGGTATGTATTTAAATGCTAATTGTAATTGATTATTATTGAACTGACTTTTAAAGCAAGTAACCTGTCAATACATGCTCCTAGAACTAGTACTGTTGAATAGCTTAAAGGCTCCTAAAAGACAACAACATTTGGAGATTGGAATGAATGAATACAGTATGTGGCACTGAGAGATGACGGTGATGTATAAATAGACTCCTTGAATAATCACCCCTGTGTTTGGCTGTGCTTTGTTTGACTAAGGTGCAGAGAGGCTGAATGAGGGTCAGAGTTCAGAGGCTCTGTCTGGTCTGCAGGCAGCTTCATCCCTGCCAGCTCCCAGAGCTCTAGTAGCATATACGCACCTCCTCTCAGGCTCCTGCCTCACCCATATGGTACACACTCACAGCACTCACACAAATAAAAATGTAACACGTTTTAACATATGCATGCAGTAAGCGTATTGTTTATATTTGTCTCCAGAGACGCCCTCAGATGGCATTGCAGTGCTACAGAAAGGCACTTGAGACAGACTCCCGTTGTGTGTGTGCTCTCTACCAGAGCATGCTCATTTACAGACAGCTGGGAAACGCACAGGCTGAGATACAAGCTCTTCGCTTACTGCACTCAGTGAGTCACACACATTCACGGTACATGTACAGTACATTCATTTGCGTGACAGAAAATGGTTTCAGCAGCCGGTCAAATTAGTCTAAACATTTGTCTTGTAGATGTGGATAAATAATTTTTATTGTTAAAAAAGTCATGACCACCAACAATGGGGGGGAAATCTGTAATTATTGCACAACAGGTGAGGTAGAGACAGAAATGCACTTCACCTTAAAAACTGACAAATATAAAAGTATGAGAGTGGAATACTTCAGAAAATTTGATAAGAAAAGGGATATCTGGCATATATAGCTGCAGAATATGTGACTGCATGCCATAAACTCAGGGATACATAACTGAACAAGATCACTGATTATGACAAATAATCATCTGCTATGTGTCATTGTGGATACATACACATGCATAAGACGTTTTAACAGTTTTTCTTTTTCTCCATTGTCTCGTTCTTCTTATTTGCTTATTAATTTTATTCTATTTGATAACTGCTATTGTATTTCTTATTTCTTTTTTAGTCTCTCACCTCATTTTTGAATTGTACCATCCTTGATGCTGTAACAATATTGTTCACCTGAATTCATGCCAACAAAGCATAATGGATTGAATAAACTTTGATTGCTGACACGTATTCACTTAAGTGCAGGCCTGCATGCTGAAACATGAAACCTCTCTTGTCCCACAGACTTTGATGCTGCCCTCTGCTACAGATCCTGCTCTGGCCAACACCCATCTCCTCTCTCCGTCCTCACTCCTCTGCAGCCAATCACTGAGCAGCCTGCTCTTTGTCCCATCTGCCCTCAGTGTCCTTCACAGTCTGGCCCTCAAGTGTTTGCTCCATGGCAGGTGAGAAGAGCAGCATGGAGTCTTTGTAACACTCCTCTAACAGCACCTGAACACTCAAAACCAGAAAATGTAAATAGAGATGACACACATTGAACACTGTAGTTAAAAAATAAGTGTTGCTGCTGTTTTTGCAGATTGTCAGAGGGTGTTGAACATTATTTGGACCTGCTGGCGGTTCTTCACTCAGAAGATCAACAAGGAGTAAGAGTGAAAACAATGACAGACATACAAAATTATTTACTTGAAAGTGACAGTTTTCTTTAAATCTATGTTTTGTGTGAAGTTCTAACGTATTTGCTCTGACGAAGAATACTTCCTTAACATGCTGATTGACCTGTGTCGGTTGTGTGTCTCTGTCTCAGCTACATGCTGAAGTTGCCACCCTCCCAAGGTTACCTGAGCTTTACCTGGAAGCTGGCACTGCCCTGCTCTTGGCCCGGCGGCCTGCAGATTGTTTGGCACTCTGCAATGAAGTCCTCAGCACCACACTGGAGCTGCTGCCAGAGAAAGTGGTGTTAGAAGAGCCAGACGAGAGAAGAGAGACTGACACCAGGGACATGGAGGGTGAAAATAGGGTGGCAATGGTGCTGTGGACCGCAGCTGCCTACCTCCTCCAGGGTCACTGCCACACTCACCTGCAGGACTGGAAACAAGCTGTGACTCACTACACAAGGTCTGCTGGATGAAATTAGTTTCATTTCTGTTTTTAGCTTTTGTGTGTCTAAACCAACACAACAAGATTACATTCTGCCTTACAGGTGTATCAACGTGCTGGTGAAGGTACACTTTAAAATGAGAGGTGAGGATTTTTTTTGGGTTAGGGGTTGTTTTTTTTGTTTTTTTGTATGCTTGGCAGGGACCTCTCTCTTTCTAGACAACCTAAAACTTCTGTCACTTTATCGCTGATTACAGATTTCCAACCACAGATCCTCGGTGCAGACATGGATGTCAAACGAGGAAAAGATCTGTGTGTCCTTCAAAGGCTGAAAGGGCTTTCACTAGCTGGTAGGGGCATCAGCTTCACCCAGATAGACAAGCTAAAAGAGGCACTGAGGGACCTACAGCTCAGCCTGCAGGCCTTTCCAGGTATGTACACCACAGCTATAACTTAATGATGTGTAAAGCAGAAGCTATTTTTGACGTATGTTTATTGCCACTGCAGTGGCTTGGTTATACAGAGGCAAGTTAAGGTCAGCTATAGGCAGACACTGTAGGCCTCTACTTGGGTATTACTAACTACATGATAAAGCCAGCATATTTTCCCTGTATGTCCCTTATATTGTCCTTCAGGTAGTTTTAGGTTAGATTCACACCTTTTCTACAGTTGACAACATTCAGTATGCTCTGAATCTTATTCACGTAATACATTCAATGTGAAAATATTGATGATATAGAGTAAGTATCAGGTCAGGCCATTGAGTTTTCACAAATCATCTCTGCTGTTCAGTGTGAAACAGGTGGTTACAAACATATGAACACTGTGAGCTTTACAGTTTATAAATCCTACAATAGCACCTATTTTACTTTTGACATGTCTACCGTTAAATGTGGGTGTTAGGATGAATGCATCACAGGACTGAAGTGAATCTGCACTTGGTTTGCATGCTCCTCTGTTAGAACACATCATCACGCTGTGTGTGTTGTCTCAGAGTGTGTGGGTGCAGGACTGTGGTGTGGTGAGGTGCTGTGGAGGCTCAGCAGGAGGCAGGAAGCAGCGGCTTGTTGGGAAAAGACCTGGAGCCTGACCACTCAGTCCTCAGTCGAGTAAGAAATTGTCACTCTTACATTCACTGCCTACAGTACAGTTGTGCTTTATACTGCAGTATACCCTACAGTATTAATAGTGGGATTTAATTATACAAGCTACACTCAGAGCTGGTCAAGAACACCCACTAAAGTATTGTATACCCAATTTGGTGTTCATACCAAGATAGATCACACAAAAACAGTCTTGCTTGTTGTGAAGTTTTAACACTGGATTTTTTAAGCTGCTGTTGACATGTTTTTCTATGTAGGATCCCAAACATAAACTATTAAGCTAAAATCTGGGGGATGTACTATGAAGTGAGAATTGTGGGTTAGTGTGACATGGTTGGCCTAAAGCCCGAGTTTTCAATGCCATTGAGGTTGTTCTCTTTTAACCTCGCTCAATCACCATGGTAACTGATGCTGCACAGCTAACCTCTTTGAAGGAGGTCATGTTCTGAGGTTGTGCTTTAAATCGACTTGAAGAAGCACCTCTCTTTCACAGGTTCTTTTCCTGACCTACGTGCTTTCAGATGGTTATGCAGAAATTGCACAAATAGGTTTTTATGCTTGGTCCTGACTTGCTGTCCATTTTCCACTGTTGTTATTGTAGCGAATGGAAAATTGATTAGTGATTAACCGGTATTTATAATAAAGAATATTTGATCAATAACATTATTTTAAATTTGATATTGCTGAAAACTAAACAACACTTATAATTTATTGTAGAACAGTGTCAGACCTGAATGCACTTGTTGAGTATCATTATAAATGTTTGAAGTTTACAGTTTAAGAGCTCTAATGTGCAGCTGTCACATTAGAATTAAGTTGCTCAATTGTAAGTACACTTAATGTAAAATAAATATTTTAACTTACATAATAAACCAATTTTACATTGTTTGCAGTAACAATGTTGCTTTTTACTCTAATATATTTCTAATATTCTTCATGGCTCTCCATTTTAACAGCCTGTTGCTCTTGACTGAAGTTTGCAGCAAGTCGTTGATCCATTTTTTCCGTGCAAGATGAGTCAAATAATGCATCTAACGCCCCCTTTTATGTAAGCGCACACAGGGCCTGGTGAAAAAACCTGGGTTAACAAAGAAAGTTGATAACCATCATCATAATACATATTATCTCTGACTTAGCTGAGTTTTAGGTTTTGTTGAGCCACCTTACACAAAGAAAGCCTGGCTATGTCAGCCTTGCTTTGTCGTACATCCCTCTTATCACGAATGATTACTCAAAATTATTATGAGATGTATTTTGATGCCACAAACAAACTGAAGCTTGTCTTAGCTGGATCAAAATGCAGTTTTAATATGAGATGATTTATGATACTAAGCCTGAACAGGATAGATTTTATTTAAAAGAGAAGAAGAAAATTAGGCAACTAGTAGTTTAATCAGTCTCTTATTGCCTAGGCAGAGCATATTTATTGTGCTGTGATGCTGTGCTCCTTCTAACTGTCATTCTACCCTTCGTGTTGCAGAACTCTTCCTGTGTACCTGCAGGAACCTCAGTCTGGCCCTTTGTTGGACTCTGCAGAGCTCCGCCACAGAATACAGGAACTTGGTCCTACCTAGGCAGCCTGGAGACAAAAGGAGAATGCCCTGTTACTTAATGAACTGGATCAACTTTCTCCAGCCTGTGAAACGAAACCCATACCCACAACAAACATGGATCAGCGGGGACAGTAAAACAGAGTGTATTGTAAGAGTTCACAGTGTTTGAAACTGAGAATGGACACAGCGCTGGTGGTAAACCTGGCATGTGCTTTATGCATAAAATGATGAAAGACTACTGGATGTACTGTATGAGGGTCTGAACTGGCTTGTAGGAAAGGAAATTGTGTTTGTTAGTCAGGCAGGAGTGATGAAGACTGTTGCTTTAATATTTTATAATACTTGTCAATATCAGGCACAGTGGTTTCTACTTCGGAAAATACAATAAACTGTGTTGCTGCTTTAAAATGTCTGTTTATGCAGCTTGTTGAAAGGATATTTTCCATAAACAAAACGTTAGGATTAATTTGCACTATTTTTACCACATTCTGTTACCAAGAGTAAAGAATTTTTCGTGTTTTTGCATTTCTTCGGTATCAACGCGGTGGACGATAATTGGATGATTGGGTTTTAGTAACAGGCCAATAAGAGAAAAGTTGATGAAAATGGGACCATCCCGCTGCTCCATAACTGGCTCATGTTCCACAAAACCCCCGGTGACGACAGACTCCAGGTTTTGTGATTGGTCGTCGAGTTTGACGGACAGCAGGCAGCCAATCAGAATGGAGGATGCATCCAGCTCACGGTATAACTGTAAAGAAAGCACGGAAACCGCTGCTCTTTCGTGTGAAATCACAGAGAACGTTGAGTAACGAGAACCGGTTAAGCCTCTTAAACATTTAGCTAGAATTTCTTTATTTATTAATTGTAATCCAGGTGGACGACCATGGCTTCGGGAGGGGAGTAAGTGCAAATATCTTTTAGTCTTATCAAAATGCATTTTTCGGAACAATAGCCATCGGCGAATACCCTTTAAATGTCTAACGCTAGTTCAGAATACGTTAGTTGATCAAAGTTAGCTCGAATGCTAGTACATTACCGAGTTTGCTAGCAGGAGAGCTAATGGGGTCAGTTACTTCAGCCTCCGCACTTTTGCCCGTTGATTGAATAACCTAATATTGCAACTGTACTGTTGTAACTGTTGTGTGCTATCCCGACGAATTGTCGACAGTTGTTAAATTGTTGTCATCCACACAGTTGTTGTTGGTCAGTTGACGGCACTGAGTTAGCCAGCTGTGTGACAGCGACTTGACAAAGCGCAGTCATCGCTATCGTGTTTGAATGCTAACGTTAGCATAGCAATGGTGCCAAGGCCAAAGCCATCCACCATCACACCGACAAATTGGCCTATCCACCGGTTATTAGCTTGTCCTTAGACTTGGCGTCACATTGTAAATGCCGAATATATATATCTGTTTAGTAAAAATCACAGACTTGGGTAATCGGCCAACGGTTTTACGAAAAAGTCCGTTGGCCATCCAGACGGCCAACTTCATGGCGAGCTGCCTACAGTCATTCTACACAGTGCATCAAGCTAGCATGCTAGGCTACTCATTCTAAATGATCGAGAATTTACTTGGATTCTATTTCGCTGTTAGCTTAACAGCCGAGAAATGACCAATCTGGTTAATATGAACCCCAAGGTTATGTTGGCAGCCAACATGTGAACAGTCACGCTACATATGTACCGCTAGTCTTTTAAAGGGTAACCTAGCTAGCTAACAAAGTTTTTTTCTAATTCTTTTGCTGTGTCATCTGGGCTCGCTTGCTCGCCAGTCGGCTAGCTTTAAGGCTACCATTAGCATGCTAACAACATGAAACAGAAACTACATATACGGTTCAAGAGTTTTCCAGAAACATGCCACAGTTTGACCTCATATGTTGCTTTATTAAGCGTATTTTAAATGGACGATTTATCAGTTTATACCATTCAACAACTGTAAGCGGGGGTTGTGTAAACGATCTGTTTACAACGTTACAGACATCCATCCTTAATGATGTGGTTATTATTGTCGTTGTTGTTCATATTAATATAAATATTACTAATTGAGCAGAGACATAGATACGAAATGGTAGTACTCACCACCGCCTCATACTTTCATAACACTTATTTTTATGTGGGTATTTACAAAACTGCAAGGACAACACAATAGATTTAATTTCCGCTCAACAATACAAAACACACCGATAATTTACAATAGCAATACAAGGTACTAACACTTAGTAATGCAAGTCCTCATGCCCGAGTTCCAAGGATACCCAGTTTCTTTTAGTAAACTATGTTCTCATACATTTAATTGTCCCTCTAAAGGTCCATTGTGAGTGGCATGGCTAAGCAGTTAACCTTAATGACCTTTTGAACACAGAAATCCATCTTGCAAAGGAGAACAAAAGGGTGTAATGTAGTTCTCAGGAGATATACTAAAAAGGGTCACAGAGCACCTTTGGGGCTAGATTAATCATAGGTAGATTTAATGAAGTTAGGAAACGTAACATTAATTTGTTGTAGAATTAACTCCAAGGTTTCCTGTTCATTTTTTTCTTCTATTGAACATTTAGTTTTTATTGTGTTCATTGTTATTGTAGGACCTGCATGAGATCCTTTGAGTTGCACAATGATAAGTATTTGTTTGACCTTGTCTTATCTTCCTCATATCATAGATCCAAAAATGATGATCTAGCAACAGCAATTCTGAAACAGAAGAACAGACCCAACAGACTGATTGTTGATGAATCCATCAATGAGGACAACAGTGTGGTCTCACTCTCTCAGGTGTGCATTCACAAATTCCAAACCCTGTAAATTCTTATGATACATAGATTGATAATAACACTGAGATTCACAAAATAAATGTTTAATATGTCTTTAGACCAAGATGGACGAGCTGCAGCTCTTCCGTGGAGACACAGTGCTGATGAAGGGAAAGAAAAGGCGGGAGACTGTTTGCATTGTGCTGTCTGATGACACCTGTTCTGATGAAAAGGTTCGCATGAACAGGGTGGTCCGCAACAATCTGAGGGTTCGTCTGGGTGATGTCATCAGGTAGGAAGAAGCACATGCTTGTCTTACTTATTTTCTTCTCAGTTATTTAAAAAAGATGCATAGTATTAAATGTATTATCTCCCTTAGCATCCAGCCATGTCCTGATGTCAAATACGGAAAGAGGATTCATGTCCTCCCAATAGATGACACAGTAGAAGGAATTACTGGCAACCTGTTTGAGGTGTACCTGAAGCCTTACTTCTTGGAGGCTTACAGGCCAATCCGCAAAGGTGAGCACCAGTTTTCATCTGTACATTGTGATGACAGAGATTTTATGTTGCATACCTGTTTATCTGTTTCAGTAAGAGTGAACGTACAGCTCTATTGCAATAGTAAATATTTTTCTTTTACCTTGTGAAGGTGATATTTTCCTGGTCAGAGGAGGCATGCGTGCTGTGGAGTTCAAGGTGGTCGAGACTGATCCCTCCCCCTACTGTATTGTTGCTCCTGACACAGTCATTCACTGTGAGGGGGAGCCAATCAGGAGAGAGGTAAATGGCAGCTACACACATGGTAAATGGGTTTACCAAAAAGAACCGGCATGGAAATATGAACATCTTGTGTTTGAACTTGCAGGATGAGGAAGAGTCCCTGAACGAAGTGGGCTATGATGACATTGGAGGAGTAAGGAAGCAGTTGGCTCAGATCAAAGAGATGGTGGAGCTGCCTCTCAGACACCCTGCACTGTTCAAGGCGATAGGAGTCAAGGTGAGGCACTTTTTAAATCTGTATGAAAAAACAAGCGAACCGATTGGACCTTCTTTGTGGAAGTGAATGGTGAAGAAATGGCACTCTTTCTCATTAAAAAGTAAAGTAGAACTTTTACAGCCTCAAATGCACCTTCCCTTGAATTTTACAAGGTTTATGCTACTATCATAGCTGCGTAGGATAAAATAACTAGCAAGTATTTATAGATATTACTGTGTAACTGACATTGAATCACTTTAGTAGTCTTCTGCATCTGTGTTGCTGTTGTAGCGTATTTATTGTCTGTTATACAGCGCATTGTAAATATTTAACCAGAGTGAAAGAAGTGTACAATGCTTTTGGTTTTGTTTGGCTTACTTTCAGTTTGCAAAATTATGTCATTAAAACTGCTTAAGGTTTAAAGATATTCAGTCTGTCATTATTTAACCTACAAATGTTTTCCCTTTTTTACAAGAAGAGCTGAACTCAAAATTGTTCTGTGCCTTTTCAGCCCCCACGTGGAATCCTGCTATATGGACCCCCTGGAACTGGAAAAACTTTGATTGCCAGGGCTGTGGCCAATGAAACGGGGGCCTTCTTCTTCCTAATTAATGGTGTGAACTCTCACCTATATTTATTTTCTACGTGCGCTTATTCCTAGTTGTGGTTATTTGATTATACTGGGTTTGTCCCTGATGGTTTGCATTGTAGTTGCGGTTTGATTGGTTAAAATTAGTATTTATTAGAATCTGATCAGTGGTTGCTTGGAGGAAGGTTACCTCTGAAATCAAAAGGTTTGCCTCTTTGTTTTAGGGCCTGAGATCATGAGCAAGCTGGCTGGAGAGAGCGAGAGTAACCTGAGAAAGGCCTTTGAGGAGGCCGAGAAGAATGCTCCTGCCATCATCTTTATCGATGAACTTGATGCAATTGCTCCAAAGAGAGAAAAGGTGAGTGGAAAAAGATGGAAAGCTCGATAGCAGTAGAGTGTCTGTTTATCATTTGAGTGTTTTAAAATGGTTGTCAGTGCCCTCACTAAAGAGAGGGCAGAAATTATATAAAACTTGTGGTCTGTTTGCATGTTTTTCTTATTTGTGTTTTAAGTTAACTGTGCACAAATAGTCCTTCATCCTGCTTTAAAATATACCTATAAGGAGCTTCACAAATGTCTTTTGTGTTGTGTAGACTCATGGAGAGGTGGAGAGGCGCATTGTTTCTCAGCTGCTGACTCTTATGGATGGCCTGAAACAGAGAGCACATGTCATTGTCATGGCTGCTACCAACAGACCCAACAGCATTGATCCAGCTCTCAGGAGATTCGGTAATTATCTGGTTAAAGCTTGTATTGTAAAAAAGCATCACATCCACGAAGAAGTAAATAATTTTAATAAAATGTTAAGCCAGTAACACAAACGCATTAGGTAGAACTATGTAGTTTTTGTAACTCTTGTGACGTTTTTGTTTTGGCATTGACTCTACTGGTTATGTTTAACTCCTACTAGAGGTGTGCACCAGTTTTTTCCTTTTCTTTTTAAATACTGCAATTAGGACTAGTAAGACAGTGTGGATGTGTTTTAATGCAGAACTGCCAGCAATTACATGTAGCCCAGTTTCTAAGAATATTTTTTCTAATGGCCTATAATGTTTAACATAATGTACACAGAGGTGGTGTGGGATTATTGTAGCAAAAAGGTTTGCAGCTCATCCTTTTAGCACATTCAGATATAGTTTTCAACCAACTGCATTGCTCATGGGGCATTGTGCACCTAAGATGCCCTTGGTGATTACAGTAGAATATTAGAATTCTGGTTTCATATTTTATATAACATGAAAGGATCTTCTTGTTTGGCTCCCTAAAGCAGGCTGTCATATTTCTGATATAAACTGCTAGCAGGTATACCGTATATTCTGTGGGCTCTGCAGTTCACTAGTGGGTCAGTATCTCACAGTTCTACGGTTTCAGTTTTTAAAGGATGTGATGGGATGTTACAGCTTTGACAAAGGGCTGGAAATGGTTCTTGCTTAATCATCACATACTGATGTGTAGTTAAATGCAGTCAGTCATATCTTAGGTCTTGTGCTGCCACTCCATTAGAGACGAGACACTAAGTTCCTGTAGATGGCGGTTGTGAATCATCTTGAGGTGTGTCTGGTGTGCGTCTTCATTGCTCATAGCATGTTTTGTGGTAAGTAATGTCTGTGTTTTAACCCCTACTACCTCCAGGGCGTTTTGACAGGGAAGTGGACATTGGCATCCCCGACGCCACTGGCAGGTTGGAGATTCTTCAGATTCATACCAAGAACATGAAACTGGCTGACGACGTTGACCTAGAACAGGTTTGTACACATAATTTTTTCCTGTTAAGTGACACCATACAGCACACTGCTTCACTTAAGTAGAGGTAGAGTCATGTTGGTATTATTACCTGTCACTCACAAATGGAACAACACTGCAAACTGCTAATAATCCTGTGTCGTAAGGAGTCTGACAGCGTCTATCGATTTAATGCAAAACAACTGGTATGCTATCAAATACAATGTTGTGTTCACATTCCTTCATTACTGACCTTGACTACAGTGATCACCCTTGGCCAGAGAGCTTGGCATATGATGTGTTAAAGTTCAACACTGGCCATTCTCTGTGACACAGTCATCATCGGTTACGAAACAGCTGAGCTCATAGTTCCACAGATGTAACTCCCTGTCATATATAACTAACTGCATTGCATGGGTACCTTTTTTATTTTTTATGAGGTATTGATCTCTCTGTATCATATTGTAGGTAGCCAATGAGACCCATGGGCATGTGGGTGCAGATCTGGCTGCACTCTGCTCTGAGGCTGCCCTGCAGGCTATTAGGAAGAAGATGGACCTGATCGACCTTGAGGATGAGACCATTGATGCTGAAGTCATGAACTCTCTTGCTGTTACCATGGATGACTTCAAGGTAAGACTTGTAATGTGATCTTTCATATGGGGTGACAGTAAGATGGTGTCACACAGCCAGCAATTGTCCTCTGAGTTGATACCAACACAATCTGCACTGTATTGCAGTGGGCTCTGAGCCAGAGCAACCCCTCAGCACTGAGAGAGACGGTTGTTGAGGTTCCCAACATCACCTGGGAGGATATCGGAGGCCTGGATGATGTCAAGAGGGAGCTGCAGGAGTTGGTGCAGGTATGAGTCTCTTCCAGAAATGAGATCATGTCTGAAACTGATACATGACAACCTGTAAACTTAGAATCTTACTGGGGTTATTTTTCTCTCTCCTTCGTTCAGTACCCAGTGGAGCACCCAGACAAGTTCCTCAAGTTTGGCATGACCCCATCCAAGGGTGTGCTCTTCTACGGTCCCCCTGGATGTGGTAAGACTCTGCTGGCCAAAGCCATTGCCAATGAGTGCCAGGCAAATTTCATCTCCATCAAAGGACCTGAGCTGCTCACCATGTGGTTTGGAGAGTCTGAAGCCAACGTCAGGGAGATCTTTGACAAGGTGAGAGTGTTGTTAGTGTCTATAATAGAACTTGAGTAAGGGGGGAAAAAAGAATAAATTTTTAATGCCGTGTATTTAATCTACAGGGCAGTCAGAATCTTTAAAGTTGAAGGGGATTTAACTCTAAAGGACTGACTGCTACTTTGTTTTTTTAAGACTATTTTGTGTGTCTGCGTTATGTTTCCAGGCTCGTCAAGCAGCCCCATGTGTTCTCTTCTTTGATGAGCTGGACTCCATAGCCAAGGCCCGTGGCGGCAACGTGGGAGACGGTGGTGGAGCTGCCGACCGTGTCATCAACCAGATCCTGACTGAGATGGACGGAATGTCAAGCAAGAAGAACGTGTTCATCATTGGAGCCACAAACAGACCAGACATCATCGACCCTGCCATCCTGAGACCTGGTCGTCTGGATCAGCTCATCTACATCCCCCTGCCCGACGAGAAGAGCAGGATCAGCATCCTGAAGGCCAACCTCCGCAAGAGTCCCATCAGCAAGGTGACAGTGCTTCTACTCATTATTCACACCACCAACGCACCCACTGCTTGTGTAGTGTCTGGTTTGTATGCAGAACTAAACTGTTATTATTTTAAGGGCCTCTGTTAGACTGAGGGCATTTATTTAATGTTGGATATATGTTCATTTTGTTCCCACTGACTCTAGTAACTCTTACATTATTAGAGAAGGTCCATCGATACTTGTTTTGCCATTTTAAAATCTATAAGCTCATGCTGTCTATGAAAAAAATAACAGAAAATAGTTTGCTCCAAAAAACTTGCATATCCCCATTATGCCACATTATATTCAGATGAAAGAAAACTCCTAAGAATAACATTCTAAATAGAGCCGAATTTAACTTAAACCTGTCATTGCTTTTGTTTGACAGGATGTGGACCTGGACTTCCTGGCTAAGATGACCAACGGCTTCTCTGGAGCTGATCTTACGGAGATCTGCCAGCGGGCGTGTAAACTGGCCATCAGAGAGAGCATCGAGAACGAGATCCGCAGAGAGAGGGAGAGGCAGACCAACCCGTCAGCTATGGTCAGTGCTTGTTCTGTCCCCTCGTTTGCCTTTTCACATCTGGATGAGCATTTGCGCACGACTGCGCTTCTGCTGCTACTTCTGATCTCTCATGTTTTGACACTCTCTTCTTTGTAGGAGGTGGAAGAGGATGATCCCGTGCCAGAGATTAGGAAGGACCACTTTGAAGAGGCGATGCGATTTGCTCGTCGCTCCGTCAGTGACAATGACATTCGCAAATACGAGATGTTTGCTCAGACACTGCAGCAGAGCCGTGGCTTTGGCAGCTTCAGGTACACTTTCTGACATTTTATATTGGCATTAGTGGTGAATTCTTTGTTTTTAAGCTTTAATTAATGACCTAATGAAAGTGGGGTGTCACTCTTTCTGCAGTTTTGCTTTTGAAAGCTTACTCTGATTGACAGTCATCCTGTAGCAGTTAAACATGAGTCGATTAGTTAGTAGGGAAATGCTATGACTACAGCAGCAGATTTTGTTCTGATGACCAGATGTTTCTAAAACTGACCAAAGAAAATCCATATTAATTGCCTTAAAAGACATAAATTGACAGAAATATTTTATATCCTGGAATGAAAAATGGATAAATAACTTTGTTCTGTGTCTTCCAGGTTTCCCTCCAGTGCTACAGGCGGCAGCGGTCCAAGCCATGGCTCAGGCGGAACTGGCAGTGGTCCAGTGTTCAATGAGGATAACGATGATGACCTTTACGGCTAAATGTACACTGCCCCACAGTGGTCAGTACCGGGATCACACCTGTACAAATTCTCACCAGATTCCACATTTCTAGGACTTTGTGCTTCTTTCATGTGTTCCTTTTTTTGTATGATTTTCCTCGGAGAAAGCATGTAGCCGCTTGGTTTGCCCTGGCTTTGATGTGGGTGGGGGTAAGGGGATGTTGGAAATGGAAGGTGAGTGACTGTTGCAGATTTTGTTTTTTTCCCGGTGGGATGGGGGGTGGGGGGTGGTGTTTATTGAGTGGCCTCATTCTCAGTATATCACAACCAACATGAATGGCTATAGTGATGGGATTCTATGCTAGACTCAGAAAGAAAAGAAAAAACATATTGCTAATGACTTCCTCTTTTTTTTAAATAAACAGTAGCATATAATGTATTACAAATTTGTCAAGGTTATGTTGTTGAAAATAAAATCTCACGAAACAGAAGTATTACCAGTGTCTGTTTTAGATGCATTTATTGATACAAACAAAAATCTTGCTATAGAGGTTGTGTACAATATAAAATTGTCAACAAAATTTATTTGAATAACATTTAATAGAGGCATGATTATTGAAATTTTAGGGTTTACAGTAGTGTTGTCAGAAGTAATTTCCTTTTACAATTTTATTTCTTTGGGTGGCACAGTTATTTTTATCATCCCTTTTGATTGCTTGCCAGCAAGACAGAAAACATGCAGATAGGTCACATGCCACAAGTTTTCTTTTTGGCTGGTGATTATAGAGTAAAACATGTGGACAACCCAGGTTGATGTCATTTTAATGCTTCTTTAAAGGCTAGTTCTTAGTTAATTAATTGTTTTCAGTGACAATTTATTGATTACTTGTCAACTTTTGAATTAATCACATTTTTTGATCAGTAATTGGTTTGGGTCATTGTTTACATTTTTTTATTTTTAGGGGAGGAAAAAATGTCCACCTTAAATTTTAATATTTCGTGGTTTATTTTCTCATATGACGTTAAATGAGATATCTGAGCTGGGGACAAAAGGAGACATTTCAGGACGCCATCGTGTGCAGCGGGAAACAGACACTTGTCATTATTTTCTGACAATTTTATCGAACATATTAATCATTCAGTGGTGCTGAGAGGTCTGCTGCCAAACAGTGAAAACATGCAGGCATCATGTGATCAAAGGTATTGTCTCTGGGTCGAGCGGCAGTTCTGCTACTGACCACACAGTGTCAGTCTGGGTTTGATAGAAGAATTAATGCAGTGAAATCGTGTTTTATTTTTTCTTATGTTCTCTGTACATTTCCTTAGCAGTGTTTCATATATTTAGTGGCCTGAATGGTATTTATTGCAGGCCAGTTCTTTTCAGAGAGAGGGAAGAAATTGCGTCTTGTATTTGACGACAATCAGAAAGTAAATATTGAATTTGTAGATTCAGTAGGGGTCATGGAAGGGGAAATGAGGATGTTCTGCGTCTCTCCACACTCTCTTGCCGTCTCTCTGTGGAAGGAAAGACAAATTAGTTATACAAGCGCTGTAGTTGGGACATGACAATTTACATTTTAATCATTTATTCAGCAGAGAATAACCAGCCAGCTGACCCAAAATACCTCACTGTGCACCTCTCATAAACAGGGTGACAACTGTGCATATCAAATTCAATGAAATCTAAAACAGTCTGATGTTTCAGCCATGTGTCTGCACCAGAGGAAGTCTGCAGCAGCTAATGTGTTGGACTGATGTGGCTGTTATATATAAACATAAGAAACAGGAGCTCAACAGGCTGTCTGTGGGGGAGAAGCTGTTATGAAATGCGAGGTGTCATAAGATCAGTGACTCACCTCGACTGATGGAACGATGAAACGCTGGTTGCGGTTGAGGGATTCAATCAGCTTCGTGTCCTCTTGTGACAAGGAAAAATCAAACACTTTCAAATTCTGCTGGATCCTGGAGGGCGTCACGCTTTTCGGGATGCACACTACACCCCTCTGAATGTGCCACCTGCGGGTGTCATATGATGGAGTTTCACTTATGCAGAAGTAATCCAGAATTACAAGAGATCGGATGAAGCTTCGAAGTGGGTCAGACTTGTGCTTTTGTGGGTTACTTTGAAGTTTTTCATGCTACCTGAGTATAACCTGGGCAGGAGTTTTCTGGTATCTCTGGGCGATGGCTCCCAGTCGAGGATCCTGCAGCAGGCTCGGTTCATCAGGAGAAGCCCAGGGTCTGTCTCCACTGCCCAGAGGACTGTAGGCTGTCACACAAACTGCCACTGACCTGAGACAGAGGTATGAGCGCTGTTACTGATGCACCAGGAATGCTATTTTCATGGTAGTCTTCTCAGGAAGGAAAAAAGGCATTTCACTGACCGACAGTGTGACAGGAGATCTGCTTGAGACAAATAAGGATGACATTCCACCTGTGGCACAATGAGACGGTTTTGATCCTGTTTCTGAGATGTAATTTCACTTCTGTTGAGGTTTACAAACTGCACTGTCTTCACTGTACCTGATTTACTGCAGGTTTGTGTCGAGCGATGCGGATGATGTCATCAGTCTGCCTGGCGTTAAAGTTGGACACTCCTATAGCCCTGACTAGACCCTTATCTACCAGGCTCTCCATGGCCCTCCAAGTATCTCTGTAGTGTGTGTCAGAGTAACAAATACTTCCATCTTCCCGCCGAGGCATCAGCTCCTTCCCCCGCCTGAAACATCCACATACAGACGGCTGCATCAGGTAAAGTGATATGTGGAACCTTCACACTGATCCTAAGGTTGCATAACAACCACCAGTGGGAAGGTAAAATTATGTTGTTGAGTGTGTAGCTGCTCACTTAAATGCCATTGGCCAGTGCATGAGGTAAAGGTCCAGGTAGGAGAGACCCAGGTGGGCCAGGCTGGTCCTGCATGCCTCCTCAACATCCTCTGGGTCATGCTTGGTGTTCCATAGTTTGGAGGTCACAAACACCTCCTCACGGTGCAGAGCCTGGAGAGGAGAGAACAGCGGGTATACAAACCACCGGTTGTTGGGAATCACAGGAAAACGCAGAGTGAATAATCTGGTTTAAAAGTCAAATTTAGTTGATGTCAGTTCCTGCATCTCTACAGACAACAACAAGCATGACCCTGACTCTAACTAAACTCGACCTCTAACGTTGACCCTCAATGTAATCCTAAACCTAAAGTGAGTAACAACGCTGAAAACTGTAAATCAAGCTGCAAATAATTTCATTGCTGTAGATGTAACTCTACACCGTTGCTCCCTTTAGAATGTGTGGCTCTACAAAGTCCTTGTCTCTCATTCGCTGAAGCTGGAGGATTGTTTTATTACGTATGAAATCCTTAACATTTTTCAGACCCTGTCTTGTGTGCACTACAGTTTCAGTTGGAAATGCTGAGCTATGGTGTTGTCTGCTCATTTTATTGTTGAATATAAAAAAAACACCATATGTGCATGTCAACAAGGTCAAAAACTTGATTTTCACTGGTATCGATGAAAACTGAACCAACTGACTAAATGCACTATGCGTTGAGAGTTCTGATTGTAAGGTCGGGAACAGTCAAAATCATACAAATGAACCATAACCAGAGTTTCTCACCTTCCCAGGACCGACCCACAGAGCCAGAGCCTCTCCAACCTCCTGCTCGTTGCCGTAAGCAGCAGCACAGTCGATGTGTCTGTATCCACACTCGAAAGCTGTCAGCACCGCCTGCTTCACCTGAGGACGCATGGACGCACACAATCCATGTCTTTATCATTTAACAATGTCCAAAACCTGTGCGAGTGTTTGTAGCTCTACCTGTCCTGGAGCACTCTTCCATGTGCCCAGTCCGACCATGGGCATCCTCTGCCCTGTGGACAGAGTCACAAAGGTGTTCATGTTCTCACTCTGAGGACCTGACGGAGGAAAGACAGTGACAGAGGAGAGTGTCGGGTGTAGACTCCTGTGGAAGTGGATGTCCAGTCATCGTGACTAAGTCCTAATACCCTGTTACTGATTACCATTCGCATCTGAATTCATTAACTCTGCACTTCAGCAGAGGTCATGAGGATGCATGTCTCCTCTTCATATGCAAAAGCCTCTAACAAAGCAGCAAAATATAACACTGGGTGTCCTAGTTTTAGTGTTTAGTAGTTTTTTTTTTTCATCTTCTGAGCTCAAAAATGGGTTTTATTAGAAATATGAACCCTCGGTGAACCCCTGCATAAAAATGGCTGATGCAGCTATATAGCATTAGTCACAGTGTAGCGTTACTGCAGCGCATCTCAGGCAGCCTTCTCATGGTTCACTAATTGTCCCCTATGTCCTCACCATGTGGTGCACAGACACACAGACTTTGTTTATCAACCGCTGCAGTTGGTTCACATGATCCGAATGTCTTAACGCAGATCACCTGCCCCGACTGTCTCCTGACCCAGCAGCAGAACACAGCGTGTAATTCACAAATCCTCAAACACAGTCAACATCAAACTCAGTAGAGGGCTTTTTTATTCTGCAGTCAAGATTCTTGTTCGTACCTGGTATCTCTCTGGTGGATGGATCAGCTGATTGTGGGGTTGTGCTTCCATCTGAATTTTTAGCCGGTCAAAGTCTGACTTCATTTGTTTATCTGTAACTCACTCTGGTGGAAAACGTTCAAACTCCACTGTGCTTACGGTTAAACATAGATCACATAGATTAGTGTCACACAGGATTAAAAAAAGAAGAACTGATAGCAGATCAGTTTTTATGTGCATGTACAGATTACCATAATAAGTTTGAGTCTTGTTTTGATGTTATTCAGGATATGACATTAGAAACATGATTATTTCCCCCCTTGTATGCATGATCATAACTGTATTCACATTTTAATGCAGACGTCATTTGTGCTGACAGGGAATGATCACTGGTGGAAGAAGTACTCAGGCCCTTTATTTAATCGATAGCAGTGATAGACCAATGTAAAAAAAGCCTCCATTAGAGGCCAGAATTCTGCATTTAAAATCCTACTAGTGTAAAAATACAGAAGCTTTAGCAAGTATAAAAAGTAAAATGAGTCATTCTGCAGAAAATGAACCACTGTGACTGATATATAAGAAAGTAAGTAACACTGTAATTAAATACAATTCTAAGGTATTTATACATGAGTATTTTAATTTTATGGTGCTTTCTACTTTAATCCACTATATTTCGAAGGGAACTGTTGTACTTTCAACAACATTTAGTCGACTACTGTAGTTACTTTACATTGGATCAGAACTTTCAAAACCTGCCATCTTGTAATGAATGATTTCAGATGCAATAAAATAATTATTGAACCTTCTACGCAGTAAATGAAGCCACCTGGCAGTATGTGAAATGAATAAACTGAGCTCTATCTCAGTCGGCTGCAATATTTACAGTATGCAGCAGAAGGTAGTACATCCCTGTAATATTACTTCGATGTCAAATGACACTAAACTGTACAGCAATTTATTTTATTATCGTTGAACAGTAGAGTATTTGTTCTTATGCCCTTTTAAAAACTAACATTTTAGATCAACTTAAAAACAGAAAAACAGAGGCTCTGCAGTGGGAACTGGAAAGTGAAAAAGTTATTTTTTAATGCTTCATATGTCCACCTTTATTCTTGATCAGAGACTCAGTCCTCCTCGGTGTGGAGGACACCAGCAATGTGTAAATTTCTGGATAGATGTTCTGCTATTCTTCAAAAGACATTTTTCAGCTGCGCTTTGCTGGAGGGCGTGTGTAGTTCTGTCTTTATTTTTAGTTAAGTTAAAAAAGAAAGATTTTTTTTACTTAGAAAAGTTATTTAACAAAGTTTCATCTTGCAGTTTTGTGCCAAAGAGCAGGCAAGGGTATTTTTCTTGGACAGCGTCCACAGACACTGACCTTCTCCACCGTCCTTCACACCGTCTGAGCTGTAACAGAAACTCTGATTTCCATTGATAACTCCTGTGCCAAGTCTGAAGCGCTCACCCCATCTGTTTTTCAGAGCAGACTGTGCAAAATACCCACTGTCTGTGGTTTCATTTTAGGAGGACATCTACTGCTGCTCTGATGAGTGATTCTACTGTGTCTCCTGATTACTGCAACTGTGCTTCCCCTGATTTTCAGGTGGTCACTGATCTTCCTGTATCATTTTCCATCTTTGTGAAAGCTCATGATCAGATTTCTCAGGTCTTCTGGCAATTTTTTTCCATGTGGAGTCATGATGCAGACATACAGAGACACGATTCATAGGTCCAAAACTGAGAAGGTTCTGGTGTTCACAGTTAATTTTGTAATGCATTCATGCCTCCAGGCTGATTGGAAATCACAGCTGTGCTCAGTTTTGTTTGCATGATCACAGGTTTCCTCATTTGTGGGTGAGAGATCACAGGTGTATTCACTTAGAGTTCTAGAGAGTTGATATAATTCTGAATCATTTGACATTCATATGCTGTTACACAGAGGCGTGCTCACTTCTGTTGTATAGTGTAAATGCTGCTTGCATGTTGATTCATTAGTAATAATAATCAATTAGTCAATATAAAAACTACAACACTGACAGAGCAAATTTTGGTGTAAAGAAGACTTCTACTTTTGGAGTTTAAGTACATTTTTCTGATAATACTGACATACAGTACTTAAGACACTTAAGACATTTTTGACCACAAACAGCGATATGAAGTTTTTGGGCATTTTTGAAGTACAGTTATCTGAGTACTTCTTCAACATATCTGTCTCTGGATGCTGATGTCTTACCCATTAGGCCACTGGGCCGATGCTAGGGGACAGCTATTATTTGCTGCAATTATGCTGCTGGTATGCACTTGGGGGCAAAATAGGTCTTAAGTAAAATTTTATCTTTGCAATCCTTTCTCGACGACATACGGTAATCTGATGTTTTTGTGACATCTTTGATGACATACTATGGTACGACATTTTTGAGCCTTTTCAAACTGCATAACATACTATGATGTTTTCAAGACATTTTTGATGACATGCTACGAGAATTTTAAGACATTATCGTCGACATACTGTAAATACTATATATATTTCTATAGACTTAGAAAGTAGCAGAAATGTGCAAAAAGTAGTTTGGAATGAGTTTTTATCCCAATAAGTTCGGTTTTTTGGTTTTGTTTGTTTGTTTGTTTTTTGTTTTTGTTTTTCCACCAGTGAACAGCGTGATAAAATATACAAAACAAAAATGTGAACATGTGAACCAAACAACATAACTCAGTCAACTAATTAGCACATGCAGGGCGGTATGCAAGTGCACAGCCTTTGCAGATGTATTTCTTACACCCGCAGCACACAGTATGTGTTTTACAGTATGTGTTTTACAGTATGTGTTTTGGCAGGCAAAACTGACATCTCCTACTTGCCACAGCTGGGGCATTGGCTGGGGTAGCTGGATCCTCAGGTTGATCAAGATATTTGGGGTACTGTCATCTGCAGCACCGTTATAGCCTCTGAAAGGCCACACAGACAAGGTGGCAATATTATTACATTTTGATCACAAGACACCTGTCTGTTCCCACACCTGTTTTCCTGCACTTTTTACCCTTTGTAGGATTTGAAACTGCTCACATACAGACAAGATGGCAATACTGTTACATTTCAAGAAATCACGAGAGCCTGTCTGTTCCGGCATTTCTACACACTCTCATCTATGGTGCCACCCCCTTGGGTCAGATCTGGTCACAGGCAGTGCAGAAGAAGATCACGTGTCTTGTCATGTTTATGTCTGCTACTGACTGATCTTAGGAAAAAATCATTCTCACATTTTTTTGTGGTGTGTAATTGACTCTGACTGGGATTTCAACTCAGTTTGACTGTCGGGTCATTTTGACCCGAAAACGGTATTAATACCTTTTTTGTACAGCTTACATGGAAATATGAATAAAAGCATCATTTCACTTTTTCTAATGTTGGGGTCAATGTAGGAAAAGTCATCAAACTTGAAGTTGGAAAAATATAATTGAGCTGATTTTTCTCTGCTGTTCAACACAGTGCTGAGTCATTCTGACCTGAAGACAACAGGAGGCTGAAGGAAGGTTTGGAATGTCAGACTTTTACTTGTAAGCGGGTTTTTTTAAACTGCAATATTATGACCTTTTTTTTTTTAAGCAATACATCCGAGTACTTCATCAGCTACTGCATTTTTCTATCATAACCAGTCAAGTGGAAGCTATTAAACTATTTTACATACAGTATACACCAGTGGTTCTCAAGCTATGGGTCTGGCCCTCCTGAAGGTCACATAATAATTTGCTAATAATAAAAAGCTAAATATGAAAAAAGTGATTTGTATTAATTGTCTGGACTCTTCTCTGACAAAATATTGGATAACTGGACATGTCTGGGCTTCAAACAGTGATAACTTAGTATTTTCTTAGTTCACTGTGTGTATGTAAAGTCTTAATCTCAGAACTGTAGCTGTCAGGTAAAAGTATTGCAGGAAAAATATTTTCCATGGAAATTGTGAGTAGACGACAAACATAACAGTATTTGGAAAGCTACATACAAGTATACCAAAATTGTACTTTGATATAGAATTTGAGTAAATACATTTACTTGCACGCTGCTTTACAGTAATGAGTTTCTGTTACATATATAAACCACTGTTTTCAGAAACCTGGATTTGCTGAAGTATCCTGCTGGAAACTGTTCTAGATTATGTGTACTGTAAAGTCACATTACATGGAATATAGACATTAAAAGTAAAAAATGTTGCTAAATGATATGATAATAATAATCAACCTGCTGTAATAGAGATAAAGTCTGACCTGGGAAACGCAGATCCTAAATTATATTACTCCTAATCAGCCAGAACCCAAACTTGCGTTCATCATCAGCTGAGATACGGAGCAATCAAGAAACATCTGCATGATCAGAAACCTGACCGTGCATGCAACGACATGAATAACCAGGTTTCTCATTTCCATGCAAATGTAACGACCTGAATAGGCTGCAAATCTATGATATTGATAAGCATGTTAAACACATGTTCAGTGTAGCTGATCACTCATTAAAGAACTGAAACGACACAAGCCGTTAACTTCACACATTTGGTTTATTTGTTTCCATTTTGAAAAGTTCATAAATATTGTCAAATGCACAGAAGCAGTGACAGTGAGTCTTTCAGCAGCAGCAACACATGTGCAGTCTGGTTGTAGCCACAGTCCAGCGTCCTGTAAGGCTCTGAGAGGCAGGACGATCACACACTCAGACAAGTCAGTCAATTCCCCCCATTATCTCATAGTTGTACGAGAATCTTTTACAACATTAAAAGTGCATTTATTCAAACATCTCCCCGTTTCCATATTACATATGACCTACTAGGGCTGGCTTCATAATCCGCATTCATACATACATCTGATCATTGCTGTAAACTACAGTAGGAAGAGCTGAAGAGAGTTTTTCAGAGACCCCTGCAGCTGAGACAGAGAACAACTGCTGCAATATTACAAAACCTGTTTCCTAAACAGGGGTTACTACTCGCAGTACATATGTAAAGTTTGATGTACAGATGTTACAGAAGACAGAAGCAGTTATCAAATCACAACTCCATGAAACCAAAAAGTAGACACCAATGTGGTCTATTTTTGGCACTGCTCATAGTAGCACCGAGACATGGCCTTCAAATGCCACAAGAGAAAGCAGAATATTCACAACCAAGCTGGGTCTCGCAGAGGAACTACTGTGGACTTCAGCTAAACTTCATGCCTCCATTCCTCTGGGACATCCAGCCTGTACTTGTATGGCACTTTACAGGGATGTATTGGCAAAAAATCATCAGTCTTGTATCAAATCTCTCCTTAAAAATGCTTTTGCTTACATACAGTACAATACTGACTTTACATTGCTTACTTTATTGTTTTTCTAAGATTACCAGCTCCTAATGGCAACGTCTAACACAGCATAGGGCATTGTCTGTTGTGCACTCGACATGGCTGTTGGTATATATTGTAACCTGTGTGCGTGCGTGCGTTCACATATGTGGTATGACACTGGGCTAAGGCACCTAAAGGTCCCCCAGGTATTGAGCTAGGCTATTCATGTGAGAGCAGCCACACAGCTCAGAAGGGAAAGCACCCATAATATGTGCAGATTGTAATATCCGAGCTTACGCCGCTGTGAAAGTGTGTGATTGTCATTCATAGATTTTCCAACATAGCTGAGACTCGCTAACAATATTTGGAGTACCGCGGGACTTTAAGTGTGCTGCGGCATTGCACACGTCAACTTATTTTGGCAGCTCTTACTAAATGGTCTACAGACTTTAAGCACAATGCTTTATTAGACTGAAAGCATGAGAAAAGCAGGTTTTCTGGGGGGAAGGTTATGTTAAAACCAGGGTTTGCACTGAACACACTAAAGCTGCTGGTACACTCAAGGATAAAAATAAAAGAATCCTATTTTAACCCCTTTGGAAAAAAGAAAATCCTGGAAAAAAATGTTTCCTTTTAAAAAATATGTCACGGTTCATCCTATCACAAAAAGACGAGGATCAGTTGGACAGCATATAAAACCACTGATAAATCCGTAAAAAACAGTTAAGAAAAAGAAGTTCCGGTAAAAGCCACGGTTGTGCTGAGCCCATTCTCAACACCACTCCGCTACTCGGGTGCCTGTGTGTGTGCTCGGGCCAAAAGACAAAACAGACATGAATAAATTACATCCTGATACTGCCATTTGTGTTGGCCTTTCTCCTTCATCCTCCCACAGCATCTGTGTGACACACGACATAAGAAGAGTGACTACGATATAAAGGAGGACTGGATGAAGGAGTGTTAAGCTTTTCTGGGTTTAGACTGGAGTGTATGGTGGTTGTGGTGGTGGTGGAGGGATTACAGGTGACTTCCTACGACTGTGGGAGGTGCTGTCTGATAATCTCTCTGGACTGAGGGGGGATCCTGTCTGGAAAACGGACCGAAAACTCCACGATGAGGTCACCGCGCTGCGAGGGGTTCTTGGGGAAAGGCAGGCCTTCCCCTCTGAGTCTCTTCACTGTTCCTGGCTTGATGATGTCATGGCAGGGCAGCGAGATGACACGGTTTTCCAGCGTGGGAATACTAACGGTGCAGCCGCACAATGCCTGGAGAGGAGAGGAGATTGAGAGGGTTAATGTCTTTGGTAGGAATGAAATGCCAAAGCCATGAATATCTCAGTGACTTAATGTTTCCATGAGGTAAAAGCTGCAGTTTATCTTCCCCCAGTACATCATCATAACTTTGTGTGTGTTAATGTGTTTATTTAGCCAGAAAAAGCCTAACTGAGAATAAGGATCTATTTCACATGAGCGTCCTGTGAGAACAAGAGACGGCAAGCGTGTCCTTACAAATGGAATACAGCACTGCAGGGTCTAGAGAGCGGCATTTGGAAAAGGAACATTAGGAAAACATGACTTGGCAGCGGAAAAGTTTTCCTGTCTTTGTGTGTGTGTGTGTGTGTGTGTGTGTGTGTGTGTGTGTGTGTGTGTGTGTGTGTGTGTGTCAGCGGTGGAGGGGCTACACATTGCACAGGGGACTAATTTTAGCATCGGTCTCATAGCCGGGGCTAATGAAGTGAGGCAGGAATCGGCTGAGCTCGTAAATAGTTGGAGGGCTTGTCAGATCCTCACACACATGCACAAGCACACACACACTAAGCCTCACCTCCTTATCACAATGCCTGATGAATCCAGCCAGAGTGCAGCGAGCGCTAAACTAAACACAGAAACTGTGGTTATCACGACTCCACAGGCTTTCCAGTGAGCATCATTCACCAGATTGGCGCTCAATAGGAACAACTATTTAAAGCCACAACTCTGTGAATGAACAACAAACTTTGCTCATATAACACATTTGCAGGCAACTGTTACGAAATCAGTCAATACGCGTAAAAATACAGTCTGTGAATAAATGCCATGAAGGTGTGGAGAAAGAAAGACGGCGATTGTGGATGATTTATAACTCACTTTAAGAGGTTCAGGTCATAGAGGAAGAAAGACAGAAAATCAACGTCATCAGAGTGTTTGGGCTGCTGGCCTGTACTGCTGTCATGCTGTACTGTCAAAAATGACCCAAAAAGTGCTATACTGTGGCGACCTGGACTCTGCTTTTTAATAACTGGTCACAGCGTTTGTTGCCATTTGAGACCTCCCATTAAACCAGGTGCTTCGAGCTAAATGCTAACATGCCCTACAATGACAATGCTGACATGCTCATGTTTAGCAGGTCTGAGTACATTGTTAACACTCATAGTTTAGCATATCTGCTAATTTGCAGTGAATAAAAGGTAGACAGCTGAAACTGAAGAATATGTCTTAGGTATTTCACCATAAACCAAACTAAAGAATGGCACTAGATGAAAAGTAAGGGGATCACTGGGAGTTGTTAATGTTTTGGCCTTTACATGTGCCAATCCATATGTTGATATCTCACAGGATAAATGAAAACTTTAACTTGCTCATGGCCCGATATGCATGGAAAGACAGGGAATCCCCACAGTTATTAGAACTCATCCTCTTTGCAACATATAAACTGGTGACAAATTAAAGGGAAAATCCATTATTAAATGTCTGAATAAGGTGCTGGGCCACCATGTGCTGCCAGAACAGCTTCAAAGCTTCTTGATTCTCCAAGTCTTTGGGCTTTACTGAAGGGATAAACATCAATGTTACAGAAGTTTTTCCCTTATTTAGTATTTGAATGGTGGAGATGGAGCGCACTGTCTAACACACACACATCTCCCATGGATGTTGAATTGGGTTGAGATCTGGTGACTTCAAAAGCCATAGTATATCATTCACATCATTTTCATTAAACTATTCAGTGACCCTTCATGTCCTATGGATGGGAGTGTTGTGATGAAAGTGATGGCCATCCATCATTATAGAAATCATCACAGGAAAAAGGTGATCACTCACAACAATTTTACATTGATTTGCTTTGACCCTTGCCTTTAAGAGGACAAGTGGAGCCGCAGCATGCCAGCAAAATGTCCTCTACAGAATAACAAAGCCACTAGATCCCCTCACGACAGGGGTCAAGCATTCTGTTTCTTCCTTTAATTTGTCATCCATCTGTAGATATTTGCACTACATCTCAAGGGAATCCATTTATTGGTTGTTGAGCTTTTTCAGTCTGGACTAAAGTGGTGCAGTAATCAAAATCGAGTAAGTGGGTTGGATATCAACAGTTGTAGTGTAATGATTTTTCAAGAGGCTGATTAAGATATAATGTAGATTCTGTTTAGGATCGACTTTTGCCGAGGACCTATCTGCTTAACAGTGTCTCCGATCAAATTCATGAAGCTATTAGCTGCTCAAGGTTTCAATAGATATAAAAGCATCAGTTCGATCCTTCCTCTAAGGTTTTTCCAAAACACACCATCCATTTAAATTCAACCAGCCTCTCATGATGTAATGGTGCTTTTGCCTGCATTGGCACATGATTAACCTCTGAGACCCCGTCCATGTCACTTCTCGGCCAATGCTGCATCAGGAGAGTTGGGGGATTTTCTTGTCTGGTCTGGTGTTTTCGTTTTAACAAACAGGGATGTACATGTGGACTGTTGATGTTCGGTCAAGCAGAGCAGCTGCCTCAGAGGACAGACAGAGTTTTCCAGCCATGACATCAGCGTCCTTTCCCCCCCCCACTACATACATTACAGTGATTTAGGCTATGACTGTAATTGGAGACTACTGGCTCATCCTCCTGTTATGAACAGTTCCATTGACTAACACAAGTCTTACACACAGAGATAGGTTGCCATGACACTCGACACACACCGCCAGCTGATCCAAGGGCCCACTGATTGCATAAGCCTCAGCTCAGACAACAAGGCTATAGAAACAAAAACACACACACACACATACACACTTTTTGTGATACTTGTAAGAACACTCTCTAGATTTGCAATCAGTTGCTGTGAACATGTCCTAACCTTAACTACCATTGTTTCAGGCTTAGTTCCGTTTTTGCTGTGAAGATGATGCTAAAAGTGTCTTTACCATCCAGTGTCCTCACAAACAGTGTGGGCTGTCTGCCACTGAGCTTGTCCTGAATGCTGAAATCTAAATTTAACTGAACTGACAGGATTACAACACAATGGCTGCTGAAAAAATGCACGTGCTGCCTCACTTCCAGAGATTCAACATCCTCTATTTTCCCGCTTACAAGAGGCTGAGCTGTAAAAAGCCACCCACTGATCATTTAGAGCCCCAACAGCCACAGTTAGCACATACGTGTCTTTGGATGTGGGTTTTGCTGCTGAACTGAGCAGCAGCAGTGACAGGAGGTAGAAATGCACTGCCACGGTTGACAGAAGCACACTGCAGAGGCATCATCATTGCCATTAAAAGCCTCCTTGTAGATATAGATTGATTTCCAGGAGAAAGCAGCGAGTCGTATTCGCGCTAAGCTCTGTAATTGCTTCTGATTGCTGTCACGGCAACGATGCTGCAGGGCTGAAAGTTGCCTCGAGTGGCGCCTCTCAGGAGCTTGCAGCCTGGTCGAATGAGCTTGGCGGCACCAAACTAAACTGCTCACCAGGGCATGCTTCAGGCGGAAAACAAAACTGAGCAAAAAAAATGGCAGTCGGAATATGAGAAAATAAGGATGTTTGCTTTACGTCTTCACATTCCACCTCTGTGCTTTAGAACGAGCACTTGCAGAGGGTTTCTGCTGATGGAAACAGTCCTCTTGGTTGTATTATCTGCCGGTGCATTGTATAGTCACATCAGCCATCTAGCGTGCAGCATGCATGTGGTGCTGAGTTTTCACTGCAGTATTTAGCATCACATCTTCAGGAAAGCAGAGCAGAGCGGAGCAGTGGAATATGAGCTCTTATTTGCTTTGGATACTGAATCATCTGACCCACTTCCCTAATATTCCCCAGATACCCCCCCACCGCAGCCACATCTCCCTTGCTCTCCCTCATCTCGTCTTCAGCTGCATCAGACTTAAGTCTCTTATCTGGCTGCTGGAAGAGCACAAGGTTTTAGCTGTGGGAGTTCTGCAGTGCAAACTTAATCACTGTGCGGGCTTGATGGAGTACCATCTCCTGCTTAGTGTAACTCAATAAACTCCAATGTGCTCTCATTAACCGGTCTTCATGGGGTCTCTGCGTGCAGCCAGGCACCTTTGTTTTCCACTGCGCTACTTCTGCGGTGATTTGTGCTGCTTTTGGAGAAAAACTGTTCAGACTTGGCTTGAGTTGAGTGCAAACAACTCCCCCCCCCCTCTCCCAACATTAAAGCCTGTGTAATTCACGGACGGAGCAGAGCCGCGCTGGACCCATTGCCCTCGAAGGAGCAGCTAATTAAATGTCCTGCCAGTCACAGCAATAGCAGCCTGGATCGTCACCGCAGTCACACTACAATCCATCTTTAACTGCTTGCAAATGTGCTTGAAGATGCAAGAGTGTGTAAGCTTGCATGTGTGTTTGTGACTGTGTGCAGCTGGATGATTGTGCGGCTGCTTTATGTGTTTATGTGTGTGTGTGTTTTTTTTACAGCAGTGCAGAACAAGTGAGGACGATGGCTTCATGCCGGTCACACAAGGACACCACATTCCCGCTGCTTCTCTCGCACTGCAGCGACAGAGACTCTGTTTTGACTGATCCTGCCCTCCAGCAACGCCCGCACACACTCACGTCTCAGTGTGTCTGATAGGACCACACATCCAAGAAATAAGTCTACCCTTAAATTACAGCCACATCCTGCACAAGTTGAGTGACAAGAGTAATGCGAACAAAAGCAGCAAGAAAAATGGGATGACATTTTTTTTTGATATTCATCTAAAACACCTGCATTCAATTTCTGTCTGGTTTGCTCCACTGGGAATCAAACTCCCAGCCTCAGCAGCATTACCTATTGGTCTACATGCAACAAAGCACTGACTGAAGAGGGATGGAAGAGAAGATAGCAAGACAGAAAAGAGAGAGGTTAGATCAAAAGGGATGGCGCACCTCTTTTAGACTGATCTTGCAGTTATAAATGATATTGGAACCGTCTCTCTTGAAGTGGGCGTGTCCTTTGTCTTTAAGCACAAAGGCTATGTCAGCAGGAATGTTTTCAGGGGTCTCGTCTCCCTCCTTTGGGAAAGTAATCTTGGTCCCCTCTTTCCAGCCCTTCTTGATGATGATGTTAAGGATCTTGTCTTCAGTCCTCATGCTCCGCCCGTCCGGGTTCAGCCTGCGGCGGGTGATCTTCATGCGTTTGGTGCAGCCGTGGAAGATCTCTTCCAGCGAGACCTTCAGCTCGTGGACCACCGGAGGGTCCTGCTGCTTCCGGCTGGTCCCCAGGCGCTCTGATGGTGCGGCCCTCCTCCTGCGGCCCTCCCCTGGGAAGCCATTGTTCATCCCTCCTGGAAAGCCGAACTGTCTCCCAAAATGAGCGAAGGGGTCATCCTCATCCATTTCCATGTCCTGCTCGGCATCGTTGCTGTGGTCGTTGTGGAAGGAGAAGCCGTTGGATCGGCTGTGGCTGCGGTTGGAGCCGAAAAACATGTCGAAGGGGTTGGAACCACCGAAGAAGGAAGCGAAGGTGGCATGTGGGTCCCCGTGGAAAGTGTAGTGGTACGTCGAGCTCCCGGGAGCACCTGAAGAGCTGCTGCCTCCTGTTTTCAAACCTGAGAGGAAAGAGAGAGAGGAACGTGAGACATCACATGCACATGCTCACGCATCAATATGAACTCAGATACCAGACGCAGGACCTCGCTCTGAAAAGACAGCGTGTGGGTAACAGCAGAGAGAAGAGTGGAGCCCATGTGGGCGGGAAAAATCCCACAGCATCACTGATCTTCCAACAGCGATGGTGGAGGAGGAACTCATGAAATACCAGGTCATTCTGTCCAAAACACTCACTCAAATACACACACACCTTTTCAGCAGAGACACATGCACAAAACACCCACAAATGCAAACTACAGCAGTCGCTGCTATTCATATCTGAACCACGTAATGATCTTAAGCCATCTGTCTGTCAGCTAGAACCCACAGATATACACACACTACACGAGCAGCTGAGGTAGACTAGAAGGTATTAGAGCTGGTAAGTGTTGTTGACACCAAAGATAACAATAGACAATCGCACACGTTCCAGCACATAAGCATGAAAACATGGAGGAGACAGCATTATTACTTCAGTGGCTGAAACCCACCAAGATCCTCCACTGTGATATTAGATAGTGAGTCTGTTCCTGAGCTATTCCAATAACAGCTTAATCCATCATAACGCCTGTTTAACAAAGCTTCACTGCCTGCACTCTCTGACCTCTTTCACTCAGTGATCCACACAGAGACATGATCAAACCCAGATATTAACCCCCTACTCACCTTCCTCTCCCAGCTGATCGTAGACTACCCTCTTCTTGGGGTCGCTTAGTACCTCGTAGGCCTCTGCGATCTCCTTGAACTTCTCCTCTGCGTTGGCGTCCTTGTTCTTATCAGGGTGGAAGCGCAGTGCCATGCGGCGGTAGGCCTTCTTGATCTCCTCCTCATTGGAGCCCTTGGGGATGCCCAAGATCTTGTAGTAGTCCTTCCCCATAGCTGAATCCCTGGACTGTGACCCCCCTTTTGTTAAGCTCAGGCCGTGTCAGTCACTGGTGAGACAGAAGGAAACTGTGAGAGTCTTTTAATACTCCTCTGGGGCTCATACTGCCCAGAGCTGGACACTATATCTGACCTGGCAAAGGTGCAAAGAGCTCTCCTTCAGGGTTTTACTGTGAAGTCTTAAGAGTTGGGAACACAGAGTGCTGGTTTCACCAACTGTTGCTATGGGGATTGTGGTTGGTGATGTAGAGTCAGGTGGAGAGTCTAGGAATCCCCTTCATCTGTTCTATCAGGGGACTTCTCCCAATAATTAACTCAGCCTGACAGGTATGGAGGACACTCTGGATATTACACCTTTATCATGAAATGTTACATGATCCATCCACATAACTACAGATCACACAGATGATCTGCATCCACCTCTGCTGTGTTTCACCAGCTGGGCAGAGAAAACAGGAGAAACACTGCGGTGCTTCCGAGCAAGACTCGGTGATCTCCGGGTTTGACCAAGAAGCGCACAGAAGGCGAAGAAAAAAAAGCTAGTGACATTTATAACATTGTAACAAAGAGACACCGCTCCCTTCTGCAACATAGAACAAGAAAAATCTACAATTTACACCCAATTTATGCCATAATTCCCACCAACCACTGGGTTATTCCGACTCACACTCGAGGCACTGTATCCCACACAATGTAAGCCAAACATGAGTGGCAGAAAACCAGGCTCACAAACATCAGTGCGAGAATGAAAATGACGAGAAATGGAGGAGAATCCTACCAGAAAAAAAAGCTGTGCAGTGAACAGGGATTCAGATCACCATGGTCCGGCTGCTCTCTCGGTCTCTCTCCGTGTCTGTTGTCTCCCCCTCAGCCCTGCTGCTGTCTCTGCTGCCGCCCCGGCACTGTGGGTCCTTATAAATTGACGTCAGGACGCCGGGAGGATCACAGGCTCGGAAATAACCGGTGACCAAACACTGAGGTGCACTGACGCTTCACTGGAAAACCTCGGACAACTGCCCGCACCATAAACCTATATATCCGAACCTACATCACCGCAGCTGGTTATTTTAGGAGAGAGCAAATAAAAAAAGAGGGGGGGGGGGGGGTTTACTGTCATCACTGTTTGGTTTAAATATGGAGAGAAACAAATCCAAAAAAAGTTGATCGTTTTTGCTTCAGCTACATCAGTCAATTAACTTATTTGGTGCGTAATGTCAATATTACGCACTGTAATGTTAATTTTACGCACCATAATGTTAATAATACGCACCAAAGTAAAGGTCTCCACGATGTTGATCTTTCCTGGTTTGACCTGTACAAGATCAAATCTGCACCATTTCACAAAAAAGAAGAAGCCTAAATGGATTTTCTTACCGAGCCTGCTCCTATCCTTATTGTGTCCGATCCTGGTCCGGTGTCTGAAAGCCTGGAGAGCAGAGCCAGTCCTCTCTGTCAGCCAGCAGCCAGCAGAGCTCTTTGTTCACAAACACACTGAGTTGCATTTAGAATGCAGGTATAAGTGGAGAATTTGCTGTCCAGTATCACAAGAGTGGCTGAGGTGTTTCACTGTGCAGGGAGACACAGTCATATTAGGAGAGAGAGAGAGAGAGAGAGAGAGAGAGAGAGAGAGAGAGAGAGAGAGAGAGAATCCTGACAGCCGGATAAAAAACTGTGTGTGTCGTGCAGTCGTGCCTGGATTGAGTCGGTATAAACACCGCTGAGTCATGTGATGACTCCACACACACACACACACACACACACACGCATTTTCATCTTCTATCTTTGTAAATAACGAACTTCTATTCAGAGTCACATCCTACATTCACAGCATCAAAATCCAAACTATAAACCAGAACTTTAAGGATTTTCTTCATTCTAAACTCTCACAGTCCCCTGAAAAACTACCAGGCACTTAACCCCAACTTTAAAGTCTTGACCTTAAAACTACACCACACCCCACCGACATGTCCAGCAGTAACCCCAAGATCAAAGCTAGAGATGCTGTGTTTTAACCCCAACATGACCCCAAAATAACCCAAGTAACTCCAAACCTTGGAGCCAACGGAGGACCTCACATTAAAAAGCTTCACACCAGGTTTGCTGTTTGTTTTCACAAATCATTTTAAGGATATTCTCACAAAATTAGTGCAACATGAAAGATCTACTTTAGTTGTGCATGTTCCCAAACAAACATTAAAGTCCCTCTCTAATCTTTGATTAAACCCCTAAAAACTCATCTTAGTGCATTAAAGTTTCATATTTGGAAGTCTTATTCAATGAAAATATCTATTTTTGCCTCAAAATGGCTTAGATGAAACTCTGCACTGTTGCTTCTTTGTGTAAGTGTGTGAATCTATGTAGATGATGCTGCTTTTCTGCAGCTTGAGCACACCAGCTCACTTACAACTCTGCTCAAGCACCATTAAAACTATACTATGCCACACTATAACAAGTTGTAATATTTGAGTAAATCAGTCATACATGTTCAAACCAGAAACCTGATTAAAAAAATAGAATAAAATCCCCAAATTGCAAGTCGACCAAATTGGTTCTGTAGTGTGAAACCTTGGAGATCTGAATCAGTGTCTTAGTGATTTCATTGGTGTTCTGCAGTTTGAAGGGGAAATGCTCAGCTATGGTGCTGACTGCTTATTTCACTCATGATCTAGCATACAAAAAAGACCATATGGAAAAGTTAACAAGGTAAAAACCTTGTCTTTCACCAGAGGGGAGCTTAAAAGTTGAAATATTCCAAACCAGCTGACACATAAATATGGAGCTATCGGTCCCCCTGGAGATCTGAGGTCGGGGGGCAGTTGCCCACTTTGACTGGTAACCCAGCCTTGTTCTGCCTCTGATTTAAAATAAATACTACTGCTCAACCTAATACTTTCAACAGGAACCCCTACATCATCAGTCCCACTATCCAGAGATAAACCACAATTATCCTGTCCAACTAAATATCCTCTCACTGGAGGTTTTTATTTGCTGTCACTGTAGAGAGATTTGTTTCCTGCAACAAACTAACACACTAAATCCTGAAGGCCAAACATTCCTCCCTGACTTCACCACCGCTCTCCGTCTAGAGCAGATCAACAAGCAGCCTACCCGGCTTTCAAAAAATCACATGTATTACAACACCGGCGGAGGTCTGAGTCATTATTGATGACTTTTACCGTTAAGTGCACAGGAAGGTACACTCAGCAGGGTGAAGCGCTTCTCTGCCTGGCCCATCCAAAATGGAGAGAGAGAGAGAGAATGACAGAGAAATAAAGACTTATTTGAGTCATCGCTCCCCACCGTACTGGCGAGGAGGTGCGAGAAAAGGTGGGTGTCTCAATGGAGGAGTCTGTCTGTCACACGCAAATATACACACTTGCATGTATTCACACACACTTAGCATTCAGAACAATGCAATCACGAAGTGGACTCCCTGTGCTGTATAGCTGTGCAGGGCTATAGAAAGGAACATTCCTGAGTCCGGCTGAGAGTGTGTGTTTTGCCAGTGCAGCTGTCCCAGAAGAGCAACTGGTTATCAGTGAGTGTTATTCATGCTGGGGCCTTGGCTCAGCTGGTGACAGACACAGAAACATGCTGAAATGCACTGTGGGAAACATCCGGTTAAAGTGAGATCTGAAATCAGCATCTGCCAGTGCCAAGTCAACACATGTTATACAATCAACTATTCTTACTCATTACTGCCAGAGGTTCTTGCATAACTGGTCATCTCTCTGAGAACAGCATCACATCTCTGCAGTTGTTTGTTTTATGTCTGGATCCTAACAGCCAACTGATGGGAGCTCATCCACGTGCTGCTCTGGTGCTGAGTGTGCACCGGAACAGCCCAGGAACAACTAGACCTAACCTGATGCTGGGTTTCCATGGTGACACAGGAATCTGCCAGACAGTGATGTGTCTGCCAAGAATACTGTCTCAGCAACGGGCCCTCTGAGCACGTGCATAATGTATGCAGTAAATGTGTGTGAAACAAGGGATGAGTTTGAGAGGAGATATCCTATGAGGCCACATTTGTCTGAGATCAAACTGAAACATAAATACAGTCTACTTCTGTGCGCTCCACCACCTGAGCTGAGAGACGGGAGAACAGAAGGTCGATTAAGCGGCAGGAGACAACAGACGAGGGGCTCACAGAACACAGCGGAGGCCTTTTTTGAGAGCGAAGAGGAGGCAGCTATGAGTGTCTGTATGCATCTCCCACCTCCCCTCCTTCTCCTTCCTCTCTCAGCCTCAGAACACCCAGTCCTTTCCACCTCCTCTCTCACTTCTACCCTTCCTGTAACCATAGATACCACTGTTGCCTGAAGAGAGGTTTTCTCCCAGACAGACGTGGTGGTGTCAGATGAGGATGCTGGGTGTATGCATGCGCACATGCACACAAAGGCACACAGCTCAATTTACAGACGCCCTCCTGAGTAATCTTTGTTAGTGTTTCTTTTTTTGTGTGGAACATGTACTGTTCCTTCACACAGACAGAGAACAACAGAATGCGGATGCCAGTCAAATCACTCCACAGCAAGGCTGGTCATCTTAGATAAGGAAGCTGTATTATCAGTCTGACCATCTGCACCAATATGCATAGGACAACTCAGATGTAACACCAGTTTGTTGTGTTGTTGAGGCTGCAATGTGTTGTGCCTCTAATTACTGTCTGGATCTCTTTGACTTTCTCTCTAATTCCTTTCAATTCAATTCAGCATCTCACTTAGATGTGTCTCCAGCGACCAGTCCTGGGAGCTGAGATCAGCCTTTGTGCTCTCAGAGGCTTCATGTAATACATATGGTCCCAGATTACTGTGTTAAACTGATAAATACCAGCTGTGAGACATTCAGTTCCCTTTATTGTGCAGTCTGGCTCTGTAGCTCCTCTCCTGCAGCAGCCCTCCAGACCCATTCCTGATCAGTGACTCATAAAAAAGAAATGCTTTTGACATTAACAGTCACCACATAACACCGGCAATAAGGCGAGCTTCAGGCTGCTGAAGTGCAGCCGATTATTGAGACGGCACAGAGCAACAAAAGTGTTGAACTGACAAGGGTAATTAAAATGTGAAAACTGTTTCGAATGTACAGTAAGTTCAATTTAAAATCTGCCTTTTATCCTCAAACGACTGTCCAGATATGTACTGGCTTCAACAGCATCTCATCCCTGCTGTTTGAGTTATACCAGCAGCACAAGCAATTTGAATTACTACTTTATAAGGAAGCCAAGTGTTGTGGCACAGAAGTGGTATTTTGTGTGTCTTTTCGTGTGTGTGTGTGTTATATCAGACTGCAGTTTTTGTACTTAACAGAGAATGATGAAACAAGCAGAGCACATGGTCAAGAAGGTTTAAGTAGCTGAGCAGATGAAAATAACATCTCTTTGGCAGAAACAAGGAAAGCACTTTTGGCCGGACATGAAAATAATACTGGCAAATGTTCTGTTACTAAACATGATCACTTCATACAGGCATCCACTGAATTCATCTGTATGTGTACAGTACCCAAGATTGGCAGATTTCAGATTGTAGCTTGTAGCTAGATGCAAGCATCAACAGCAAAAAGAGTTGTAGCAGGCAACGACCCCCATCTACCAGCTTTCCTGGTATGATCCCCCGCCCCATTTTAAGAAGGTACTACTAAACTTATAGGCCTATTAGATCTGTCCTTCAACTTCCTCCAAGTAATCTGTGGACCCTTCAGCTTTTTTCTGTTAGATTCCATACACAGGTGTGAAACTCGCACCTAAAGCCCAGCGCTGAATTCTGCTTCATGAATTCTGCTTCAATAAATATATGCAACAACCTCTTAAAACAAGAATAGAACAGATAGTGTTGAAAACCAACAGGCAAGTTATGCAAACAGCAACAAGGCATAAACATGAAAGAAAGTAAAGTGCTAAAATATGTCAGAGATTAGCACATAAGATTGCTCATACTGCTGACTAATTTTATGATCCTTCGTTGTACGTTATCAGCCAAAAGTTATTTTTCGTAAATGCACCATGTCAGTGTCTGTCACACAAAGTCCTCACTGGTGAGACATGTAGCTCTTGCTGATTATTTTGTAACAAAGGCAGTTCAGTACCAGTGTTACTACTTGAATCCTTTGTGCTCCAGTAAGATTTTGTCTGCGCAGAAGTTTATTGTCACTATACGAGCCACACAAGTGTAGCCTCCAGCATCTGCCAGGCTAAGTCACGGTTAACGGATAATGTGCAGGTATCTGAGGTCGGGGTATAGAAGGTTGGCCAGCAGGGCCAGCAGTCGGGGTCCATCCTTGAGACAGTGTCCTGGGTAGCGGATGAACTGGACAGCCTTATTCACAGAGTCCTCTAACTCGGTGTACTGCTTATTGCTGGGCATGGCCTCCAACATCCCCAATGTCTGCATCCACAGGGAAAAACAAACAAGAAATCCAAGTTATTTTTAGGAGATAATTGCAGACTAGAAAATGAAAACACTGCAGTTTTTTTGCATACTTGCTGTGCTTTTGCAGAGAGCTGCAAGTCACTGGTGGGTTGGAGTCGAAGCTCAGTCTCTGATGACACCTGGATGGACAAGAATGCTGCCAGACTCCGCACCACCACCCTGAACCTACATGTACATTAGACACGCATTAACAGCTGGTTTATCAACAGTGACAAATGACTATTTTACTCTGTCTGGACTACAGGTGCTTAGATTTGCTAATAAAATGCATGTGGACTTACCTATTAGAAACAGGAGAGCGCTTCCCAAAGCCTATTGCACCTAGCAGCCCAGAGTTCAGTCTTTCCTCTCCCAGCTGAAGCAGCCTGGTTTGTAACCTCATCAGACCCATGACAACTCCCAACACTTCAGTCTGGCTTGCCTGCGGCTGCAGCTGCTCCGCTGAGAGTTTAAGTGCTTTGTGCCACCAAAGGAAGAGCTTGGCTTCATCACTGGGACCGCTACACACAAAGAAAAACCTCCACATCATTATGTATAATATTCCTGCAGCTTATAGCACAAAAGCTAACATTCAAAATGGACTTTTAAAAAGCAACTAAATGAGAGACTGAGGAGTTCGAACCTGGGGAAGACCTGAGCAGTCCATGTGTTGATTAGAGCCAGAGTCCTCCTCTCATTGGCTGCTGTGTATTCAGTGTTGAGGCGCTGCAGGATGAAGGCATAGAGCGTCAGGAAGCTGCCTCCTGACTGGCTCTCAGAGAGGAAGTCATCCACTGTGAGCTCAGGCACCTGCAGCGATGCCAACACAGGACCCCAACCTACAGACTCCTCCTCAGCTGAAGTACAAACACAGAGAAGGGAAAACATTTGTGAATCATTTATATCACATTAAACCTCTAGTCTAAAGGGAGAAAGATACCGGACTAAACCACCTTTTTGAGAGACTGGTATCTTGGCCAACTTAAAACTGGCAGTAGAAAAATCAGACAAGAACTCTGGACATAAAAGTCTATCTTCTGTACCAGAAGTGAAGCCTATATGCAGCACTGATTTAAATGAAATGTCAAAAAACACCTTTAACTGTTACTTTTCTTACCATGGTTGAAGTATGCTGTAATACACGCCTCCATGATGCGTGTCATGTGTCGCACTGAGGCAAGACAACGGGAGCAGGCCGTGAGGAGAGGGAGAATAGGGAAGCCCCTCCCCTTCCTGTCCAGCCAGGTAATGACGTGAGCAGCAAGTGCCTCGCCTGTTGAGACGCCCACTCCATTGAGCAAAGCCAAAGCATCACTGAAGAGACTGCAGAAGGCCATGTGCCTCTGCTCCAAACCCACCTCTGTACAGGAAGAAAGAGAAACAACTGAGGTGATAAATGAATTTGTTGCTGATGACGAGTAATGTTGATGAGGAAGGCTGCAAAGACAATTCACCTGGTGGGTTGAATGTGATGACGCTCTCCAGAAGTGTCTCCAGCTGAGCCTCAAGGCTGTTGAGAGTGATGCCGCCTCCTTGTTCCAGAGTCACCAGTGACTGCACACACCAGCACACATACGCTCCGGCCTTCAGCGTCTCCTCCTGACGGATAAAAGTAACAGAGATTCTAGTTTTCTGAGGGTTTATACGAGTTAATGCTACACAGACGTAGATACATAAATATATATACTACAGTCCTAGACATGTTGTACACGATAAAAGATATTCTAAGTATGTCTCTTGAAACTCAGTATTTTTATTGTAGCCCTATAATACAACTGGTTTATTCAAATACTTTTAGTGCAAGCATTATATCATTTATAATTTCCTACTGGGTGGTGAAGCTCATCCTTTCTAACAATAGATCTCTCAACTAAAGAGGAAATGGCTGCCAAACCTTACTGAAAGGGTAAATATGTCAACTTTGCCAAACAAAGACACGCTTTTCTGATATTGACATTTCATATTTGATGTTGAATGCATCAAATTTCCACAGATTTTGTATATTTTTTCCATATTTAGCCCATAATATTTGACAGCACAGCTTCAAGAGGAAACACTGTTGGATCTTGAAGCAGAACTGTGCAGAGGACAGACTGGAGGATTGTGTAGATCTTGCCAGTATTTGTGATCTTTGGAACAATCTCAGTTGGTGTATAAAATGTCCTACTACTTCTCTAAATCTACAACAACCACAAGTGTTACATTAATGTAATTTGGCAAAGTGATACAGAACTGGCAAAGTAAACTGAATTGTTTAAGTCTAAATTTAGCGTGGCTCTTTCAAGCCTCCCACTTTCTCACAAGATGTGCCTGCCTGGGGCACTGAAGATGCAGATATTAGAGATTCATGAGTTCTTATATTCTCCAACATAAAGGCTACTCTGTATAATATACCTGCTCTGACAGTCATACTCAGCAATTTCCAGTCACCGTTTTAACTGACTCATAAAATATCAATTGTAAGTTGCTAAAACAGTTAATATATTTATGCACTTATAGAAACATTTATTATCCAGTTTACAAAAATTCCTGACTTTCTGTACATGTCTGAACATAACTTGGAGCTTTTAATATTGAACCAGAAGTAGGGAGGCTCTTGGATAAATTTTTAAGCTTCAAACCTCAACTGGGTTTCCCAGTGCTATATCGAGTACTCACCTGGTGTGGAGTTTCATTAGGGCGTGGGTGGAGCCCAGCAGCACTACGCAGTGATTTCAGCAGCAGCTGAGGGGCAGAATCAGCACTGAGCAGCAAAGAGGAAGGATAGTGCGTGCTAACATATCCCAGAATGCTCTGGTATGAGGACAAGTCCAGTTGGTGCCAGGGCAGAGAGGTGGACTGAACCAGCAGACTGAGCAGAGGGGAGTCCTGGAGGTTGAGGAGGAAAAATAACGAAGAAAGAATGAAATAGGGGTAACAGGTCTGACCCTGACGTGATACAGAAATAGCCTCGACTCACCTGTTGAGTCAGAAGCTGTTCCTCCTTTGCCAGAAAAACAAGCATGTATAGTAGATAGACCAACATGGTGTGTGACTCCTTCTGCACGCCCATGTCTGGTAGAGTTGGGTATGTTGTAGAGCTCGGAGGTGTTTGTAAGTGGTCACTTAGGACACTGACCCAGTTCACTTCACACAACACATCTCCCATAAAGAGGAAGCAGCTCTTCGGACTTCCTCGCTCCACCTGTGGGCACAGAAAGGCAAGAAAATTAACAAAATAAGAAATTATCTATAATGTCGAAACACAATGTCAAACACCACAAACAAATCAAACCTTTCTGGATGTCAAAGGACCACACCTGAAATATATATGTTTGACTTATATTTGATGTAAGATGCACATTTATGTCATTTATGTCTAAATTTATGGATAATCCCAGTCATCTTGAAATGAGTCACAGTATCCTAAATACCAGCCCACTGACATAAAGTAAAAACAGGGAATGACAGATATCCTGCAAACTGTTGAAGAAAAGAGAAATTCCTATGAAGGATTAAAAAAAATTCCAGTAGTCATTTTTGAAATAAGGTTTTAGAAAAATGAAATGGCCAGGTCGTTTGCTATGTCTCCTTACCTCTTCCTACCACAACTTCTAGTGCTCTACTTCATTTCATTTTTTCATCTGCTTATTCAGGGAAAAGCAAACACGACCATCAGTCTATAAATTTGATTTTGTGTTATAATTATTATGAATTCAAGTATATTATTTTGGTTGATGTGTGTCTTGAGAAACAGCCTTTTTCCAGGAACAGTGTGTTGAAACTGTAATTAGGGGAACTAAGGCTAATAATAGAAGCCGGGGCCAAGGATGAAGGTCTCAGATTAACAAGCTCCCCTGTGACACACATGTCTAGATCAGCATGTCGGGGGTCAGAGGGGGGTTGGGAGTCAGAAGGCCGAGTATCTCACATTGAAGAGCTGCTGCATGAGCTGAGTGTCGGGGTGCAGGTGTCTCCAGGGCAGGCTGCGGAGGTGTGTGTGGTACAAGTACAGCAGGTACTCAGGTGTTCGGGGAGAGGTGCAGCTCTCACAGTACTGCATCAAACACAGCCACAGAGCGCCTCTCTGACCAGGGAGCAGGCGATCTATAACATACACAAGCACAGCAAAGTTAAACAGATCCATTATTATCTATGCAAAGATTACCAACACTGAAACAGTCACTCATGTGTGAATCCTGGACAGCTGAGAACTTACCTCTGAATTTGTGGTGAAGTGTGTCAGTGAGCTGAGCATACAAACTAACCAAACTTCCTGCTGCACTCGCATCTGTCTCCAGCCAGGGGTAACACTTGACATTGCTGAAATGAAGAGACACCGTTATTGGCATTTTCTATTTTCTTTGTTTGTCCTTTTTTATTTTCTTCACCCTGTAAAGTGCGAAACTGCTCTTCACCATTATCGATCAGGAGTGCAATCTTTATTGACTTTCTTGTGTCAGGGCAGACTTACAAGCACAGCTTAAAAGTTAACAAGTAATCCAGTGTTTTCTCCGTGAGCAGTGTCGTGTTTGTGCCTTATTTTGTGTAATGTATAGTGTTCTTTAGAGATTTATAAAGTCTCACTCTTGGTTCTTCAGTCAATACAAAATCTACCACTAGACAGGCCTCTGCTATCGACTTGCAAAAAGAAACAAAGATGAAATATAAAAAGAAAAGGAAAATCTGGAGTCTGCTCTGTTTCTAATCACATCTGTTTCAGATCTGCCTCACTGACAACAGCTCTCTTTTACCCAAAATCAATTGCTAACTGAAAGCTGAAGTTGCATCACACTTACCCGCCCTCACCAGTGTCCAAAGGAAAGATCCATGCCTTAAATAACTTCACAATCTTACAGTGCAGGTCCTGCAGAGCTGTGAGAGTGCAAGACACATTTCTTTTTAATAATGACAGATAATTAATGAAACGCACAAAACTAAAGGTTGGCATTTGCAAATGATCACCACCCTTCAGGTATGCTGACAATCCACAGTTACCTTTCATTACTTTGCTGCTGCCCACCGACTCTCTGGCGCAGCTGCTGAGCTGTGCGTTGATTAGACAACCAACCAAATGGTCCCAGAAGGAAACAACCTCATTGATGTATGGAGTCCAGGCAGAGTAGAGGCCAAAGCTGCGGAGGTCTGGCTTGCTGAGACGACTTCGTAAGAAGTAATCGCTCAGCCAAACGACTGTTTCATCCACCTGTTAGAAACCAATAAAATATCACAGCATTGTTTGCTTAAAAACAAATGTTTAAGCATCGTACAATTCTATGAGACACATAGGTCAGCATTTTACAAGCGCCTATAGAATTAAATCGAATAAAACTGAGCTGAACTGTATTGAACTGAACTTCTGCTCCCGTTTAACCTGCAAAGCATTAGCTATTATCAGACAAGGAGGTTTGAGTTTACTAACAGCACTACTATTAGGTACCTGCTGAGGAGAGAGGCTGATGGAGGATCTGTAGGAGGATACTGGGGGTCCGACAGCACGGCCGGGAACATCAGCAGTGCAGGCGGGTTGCTCAGCTTTGCTCTTGGTGCTGCGGGATGGAGGTAAGCACCCCAGCACTCGCAGAGTCACTTTCCAGCACTCTGGACTCAGCAACTGGTCTGATGAGCCTGGAGAGGTTAAAAATGCTTTTGTTGAAGCTGAACTTCCAAACTCAGTAGTTGAGTTCTTTAACGAATGATAGCATTTGTAGTTCCATTTGGAGTCATCTCATCTTATTAAAAAACATATTCTGTCTTCATGAATCACTCAACAGATGCACACTTTAAACTCAGGTTTGATTCTCCAGATTCAGAATCAGAATCAGAAGGATTTATTCCCAAGTAGTTTTTCACAAACAAGGAATTTGACAAGGTGTTTTAGTGCAGTGAAACAGTGACATATAGTTAAAAAGCATTGCCATCATTGATGGAATGATTCAACTAACTTCAGCTCCGTTTATTAATCAGTTTAATCTTTTGTTGGTGGAAAGATGAGTGGGAGGCATTCTTGAGAGGGATGAATGTGTATTCTCTGAATCACTTGAATGGGGAACAAGAAAACTTTTCTCTTTTTGAAAAGTGCATTACCAGGATGTGCCTAACATAGCAATTACGAAATGAAAAAATGCTGTTTAACGTGACACACAAGACTCTCAAGTGTTTTTGCATTTTTGGATGGAATGTACACTGTATTTTATGACATTCACTCCTCAATCAACTCAAAAATTTGTGCAACGCTTTGAAGAGTAGTTGGTACAGGCTGACTTTAAGAGGCACCAGTAGCCCAATATGAGCAGTCTAGAGTAAAAAACAGCTATTTGATGATTTGAAGGAGTAAACGATTCTACATTTATTGCACTATGACAGATTATTTGAGCAAACTTACTTGTCATCAGCAGACGTAGGCAATCACTGTAATGGTCAGGGAAATGGTGGCGTAAAAGCCAGGTCCAGTGTTTGGTGAAAAGGTGAAAAGGCGTGAGAAGTTCAGGCTCGGGGTCTCGGCCGCAGACACAGAGAGCTCCATGAACCAACTCCAGTAAGCGGGTTCGCTCCGAAAACACAGGATGAGCTTCATTCAGCCACTGGGACAAATCAAACTACAGGGGGAGATATGGCAGAATTATATGCTTTAACTGGAATGATAATAATGCACTGTATACATCAACATTTTATTGTTGTATCTGTACTAACCTTAGTGAGCAGCATAAAAATGACATCAGCACTGTCAAGGTGCAGGGACGTCACTACGTCTTGGTAGAGGAAGACGAGCTGATTGGGTGCAGCGTTGGGGGTGAAGAAGGGAGAGATGAGAGGGCAAAGGCGCCTCTGCTCCAGGATGGTCTTCAGGACACGACCACATTCTTCTGCGTTTCCCTGGATAAACACCTGCACACACAAAATTACAATAGAGTTTAGTTCATATACCTATTTTAGTTTAGTAACTATAATTAGGGACAAAACCTGCTGCTTTTACAAGTTCTGCAAACTGCACTGTATATAGTAATTTTATTATTATGACCAAAACACCAAGTTGGAGATATTTCTTTGGCACTATAGAGGGACCAGGCTCCTGAGAAGCATCCTTACACAGCCAGAGTGTGTTTCTATTTGTGTAGTCTAAACAAACATAACAACAGTTATTGTAAATCTTACTGGTTTATACAAAGTGTGTATGTTTGTTACAGTGTGTGCGCACCTGCCCCAGTATTTCCACACATGAGGAGAGGTACTGTCGTGTTGGGGGGTGTCGCAGTGTGTCCTCACACACAAAGGAGACCACCGTGTAAAAGGCTGACACACCAACTTGCTGCACCGCCAGAGATTTCTGTGCTTTGTGCATATTCACAAGAGCCCTGCAGATGCAAAACACAGTGTATACAGTAGTCAAAACATCACCATCTGAAATAAATATAAGTTCCTTTAAAATATGTCATGTATGCAGTGCCAGTGGTTACAATATAAATCATGAATTATCTGTCTTGACAGAATAAGATCTGTGTGCACTAACGTGATGAAGTTCTCAGTGTGGACAGCAGCCTGGGCCAGGATTTGTGGTGGAGGAGCCATAGCATCTGTTTGAAGCTTCTTGATGTCTCTTCGCAGGGATGTTATCTGAGTCTGCACCGCCTCCTGCCTCTGGACACGCTCACACTACACAGTAACACACACACACACACACACTGATAAACAAATCATGACAAAGTGGTACCTTAAAATGTGGCTAGCGTGCAGTGCGAGTGGCCGTACTGTGACAGTGATGTTTGCGGGCCCCTGACAGGGCTGCCCTCCCTTCCCTTTACACTCCAGGGCCATGCTGACTTGCTCTGGTCGGTTCTTAAACAGAAGAGGGAGGCTCTCCAGCAGCTCCTGCTCCATCGCCACCTGCTGTGCTTCACGTGCCACTGCAATCCTGACAACGAAATGAAATATTCGGGAATCAGCATGTCACTTTACATGCATTTCAATGTGGGTATGTCACTGATGATAAGAAAATGATTTAACACTATATGATATACCTGGCCTGGTCTTGCAAAATGCTGAGGTCCTGCTGTAACAATTCAGTAGCAGCTTTGCAGTCAGTGAGACAGGTGGTAGGGACCTCAGCCACTGGAGCTTTGTGCTGCTGCAGCTCAGGAGGTGGACGAGGAACTGGATGCTTCTGCAGGTTGGACATGATCCGCTCCCGTGCTGAATATGGAGATACACAGAGAACAACATCAAACACAGCTCTTCTTACAGTCATGTTTTTAATCTACAGTCCCTTACAAATAGATATTCGAACTAAGATAAACTTTAAAATAAACTAATTGTTATGAAAAAATATACAGCTGCAAGCAACAAGAGAATAGACCCTTTCCACAACAGACATTCTGACATGTCATAGCACATGTGTATCAAAGATGACAGGATTAGACTTTGGGGAGGACCAGCTGCTGTGCATGCTGGTTTACTGTCAGGCTTTACTGGGACACTTGCTGTTCAGAAGATCTAAAGCACAGAACATACCTTTTGCTCAAAAACTATGAAAGCTGTCACATACATGAACTACTTCCATAATTATGTACTTTTCTGTATTCATCGCCAGCTCTTACTGGGAAAAATGATTCAAAGGAAAGTTAATTCTCATTTGATTCAGTGGTAGCATCAATTTCTTAGAAAAAAAAAGAACAAATAGTTACAAATAGTGAAAATCAACCATCAGATTCAGCTACATTGTTACAAACTCAGGAGCACTACAGGGTTGCGCAACTTACACCTACTCTGCAACCGACTGTCAAACTGATATTTCAGATACATTCATATTGAAGTTTTAAGATGACACTAAACTGCTGTCTTTGTAAGGTGCTGAAGATGATCCTAAAATTCATCAATATTGTACACAGAGTAGTGGATGGGTATGCAAAGAATTCACTTATCAATCCGAAGACAACACAAGAAAGAATTTTTGAAGAGATAAAACTTGCATCCTCCAGTAGTTACGCTCCATAACACACCAATTTAAGAAGTCTGCTCCTATAAATATTAGGAATCGATCTTGGTGCTGCTTTGTTGTGAAGTGCACACACAGACTATATGTGAAACAAGGCTCAACGGCGCATTTATTTTCCCAGGACACTAAGATCATTTGTAGCAAACAAACGGATCCTGTTATCGTTTTAAAATCAATAAAACAGAGTGCTGTGCATGAAGGAATCAGCGCATGGCACAGTTGTCTCACCACTAGTTTGACTGCTATCTATCTGTTCAAAGCTTGTGATTCAAACGCCTCAGTAGAGTTTTCAAGCTTTATGCTACAAGAATTGTTGTCTCTGGCAGGTAGTACTACGCGCAGCTTCTCTTACATTTTAGACAATATCAGCTTTTGACATCAAAAAAGCTGTAGAATCCCACACACTCCACTGAACAGACTGCAGAACTCTTTTGTAGCTCAGCATGTCAAACACTTAAATCAGAGTTAAAGAAAGTAGGCCTCACGGTTCCTTTGTAGACTGAAGGGATTAAATCGATCTTATTTGTAATGTCTGATGTAATATGTGTTGTTGTATTTGTTTGTTGTGTTGTTGTTACTTATGTTAAATACAGTATGTCTTGACAAATTTCAGAAGATTATTCTGACAATAAAGTGGCATCATATCAAATTTGTAGTCATCCCTCAACACTACAAAATTGTCCACCTCTTCATTTGCCACCACATGTCTACTGTAACTGACCTCTCTGTGATCTCTTGGATGTAAAGTAACAACTTTAATTCCATACCATTGTTGAGGCTGGTATAGTCAGTGAATCCAGGGTTTTGGGTCTGAAGGAAAGTTGGCTCACTCTGCACCTTCTCCCAAAGAGACAAAACCTCCCTCTCATCATACTGCAGACGCTCATGGTCCACATACTCCAGCCACAGTTCCTACATCAAAACATGACAAAACAAACTGAAACCTAGGAGCTATACGCTATGCTAACCTGTTATGACACCTTTTTAAATTCTAATATACAAACATACACAAAAAAAAGAAAAACCCACCTGTTGCCGCTGCATGACCTGTGCCAGTCTGTGTGGTTCATACTCTGGAGGAAGAGAAGGAAGGTACACTTCCTGCTTCTGCAGAGTCTCATCGTCTAACCACACAGCAAATACACCAAACAACCTGCAGACAACCAGTTAGCAGAAGACTGAGAGCCTGTAAACACACTAATAGCTGCTGCTACTCTTCAAACAACTGTAAAGAATGTTTCTAAATGCACAAGTTCAGCATCAGCGACCTACCTGACTAGCTCTGTGTGTAGCTGAGGAGAGGTGAGGTAAGGTGGTCGGGTATTGTTGGGGCTTTCGTCGCTCTGGGTGTCTGATGACGGCGTGTGTGGTGGCGGCACCCTGAGGGCCTGGCTGGCAGTGTGGTGGAAGTCAGACACTTCTTGTATCCTCTGCCTCAGATCTCTGAGTAAAGCAATCTGAGAAGAGGCCTGGAAGAACCTTCGGCCAATACATCCCCCTGCAGCCAGCCTGTTGGCCAACACACATACACAGACAGAAATACATGGATACTGTCTATTTCCTGGTTTCTCTGGCTATGGATAATAACATATGAGTGTGCAACATACCCATACTCAGGTCCAGGCTGTCTGAGGTAGAGCTGTAGGAACTTCTGCCAGATGAGGGGAAGGAGAGGGTGGTCTGGGGGTGTGACTACGGCCTGACACGCCCAGCGGTACACTTGTAGCCGCTGCAGAGATGGTGCTACCGGCAACTTCAGCCTCTGCTGCACCTTCTGGCTCAGACACAGAAACACTGTTAACACCATCTACATACAACTCTGTTCAATCATGGACCAGCAGTAGATCAGACTACTCAACACTCACTACTATATCTCTGCTATTTGATTTTGCAAACAGTCTGTATTCAAAACTGTATGTATTCAGGTATTTATATAATTTCTGGACATATAATTTGCACACTGTATATTTTCTATGCTGTATACTCTGTCTGTCTGTCTGTCTGTCTGTCACAGTGTTGCAGATATTATGCAGAACTTGTGTGTTTGTTTACCTTTAGGGCTTGCTCTGGGGAAATGTTTGGTTCTGCCAGGAGCTCATGCTCAACACAGCGTCTCAGCTGAGAATCCTCCTCAAACACACCCTCCATATTCAACACCAACCAGGCAAACCAAACCTGCAAAACACAGCAGGCCTGTCAGAAAGGAGACTTTCACTGACATGATCAATAGTACTTGCACATATTGTTGCTGCTTTGGGGACCCTTACCTCTGCACTCAACGATTGGCCCTCTATGAAGGAGGGTGTAGCATTACCAGCAATCCAGCCAACCAGAGAGGAGAGCAGACCCCGATCTCCATGGTAACCTAAGGCATTCTACATGAAGAATGAATACAGAAGAAATTACAAATACTGTTGGTTTAGCATCTCTCACCACCTGCTCCTGCTTTTTCTGCAATGTGTGACCAATTAAATGTTAATGTAGTGTTTATAGCGCTATTAAAGGCAGTTTAGAGCTAAATTCAGCATCTGCACCTGTCAGACCCACGAGAGCCCAAAAATATGCAAACCAAACAAAACTGCATAAAAACCTTATGCTGTTGGTACAAGAGTTTCTGCACACATTCCTCCTGGTGATGAGTGAAGGCGGCACAGCAGATCTGATCCATGAGGAATAGGACTGTTTTGTCTCGGTACCACAAGTTTTGCTGAGTCAGAATTCCCACCCAAAACTCCAGCACTGCTGCAGCTCCGACACGACCAGGCTGTGCACTTTCCACGACGTGACTCTGAAAATAAAGTAAATACATCTTTTCAAGTAGAATTTTGGACAGTTACTTAATTTCTCCTCTTTACTTCTTATATAAAGCTGAGGGAATATTGAGTGTGCAAAAGGCTGTATCACTGAAAGGTGTAAATGAGCCCCAATCTCCCACATTTTAGTGGGTACACAAGGTTCCTGCATATTTTCCAAATACAATTTCAAGCCTCTTCCTTTTGATTACTGGCTTGTAATATTACAAGCACCTGGTGGCATTTATCCCGAAACACGATGAATAATTTACAGCCTATCTCTGTGATTCTTCCACACTTTTTAAGACCTAAATTATGCTTCAGTTCATTTTCCATCTTTTTACAATCACTCTACTTCTTCATTCTAATATTGTTTAATGATTGCTTATTGATGATGAATACAAGTAAAGTTTTCAGAACGTACCTGGATGACACTGTTCAGCAGACGGACATTATCTCCATAAGTGGTTCCAGTGAGGAGGGGTGCTACTCGGTGTGTGACCTGCTGTGTCACACCTTGAGGACAAACACTGTCGTACTGCAAGAACAACTGGATACAACTTACAAACCTGGAATTAACAGGAGGACATAAGAGACGCAGAAATTAGTCTTGTTAAGTTAGCACTGAAGATACTATAGCTGCAGCTTCTACATGCTGTCTGAAGCATGTGAGTTGCTTACTGAGCGTTGTTGAGCAGGTAGTAACTGAGAGGATAGGTTGGGGGTAGGATGTTATCCAGCAGGTGTACAGCGGCTCTCAGGTGGCGAGACTGAATCAGACTTTTCAACAACCCGACTCCATCAGTACAGAAATGTTCCAAACTGAACAACACAGAGAAAAACCACATGAGATTGACTTAATTCAAATTTCATCAGCAAATCAGTCATAAATATTTACTCTGCATGTGTGAGTACAAACCTATGTCCCACTGTTGTCATGGCAATGGACAGGTAGCAACCAATAGGGATGCCTGCTTTTACAGCCCTCAGAACAGAGTGCATGCTGGGAGTGCGCGTAAGCTCCGGAGGTGGGTTTGATGCTAAAGCAGGGACCGCCCAGGCTCCTTTAGTGTTCTGTGCATTGCCATGGAGTTTCAGCCTAAGCAACAGTTGCCATGCCCATTGGCTGAAGGAAGCTTCAGGAGATACACCCAAACGAAGGACACTGGCAAGGTAAGATACCTGAAGGGAGAAGTTACAAGAAGGTAAGGATGGACAAACACATTAAGTTAGGTTGGATTTAAGTCATGAAGCCATGATGGTTCACAGCGAACATCTGTGAGAAAAGTGCGAAGGTGTCACCTGTTTGATTCCCTCTGATATGAGGCCACTATACGGTTTGTCTGTGAGGTACTTCTGATAGGCTTCAGCGACTAGCAGAGCAACCTCACTGTGAAGAAATGAAGACAGGGCCAAAGAGCCCTCCTGCAAGACAAAACAGAAATTTAACAACAAACTCACAACTGTTCTGGTTTTGGAAATATCATTTTTAAAGAACCCCATGACTACCTGTGTGTAACCCCAGTTCAGGCCCTCCAGGATAACACAGGCCAACCGGTTCTCCACAGCAGAGAGAGGATGCTGGAGAAGCCAAGACCCAATCACACATATTTCTTCTGGTCGTGGCTGCCACAGACTCAGAGGCAGCTCTTTACACAAGTACAGCGCCACCTAACACGCACAAAACATGTAAAGAACTAAAAGTTTGACATCTGGCAAATTACACATATATTAGTTATACACTGATTGCAGATGAAAGCTTGAGATCATTATGGAATAACAGTACCAACCATTCCTACAGTCTGTATGGTCTCTCTCAGTCTCTCCAGGAGCACAGAGATAACATAGGGATGGGCTGTTGCTATAGCAGCCAGCAACTCTCTCCCCACCTTGGAGTACGTTTCTCTGGTTGACACACTCACATAAGACACCTGAAACAAAAATAAGAAAAGGGATGTCAAATGACAAGGAAGGCACAGTACATCTTCTAACCAGGGGTGATGAATCTTTATCCAGCACTTTAAAGTTTATACTTCTCTATGCTACACTTAGTGGAAATTATTCAATCCAATGTAGTTATAAACTAACTCCAGAAAAGTTGGAAAATGGATCAGATTGTCAAATGTGGAATAAAATATGTTAGCTAAAGTATTTTTTATTTGTATTTCACATAAATACCTTAAATAAAAGCAACAGATCCATTGTCTTCATACATGGTGAATGCTACCATTCAAATTCTGTTAAATTTCTTGCATTTATCACTTTTAATATTTCATTCTGAATCTTCCCATACCTGGTAAATCAGGAGAGTTATGGTAGTGATGAATGCGGGGTCAGAGTGCTGAGTCGGTGTTGCCATATGTGCCAGTGCAGTGAGGAGGGAGATGCCGTCAGAGCTGTTCACCTCACACAGCCATTGTTCGAATCTCTCCTGGTGCTTTGGGTCTGTAACAGAGACAGTCAGGAAAAATCAAGATGACAACTCCAGACTGAAAAAAATGACATGATACAACTTACTTATGCCTGGTTTTAAAATCCCAAAACAGAAAAGCTGCAAAATGCATTAGAGTTTAAGTAGTTTGAGAAGAGTTCAAATTCACAGTGTTTGTGTGTTTTTAAAGTACCTTAAAATGGTGGTACAGATAACAATCAAATTCAAATCAAATCAATATGACAACAAAACTGCAAGGCTACATCTAAGCATTACTGAAATGCATGTGCTAGTTTTAAAGGTTTGAAAATATTATTATAACCAGGGTCTGTGTGTATACTGGTACCTCTGAGAGCTTGAATGCAGGAGTGTGTGTCACTAGTGCTGAGTGTTTCTAGTCCTGCTGTCTCTGCACGCTGCATAACATAAAGGACCTTCCACAGCATAGAGCTGGACAAAGTCCCATATGGCATCTCAGACATAAACAACCAAATGCCCAACCTGTGAGGAAGGAATACATACAATAAATATAAAAGCCTATAAAGTAAATCGTTTATAGTTAAAATGGAAACTTGAGGCCAGCTCCTCACCTTTTGTTTCTGAGCACATGCAAAACAGCTCTGAGAAAGAGATGGTCATATTCCAGCTGCAGTTTGTCCAGAGACAAGGAGTGTGCATGAGAGCTGGATCCATCTGCATCAGTCACACTCACATACTGGGCCCAGTGATCACTCACATAGCACACTGTCATTCTGAGGGAAAGCAGAGCAGACAAACATTACATTTTAGGTAATGTAATACAAACATTAGGATGTCCCTGAAGAAGTGTGAGCATATAGATTTTGCCCATGTTACTGGTGCACTGACCGTATGATGTGTCCTACTCGTTTGACTAACTGTCTGTATCGGGCTCTGTTATAGGTTTGTAAGCCAAGAGCCAGAATTTCAATGAGTGAGGAAGCAAAAGCAAACACACGCATCATCTTCTGACTCGAGCAGGCCTGGGGCTCGTACACACCTGGAAACAGAGTGGTCTGTCAGTTCAAACCATGAGTGATACAAACAAGAAGGCAGACAGGACTGACAGACTCTCTTACCCTGCTTGCTCATCCCCAGCATATGTGAGTAGAGATGCTGGAAAGGGAACTGGGTGAGCAGTAAGATCAGATCCTCCTCACAGAGCAGCAACCAGCTGCTCTCTGGATCCTCATCCTACACAGAGAACAGCAGGGCAATGCAGTTAGAGGCTGAGTGACTTGATATATGCAAGAAGTCAACAGTGGATCTATTTGGCACTTGTTCAGCTCTCAAGGCTTCTTGCTTTTTATGTAAAAGAGTGTTAAGAGCTCATTGTACTAGGACAAGAAAAAAATGTGAATGGCAAATATAAGTTGAACATAATATGTTTAGCAACTTCACATGAATCTTGAAGGTTTTGAAAACAAAGTGGTTCCTAAGCAACACATTAATACTGGCAGCAGTGGTGGTTTTAAGCCAGTAGAGTGATATTTAAATGGTCATAGGTGACAAGTTAGCACATTTTCTCAGCAGCTTTAAATGTGACTCAGCCGATCAGAACAAAGACCAGAACATTCAGTTTTAAAAATCACCGTCTACATATTTACAACCCTCTGTGACATTTCTTCTTAACAGACAAACAGGCTGTACATCTATCAACGAGCTGCATCAAAATCAAAAAAGGATTAACAAAAACAAAAAAAAAAAGACACAGTGTTCTAAAAGACAATAACATTAATATTCTTCCGCGCAATCAGTGTGTAGAAAGTACTTCACTGTTTATTTCTTCTGAAATTCAGGAGAAATTTTATTTTTTCTTTTGCTCAAACTGCCCCCTTATCCCCTGAAAATTCCCCTCTGCTTTCCTTTCCTCTCGTCTTGTGCATGAGCACAAATCTGTATGTGCAAATGTACACAGGACAAACTGGAACAGTGTTGTGTGGATGGGTCCAAGCCATTCTGTTTGTTTCCAATTTACAGAGCCAGGACTGTGTGCAAACACTGCACACACACAGAACTGACAGCTAACATAGTGTTTGGATATATCTGCTGACTTTAACAAGAAGTGTATTGAATTACAATCGCTGATGTTACACGTAGCTCCCTTTTTCATAAACTAACTAACTATGAAACATTGGATTTGCTACCTTTCTCAAAATGCAATTACTGCCTCCCAACTCTTACCTCCTCTCCACCTTCATCCACTAGTGTCCAGTTTCCAGACTCAGGTCCAGAATTTGTTGAGCTCTGACTCTCACATGGCTTCATATGGCCCAGAAACTCTGCACGGTGCCTGGATCAAAACAGAGAAGCCACAAGTTAGAAGATGTGAGGTTGTTAAACACTGGAAAGATGGCTAGGATTCTAATAAAAAAAGCATAATTCTATGGCATTTTGTTCACAGTCTGTGGATATGAAGGAGTAACCACAACAGGAACTCCTATATTTACCTGGCAGGTGACATTAGGATGGCAAGGGCTTGCATAAATTGCTGTACTCCAGAGGTGTTCCCCCAAAGTTGAATCTAGGGCAGACAATTAAAAAAAATTAAATAACTAATCCCAATAACATAATTATTTCCTTAACAGTACGTATTCTGTCCATGTGTGATGATAATCTAAACACTACTTTACAAACAGTAAAATAAAAAATATCTTGACAGCTGTGATGGAGCTCAGGAAGAAATGTTTTACCTGCAGGCTATAAACTGTGATTCTCTGAGACAGCTTATTTGTCTTAAGTGAAGAAAAACGCACTGCGTGACTTCAACCATGACCAATCCTGTCTCTATGTCAGAGATCATTTACAAGTAATTTATTAAGTTATGGATGTTGTGTCATGTGGTAAATGTGCGAAACTCTGCCTCTTTGGAGACGCTCATATGGATCCTGCTGTTGTTTGAGGGTGCAGATATCATAAAATCAAAGACTCCTAAAAATAAGTAGAAGCAACAAACCGAACTTCAGCTCCTGTTAATGTTTTTCCGAACCTGAAATTACATTTATAATTGGTGATAGTCATTAATTTGAGCTGTTGACTCTGTCTTCAATGTGGTCAAGTTATATTTTTTGGACTATTAAGTTTGTAATAAATGTGAAATTGTAAGGCAGAGTGAACAAGAAAGGTGTGTTGTGAAGTGTTGATTGTGAATAACCCTAAATAATAAACTCTAAATTACTTCACACAACTTCAAGTATGTGCTTGTGCATGCATATCTGTTATAGCGACTACATGCAGTTCAGATGTGTGCTGTGCTGAAAGTGATACCGAAATGTTAGTTGGTCTGACTTAGTAAGATTACTATAGCAAAGTTTAAGAAAAAGTAACCAGCGTACTCATTCAGAAATAAAGTCAACATGTTTAGATGCTGTCAGACTGATATAAAGGAGTGTATATCTTAAAGAGGCCTAACTAACCTGAAGGAAGGGTGCAGCCCACTTTCCCACCCCAGCAGGACAGCACAGAAGATGACACAGCAGGTAAAGATGCTCTCCTGACCCTCTAACATTCAACAGGACAGCAACCTGGAGAGTAGACCAGGAACACATGAAGACTCATAACAACAAAATGCCTCGACCAGTGGGACATTAAATTTGAAAAGTGGTGTGTGTATACCAATCTGTCCAGCCAGTGATGGATGTCTGTCTGAAACTGTGTGTCATCAAGGACTCTACGTGTGAAACTAAAAAGGACACTGATGGCCTCTTTCAGGGGTTGGAGAGAACAAGGCTGTGTTTGGCTGCTTGAGCAATCTGACAAAAAAAACAAACAAGACAAAGCTAATGTAATGTTTGAACTTAACAACAGCAGCATGACACATTAGTAGTATTAGAGGCGTATTTGAAACAGGCATGTTATGGCTACTTGAAGGCATGTGTCATTTTAAAGTCTCTCACCTTTCAGTAGACGATACAAGTACGATTCCACCTGTAGGCGTGACAGCAGAGCAGTATACGCATGCAGCACCACCTTCTGATGCAGCAGCTCACTGCAAGCTTCAAACAGTCTTCTCAGCTCAGCCAGCACACTCTGACTAAAATCTGCCTGCTGAAAGCGATGGTATCCACATACCTTGGACTGGTCTGCACACACACCCTGTACAAAAGAAATTTCAAGTACCATTACAACCTTGGACGATTATAGCTTTATGTACTATATATTATTGGTTGCTGATCCAAAAAACACACCTGAAGTGTGAGTTGTTCATCTCTGAAGCTCCAGAGACGATTCTGTGTGCTCTTGCAGTCAGAGGACTGTGTGTGCAACTGTGTGTGCGACTGGGTCAGCTGTCTGCGGCAGCGCCAGTAGTTCTGCAGCAGTTCAGTCAGTTCGTGGTTCTCTTGCCGGGCAAGAGCACAGAACTGGGTGGCACAAACTTCAACACCCTCCAGCCATGCTCGCAACCCACCGCCTGGCTCCCAGACACTCAGCTGCTCCAGTGAGAACGGCTGTGGAGGAAGAACATGAGGTGTGTAATACATATAGTATATAGTAAACACTGTAAGGCCACAATAAAGGCTCTAGGAATGCAACATAATATGAACAACCTAACCAGATCTGGGAATACTGACAAGTGATTTCTATTGCTGTGATTATTTTTTATACTACATTATCATAATACAATATTTATAACTTTACAATAGTCTCACTGAATGTTATCTCAAGGTGCGTGAGCTCACCTGCATCTCTGGAGCTGTCTTGGGTAATTCTGGGTAAAGTTTGCTCCTTGAAAGTTCAGCTACGGACTCCACAGGCTGCAAACTTGGAGGAGATGATTCCTGCTCAGGAAGTGCCAACACTGCAGGTTCCTTTGCACAATTTTTCACAGCTTCCTCACAAAGCTGTCCCACAGGACCCTCCTCCAGAGTAGGGAGAGAAGGGTATAGTGCAGGGGCACTCGGAACATTTGGGACCTCAAACTGAGTCAAAACACAAGGCTGAGTCCATGACTGTGTGTCTTTTCCCAACTCAGTGGTTTGTGGCAAAACTTTAAGCTCAGCCCTCTGAGCATCCAGCCCGCCATCTTCTTCATCCTCTTTTTTCGACTCTGTCAGATGCACTGTGACTTGTGATGTCACAGCTGGCAAATTCACATTTGACTGTAGAGGCTGAGTTAACACTGATGTGGATAAAGTCTGTGATGTGGAGGTTAGTTGCTTCTCAGAGGGCAGGTCTGATGGCTGTTCTGTGATCTCAGGGGTTTGAACAGTGTCCTCCTTGGGCTCTTGATATGGCAGACTGAGGGGGATGTCAGTGAAGCCAGAAGTGGAAGCTTCATCACAGTCAGCTGAGGGAGCTGTGGCTCTTTTGCTTTCCTCCCCCTGCTTCTGCTTCCTGACCTGCTGAGAACATAAATCAACAATTACATTTTCAGCCTCTGCAACAGTTATCTACATGTGACAACGGAGGCATGTGACTAAAGAGCAGACATTGTTAGAAAATTGTGGCAAAAATAAAAATAAGCCAGTAATTAGCTGTCACTTTATATCAAGGAATTTTTGATTTATGAGTCTTTGTGAGGTCTCCATATTGTGCTGGTCTTACAGTTTATTCTCCATTTCTAAACAGTAAAAGTACGTTAGACTGGACACTCTAAGCTGTCTAAAGGTGAGAGATAGAGAGCGTCTTCCTGTGTGTTTACTCTGTAAAGGATGGAGAGACGTCCTGGTTCATGACTAAACTTGTTGGAACATGTTGGCTCTCACATTCCACCAGTGTTCAGATAAGATAAAAGCAGACAAAGGTAAAGAATCGCTGTAAAGAACTTGATTTAATCACCTGAGATTTTCCGCTGCTTTTTGACTTGGTCTTCTTTGGTCTTACCGCCTCCATGTTTAGTACTTGCTCACATCAGCGTTTTCCACATCTCTGATCACACTGACAGTTGACGGAGTCTGCTGCTGGAAACGACGCCGATCAACTGAAACCAGCTGATCAGCCGAAATCGATCAGTCATCACACGTATTCTGGATATGCACAACAACAAGTAGCTCGAACAGCTAGCAAAGTATTGTACTCCGGCGATAAGCAGCTAGAGGCTGACTGTGTTGTCAAGATAAACACTGTCACTGGCTGTAAACAAACCACTCATCTGTAAGCCGTGAAGGGAATATAAAGACTGAGAAAGGAAAAGCAACAATTAGTATGTCGCCCAACATTAACATAATTTCCAGAAAATACATTTCTTGAAAACCAAACCAGTCGTTTCTGATGAAACTCTACTTGGCTAACTTACACAACTGCAGACGCTGTACAAAAGCTAAGCTACGCTAACGACTAGCTACTCGCTCGCTACGATAAATTTCTGCTCAGTCATGTATTCACCAGTAGCTCTGGGTTTTCCATATTGTTGTTCACACTGTCAAAATAAGATTTCAACCCGTCGAAGCCAGTGACAGGTGGCGAAAACCTCCGTCCGCTGCTCAGCTGTCATTTGTTTTGTTTGTTCCAGGAACTCCGCTATCGCAGTCCTTGACCACGTGACTACTCCACCTCTCTACGGGGTCCAAGAATGGCCAAAATATATCATACGCAGTTCTCTCTATACAGTATAGATGTTAGAAATTACTTCTGATTCCTTTTAGCACAAGTATCTTGTGTTTAAATTAATGCTTGTGTAGTGTGACTTTGTTTATCTTCAAGGGAGCTTAACACTCTGGCATCAGTTTAAAAAAACCCTAAATGTTTGTATTAAAAACACATTCCAAAATATACTTAACATTAATATTATTGCTTTTAACCAACATCAGTCCTGATCATAAATACAAACTATTTACTCATTTTCAGGATTTAAACCCTTAAAACAACGGTTTGTATACATGATGTCACTGTTTCTGTTCATGACTCTATCAAAGTGTTAACTCTCTGATTGGCCTATTACCTTAGATTACTGTAGAGAAGCAAATATACAAGATTTTTTTTTAATTGAAGAACTTTCATCCTCAGTTTCAGAGTCATCTGAGTCCTGTTTGTTGTTAGCTGGACGGATGATTACCTCTAGAGCTTTTGCATTGGGAACTTTCTCCATGTCTTTCCAGGCTGCAAAATGACCAGTTCTACCAAGCTGCACATGCTGATAGTTTTAGCTGCAACAGCACCTGTGTAAACTATATGATGGTCTAATCCCAAATCAAGCCAGACTTTAAAAAGAAAAATTTTCACAACAGTGGCATCTTTCAACAAGGAATATTTTTCTGAGTAGAATACAGGCTGAAAAAAAGAAAGGATGGGATGTGACTCAGCTTGGATACAAATGCAGGGGCAGATAAGGAATAATAGAAAAAAAACATTTATTTTGAAATGTATATTACAATGACACACTCAACATTTTCCCTTTGAAATGCATTCACTTGTTTTCCATAACCAAATCCAAGAGAGTCAAATGCTCTTGGCCTCTATGCATTTTATCACAAAGATTTAATTAGGTGCATATTCTTATAATAGTAGTTAAACTGCAGTTAAACTGATAAGCTACACTGTATGATAAGCTAATCTTCCTGATACATTAAAACTACAATGCATTTTCTACCCAGCTGGTCTCTGACATTATCAAAAATATGTAACAGTGTCATTCCCACAACAGGATCCAGCTAACATAATCAGATTTCTGCATTATCTTGGCAAGCAATTTAGACTGAGAAAATTGACACAAAAGATGAGATGCTGAACATCAAGGCACAAACCAGTGAGAAACACTGATTTTTTTGTAGGTTAAACTGTGCATTGACTAATAACATTTAAATTCTCTCTCTCTGGCCATTGATTAAACCTCTAAAAATTCACTTCTGTGTTTCAAAGTGACGTATTTAGAAGTTTTTTTTCTGATGAAAAATAATCCCACAATGCCTTGAAATCGTTTACATGTATTGTCCGATTGTGCAGTGACTATGAAGTCCCTGCCTCTGTCTCCTACACCTCCACTGTTTGCTGCAACTCGAGCACACCAGTTCACCTTGGAAGACTGTAAAACTGCTCTACGCTACACATTGGCAAGTTGTAATATCCATCCATCCATCCATCCATCCATCCATTATCTATACACCGCTTAATCCTCTGCAGGGTCGCAGGGGTGCTGGAGTCTATCCCAGCCGACTCAGGGCGAAGGCAGGGGACACCCCGGACAGTCTATCACAGGCAAGTTGTAATATTAGAGTTGAAAATGCTCAGGAATGCTTTGACTGCTTGTTATGCTCATAATATGCCTTCCAGTGTACAAAAAACACATGCAGACATACTTACAAGGCAAAAAAAACGTGATTTTCACTCGTGGGGTACACTATGTATCATGATATATTTCTAAAACAACAAGTCAGAACTGAGCTTGTATAAAATGTGAGACAGTAAAGGAGAGCTCTATTTATGCAAAAATCAAATTGAAGTTCCCTGTAATAATCTACCTACAGATATTTGATCTAAATCATTTGAATGCTGCATCATTTGTGATTAAAGAAGCACAAAAATTGAGTCTAGTTTTATAGTCATATAACTAAATGTGACATAAGAGTGTTAATAACGTTAGAGAGGTAATAAGACACACTTAATAATACATAATATTTGTAGATTAGAAAAGATTACTGAACTTTTGGTAATGTTAAGATAGAAGATGACCCTGAAAATGTTTGATAAGTTTTGTTCTCACGCATCAAGAAACATGTATTGACGCATTCATTCATTGATTCATTGAGCCACGTGATAACTCATATAATTAAGTCCATTCCAGGTTATTTAAAGCCACAAAAGTCTGTTTGTGTTGTGTTTCTGTGGAAGGATGGTGAAGGACTGAACACTGGGCTTATCTCGTCATCTGTGCTGTACAAAGTGTGTAAAGGAAGCTGTTCTTGCTTGTATGTATGACCTGGTGCCTGGCTGAAGACTTCAGGTGTGTGGTGAATGTATGCTTGGCTCAGAGCCAAGCTGAGAATCTCCGTCTTCTCCTTGTTGAACCGTAGCTCAATGCCTCGACGCCGAGCCAACGCCAGCTCCCTCTGCGCCGCCTGCAGCTCCACCCCAAGTATTCCCGGCGACCTCTGCTCCCGTCCGAGCCAATCCAGAGCCATGCTGCTGCGCATGTACTCATCCAGTCCTCGCTGAGAGTAATAGGTAATCACACTCTGAGGTGGAGGAAAGAAAACAGGCAGTCACCACCGTATAGAGACACAGATGCTGATGTTTTATGAAAGTTTGTTGTAACCAGGACTGAGGTAGGCAATTGGTAATACCCGTACCTGTCGAGAGCACTGCCTCTCCCTCAGAGCCTTAAGGGTCCCGTTCCAGTGCAACAACTGGAAAATTGTCATCATCTCCTGCAGAGAGAAGAGGGTCAGAAACAGAGACCGAGTGAGAGAGAGAAAGTCTTTGCAGCCCCATGAGGAATGACTTGAATAACAAACCCAGACATCCAGATCAGTGTATGTAAGTCTGACAAAGATAACATATTATTTTAATATTTCCTTAACACATACCTAAACTGTGGCTGATTGGTTTGACAAGATATTATAAATCTTTATGCACCAGACAGGTTTTGCCCTGATTTACAAAACACTGCCTGGGAGAACAGCTGCCATGTGTTAGGAGCCACTGACATTAGTGTTAAACAGAGAGAGGCTATACATTAAGTAAAATCAAGCTAATGAGGCACAGATGGAAAACATTACACGCAAACTGTCTGGAGTTGAAGTCCATCTTGTACCTGCTGGCCTGTTTTCGGAGATTCTTATATGACTTGTTTATGATTTTGCCTGACTGCCAAACTGTTCGATACCTCCTGCACCGTCTGCATGGATAAACTGTATGAACCACTGACAGCTGCATACCTCATGGTCCATGTTGTGTATGCAGGATTTCGTATATGTGTGTTACTACATTTCACCACATGTACATGTGTATAGTGTGTATTACTTGGAAGCTCTCCCTCTCTGTGAGCTGTGTTCTAGCAGGAATGATAATGAACCCATTTCCTCCTGCTAATAACCCTCTGTCTGCAGACATGCTTATTTTCACAAAGGTAGAAATATTATGTGTTTCAAAACCCTGCCAGGTTCTGAGAGAGAGAAGGAATGGGGATGAATAGGTAAAAGCAGACTAGGGGTGTAATGACTCCAATGAAGAGTAGATTTACCACCAACTGGTTGTGATTTTTATTGTGTGTGGCTTAATTATCACTAATTAGGTTAAATTATAACACTTACATTTGTTTACATTTAAAGCTGGAATCTTTGAACTAAATGGATCTTTCATACGATGACTACATGAACCGACATGATTTATTTTATTGCAAAATGGTTTTACCTGGAACTCCAGCATGGTCCTGCCGATGTAGGAGTTGAGCAGCAAACTGTAGGTTCCTATGCTGGTGCTTGAATCACATGCATCCTCTATACAGACCTTGACACAGAGAACAGTGCAGGTCAGCATTCATGTTGAGAAGAATAAGGTGTGACACTGTGGGCCTGCACTGGCTTACACTTACAGCACTGTCTCTGGCTGCCTGCTGCAAACTCTGAGAGATGAACTGAGAGCTGATCCGTCGACACGGCAGCTCGTTCACAAGCGAGTTCATCAGAGCCACGCGAGCTGCGTCCCTCCGAGCCTCTGCTTGAGTGTCACACACCTGAGAACATGATGACATTTTTAAAAAGAGATGTGAAATTTAGTCACTTCAAACAGTAATTTTAGAGTCAGTTGATACGTGTGAGTTTAAGTCCTGCCTGTAAATGAGGACTCACTCTTACATGTGTGATGATTTTACACTTCACTACAGCTAATCATGGGATCAGAACTCAAATCACCATTGAGATTAAGACATTAGAGCCATTCACAGACAACCAATCACATGCCTTCTCTGAGCTGGGAGGGGCTGCTGTGTGGGTCACAATGAACCCATTGAGATGCATCATGGGATTTAAACTGAACAACATCAATGTCAAACAACCTTAAAAGTGTGTGAGTGATTGTGTGGGTGACCTTCAAGGGCACTGAACACTGAATGTGGAAGCTGATATGATACAACTTAACAAACATTTGAATTCTTTTGGTCAGATAAAATACAATTTGTGTGAAACTGTGTGGTGGCTTTTTGAGTTCATAAGTGAGTTAAGGTATGTTTTGTGCTGCTGCAGATTTGAAGTATGAATAAAGAGCATCATTCATGTGATGTAGCAAACATTTAGTCTAAAACAATAACCATAACAGTTACCACTAACCGCTGCTGACGCGTTATTATTACATTTACAGTTGTCGTTTTTTTTAACAGATTTAATGCTTTCAACTCTTGTTATTAAAATATACTAAGAATAGGAACATCACTTCCATTAAGTATCATAAAACCCTGACTAATGTGCACTCACCACAATTTAGTTTTATTTTCAATTGTACGTTAAGGATAATTGATTCTTGGCCATTATGGCAGTACAAACATGTCAAATGACGATGACTAACTCACCTTATAGTTACCAAAGCAGCTTCCTCCAGGAAGGGTGACATAGCAGACGTATGGAGGACCAGGGGAAGGTGCAGATTCGTACAACAGCAGACTCTCTGCCTGACCCACTGCATTCGCACTAGAACCCTCCGATCCACTGGAGGAACCATTCAAAGAACCCGTCTGCTTCTGCTCCCAGAAGTTATGGAGAATGGCCACCACATTCACTGCACACACGTGGATAACACAGTGAAGGCTGACTGCTATAAAACATTCATCAAGGGGGTATCGGTTCATCAGCCTTAAATTCCTTTCAATAGATAAAACATTCTGAAAACTCTTCTGTGTTATTGTATCAGTGAAGTTTGACTCATAAGAGTACATGTTAACCTAAATATACAAGTCACTCATCTGTATATATCAGCATTCCCAGACAGTGTTTATTTAAGTAGAATTAACTGAACGGGAAACACCTCATAATTTACACAGATCAGCATTTTCTAACACTTTTAGCTGACTCTGACCCTGAAATGGATCTGAATGACTCCTGTGTCCTTCATTTCTAGCACACAAGTCAGAGTAGTTCAATTTACAGCAGCTGGAAAACACTGACTGACACTTGTTGGAGGTGTTACACCAAACGAAGTTCAAACAACCAGTCGCCTGTTTTGTTTTCTCTTACTTGAATGCATCATTTTCATGTTTGTGGCAAAGACTTGTAAGTTGTTACAATATTAGCACTTTGACTTTCACATTTAAAACAAACATGCATCTGTTACTTACTGAAACCGACTTTGACGTCTCTTAGTTACTCACAGTCTTTGGGGCCGGCGTCAGTCTCACTCTGTGACAGATACGACATGATGCTCTCCTCCACCTTCACTTCACTCATCCTCACCCAGTGCTTAGTTCCACTGCTACTTCAAACACAGGCAATCCTACTTTTCTCATCAAAAAGCTCCACCAACACAGCACTCATGTCCCCAGAAACAAGCAGCCACCACGGCTCAGGATGGGGTCATCATATGGAAAACTCCAAATCTGAAGGCGCCTCCACTCGCCCCTTTCTCCACCTCCCAAACTCCCTTCCTCCTCCTCCTCTCCTGTGTGAACATCTCACCAGGGTTTCTCTTTTGAAGCAGACCACCTTTGTCACTCTCACTGCCAATTAGCTCAGAGGGCCCCTCACTCCCTCTGCACACACAGAGGTGCAGAGCTGGAATGCTGAGCCCCTCCCCTCGGGCTGTGCAGCTGGCTAATCCTCGAACAGAGTCGGACAGTTTAAGACCTGCAAAAAGTTGCCAAGTTGAACCAGGCAGCAACAGTGTATGTATTTGTTTATATGATTGGTTCCGGTCCAGTTGATGCTTCTTTCACATGTCAGCATCCAGCATCATAGGGACAATTCCTCCCGACATGCAGCGTCTGAGATATGTGGGGGGTTGGATATTTTTGACTTCCCACTCAAATTTGAGCCCAGGGTCTGAGCTCCATTCAACCTCTTCACTATGAATGGCCATTGTTAAAGTCTGAATTCACCCGCTTTCTAAAAGCCTCTTACACATAAATTAACCAAATTCTGAAGAAACCTGGTTTCTTAGCTCCAGAGTTCTCGCATCTTTTCCTACTGTGTGCCTCACTCTGCGTCTATACAACCGGTCTATTTCCCTGAGTCTTTTCATGATGAATGTATTGGTGTGTTCCCACACCCATGTGTACGTCTAATAGTTGGAGACCTTTAAGCCAATAGGTTTAGCATCAACAAAAGCTCTCTTTGAACAGTTTGAATCATGACTCCACATCGACATCAGTCATTCTGTCAGCAGTATAAAGATACAGTCTGAGCATGAACCTCAGTAAGAACAAGTTAATCTACACTTCTCTGTCTGTTGCAGTGATATTGGAGGTTGAGGTGCCAAATGCAAGTATCAGTTTACAAGAATGTGCTCAACTTTATGTTTCATACAGCACAATGGCATGAAAGATAAAACGTTTTCAAGGTCAGTTGTTTCATGTTCAGAGAAGTTTCACTGTTTTGAAAAAAGACACACACCTCAGTAGTAATTTGTGGTTTACCTGTTTAATCATAGCACTTCATTATACTAAATAGTCCATATTTACATTTGACTCTGTGTAAAGAAAGATATTTTTTGCTGTTCAAATTGAAAAATGACTTGTTTGAACTAGTGGGGGATTTAACACGAAGAAATACAAACTGCTCGTGTTCACTTCAGTGTGATCTTAGTTTTGCAATTCCTCTTTGATTTCTTCATGATTGTACAAAACAGTTGAGTCGTTGCCCAGACACTGTCTTGTTTTTTCCCCATCAATCATCACATGTTTACAACTCTCCAGACAAAGGAGCAGAGGCACCATGTGGCATGGCTGTCAACCGAACAAAAAGCATGTTGACATGAAATCCGTCTGTCCGTCATGACAGTCCTATTTATCCCCAGAAGGAGGCACTCTCCATGCTAGACTTGATGTTATTTTGGTTCTCCCTCCTGGACTTTGTCACCAAGTTGGCCTCTCCCTTCTGCAGACGTCTCCTCTGTGCTGCCTTCTGCTGCTTGGTGAGCTGCCTCCGCACCTTCTGACGGACTACGTCCTGCAGCACACACAAAAACAACAGCAAGTTACTACAGATCAATGTACTAATGTTTGTCTCTGCAAACCAGACACAACACTCAGACATGCTGCATCTGTTACAAGTCACTTTCTTTTACAAACTCCAACACCACATGAAAGCTCTTTAGCAACCCCTACAGGACATTTGACAATCTGTCTTGTGAATGCTACAGTGCTACAATGCTGTGAGAGTTGTCCAAATATTCATACCTTCAAGTGTTCAAATTAGCTGGAGTGCTTGTATTTTGTAGTGAGAATGTGAAAGTGCCCTTTGCTGCCACTACCCATTGTCCATCTATAATACATTACTGCAGACAGTTCATATGTTACTTACCGGTGGTATGGTAGAGCAGCTCCCTATGCTGCCCATTGTGCCTTCACTGTCTGTCCTCTTCCTCCTGTGTTCTGCAATGTGTAGAAGACTGTCCGAGTCTCTGCAGGAAAAATATAACAATCTGAAGCTATTACAACATGCCTTACAACCAAGCACAGATGTTTGGTGTAGTTGTGTAATTTGCATATTTCTAACAGTCCTGATTAATATGACCCAAATTATGCTGTAATTTTGTCCACTGTCTCTGTTTAGAATTCTGACTCTGTGCTTCACTTGCAGCATTTTAGCATAAAACCATCAAAGTGCTTAATTTTGGAGGTGTTATTGTGTTAACTTTCCGGTGTTCACCTGAAAGGTTTGAAATCTTTGTTGCAGGCAGAAAGGTCTGTCAGCTCTGGGCACTCATCATCTGCTTCCTTCAATTCTTCCTCTAAATCCTCTTCTTCTTCTTCATCCCCTCTCACTGTAGATTTTGCCTCAGTCTCTTCCTCTTCTTTCCTTTTGTCACTCTTTTCCTCCCCCTGGTCTTGTATGTTTGCATGTGCTTCACTGACTTTCAGCCCCTCCAGTTCCAGCATTGCCTGTTTATATTCCTCCATGTCTAAGCTCTCTTCTTCTCTTTCTGCTTCCTCATCTGCTTCATCTTCATCATCCTCCCCCTCCTCCTCTTCTTCATCATCTTCCTCAGGTCCCGCTGGGTGCAGCAATGCACCATCTCTCTCTAAATCTTTGGTGAAGCCGCTGGCTGAGACCTCAACGTCCAAAGAATAAGATCTCCTGTAGGAATTAACAGAGATGACAGATGTTGTAAGAATTGCTTACAGTGGATTAAGTATTGATCTGAAATGTAATTTGTTCAAACTAAAATGTACACTTAATACATCTTACATTATTTCACTGTATTTGTGTTTGACTGCAACCAAAATATGTATATATATGAGCAGTTACCTGATGTCTTTGAAGGTTGGAAAGAGCTCGCTCTCATAATTGAATCGCTTTGCAAAGAAATCTTTAATACATTTGATGTCTCTGTCAAAGTACCTAAACACAGAGGTTGGACAAGTAAACAATGTGTACATCTTTTGATTGTTTTGAGTAACTTTAACTGTTAATTTTTAACTTTATAGCAGAGAGACCAACCATTCAGCGTTGGGGTGCGATGTAGACACCATTTGCGGGAAGTCGATCATGGTTATGTGGTCCTGGTCATCCAACATGAGGTTAAACTCGTTAAAGTCTCCGTGAATCAGTCCATTATTGGCCAGTTTGACTATGAGCTCCATGAACTCGCTGTACAGAGCAGATGGATCCTGTAACTCATGCACCTGACACCTGACAGAGTGGGGCAATACACACAAATTGTGTAAAGAACAGAGAGAGGGAAAGTTGTACGATTATTGTTGTAATATAAAAAAAAACAAGAAACAACAACAGGAGGTTTACATACAGAGGATATCCATTGATGAGCTCCATCACTACAGCATGTCTGTTATAGTCAACTGGTTTGGGAACAGGAAAGCCTCGATCATACAAAGCCTGGGAAAAGAGAGGATATAACTCAAGAGATCAACAACACAAAACTGGATGCTGACTACAAATCTTACGAATTGCTAGTGACATTTTTTTTTTCTATTCCACATACTTCCTCTGATTTGGCTTATTACCTTCATGTAGGCAAACTCCTTCATGGCAGAGAGGCGGGAGAGGTAGAGCCAGGACATGTTCTTCCTGTGTTTGTGATAATCTCTCTTGTTCTTTAGGTTCCTGAAGGATGTGCGACCCAATCTATGCAGCTTTAGAGCATACTGGTCTCCGTCTGGACTCGCCACAATATAGATATCTACACACAAAGTGAACACAAAGAAATAATTGTGTAAATGTATGAGGCTTTCCATGGCACCGAAGCGTGTGTGCAGTGAAAGCAATCCAGAAATCTGATAGAGAACACATGATGACAATTGTAGGTATACTTAAAGCTGCTGTACGAAGGAGGCATTTGCAGTTACCTTTTCAATATTACTTCATTGTTGTATTTAAAAGAGTTAAGAGTAAATGTTAGACCACAACTCACATCACAACATATTTTGATATCAGTGTCAGGTTTGTGACACTGTACTATGTTAACGTTTTATCACTTAACATTAGATTTTAAGATTGTAAACAGCATCATAGCATAAACAGCAACCAATAGCCATGAAACCAATAACAAAATACAAACACACACATACACATATAATTTATCAACTAAATTACCACAGTCTACCAAAATGTGGAAGCACTGAAGTACAAAATTTACATCCTTTAAGATTTTTTTTCTTACCTGACTCTTTTCCTACACCCATCTGGTTGCCAACTGAAAATATCACTTCTCTGGAGCACAAGGTCTTCAGAGCCAAGTAGTCATATCCTCCATAGTTCAACCTGTAGCCCTGAACAGCTGAAAACAACATGCATACCACATTACAAAAAGCATCTACATGCACTGCCTCTATTATGACTTGTGAGGCAAAGCTGATAGTTCTGTGTGTTTTCTTACTCTTGCTGCGTTCATAGACCACAAGTTTGTGTTTCACCAGCTCTCTGAGAATCTTGTTGCAACCACCGTGTTTCAGGCTAGCAATGGAGGACAGGAGACTCACTGGGACAATCTCATGGTTCTTCATCCCCATCTCAACCTTCACAGAAAGAAATAAAATATGACCTTTAGTCTGCAGAAATTCAAATCTGCTTGCTGCAATGGTGTTAAAACTGCTGCAGAGCTGAAAGATGAATTGACATGATACAATACGGACTTGTTCCTATGTATTATCAATAACAGTTTTGGCTGTGATCATTCCTTCTTTTTTTGGCGATGGCTATTACAACTCCCATGTAAGTGTTGAGAGAAAGAATCCACTTTTATGTGCATGAATGCAGTTACACTGTTCTGGCATGAATTCCTCTCTGTGTGTTACCATGCAGCTTGGCAGAGAAACAAAAGCGAGGATTTCAATACTAAGTCAAACGACTATTCTTGAAAGTCTTGTCCATTTATGCAGATGATCTGAACTGTAAATACATGGCTGTGGATACATAACACCATAAGGAGAGCTATCATGTAAACACACATTTATATATCACATTTTTAAAGTTGTGTAACATCATGACAACACTCACATTGTGTTAAATAAACCATTACATATCATGAATCAGCTATTTGACAGCTCGTTTATGAGCTGCTGGGTAGACCGAAGCTAGCCTAGCACAGGCTAACAGTTAGCCGGTACTTACCGCCGTAAGGACCCGGAAGTCATCTCGAGATAAATATCTCAATACCACGACATTCAGCTTCCCCATGTTTCAACCGGCGAGCATACAGTTATTGTGTATAAAACGTTATTACTAATAATTTTTAAGCTAGGCACTCCACATTCTTCGTAAACACACGTGCAAGGCGGAAGCTTGGGGAACGGAAGTTACATTACGTCAGACTTACGTTAATGATGTCATCACGTATTCCGTACCAATCACAACTGGTTGTATAAGTAAAAACATACACGTGTTCAAAAAAAATAACAAAATAATATAAAACAGTTCTTTTTGAATACAAAATAAAATACTGATTAAATAATATTACTAATTTCTATAGCACATGTCAAAACTGGAGATATAAGGTGCTTTAGAGAACATTAAAATATTCAAACTATTAAAAGGAGACAATAAAACATTAAAAAAGACATGAAGTACTATACAAATGTCTGTCTGTTTTTTTTAAACTTCATAAATGGAAGCACTAACTCAGCTGTTCTGACAGTAAGGGATAGCTTGTTCCACAGTACTGGGGCTAAAGTGGTAAAAATGTGGTCTGCAGCCTGGACAGTGGAACTTTTAATAAAAGCTGATTCTCAGATCTGAGGGGTTGAAGTGCAGAATAAGGGGTTAAAAGTTTTAAGATGTAAAGCTGAGCCAAACCATGTAGAGATTTAAAAGCAATCAATATAATCCTAAATTGAATTCTGTAATGAATGGAGAGTCAATTTGATTAAACCAGGACTGAAGTAATGTGTTCCTGCACTGAGTGATTGTGAACAGTTTAGGTCCTGAGTTTTGAATCAAATGGGCGATAACTGCATTGTTCAGGCAAGTGAGTTGTAGGAGTCCAGGTGTGAGAAAATAAAATGTTTTTGGGGAGCACTGGTTTGGCCTTGGCAGTATTTCTAATTTGTTGATAGCAGGACTGAATCAGAGTGTTCATGTGCTGATTAAAGTTGAAGCTGTAATCCAAAACTACTCCCAGGTTTCTGCATGAATGTTTCACGTTCATTGTTAGCAGTCCAAGTTGGAAAGTGACGCTGCCAGAAATTAAGTTGGGACCAATAAACGGGACATCAATCTTATCTGTACTAAGTTGTAGGAGATTAGATCCCAACCAGTCCTTAACTGCAGCAAAACAGTACTGCAGAGGTTCCAGATGATCATGTATTACAGGAGAGCTGACCGAGCCAGCAATAAGTTTTTCTAAAAAGAAATGAACTAGTTTAAATTCCCAAGGGTCTTGTTCTAAAGCTATGTCTGGAACATGTATATCTCTTGACCTCATCTCTGTCTCTTTGATCTACATCTGCTTCACTCTTCCTGTTGCACCTGTGAGAGTGGAGCAACAAACATCTTTTATATTAGTACATGCTGTACACTGTGGTGACAAGAGAAACGCATTAACCAAACGAATAAATCCTCTAAATTTTATAGTTCATACAATAACTAACTAAGAAAACTAAACTTAAATTAGACTTTTTATCGATCACACAGTTGTTATTTATATGTATGCTGCTGCTCTTATTCTCAAATCATTTGATTCTGTGTATCATTGGTGTCTTGGATTTATTACAGATGACAGTTTTAGAACCCATCATTGTATTCTCTATGAGAAGGAGGCCATTAGTTATCACTTGAGGGGAACAACATTGTTGTTTTTTTATTTAGAAATGAATCATAAATGAACTACTGTCGCTTTTAAAACTTGTATATATCATGGGCAGCCACACCTGCTCACATGATTGAATTTCCTTGGAGATCCTATTTATGGACACAGAATTTGGAAAACCTGCTTTCATCTGAGATGTATTATGATGGTTATATAATGACTACTCCTGTTTTCCTTAATGTTTTTCTTAATGTTTTTTTAATGGTTGCTTTGTCTTTCTGTAATGTACACGTGGAATATTGAGTCTATATTTTGTATACTTGTATAATCATTTTCATTATGTATTCTCAGTGCATCATTGTGAATGAGAACCTTGCTGTCAGTTGCTTTTTCCCCTGATTAAACAAAGAATATCAATCAATCAATCAATCAATCAATCAAAGGGGAAGTACTGCTTTTGTGCATTCTCCTTTCGTGGCTTATTGGGACACTCAATATGGAACTGAATCATCTTCAATTTAGATGTGCTTTAAAGAATATGACAAGTGAAAATGTCATACTTTAAATGAAATGTAAATGAAAAAGAAATGGATTGTTGCCTGCAGGGTTTGTGCAGTTTTTCTTCTCTGTCACGACCTAATTGGCTTTTTTTTCCCATGTAAGACATGAAATGTCACATCAGCAAACACAATTAGCTGATGAAATGATAGCTGAAATCTATGTGGCTTTGCATGCGAGCTGTCTCACTGTCACACTGTTACGGCAAAGTGCAACATATTAGACCGTTGTTGATGTTAACACCTGCGATTTTTACCGGTTATGACAAATCAAACTGCTGAGAAAAAGGCAAGGCTCACAGGATAAAAATATGTGGAAGTGTAGATCTCTGAGTTTGTTCTACATTGTTTTTTTTAAAATTTTGATGAGGTGTTGGATGGTTTATATTTGGTGATTGGTTGCTCTGTTGACATTTGTGTAGTTTTATTGTTCCTTGTAGTCATGACAGATCACTGCAGTGTAAGAAGTTTCCACACAAGGGCAATAAAGTGTAGCGCACTGTATTGGAAAATGATAGAAGTATATCTAAAGTTCTGCCGCAGGAAGCATTGCATCATCCCTGTGAAGGTCGTGTGTGTGTGCGTGTGTGTGTGTGTGTGTGTGTGTGTGTGTGTGTGTGAGCATGATTGTGAGTGAGTACATAAGAGAGAGAGGGTGTCAAACATAGATTTACTAGCAGGCTCTATGTTGCTGTAGCAGCTGGATTCTGTACATACCAGTGACAGATAGATAGTAAAGAGTCAGTGTGTGTGTGTGTGTGTGTGTGTGTGTGTGTGTGCGCGCGCGTGGAGTAAGCACACACACACACACACACACACACACACACACACACACACACACACACACACACACACACACACTTCATTCATCCCAGTCTTCCACCTGTTAGAGCCTCATTTGGAAAGTTGAGTATGTGAGCAGAACCACACGGCTGCTAGAAGAAGCTAGAAAGACCCTCAAGCTGTTTTTGCCAACCAGATCATTTTGAGAAGAAGTGGAGTTGTTTTGTTGAATGTTTTCCTCAACATGTTTTCTAATAAGTCCAGCAACATAAAAAAAAAGGGGGAAACCCTCCAAACCCTCTGTAGATTCGTTGGAATTAAATCTCAGACCAGGTTACACATGAGTCCTGTTTTAACTTCTAACTGCGAAGATGAAGTTGCCTCCAGGAAGAAACTACTGCACCTTCAGAATGACTAGCTAACGTGGTGTCAGATATGATCAAGATTAATTGTGATCAAAAAGAAAAAGCTTTATTAATACATCTGTAGGGATTTCAGAGGACACTTCATAATAAGTTACTTATGCATTTTCTGTCTACAGCGCCATCCACTGGCTTAGTATGTCAATACCTGGAAACCTAGACTACCAAACACCACCATGGCTCACTATAAGCTGAAATTTTTTAACTACTTTTGAGACCGGGTTGCCTGTGGGACCTGATTTCTAATGTCTTCATAGCAGAAAACAATGTTAAGAGAAAAGGAATGAATGTAAAAAGCAAACCCAGCTGACATGAAGCATAAAAACCACATTTTAATATTGCATACTGGACAAACACAGAAAATAAAAGACTAGAGAAAGATCTGACATGTGCTGCTGGCACTGATACAATAAGACAGCATTCATTTGTTTTCATGTTCTTTCCTTAGTGTAACATTTGCTACCCAATGATGAGATTTTAGATGACAAGGGCTCTCTAAATATTCATGACAGCCCACCATTCTCCAATAACAAGGTGAAAGAAGATGCCAATGTGAGGAGGCATTAAACACCCATATTAAGGGTCGTTTAAGAAACAGATACCTGGAAATTATTATAAAATGGATCTAAAAAAGTCAAACAAACATATTTTCTGTTTGCATCTTTAAGAGCCACTCATTGTATTTCCCTTTTATTGATCAGGTTGAAAGAGCCTCATCTCTGTGTGTTTCCCATTATAATGGAGGAGACTGTCATTATGATCTCACAGCCAGTTTCCATAAAGTAATATTTTTTGCTGAAAAGTAGTTTTGCTTTAAAGTGACTGCAGAATTTGGTTAAGTTCTGTGAGACATTCATTCATTCTGTGAGACATTAACCCAGTTGCTCCTGATTTTGTTTTTCAATATCGCTTTTTCCAACATTGGGAGCACCTGCACTACAAACAAGAGGGGAATTATTTGTATTCCACTGTTTTGGTGGTGCAAACAGGAAGCTATGAGACGACAACCTCAAACAACTATAACTACCCACATGTTAAGATACCAGTAAGTAAGAAAACATAGGTGAAGTGGTCTATTTTGACTTGATTCATCAAGTCTAAGCTCTTGTTAGCATTGTTTGAAATACAAAATGAATGGGCAGCTGTTTCATCACCTGTTTCTCTGCTCTCTTTGTGAATAGTTGCCAAGGGGACATATGTACAGAGGCTTTTTGGAAGAGATCCTGACAGCTAAATAGACAGCTGAAGTCTCCAGCATCCAGCAGTGTCAATTACATGTGGATTTCCTGAGGTGTTTTGGCAAAATTGCCAGACGCATGTTGAGAATACTACTCCCCTCATGTCAGAAATGAACTGTAGGGAATTTGTTTTCAGATATTTATGCTTCTCTCCTCTTCAGTCTGGCTTACAAGTCTTTCATTGTAGTTCTATTTATATGTATGTATGTCTGTATTTGTGTTCTCTATTTAATATTAATTACAGAAACACTACAAATATGTTTCATATAATGGTAGAAGTAGAATAAATTAAGGTTCATGCCAAATGAGTGATCATCTCTTTGTTTGCATGTCTCGTCTTTTGTTGTGTTGTGAACCAGCAAACACAAAAGGAGACAAACGAGGAGACAAAGCTGCTGCTGATGACAGGGTCAGAGGATGTGAAGACGAGGATGACATGATGACAACAATGATGTCAGTTTCAATTATAATAAACCAGACACTGACAGTAGCACTAAAAGAGATGATAATGACAAACAGCAGCAGTAATGAAGGATAATGACTCTGAAGTCAGTATTAGAGAGAGGATCAGAGTGATCAGTCACTTTCACCACTGTCTGACTTTCTGTCACTTCAAGGCAAAAGAGTAAAACGATCTGGATGTTTCAAAGAAGCTCCTCAGCAGCGAACCTTTGCTCCCTCGATATTTCTCTTGATCATTTTGTTGGTGTTTGTTGCTCTCATCTCACATCACGCAACAAACACACTGGTTTGTGGGATTTTTTTGATATCTGAATACTTCTGAAATGCTCTTGTTTGCTTCTGTGTGCTCGTGACTGCATCACAGTTTTAGATAACTACAACATGGAGTGTGGAGATCTTGTTTAAATATTACTCATACAATATATTTCAGCGCATTCATGATCAAGGTAGCACCTGTAATCTGGAATAACATGCATTATTTTAAAGCTGGACTCATTTTTAATCTTAGTTTATTTCCTTTTGCTTTGAGCTGTTTAGTTGATTCATCTGTTTTTAAAACTTAAATTGTATAATTAATATTTTCTTTTGTGCCATTAAATGTTTTATTGGTATTTATATTGTTCTATATTGATCTTCTACTTTTTGCTCTGCCACACTGTAAATGAGGCTTCCATGCCTCAGTGTATTCCAAGTTTACATGGCTGAATGAATGAATGAACTAATGAATGAATTATATTTTCCATCCTGCTCTCCAAAATCTATACAATTTTGCAAAGAAAGCAGTGAAAACATCATTAAGACATTCACACAGAACCTCTGTTAACGACAACAACAAAATCTAACTGGATTCTGGCGTTAACAAGTCAGGAGTCTGGAGTCTGATCAGTGAGACAAGATTGGAGGTGTAGCTTAGAGCCACTTTAACCTATAAAAAAATGTTGAATTTGCTATTAAAAAGAGGCTTCTGCTGTTGCGAGCGTTGCCTTTCAGAAAATCTATTGCAGAACGCTGGAAAAGGTTACAAAGTAATCTCTCAGACTTTAGATATTGATCAGTTCACAGCAAGACAAAGTCTGTGGCTCTGGGCACCAAGCTAGAATGACTCCAAAAGCACCACACTGAACGCCCAGAGAGGTAAATAAAAGAAATCCTGAGTAACAGTTCAGGCCTTAAAAGAATCATTGGTGCTGGTTAACATCTCTGCTTGTCAGTCTACCATTCAGAAGTGCATAATGTATATGGCAGGACACCACAGAGGGGAAAATATACATCAGTGTGCACTTGAAGTTGGCCACAGAGCACCTTGACGCTCCACAACACAGCTGAGAACTTATTTAGCAAAAATTAAAGGTAATTAATTGTACTGTTTAAAAATAAAACATGCTGGAGATTCAGTAATTGCACAAAATGGTCAATTCTCCACATTTAAGCTAGATGGCACTGTGACACAGGCAGACTACTGCAGCAGCCCAGCAGCTTTCTTTTGTTTCCTGTACTATTGTTGTTTCTGGTGTGTTTCTGAGATATGAATAAACATTGTGTTTCCAATGGTATAAGGACTTTGATGAAAGGAGACCAAGTAGGATGACCTATTTCTTCTATTGACCCTTTTACATGATGGTGATATAAAAATGTCATTAAAGTAAATGACAGCAATTCAGTTGACCATCCTTGGACTCCATGCTGTGAAAAGTATAGAGATATATATGTTAAAATGAGCAATGATTAAATATCTGCACACTTTATTGTGCATTCTTAACAGACTTCTTTGCATAAAATATATTCTTTGCTTTCACTGATTTCTGTGTCTGTTTAAATCATAAATATATGTATCTGTTCACCTTACCTTTATTTGTTCTTCCATTTTCTCTCTCATTTAATGCTGGAAGCAAATTGGAGCATGTGATAACACTCTGATTTGATTGGATACCAGCCGATGATTTATAGTGTTGTGTATATGTCAGTCCCTTAATTCAGTTTCTCATTGGAATTCTCTTAATACTCTGCTGCCACCGTAGATCTAGATAGAAATTTGATTAATTGATCGGATGGTCAGAATGTGTTTTTTACTGATAAAACTTGTGATTCGCTCCTCTGCCTCTCAGCAGGTCTTGAAGCAAAATGTCTAGTTAGGCAGCGTATGACAGACAGACACAGTGGCTTGGTTCACTGAGTCCGGCCAGTTAACACAGAAGCTGAGACCAGAGTGGCCAATGGAGAGTTAGTGGAGCTAGACTGGGTGTATAGAGGGAGACTGTGACCCCGCCTGTGTGTGGAATTATCTGGAACGTGGCGAGGCAGCCAATTCCTGCAAGCGTGTGCACGAACACACACACACACTCAAACAGTGAGATAGTGTCTTCTTTCCAGGTGTGTCAAGGGAACTTTCTACCATGCTTCGACACAAAGCCGCTCTCTTTTCAATCTTCTCCCATCGTTTTCTCCCTCATCTCTTTTTTTCTTCATCCTGCTCTCAGCTGTATAGAGTTTAATACATCTCAGTGAGAAGTGGCCAAAATCATTCTGAGACAGATTCACCTCCACCTCCTGTGAGCACTCATATGTCTTCAGACGTATTGTTTAAAATGTGATGGCCCAATCCATGTCCTGTGTTTAGAGGGCTGAATACTGTCCAAGGACCAGTGCATCAGGATCCTTTGATTAGAAATTAATGAACCCCTCGTTAGTGTAGGATGAAAGTGAGAGCTGGATAGGTCAAAGCGATGAAAGGGCCTCTGCAGAACCCACTGAAGTGAAGTGATCTCTACATTTGATGTACACATAGTGTATCAAAGCAATCAGCCCTTCCCCCATTATGATTTTCACATGAAGTAAGAAATTACTTCCAATGTTTTAATAATGCATGAGAGCTTAAAGGTGTTAGCATCTCATATATGTGATCTATATATTTTATAGATTTAGGGATAATCATGCACAGGCAGGCAACAAAGAAAACTCAACTAATTTCTGAGCGTTATTGCAAAGGTAATACTCTTGTCATATTGTTTACTTTTGCATGTATTTGAACATGCTGATGCATCTTTGCAGAAAGACGGAGCAGTATTTTCACGGGGCCTGTGTATTTAAAGGGCTGTTTGTGTTTGTGCTGTCTGCAGGTGTTTGAATTTCCCTTGCTGTGTTTCTACAGAGTAAACAACGAATCATGGAGGACTTGCCCCATCAGCCCACGGAGGGTGTCTGCTCCACAAACAGACATGAACAATTTTGAGAGTAACACACACACACACACACACCTAAGCACACACTCATGCACGATGAGGTTGTTAAATTGCTTTCCTGTTGTTTTCCAGTTCTAAGCTGCAGGGAGAGAATGCTAAATTGAGGCAGGAATTGGAGAAGCTTAGGTAAGTCTCCAGCAACAAGCGTGGGCTTTGTTCCTGGGTTATCATCACGGTGCCTTTAGCCAGCTGCTGTGTGTTTGGAAACATCAAATTTGATTAGATTAGAAGAGAGGAGAGGAGATCTTTTTTCTCGGCCTGCTCTCCTGCCAGTCTCCTAAACAATAATCTGCTCTCAGGTGCCGGCTAGTAAATGAGGGGCCTGAGGAGAAATATGAGGAGGGGAAGGGTGAACTGCTCCGAGACAGAGATATACATAAGCACATACACACATGTGAAAGGACATTTGCCTTTAGACCTTTATAGGGTTTGTAAGTCTCTATTTCGAAACCTTGAGCTCTATAAACATTTTACAGTTTGGTTGTGCAGAAAACCCTCATCACCCTCACACTTAGCCAAATGATGAATGGAATTAATTTTACACCTGATTGCTTTTGTGTCACACATTTGAACTTTCACTCTTAAAACAAGCAAGTTATGTATTGTTAACTCCTCACAAGCAGTATCTGACATAAAACACAGCCTTTATGTAACAGAGTGTACACTTAAACACTTAACACTTACTCTATTACTTTTGATTACTCTATTACTTTCATTACTTTATTACTTTATTTTATATCTCACTAGTGCTGTCCTTTTCCTCTTTTATTACTGTTCTGAGCTACTGTGACAACAAAATTTCTCTTGTGGATGAATAAAGTCTGTCTAAGTCTAAGTCTAATCTTGCTTTATTTATTGAGTGCATTTTCAGTTTTTGTGGATGTGTGTCTGTGTGTAAGTATACAGTAAGATTCATTGAACTCTGTCTCAGTTTGAGCTGACTTGACTGGTTGGGTTGTGCTCCACTCTCAGGCGGTAAAGTTTCCTCTGCACACGAATAACAAGGTAGCTGGAGGACAGGTTTGCATAGAGATAAAGGCCAGGTGTCAGTACATTCTGTACACAGTGCGGTGCCACACCCAGTGTTATTCATTAAGGCTTTGGTTTTTATTGATATTCTGAACAGTTTATGATTGTGTAAATTTGTTACTTACAAATTAATCATTGTCTAATTACATCAGTCTCCATAATGTAAGGTCTGTGAGGTTCTCTATTTGCCTTGCCAGCTTAAGCTTCCTTTTAAGCTTCAGCAACTCATGTTGGTGAGTTTACATTTGTTCATATTCTCAGCGAAAAGCCGAACATGTCGGACTCCTCTTCTATCTTGACCTTTTTTTTACACTCATGGACAGAACGTTAATGCAAGGGTGAGGAGGATGTTCGATTTGGGAACCTCAGTGTCACATCCTTACTTTTTGCAGATGACATGGTTCTGTTGGTTTTACGTCAGGTCGTGACTTTCAGGGGGCACCAGAGCGATTTGCAGCCAAGTGTGTGCCTCCAAGTGTGAGGTTGAGGCTATAGTTCGTTGCTGGAAATTGTTGGATTGCTCCCTCTGGCTTCAGGGAGTGAGTTGTCGCTCCAAGCGAAGAAGTATCTTGGGATCTTGTTCAGGAGTGATGGGAAAATGAAGCGTGAGATGGGCAGATGGGTTGGTGCAGCATCAGCAGCAATGTTTCCATTGTGGCAGGCTGTCATGGGGAAACGGGAGCTGAGCTGGAAGGTGAAGCTCTCGATTTATCAGTCAGTCTTCGTTCCAGCTTTTGTCTGTGGTCGTGAGCTTTGGATAGTGACTGAAAGAATGACAATACGGATACAATTAGCTGAAATGGGTCTCCTCTGTAGTGCGGCTGGGCTTAGAGATACGATGAAGAGCTTGGAGTAGGGTTGCTGCTCCTTTGCATTGGAAGGAGCTAGCTGGGGTGGTTCGGGCATCTGATTAGGATGCCTCCTGTGTAACTTCCTTTGAAGTTTTTCTAGGCACATTCAACTAGGGGGATGTTGGTGGATGGATTACATATCTCATCTGGCCTGGGGACACCTTCGAAGCCCCCAGGAAAAACTAGAAAGTGATGCCGGTGAGCGGGACATCTGCTTAGCCTGCTGCCACCATGAAATGATGGAAGAAGTGGAAAAATAGATGGATGACACGCTCTGTCCCTCCAAACAATATTAATCATAGTTTTTATTTCACTGATTTTACAATGTCATCATGTATTATTCACAATGAATTTTATCGGGAGTTTCATGCCGGGACAAATCTTGGCCAAGACTGCCAGGCAACCAGTGGAAACTCTTAAACGTAACCAGGCTCAGCCAAGAAATAGTTACAGTGTGTAACTCCGTTTTAAAGCACACACTGTCATTTTGATATTTCTGTTTGTTTGTGGACTAAGCGAATGAGATATCAAGTGTTAGTCAGTGCTATTATTTTTAACCTCTTGACTGAGCAAGTTTAGCCTTCTCTGTGGGTTTGATGCTATGCTAATCTAACTATCTCCTAGACAATGGGAAGATACACTGATCACCCACAACATCATGACCACTGACAGGTGAAGTGAATAACATTGATCATATTGGTACTATGTGGTGTTCTGCTGGAAAATCTTGGATTTTGACATCCATGTTGATGAGAATTAGACACCCAAATAAACATTGTCCCACAACAAACACACTCCCTCATGCAAATAGAAATTCTAAATGTCACTGGTCTACCCTCACAGGAAAGTGCACCCCACCACATGGACAAAACATCAAACAATCAGGAACATGTTGAGGAACGTGACAGTCAGCCAAGATGTTGATTTGACCACCAGACTTCCTAGAGTCTATTCTGATCAAGCATCAACAGGATGCAGTGGAACAAGTTTGATTGTCAGAGGCCCCACTACATAAGCCAGAGTACCCAAAGGGCCCTCTGCCAGCGTACTAGTGCCAGACCCCATAGGACACCCTGAGAGGTCCTCTTGTCCATGTTCAATGGTTCAGAATATTTTTGAGCACATAATGTTTTCCCAAATCGGTGTATGTGAGTGTTTTCAATCATGTCATCTGACTCTTGAAAGGTAAATGTCCATGCTGTCCATGTGGTGATGAGCATTAATAAATGGATGCAGTGAACGGCATGTCTCAACAAAAATCGAGACAAATCTGTGTCTGTGTACGTCTACATGACTGTGGATGTGTGTGTTCTTATGAGTGTACCGGCGCATGCATGTGTGTATGTGTAAGTATGAGTGATGTAACATAAGCCCTTGCCAGATAATAACATGCCACAGTGATAGAGAATGCTGCTAACTAACAGCAGTTCTGAGATGATCTTCTCCATCACACACACACACACAAACACACACACACACACACACATGCACCACCATTGCTTGTCAGACTCCTGTAATGGGATCACTGAGGGATTGTTCCAGCATCAGTCACAGTGCAGGTGCAAATGCATACTCACACACAAAGGTGCAGCCGTATCATGTCGAGGCTGAACATGGCTGTGCATCACTTGAACAAGAGAGTTGCTATTTATGTCAGAGGTTGTCGTTGCTCAGGCCATCAAAAAGCAGCTGCATCTTGTCGGTGTGCATTTGCTCACACGTGTGTCTGTATGTTGGAAGGTGTGTGCATCTGACTGTATCTGTGTGTCCTGTTTAATAGCATTAGCTCCTGCAAGCGTGAAATGAGACAGTCTCCCACTATCTGTCTTTAAGAGCAGGGCTGAGAGAGCAGCGGCTGAAGTGAACTGATGGATCGTGCAGGCAGATGAGTCTGTTAGCTTTAATAGAGGCTGTGCCATAGAGAGACATTCCACAGTAAACCACAAAAAATCTCTACATTTTGTACCCGCTATATTCATTCTATTCACTTGCTATTTTTCAAGTGAAAGTGTGGGATATAACATTTTTGATTGCTACTTCTCCCAGATCATTTCAAAATCTCTAAGCCTCTGGTTTAGCTTTTGGGAAGTCAACTAATCAAATGTTTGTCAGCATAGTTCATTGTATTTTTTCTATCACAGCAAGCACAGATCAATATGCATTCAAATTTGGATTTCTTACAAGGAAAGAATTTTGTGTGAAATTGTTTTGCACCAGTAAGACATGCAAACACAAGCTTGTTATGCTCTCATAAATTCACAGAAATGCTGTCAGAATCTTCTGGATGTCCTGACAGCAGTCTTGGCTCCCGATCAATGCGATTACAACATAAAACCCTGAACATGTTGTCTAAGCCTCGCCTGCAGGTCAGCAGGCACAATAACCATAATGGCTGCCAGCGAGAGCAGAAATCAAACTCATCACTAAAAAGAATCCCTGAAAGAGACTTTTTTTTCTTGTCTACTTGTTTTAAAGCTTTCTTGTTGTGTCCTGATCTGTCTTCCAGTTTTGCATGAGCTACTGCCCTGAGAGAAGTGAAATAACACACACACACGCACACACACACACAAGCAGATACTGAACATCACAGTAATCACAGCGCAAGGCATGCTGGGTAATTTGGTTAAAGATGTCAGGAGCGTAAATCATCTCCAATCAGTCCTGCTCTCTCATTGGTCAATCCTCCCACCTCCAGAAGAACACCACTGGCCACTCGTCTGTCTTTGTAGGTCTTGACTGTTCAGCTGTTGCTCACGTTGAGACTGACTTTCTCCAGGCTGCTGAATGAAAATCCAAACAGGAAAATATTTAATATGATTGAGACTTTTCATGTGAGAAGTGGCTGATTTAGGCACAGTCAATCTGCAGGGATAAAGTTTGTTTCTCTAAAAGGATGAGTTCAACGCTTTGAGGAATATTGAGTTTCTTTCTGATGCTGACATGAAATAACTGAAACCATTTTCTCACGCAACTGGCTCTTTTAGCTCAGCTTATAGCCAAGAAACATGGGGAAATGCTTAACGTGCCTTTGTCTAAAGGTGACAAGATCAGCCTACTAGCATCTCAATGATTAAGTGATTTGTTTCTTAGTTTCCATCCAAAACCAACAACATGAAGTGGCCCTTGTCATCACCATGACGTTAATGATTAACTAGCAGGCACTAGCAGGTCTTGGCAAAACACAGCACCCTCCAACTTGGCATGTTTAAACTTCTGCTGATCGGTCCTGGGAAGGTGAAACACTCTGGTTATTCCTCATTTATATATCAAGTTTGACAGTTTGCTCCTGGTTTTGTAATCAGCAATCTTAACTCAAGATCCTAGTAGTCAGGTTGCTTTAGACTTTCCAGCAATATTGGTAATTGGTGTGGTCAGTTATCATGCAATTTGGTGAGAATTAAGTTTTGCTTTTACCATGTTAACATGTCCACGTGGCGCATTTTTATATACTAAAAGGCACATTGTGAGCAAAATAAGCACTAAATAACACTATGGCTGAGCATTTCCACCTTAAAACTACAGTGTACTCATGACACTTAACATAAACTCAAACTTCTACATATCAGGCCTGTTATGGTTTGAACATCCATCCATCCATCCATCCATCCATCCATCCATCCATCCATCCATCCATCCATCCATCCATCCATCCATCCATTCATTATCTATACCGCTTAATCCTGTGTAGGGTTGTGGTGGGGCTAGAGCAGGTCAACAGTCTGTTGCAGGCCTACACATAGAGACAGACAACCAAGCACACTCACATTCACACGTACAGACAATTCAGAATCACCAGTTAACCTCCTCAGCATGTCTTTGAACTGTGGGAGGAAGCCGGAGAACTTGGTGAAAACCCACGCTGCACAGGAAGAACCCAGGCCGGGACGTGAAACGGAGATATTCTAGATGTGAGGCGACAGTGCAACAACCTCGCAGTCCATAAGTTTGAACTTATATTACTGAATTAATCTAATAATACAACTCTCCACTATGTAGCACAGAGTAGCTATACAGTGTTTGAGTAGAGTCATAGGTGAGCTGGTGTGCTCAAGCTGTAGCTGGTATCAGAGGTGTGGGTAGAAAGAGTCAGCAACTTTAGTTGGGCACAATCTAAATAAGGCAAAAGTGTAGAGTTACATCTAAGCCCTTTAAGACAGTAATGTTGAACTATTTTGTACGGTACCTCTCTTTAGAAAGTGGTTGACTATTTTCTTACTGAGCAGTTTAAAACCAAACAGGCAACAGCAAACTGTAGATGAGCAGTCAAGTTGACGGATCATAATAAATCATATTAATAAGTGTTTCGACATCACGGCACATGTTAATTATGTATTAGTGAGTATTTGCTCTACTTAAAAAGCCGCTGATGCACTTCTATTGTGAGAACTGTTTGGCTACAGTTTTGAGCTCACCACTTTGATCCGCGTCTTCTAAAACTGTACATGAAACGGGACAATATTCCATAAAAATCAAAGCAGAACAAAACATGCAAAACAAAAACTAGGGCATGCTGAGAAACACAGTACAGCAGTAAAGCAAACACAAAAATTGCCTCAGGAGCTGATCGACCTTGACTTCCTTAAATCCTCCAGTTATCTGAACAAGGATACGGCACCTGGTGATCAGAGGACTACACAAAAAAAACAACACAAATTTATACAGGTTACAAAAAAATGGCTTCTAAACTGTGGTGTAATTGCGTCAGTTTTGCTCCTGCAAGATGTCAGTTTGTGCTAAATTTCAAATACATTTTGAACAACAGCTTTACATTTGCAAAGCAGTTTTACTTAGGATGCAAAAATTGTGCCAAATATTGAAAATAAATGTGCTCTTTGCCCGATGCTTTTGAAAAAACGCAGGTGCTGGAAAACTTTCAGCCCCTCAACTGCGGTTGCATTGGAATGTGTGTTTCTGTCTCGGCTCTGGTGGGAGAAGTCACCTACACACACACATGTACACACACACACATATACACACTTTAGATGTTCGGGGCTTTGATTTTCTGCAGTCTGCACTACAGGGTAGACAGCTAGAGAGCTTCAAACAATGCCTGGATAACACTCTGACACCCTCACTGCATATCTAGTGCTAATGATTACTTGTTAAGCACAACACACACATACATGCACACACACACACACACACAAAGAGACACACACAGGAATGAGCTCAGACTTAATGATTCTGTGAACGTTGCATATCTCAGAGCCTTTTTCCATTTGGTCTTTCTTCCCTCAGGCAACGACCTTCATCACAGCACCAACCATTGATTGGGACGATACACAGCATTAATAAATGAAACGAGTGCATGTAGCCGATAGAGGGGAAAAAAGACACACTCGCACAGGTAGAAATATAGTTGACATTCCTGAGTGTGTCGAAAATTATGATATGAACGTCAAACTGTTACAGCGAGTGTTTGCCTTCCTGGATGGGGCCAGTGGAGGTGATGGACAGTGAAAGGAGCATACAAATGAACAGCCACCCACGGGGAAAATCATCCCACCTTGGATGTTTACTGCACAGGGACCGCGCTGTGTGAGACTGTGGTTCTCAGTAAATATTCCTGGTATGTGTGTATGTGGTGGTGTACGCTCCTGGGAGGGGATGCTATGTGCAGAGTGAGAAATGCAACGAAAGAAGAGGTGCTGTGTGTGTGTGTTTGTGTGTGTTTGTATGTGTGTGTGTGTGTGTGTGTGTGTGTGTGTGTGTGTGTGTGTGCCCTGTCCAGGTGGATGTATTCTAGGTCAGGCTGTTTGTCAGAGCTGAGACCAGATCGATGTTGCTCTAATCTAAGGACGTATGATGTGATTGATCACCTCATATTCTGAGGGCCTGCACATAGACCTCCATGGTGTGATGGACACAAACACACACGTGTATGCGCACACAGACACATATACACACACTATGGTCAGTTCATCCAAGCAAAAGAATTGATTGGGATGAAATGAAATAAGAGCAGATTGGTTTTGCCGGGCACAAGGCTGGACAGTCTATCCAAGAGAGTCAGAAAGATGATGGGAGCAGAAAATGTTCATTGATACCATCTTTCATGTGTGCGAAGTCGATGTGTGTGTATTTTTTCTGAAATTGGTTTTCCCTCCCAGCATTAGCTGCGCTATTTCTTGTCCGTCTCGCCCTCCCCGACGTCTGCGTGTGTGTTAATGTAAATGTGAGAGTGCACGATGTTGACAAGATGTTTGTTTTTGCGGAACATTGACAGATGAGAAAACGGTTCCGTCTGAGCAGCTGGAGGAGTGTGTTAAATGAGCAGAGCTGCTTGCCCCCACAGCGTGGCAGGGTCTTTGCATAATTTTCCACGTTTGAAATGTTAATGGCACCTGTAGGCTACGTTATAGTGAATCTGCTCATAAGTGAATAAAATGAGATAGTGATGCATGCCTTTAATTGGGGGTATTTTTGTGACTTGCCAGATTTTCTGAGTGAGGTGTTTGTGTCCTTGTTCCTTTGCTCCATCAGGTTTTGCTTTTACTCACTTGGGCTTCAGCTTCTCCTCATTGACATGCACAGTGTCAGGAACCTCATTTGAACTGCTGGTAATGGGCTCTGCTGTGTATTTACCTGCTGGGCTGTGCTGCCCTGACTCTTCTGAGAGCTAAGGTATTGTTTGAAAATTCACCACAGCTCCTGCTATTCTCATTTTCACTGTGGACTCAAAGTAAATGCAAACTTTAATTATCAACATGTTGACTGTCTTCTTTTAAATAAATTGAGCTATAGTTTTATGTAAAAATTGCTCACTGAGGTGAGGCTGCAACAGTCTACAACCTGGAGTCTGTTGTCTATTGCATGATTTCAGAATAAGCACTTCAAACAAAATTTTGATAAAATTCCTATTTTTCTTCTGTAAATATGAAGCCACAGTCAGTAGATGATTAGCTTAGCTTAGCATAGAGACTGGAAACAAGAAGAAATGGCTTGTATGACTGTCCATCAGTATTAAAATCTGCCTACCAGTGGTGGTGGATGATCCTTTACTTAAGTTAAAGGACCAATACACCAATCTTAAAATACTTGAATGCAAGTGAATTTCTACCAAAATACAGTACCTAAGTATTAAGGTAAAAGTACTCATTTGACCCCTCTGGCTGATACATTATTATAATTGACATATTTGGATTATTAATACTGACAAATGAGTGTGTTACTGTTGTAGCTACTGCAGGTAGAGCTAGTATGATATAGATCTACACTACTATACTATCTACTATATATATCTGAGGGCTTGTCAGATAATCAGTAGGAGAGGAAAGAAAAAAACTTCTTGTATGTCAGAACTGAAAAGTTGAATATGTTTCAAGTTTTTTCTCTGAACTTAGATTTTTTGATCATTTGAACATTTATGGAGATGAAACCATGGCAGAAGCTCACACAGGAAAATCACTTGATGGAACAACTCATAAATTTCTGAAATTTGACACTGACTACTTTTTATACGATGTCAGAAATCAAAAAAGTTGGAACACAGTGGTTTAATATTTAACAATGTGTTGTATTTTAAAATTTGTTGTGCAAAACGTTGATTTTTAAAGTTGTAAAATAAATGTGATGGAGTAGAAAGTATTATATTTCCCTCTGAAATGTAGTGAAGTAGAAGTATACAGTAGCAAAAAATAGAAATGCTCATGTAAAGTACCTCAGAACTGTCCTTCAGTATTTGAGTTTCCACCACTCCCTACCAGCACCTCCAAAGTTTGCTAATTAAGACAGTATGTCTTGTTTGCTAAATTAATACACAACAGAACTGCTGCTACAATAATGTTATGTTCTGGACTCCTGCCATCCCTGTGAGGTTGCCAGACAACCAGCAGTGACTCAAATGAATAGTTGTGGATTTAACAAACAAGATATAACGTGCCACTTTGTGAGCTTTAGAGCTGCTGGAAAGCAGATTTAAGCCACACCAGCGATTTTCCATTGTTACCAGTATATCTGCTGAGCTAAACTAACTTGCTAATGACTTTAGCTTCAGATTAGAGAGACACTTAGGAGAATCTTCTAGTGTGAGTCTTGGCAAGAAAGTGACAAAGGATATTTCCCAAATAAGTCCAACTACTCCTTTCTGTTAATTACCTTTAAAAGAGCTCAACTTTGTTTTATGTGTGATGTTCTAAGGTAAAAATAGTGCAAAGCCTCACCTTGCCCAGGGTATTATCTCTACAAAACAGCTAATCACACTCTTGGATGTGTGTTAGTGCTGGATGGAGAGCATTACCCTCCAGCATGGTGGTGGGTCCAACTCCTAGGTCTGTCAAATGGGATTTTTTTCATTCTTTTCAAATGGGATTTTTTTCAAGGCTCAAATCAATGCCTGCCACCTTTCATCTAGTCTTTTTTGTGACCATTATTTAAATATATGCCGGACGTCAGCGTTACAACAACCTGAACCCAGCTCAGCTTCAGGTCTAGCCCCTGAAGTGGACGTGAGTGAGTGCCTCTTGGCCTACATTCACATCCTGCCTGCCCTGCAGCTTTACAGATCTGCACCCGCAGCCTCACAGGACGACACTCACCACAGGCAAACACACAACTGAACACAGATAAGGCCAGTCTGCTGGATTTATCACAGCTACTTTCACTTGCCAAATGTATGAACCACTCCCTGTCTGTCCCCCTTTGTCTCTGTCCATCTCTCCCCTCTTCTCCCCCTTTGGACCTGCCTCCATGGCCACATATTGTCCTTTTATCTGACTCCCATTCCCCCTCATCCCATCAGTCACTCTGCCTCTATTGCACCATGGGAGGAGGAGGATGTCCCTTCATGTCGTGCCCAGGTTTGCCTCTCTGAAGTGTGTGTATGTTTGAGCGCTTGTATGAGGGCATGAAAGAGACAGAGGGAGCAAAACATCATTACAGAGCAGGTGTCCTTCCATCTGTGCCGATCACTGTTAACTTTTTCCTCGCTCTCTCTCTGCCACACACACAACCTGTCCTCACACATTCAAGGAAAAGACATTTTCTACTGGGCAGCATCACATTACCAACTGAAAATGAGAAAATGCAAAATAAAAAAACAGCAGAAGGAGCACCAGTGAGGAGCAGAGTGATAAGGGACAAAAGAAAGAACAAGGCAGAAAGGATGATGTGGAGAGAAAATAGCCAGTATTTACTGAGTGAGATGAGAGGTTTCATGTGGAAGAAACAAGTTTTTTATTAATAAATGGGGAGTAAGGGACAGGAGGGGAATAGAAATGAGGCAGAGGCATTGGTGAGGTCACCACTGCTGATCTATATGCAATTTTATGCGCTGATGTGTGTGTATGATGTGTGTGTGTGTGTGTGTGTGTGTGTGTGTGTGTGTGCATCTCAGGAGAACCAGGGGAGCCCAAAGTTCAGGCTCACCATTAAAACATGTCTTAAGGCTGCAGGAGGCAGCTGAGCCTCTCCCAGGGGAGATCAGCTCACCGCTTGGATGAATGGGCCGATTCTATGCATGTTTACATGGATGCATGCATGGAGGAATGGTGGTGAGACAGTCAGATGGATGCTCAGGTGGACAGACAGGTGTAAAGATGGAGAAATACCTGTATATGGATAGAAACAGGCAGTTTAAGTATAAGATTTTATGCCTCATAAATATGCCAGAATTCTAATAATTATTATCAGCTCTGTCTAAATCACTGTCAATCACAATACTGGGTTTTCTGCATCAATGTTTGCTGCAGTAGTAGGAGAAGGACAGTGGTATGTAAATGCATAACTAAGCTTGAGAGTGGCAGTTGATGAAAACTGCTTCTTACAGAATTACTCGTCTCGGCTTCCAAACAGTATGAGGCTCAGGTTGACTCCAGTGTAAATTTGTTGCACCATCAGTTTCCTGCTGCTACTCGAATGTATGGGAAGTAGAAGAAAACAAGACTGCAGTGAACAAAGGAGTATCAACCGGATGTTTTAGAGAAAATTCATTTTGTAGTACTTTAGTAAAATACTAGCTATGTACACTGGTAAGTTGTGGAAATTTGTTTGGGTAATCTTTTAGTTACTGTGCCACTGAAGAGGCAAAAAGGGGAGAAAAGCCACGCACTGTTATACAACCACATACCTTATTCAACTGGTGAAATGAAAAATACATGTTAAAGGGATTTATTTATGGCATGGTTATGACTTCTAAATCATTTTATTACTTCAAGTAAAACAAATTTGTGGAAACTGCTACTGTATACACTGACCAGCCACAACACTAAAACCACCTGCCTAGTATTTTGTAGATTCCCCTTGTACCATCAAAACTGCTGTGACATGTCAAGGTTTGGATTCCTCCTCCAAAGATGCCCGGTGGACATTAGCAGCAGATACTTCAAGTCCTCTACTTGATCAGAAAGAGATCTAGGGAATGTGGAAACTAAGTCAGCATGTTGAACTCTTTGTCATGTTCCTCAGATCATTCCTGAACAGTTTTGGAGTGGCAGTGATTGCCGTTCAGCTGAAAGAGGACAATGTCGTCAGGTAATGCAGTTACCATGAAGGGGTGTATGTGGTCTGCAAAGCAACATCCACATGAATGCCGGCAGAATAATAACTTTTGCCTCTGCCGACTTGCCTTCTTCCCACAGTGCATCCTGCTGCCATTTCTTCCCCAGATAAATGACGCACACACACCCAGCTGTCCAAATGATCTGAAAGAAAACATGATTCATCGGACCAGGCCACCTTCTTCTATTGCTCCATTATAGGTGTTTTTGATGGTGGACAGGGGTCTGCACAGCCTCATATACAGCAAGCTGCGATGCACTGTGTGCTGTGAAGCCTTTTAACAAGACCAGCATGCTGCAGTAGCTCTGTCGTGGGAATGGTTCAAGTTCACCGGTCCTACTGCATACTAGGAAGACCCATAAAGCCTTTTGGAGATGCTCTGATCCAGTCATCCCAATATGACCCTTTTTAGAGCCCTAAGATCCTTATGCTGCCCATTTTTCCTGCTTCCAACACATCATCTTCAACAACTAACTGTTCATTTGCTGTCTAATATACCCCACCTCTTGATAGGTGCAGTGTTAGGAGATAATCAGTGTAATTTGGCCCATCTGCTTGTGGTTTTATTGTTGTGGCTGTGTGCTGTAAACATATTCTAAAATTTGTTCCTTCCTCCGGCATGTTCATCCAGCAATGCAGGGACAGGCTTGCTGAAATAGAAAATAAACCTGCCTTTTCAGTTCTGTTTTGCTACCAGGGACTTTACCCCACAGGTACTCAATATTTACAAAAAAATATTGGATTATAATTTGTTCTCTCTAAAATGCCCAGTTACTCCCTAGTTCCCTAAAGCCCAATTCTCGCAACTAAATTGCGCTGTAAATTATGGACCTAAAATTAACATTTATTACATTTATAGATCCTAAGAATGAGTTTCATTCCCTCGGGGCTGGGAATGAGGTTTAAATATTGCATCTCAACCATTCTTTATTGCTTATGTATATTGGATCAGTTACATCATTACATCTACTCTCTCTGTTTTCCTGCAGGACTGAACTGGTTACATTCACATGAGGGCTCTTTGTCTTTGTTCTGACAGACAGCCACATGACCGAGACCGTCGCTCACACACTCCCACACACATCACATCACTCTTCTTCAGCTGTTGTCATAATGATGTTGTTTGTAACGACATATTGACATTATTCACTGCCCCCTCCTCTTATTCGACGTGTGTGTGTGTGTATGTGTGTGCATTGTCAGATATTCTTCTGATTTAGTGCTGCTGTCTGGCTCAGCTGAGGAGCTCGAATGTTTTGTGTCAGCTTTCGGAATAAACCAGTCAGATACACTGTTGGGGCCGCGGCTACCTCTCAAGCGTAAAAATAAAAGATAAGATTCTCAACTTGATGTGTTGTGTAGCAGTTTGTTGAAGACGTCTGATAAATGGTTCCATCAGTGGTATACGTGTTTTAAATGCAGGCAAGACTACACTGGACTGCTGTGAGCTTCCAGCTGACTGTGGAGGTAAACTGAGGAGCAGAAGGGCAGCGTTTCAGAACAGCTAAGGGATTCTTAGTCGGAGTAAAAACCAGTGCTGATCCACCCAGAAGCACTATGATGACATAAAAGCTGCACTTACGCATTTGTCACTCAAGCAGCTATGCTTAGAATGACACAGTTTCCTCCAACAATATCCTAGGCTCTTGACCCACTTTTTTTGCTCGTAAGTGCACCAGTAGAAATGCTGTTCTTGTAACTTTAGAGCAGGGGTGTCAAATCCTGGTCCTCGAGGGCCACTATCCAACACACCTGATTCAAATGATCAGGCATGTTTAAGAAATCAATTTGAGATGATCATCAAGCTTTGCAGAAGCCTGATAACGATCCTGATGATTTGAGTCAGGTGTGTCAGAAGAGGGAAACATCTAAAACATGCTGGATAGTGGCCCTCGAGGACCAGGATTTGACACCCCTGCTTTAGAGCATCACTGTACTCCACGTGCAGCTTTCCTCAGAATCACGTCAAGACTCACAGCAGCTGCAGGTCATCCAGAGGCCAACCAGTCAGGGGGGGGCCTGCATGAAAGTCCTTACCAGACGCCCCTGGCAGAACCAAGCAACATAACAGTGTATCATCCTAATCAGATGGACATCTGCAATGAGAGATTCTACAGCTCCTACATGCATCTGTACTACCTCTGTGGTTTTATGAATGGTGTAAATATCTGTTATGTTTCCCCTAATGACTAACACGCCTCCTTATTTGGTCTGAATTATCACACTCTGGGGAGCAAAGTGGGAAATAAGAGTAAAATCTCACTGTCTCTCTGTCTTTCTCCCTTGCAGGTGATTTGAGAAAATGAGCAGCACTCAGAAGCCATGAGCTCTGGAGTCAGGCGTCTTGATGTATCCGCTCATCCATGCATGTGTGTGTCTGTGTGTGTATGACTGAATGCGTAATTCTGTGTGATGTACTGTAGCAGGCACCTGCTGGTGCACTTTTATGGGATTGACCTCACAGACACACTCTCACTGTGCGTCAGACTCTGGGTTTAATGCACTCGGTTAGTTGGTGGTAGTGAGATGGAAAATAGTCCTCGCAGCCTGGAGCAGAGCAGTTTGTTTCTTATGCACAGTTGTGTAAACAGGTTTTCTCCCTCATTGTTACAGATGCCAGTTGTTCTATTTCAGTGATGTAAAAGGTAATTTGCTTAAACTGTATTGTTATTTGGGTTCCTTGAAAGAATACTGCAAAGATTCAGCAGCGTTCTATAATATTGTCAGACTCGTGATTGACAGTAAAGGAAAAGGTTTTAGAATTGATGCAGCAGAACCAGAGATATTGACTTTTTTATTCAATGCATTTGTCTTTATTGTCAAGGCCTGTTGCCTGTGTTACCCACAAAGTAATCTGACTTCTGATAGTTCAGTTTTGGATTCATCTATGTTGTCCTACTGGCTAATCTGCTGTGAACTGGCATCAAGCAGAGGTGAAGACCGGCTGCAAAGATCTGTTATTCTAAAAATATCTTTCTAACTCTAGACGCCCAGAAATGTTGTCACCTGTGTATCTTGCCACCCCAAGTGCAAAAATTTTGTTTGTAGCTCCCCTATTAGTTCTGTTTTCGTGCAACCTGAGCAATAACCTTTCTGCCAATATTGAGCTAATCTTGTTGTTATTGGTTCTGTGGTTTTGAAATTAGATAATTAAAAATGACTACCAAAAAGCTAAGCCCTTGGCTATCTTTTGAAGCTAGAATAAGAAAAATGTTTCTGGGGCATTTTTATATTTTTGCTAAAAGTCAGTTTACATTCCAACAACAATCAGTGAATTAAGTGTCTTGTGAATAAAAAGAAGAAAATCTTCTATGTTGATTAGAGACGTTTTTGTGATAGATTACCATCAAGTGTCATTGACAGGAAATACACTCACCGGCCACTTTATTAGGTACACCTTGCTAGTAAAAGGTTGGACCTCCTTTTGCCTTCAGAACTGCCTTAATTCTTTGTGGCATACGTTCAACAAGGTGTTGGAAACATTCCTCAGAGATTTTGGTCCATATTGACATGATAGCATCACGCAGTTGCTGCAGATTTGTTTGCTGCACGTCCCATGATGCCAATCTCCCATTCCATCACATCCCAAAGGTGCTCTACTGGATTGAGATCTGATGACTGTGGAGGTCGCTGGAGTACAGTGAACTCATCGGCATGTTTAAGAAATCAGTTTGAGATAATTTGAGCTTTGTGACATGGAGGGTTATCCTGCTGGAAGTAACCATCAGAAGATGGTTCACTGTGGCCATAAAGGGATGGACATGGTCAGCAACAATACTCAGGTAGGCTGTGGAGTTTAAACAATGCTCAACTGGTACTAAGGGGCCCAAAGTGTGCCAAGAAAATATCCCCCACACCATTACACCACCAGCACCAGCCTGAACTGTTGATACAAGGCAGGATGGATCCATGCTTTCATGTTGTTTACACCAAATTCTGACCCAATCATCTGAATGTCACAGCTGAAATGGAGACTCATCAGACCAGACAATGTTTTTTCAGTCTTCTATTGTTCTTCTATTGTTTTGGTGAGCCTGTGTGAATTGTAACCTCAGTTTCCTGTTCTTAGCTGACATGAGTGGCAGTCGGTGTGGTCTTCTGCTGCTGTAGCCCATCTTCTTCAAGGTTGGACGTGTTGTGCATTCAGAGATGGTGTTCTGCATTCCTTGGTTGTAACCAGTGGCTATTTGAGTTACTGTTGCCTTTCTATCATCTGAAACCAGTCTGCCCATTCTCCTCTGACCTCTCACATCAACAAGGCATAATCATGCACACAACCGCCACTCACTGGATATTTTCTCTTCTTCAGACCATTCTCTGTAAACCCTAGAGGTGGTTGTGCATGAAAATCCAGGTAGATCAGCAGTTTCTGAAATGCTCAGACCAGCTCTGGCACCAACAACCATGCCGCGCTCAAAGTCACTTAAATCCCCTTTCATTCCATTCTGATGCTCGGTTTGAACTTCAGTAATTGGTCTTGACCACGTCTACATGCCTAAATCTATTGGCTTGCGGCCAATTGAACAGGTGTACCCAATAAAGTGGCCAGTGAGGGTATGTTTCAATCAAAATGTAATTGAAAATGCAGTTTAGTTGTGTAGGAGCACAACATGTTTTGGAAACAGGGTTGGCTAAAACATGTTACATGATCACACCCATTTGCATGTGTGCTTCTTCCAGGTTGTTTTTTTTTCGGTTGTATGCTTTCAAAATCTTGTTTAGTCTTGGTGTTGCTATAATCCTGCTTACTCTAGCTTTAAATTTCCACCTGAAAAAAAATTCCCCACACATGCAGCCTCTTCAGTGAACGTGTCACACTGGGCAGCTGTGATGGACCGAGCTACAAAGCTTGAGGACTCATAGGTAAATTCAAAAGGTTTTTATTTCCCCCTAAAAATAAACCCTAATTTAAGGCCGATAGAAGAGGTCAAAAGAACAGAACTTAACTGAAGCTATAAGCAACAAAATAACAGCAAACCAACTGAACCGCTCAAACAAGCTCTTAACACCCCTTAAAAACACTGAATAATTGATATATGTACTGGTTGAACAGACCAGTTACACATAAAAGGAGGAACATAAAACACCTACACTTCAACTAACAACAAAAAGCTCAAAGAAGTACAATTGCTTTACGTAATACAGAGCATAATAATAAATTCACTCAAAATATATCTAATGACCCAACATAAATCAAACAAATAAAATAATTTTTAAATCAAATAAACCTGGTCACCCCTTGAAGTGGCAGCACTTGGTATGGTCTGATTGGCAGGTCTGGTATAAAAGCCTGGTGCTCCCCTGATGCCATCTTTTGCCCAAATCCAGCCAGATGACCAGAGCAGCAGAAGACCAGATACCACAGCACCGGTAAAACAAAGAAAAGATCCAAAAGTTAACTAGATGTGCGCTACAAATAGAACTTAAGTACTTCAACAAAGGTTAAAAAAATTATGTCTGTTGTCTGAAATGATAAATTATATGTTGCTATCTATGTGTTTTTGTATGTTTAATGTGAGTGCAAAGTGTTTTAAACTAAAGTGGTTACTGGGGTTACTGACATTCATGGGGTGTCTGCAAGTGCGACCATCACAGCAACCTTGAAACATTTTAATAGTAGATACAACCTAATCTTGGTACAGGAACCTCCGCTGAAGAAGGGGTTAAGACACACACCAGTGCGCTCTTCCTCAAAGAATTTCAGGAACTTTAATTCATTTTCACTTCGGAAAATTCATCTGAAGACTTTATACAACTTTTATACAGCAGTGTGTCACAGGACCCAAACAGACTTTGAAGAGTAAAGTCACTGGAGTTCCCCCTTAATGAAAATTGCATTAGGACGTTATTTGGCCTTATCAGTGTTTGGCAGTGATTGTGCATTTGATTTTATTCATCAGTGTTTTCAAAATGTGGAAAGCCTTTAATAGGAACATTCATCATGAACGTATACCCCACAGCAATCACTTGGGACCAATCACTGCAATTAAAAATTCCATTATGGGGGAAAAAATTAGTTGCTGGGATCTAATGGGAATTTAATTAATTGAACATTTTCTCTACAGCGGCTCTAAAATAAAAACAAAAAATGAGATAAACTTTAAAATACGCCTGGGTTTTGTTTTTTTTTTGGACAACCTGATAGCCAAGTACTTAGTGTTCATGCCATATGGGTGCAAATGCCCAGAGCAGTGAGTCCCTGCTTCAAATCCTGGCTGGAGACCATTTGCTGCATGTCACTGTCAAGAGAATACAGCTATTTCCCCAAATTAACTGAGTCTATAAAATAAAGGCAGAAAAACACCCCCCTGAAATAACGATTCCCCCCCCCGCAACATCGTATCATTCCTCAATGTTCATTGAAAAATAAGAACAGTAGTTATCTAATGAAGGTACAGGTGCACTTGTAACCACGCATCAGCACTGCGGGCAGTACCACATTTGTGTCTCACTATGGGCTTTGTCTTGTTTGCAAGTATTTGTCATCGCATTTCCATATTCACATTTGTACAAGATAATTGTTTATCTCCATCTGTGAGACTTTCCAAAAGGCAAATAGAACCAGTCTGTCGTCTGCTTAAATGGCATTTAGATAGAAACAAAGAGATAACAGTGGCATGTTTCACAGTTTATTTTGAGATGTGACACCCTGCATATTACTTTGCCCTTGTTTAGCCTGATCCTCATGCTTTCACCCCCATTTTACCTCCTTTCCTTTCCTTTCCTTTCCTTTCCTTTCCTTTCCTTTCCTTTCCTTTCCTTTCCTTTCCTTTCCTTTCCTTTGCTTTCCTTTCCTTTCCTTTCCTTTCCTTTCCTTTCCTTTCCTTTCCTTTCCTTTGCTTTGCTTTGCTTTGCTTTGCTTTCCTTTCCTTTCCTTTCCTTTCCATTCTTTGCCTCTCCTGAAATTCTCTCCCTGTCTGCCTTCCTTTCTTCCACTGCCCTTCTCTTCTTGACTGGGACTCTTTCAGTCCCTTTCATTGCCGTCTTGTGTCTGACAGCCCCAGAATGGAAACAAAAGATAGAGCAGAAGATGGAGGGAGAAAGATAAAACAGCAAAAAGCCAAGTGAAATCGTACTTTCAGCCTCGCCACTTCCCCCTCCTGCTCTTCCTTACTTTGCGTTCCTCTCTTTTGCTTAATGTTTGAAAGAGCTTTTATTCCACAAATTCTCTTCGCTCTCATGAATAACACATGAGCATCAACGGCAAACTCTCATCCCCACCCTAATCTGCTCTCTCTCACTTGCTAAAACACACACACACACACACACACACACACACACACACACACACACACACACACCCTTCACTCGCAGATGGCCTGGTCCAGGTCATTTCCTCTGTGGATGGAGGATAACTGGATTTACCAGTCTGTGGTGTTCTGTTGTTCTGACAGATCTGTTTATGGACAGAAAAAGGCAAAAACACAAGCAGCTAATAAACTGTATTGCGTGTGTGTTGGTGTGTGTGTACAAATCCTCAAGGACTTTTACTTCTACAGCGGCAAAACCCCCACTGATGAACACACTGCCCCTACAGTTGAGTAACAGTGGTAGTATTTAATAGCATATCAACCACCTTGTGACAGTATAATGTTTAGTTAATGTGTTCAGCAGATTATTCCATTAAGGGCCTCTGTGTTTTGCCGAGAAGGCATAATGGTGTTATTTCTCATTTCTGTCACTGTGTGTGGTTACCTTTTTTCTTTTTCTTTTCTTTTGCTGCTGTACGTGCACACAGTCGTCCATGCACATTGTATTACGCTGCTGAAAAAGCTATTTCCCCATCAAATTTGATAGAGTTTCAAATGAAACTGCTAGCACAGTTTAAAACTCAGATATGTCATTTTGCAGAAAATGATTCAGCTTCTGAAATGTAATGCGCGACATGCCTTTGGAGCTGAGCGAATAGCGCTCCCCCAGGAGATTCTTGTATCCATAAAACAGTTTCTGAAGCTAGAAGGGAACTATTTGACTGCTGTATTTGTCGCTTTCTGTAGACAGTGTTTTTTCAGGCTAGAAAGTACATGACAGCGTTTCTCATCAGGACAGCGTTTGCAACCTCATGGAAGCTGCCATTAAAGTTTGGAAGAAGAAAGTAACATCTGGCATGAGCAGACTTTATGTTTGGATTTAGACTTTAGCAGGTGTGTGTTTCTATAAGCGTGTGTGGTAGATCCAGGTCTGCCTGTGGAAGTAAGTGTTGCACGGAAATAACCAAGTTGGCCAATTAATTGTGCGTGAAGTCATCAGCCCACACAGGCCCAGTGCAATTTTAATGCCCCCACGCTTCAAAATAAACACACACAGACACACATACACACTCATGCACGTACACGCCTCCAAACTAAACAAACCATTAAAGTTAACTATCCTTCCCCAGCGTGTCGTCGGTTGGGAGGTGCTGAAACATAACATATTTCATGTTTTTGACTTAAGCTGTCAGTCAGCTGCCAGCTTTACTGTAAGCTGCACCGTTCCAGTCTGAGATCATGGATCAACAGACATCCAGGGAGACACACGGACCCGCACTGCTGGAGATTTTTTCTTTATAATTCAGACAGGGAAGGTGGCATGCTGTGAAAAGCTGATGTAGACATCAGTAATATCACTTTAGCTGTAATTAGATGGGTGGACACCTCGTTATCACGGCTCCGTTTTCCTTTGTTATTCGTATGACATGGCTCAATAGATGCTCAAAAAATAACCCGTCCAATTGAGGGTTGGCGATTGTGTGACGGCGGATGTGCTGTGTGCCAGGTGGGGACAAGACTAGTTGAATTCAGATTGATTACTATTTGTCCTCGGAGCACCTGCTTAAGCACCCACACACACTCACATGTAGCTGTGGGTGAATTCCCAGTCCTGTATTTCAGCTGCATTACAAATGCATACGTAGTGTTTAGAGCGGCACAGAGCTCTTTTCATATGGAGATGTGTCCGACAAGTCCAGGCTTTGACCTGCCGCTGCCTATCTAGTACAGCATTACACCCACAGCTGCCCCCTCTGTCTTTAACATATCTCCTCTTCTCCTCAGTTAGACCTTTCCTTCCTCTGTGTCTGTGCTCCATATACTATAATCACCCCCTAACAATATGCACTGCAGAGGAAGTTCTATTAATAGTGATGACAGTGATGCTGTCCCAATTGTTTGCCTCTGATAGTAGCCTAGATACTAAATTAACAATTCAAAATTCAGGAAATGTGTGCGAAAGGCCTGAAACGTAAATGCATGGCACAGAGAAAATGAGAAGAAAAGAGGTCCCAGATAGCAGGGCCGACTGCCTTTTTTCTAGTTTGCCAGGAGATAAATATGATGGAGATGAATGTCAGCGGAGCTCATTGTTTGGCTGCCATGGGAGGTGTATGCAGCTCATCGTGTGTGTGTTTGTGTGTGTGTGTGTGTGTGTGTGTGTGTGTGTGCTAATTATATGCATGTTCTAAGCTCCAGTCTGATTGTCAGTCTGACATGTGCTCACCTTTGTCTGAGGGGAGGAGGGAAGAGGAGGAGCACAGGAGGAGAGCAGCGGGAGCGTGAGAGAGATGAAGATTTGGAAGAAGTTTAAGAGGAAGCAGAAGGCTCTGATCAAGCTTTTGTCAGAGCCGGTGTGTGTGTGTCTGTGTGTCTGTGTGTGTGTGTTACAGAGACAAAACGAGGGGGAAGAAGCTTTGCCATGACAATATATCCGTTGCTTAGCAGGTGCAGTCTGACCTGCCACAGTCTCCCGCTCTTCAGCATCTCTCTGGTTTTTCTATTCCATCTCTCCCCCCCTGCCAAACAAAGGCGAGGAAGTCTGTTTCCACTGATGTCAGGCTGAACAAAGACACAGGATGAAACGCTCGCTCGTAGTAGCATCGTCTTTATATGCACACTACTTCAAAGCGTGTTTCCTTTTCTTTCTTTCTTTTTTTTTTTACCTCCCTGACATCGCAGTCACTGCTATCATTTAACTTCCATATACATTTTTATTTCTTATGCAGGGCACAAGTTATGACTGCATGTGCATCCTTTTGTAAACAACTGAACTTAATCTAGTTTAGCAACATACTGTGTGTACTATATATATATATATATATATATACACACATATATTTGCCCTTTTACTTTCGCTCCTCCCCCTCACACAGGAAACACACACAAACTCACTCAAAGATCCGTCATTGATCTTCTCCTTCTCCCCTGCCTGGGCAATTATCTCCCTAATTATTCAGAATCCATCTTCAGCTCAGTGTGGGCCATCAAACAGGGATCTAGTGGAGTTTGCGTGTGTGTTTGTGTGTAGATGTGAGAGGGTGTGTCACCGGGTGGGACAGAAACTGTTCCCCTAATTGCTTAAAAAAAGACAGGGAGGCTGCTCTGGCTGACATTTGCTTGCACCCTGCAAACAGCAGCCTGCAGTGTAAATCAGGTAACAGCGTACGAAAAGGCCTCTGTGAACCCAGGACCACCACATGGACTATATGTCACGCCTGTCATATTTAGAGAGCCATTAAGGAGGAGTCAGCACCCTCGACTCTTATTAATGATGTCACTGTGGACAGTATGTCGTATTAATGATGTCACAGCAAGGAGCGAGTTACAGCAGTGGGCATTCATCAACCTGGGTGTGTGTGTGACTGCATGTGGGTGGAAAAAGATAGGAGAGGGGTGGAGCGGCACTTCATCTGTAACACGGTCCGACCTTGATGCCCGGGAATGAACGATGGGGGAGGGGAGGAGCGTTGAAGGGGGAGGGAGGTGGAGGGACCGAGAGGTGTAACATCTCTTTGTCATCACTCCTCTCCGGTGGTTTTCCACACGGCCCTGACGTTCCGCTCTGCGTGCTCATAGTAGCACGGCCTCACTTTGTGTAGTCTGTGTGTGTATAAACAGGCTCAGACACCAGAACAACACCAGAGCATTCCTCTGGCCTGGCCGGGATTACACCACGCAGCCATGCAGAGAGAGAGAGAGAGAGAGAGAGAGAGAGAGAGAGAATAAAGGAAAAGTGAAAAAGGAGGCATTAAACAATGGGTGTAATCATGAGGGCTTCTAATTAGCGTCTGCAATAACGTGATGCTGCATCAGTCCATCAGTTCAGAAACAGCTGAAGCTGAACTGCGAGACGTGATTCTCACTCTGTTAAATGTTTGTAACCAGACAAAAATGTTGCTTATTAAATATTTGGGGCTGTAAAAAGCTGATGTCAGCTCGGAGCAGTTTAGAGAAGAGAGAGGTCAGGTTACTGTGTGTGTGTGTGTGTGTGTGTGTGTGTGTGTACTTGTATTACTCATGTTGTGAGGACTTAAATCTATTTATACGGTCACATTTTCGGGACTAGCTTTCCTTTTAGGACCAAAAAGCAAGCTTATTGTTAAATTTTATATTGAAGACTTACTTTATGGTTACAGTAAGGTTACGTTTAAGTTAACTTTACATTAAGTAAGCAGTGATTATGATTTGGGTTGGGTTAAGTCTCCGGGAAATGAATGTAAGTCAATGCAAAGTCCTCTAAAGTAATGGAAACACAACTGTGTGTCTTTGAGAGGTCACACTGACTGCTGACTTTACTGTTCCACACCACACCAAGGTTATATTAGTGTGAGCAAACACAATTTTCAGTGATTTATGTCGTGAGTCATGAAGAGGGGGTTACAGAGATGGCTTTGTGTTTTTGTGGCTTTGTGCAAGCAGAACAAAAGATGTGTACACAGTTTTTTTCTCTCTTTGTTTTCTCCTCACCTGTTCACCTTGTCTGTTCTGTCACTCTCATAAAATGTATGTGTCCTTTATTTTGGGGTAAAATGCTTCTGTGTGTTTCTGTGTGTCAGAGAGAAGTGATGCTCTTCCTACTGTTTTCCCACTGATTGCCTCAGAGTCTCTGCCAGGGCCCAGAACCCCTGCTGGCAATAGCATTAGCATCTGGAAAATAGTGTGTGTTCGACGTGTGCGAGTGTCCTGCAGTGTCAGACTAATGATGTTTTTGACCTGCTCTTTGTCTTGAAACAAAGAGGTGCTTGTGGCCACGCTGTTCGTGGTCGCACACATAATACACACTTATTAACAGGACAACTCTGGGTGTGAGAGTGTGTAATTCTTTGACAGCTGCGTCCACGTCGAGGACTCTTCATTGAGATGCATTGAAATTTTTTTGGGATGCATGTGTCTGAAGCAGCTCTTCAAACAGCCCCCGACCCTTCTCAAATCACCTCTGCTCAAGTGTGTGTGTGTAAAAGGGATGTATGTGTATTAATGCATGAAACTTGTCTGAGGATGTAATCTCCATAAGTGATGACTCGAGAGTGCAGACACATTTTGAGGTAATTATGTCTATTGGTCAATGTTGCCTGTCAACACACACACACACACACACACACACAAACAGACCTCAGTGGGGGTGGGTATGTGTGCTTCAATTATCGCCCTTGTCACAGTGTGCAGAGCTCACACAAACCAGAGCTGGAAATATCACAGCAAACAGCTGTGGACAAACAGAGATGTGGACACATTTCCAGTCTCATTCACACATTTAGTGAGTAAACAGCCACAAACACAAGTCTCATTACACATATTCATTTGCATACTTATGCACACGCACACACACACCAGCTGATATTAATGTAAGCACACCTATATGTAACATGTAGATATAGACATACAAATTTCTTATGATGTGTCAGGCCATACGGAAACTCTAAACTCAAAGGTGAAATGATATGACTGACATTCAGCTCAAGATGATTTTTCTATGAGTTCTTAGGTTGAATGTAGGTAACGCCCTGCATTGCATTGTTTAGTAAGACTAACATCAATTAATGAGTTTAGTGAAATATAAAAAATCTACATTTTGTTCTTTTTTTACTGCTTTGTGAACTTATTATTAAAAATCATTGAAGAGGTGAAATGGATAAATTCTATTCATTCTTTTGAACATGGCTTAATAAGTATTTCTTGTTCAAACACACAGCATCTCTACAACACAGTGGATGTCATGAAACAACCAAGGATGCACTAGAAATGATTACAGGCTGATGAAGAGTGATGTCAAAGACCACAAGTCAGTCATGTGTTTGTCCACCTTTGGCATCGTGTAGTGTCTTGCATCTGTGACGCATAGAGTTAATGAGATTCATGCTAGTTTGTGGACTGTTGTTTCACTCTTTCGAAAAGGATTTTGGAAGTTAGTAGACACTGTAGTGTATCGGATCGCATTGGCTTACACGTCCATCCAGAGCTGTCTAAAACAATTTCTTGGAGGACAAATACTGAGTTGTGCACATTTAAGTGCCTGGTTGAAGCCCTAACTTTCATACAAGCATCCTGCATGTCAACAGTCTTTCTTTTGTCATTTGATGCTTTTAATTTTTTAATAAAGCTGCATTTTAAGATGGCTTTTTATTGTCACTAGTTAAAGAAGAGTCTGGTCACGCTATCTAACTGTTGGCCTTTAAAACGACACCCTGACTAGGCTGTCGATTAACTCAGTGGCCGAGAACTTGTCAACAGCTGAACGTCTCAAAAACAGCCTTTTTCTAACCATGTAGAAATTATATTTTTAATTTCTTCTATAAGTCAGACAAAAAAAACATTTGTGTGCTGTGTTTAGATTTTTCTGCAGTGTACATGAGATCTTGCAATTTGATTTAAAAATTACTTCCAGTGCCATATATAAAACCTGCTATGAGTTTATTTCCTACAGTGGGAGACTTTCAGTGTTGCTGCACACAGTTTCTTTTTAATCAACTCTGAAACAGGAAAAAATCAGGTAGTTGTTGGCCTCACAGGTTGGACACCTCTTATATCCTGATCAGGCAGGTCTGGATTGTTCTGTTGCAGCATCAGAAGCTGATCCAAGGCAATTTAGTGAATCTGTAGCACACTGAAATCATCAGTTTGGCATTTGGAGGGACCATGATGTTGTTATGCTTTTCCTGGATGGCTGGATTTAGCTGTTAGAACTAAACTTCAGGATTCATTGGTATTGTTTTGCAATATTTTAGTTTTATTGAAACTGTTTTCTAATGATAAACAGTAGAATCAGTGATTACCTGAACCTAATGAGGGATATATTTCACTGAGCAGCCCACACAGCTTGCCTCTCTTCTTGTCCAGCTTAATAGGCTACAAAGAAGCTTGGTTATTGAGCAGTGTATTACTCATGTTTCATTTGCCGTACAAATTTCACTGTTCAAGTCTGCCAGACGTAGGTCACACAATTCAAAAAGATTAATAAAGTCGTTTACGTGAGTAGGTCAATCCTCTAAAACTGTCAGACAGCTGAAATGAGGTGAAGTATTTGAAGTACTGAGGGACTTCTTTTGCCATTACTGTCTATTGGTTCTGTAATTTTATGCCATATTATAGTAAAAATGAAGATCTCTGCAACTTTATTTTACCTTCATTATACACTGAATTTATGTAATTTGTTGGGTGCACATTTGCCTGCACAAAACGTAGTTTCTGAAGGGTCTGGCGTTGAGTCGCCCATCTGGGACTGGAGATAACCCATGTTGCTCCGGTATGCAGCAGTGTGCAGAGTGTGACAGTGTGTGTGAATGTATGTTTAGCTAAGTCTTTCTTTCTCTCTCCCCCTTTTCTCTGTCTGTCTGGGGTTGACGGAGGACAAAGTGTGTTGCTGAGCACTGGACTTCAGCATCTGTGCAGACATCTGTGTGTGTCTATATGTGCAGTTAGGGATAGCTATGGGAAAGGATTAGGCCAGCTTTAGACAGGCTTTGTTTAATAAGCAGCACAACGGCTGGTCCGGATGGGAAAGCACCTACCTCCAAACACACACACACATACACACGCATGTGCTCACACACACACACACTTAACAAAATAGCACAAGCACATAGGAAAGATACGGATAGGCTAAAATAAGCCTGGACACTGGGTTTTGTAATGGTGGAAGCTGGACTGTGGTTAGTGCACTGTATTTTATTTGTGTGTGTGTGTGTGTGTGTGTGTGTGTGTGTGTGTGTGTGTGTGTGTGTGTGTGTGCTCTGGTTCTGTTCTAGGGATTGGGGTCCCTGGCTGTGGTAATTGGGACCGATGGAGCTGAAAGCGAGGGATGAACTAGGGGATAAAGGATGGATAAAGGAAAGGATGGAACTGTGCACATTGCCCAAGGAGCTCTTTACTGATTGGCTCGTAGTGACCGCATGTGCATGTGCGAGTGTGCGAGTGTGCGAAGGTGCATTTTTGTGTGCATGTATCCCTGCAGATGTGAGGAGCTTAACGATTTTCTCAGTGGGCCAATTAGATGAAGGAAGTTTGGTCCCCAGGTGTGACAGCCTCCTCCTGGTAATAGGAGCTTGATTAGCGGGTGTATTAACTGTGTTTTAGCTAAAGTGAATATATGTGTGTATATGTGTGTGTGTATTTATGTGTGTACGTGCACACATTTGCGTGCACCCTCATTTTCGTGTTTAAGAAGAAGATTAACATTGGCTTTCAGCAATCTATGCTCTCTTGTGTGGCTATATCTGTATGTCTGAGTCTAGTCAGTGAAGTGATGCTAATTCAGCTAAGGTGGCCCCAAAGAGGAAGCACTGAAACCCATCCTCTGACTTAATACATGCAAATTAATTCCTACTGTGTTCATCATAAGAGAGATTTTACCATCATAACACTGTTCCTCAACTAGGTCAGCAGGATCAGAGGTAGACGGCGATATGGAGCTAAACATGCAGAATGACTTCAAGTAGTGTATTCCTGCACAGCGTTATCTCAGAACCAACAGCTCCGGCAAAGGAGAGAGATAACGAAAGTGTGATGGGGGGCGGGAGGGAGAGAGGTAAGGAGGAGGAGTGAATGATGGAAACGGAAAGGGTGAAAGGAGAGAGGTGAGGCCTGCTTTTGAGCACCACTCCTGGGAGCCTAAATGCTTCTTCATCAGTAAACAGTGAATAATTCATCTAGTTACCATAGAGAGCACACTTACACACATCTCCATGCGCACACACTCATGTACATACACAGCAAAAATCATATTCGTGTCACAGACAGGCCATTTTTACAGCAGACAGACAGCCCGGTCCAGTGTGTAGCTTTTATTATTCACTAGCTTATGAACTCTGCAGGACCCTTCACTCTTTGACTGTCTGCACGTGTGCTCCTGTGTGTTTTGGGGATGTGTGTGTGCCGTTTGTGTGTATTTGTGGCATGTATGAGTTTCATTTTTCTGCATCTGTGGGGGTGAAAAGAAGGACAGGAAAGAGAGGCACGCAACATTCCCCGATTCGTAACCCTGAGGCGTGTTCATGCACACACACACACACACACACACATAGAGAAAAGGCCTCTCTGGTTTTATCCCAGAAACAAATATACAGCTCCATTTCTCAGGACCTCTTGTGTATATTACAAATATCGAACTATTGATCCAGGGTTACACAACTCACACAAACACACATTTCTCACATATGCATATACATAGACAAACACACTTTGTGAACACACATACACACACTTTTATTCACACACAAACAGCAGAGAGGCGGTGTCATAGGTGTGCTTTCTTGGACACTCGCACTCAGAGATCATTCCAGCTCAAACTCGGCTCTTTAATTCGTATTTGTCATGTATAATAACTCCACGTCTTGGTGGAATTCTGCTGCGTGAGGCAGAATAAAAGAACAATATTTTATTTCATTTCCATAACTCCAGCCTGTGAATTATTATTATGCTAATGTTGTCAGGGAGCCACTGCCACACTGCGCTGAGGTGCCAGCCCTGCTCCTTTTATAAACTGAAAGGAAAACACAGTGAAACACAATAAGCGCTGGAATAATCAATGATAAACTGTTTACAAAAGTGGCTTGTGTTGCAGTTTGCTCTCATTATTTGATCACAGCAGTATTTCACATTTAAACCAAACCAAATATGAAGCAGGGAGGGCTGTGACATGGTAATGAGGTACAAGAGGAGGAAATGGGTTTTGTCTCTGGGTAATTTCAGCCCTGCCTTTGTGTATGTGTGCGTTGTACGAGATGACTGATGTGTCTGACCATAACCTCTGCCCCAGAATGCTATGGACACCTGTCTTCCCACGCAAGATCCTCCAGGACCCTCCTGTTCAATGCAGGTCTGATTTATTAGACCCCAAGGGCTTCCTCTCTCCTGCTTTCTCTGTCTGTCTCTCTGACACACTCACATATACAGACACACAGACAACCATCATCCTGAAGGACCATGGAGAGAAAAAGAGAGAAATGGCTCCTGTCATTTTTCCTCTTTTAACTGGGGCTCTGCAGTGGTCTCTGTCACAGAGGCCCCGAGGGGAGGACATCTAACAAAGGAAGAACCTTTCACACTTTATTGTCTTTTACCACAGAGAGCTCATATCTCTTTTCTCACTCTCTCACTGTCTTCGCCATTTCTTTTAACACTTCTCTCATATTCCTTCTATTCATCTCCTTCCCTCCTTTCCCCGGCCTCTGTACATCTCTTTCTATATCTATATTTTATCAAGTTTGACGGTTTGACAATGCCCTTTGAGTGTGCCAGCTTGTCAGAGATACAGAGAGGGCAACGAGGGAGAAAAGGGGGCCGAGTGGAGCGAGAAACTGCCGAGTAGAAGGCAGACACTCGGAGTTGGGGAAGGGAGAGATGGATGGCTGTCTTAAAGCCAAACAGCAGTCTGTCAGATCAGAGAGGTGTTTGAAGAGCTGAGGCGGAAGAGGAAGCTGCACCTGAACTGAAACGCCACTGAAATTTCTTATGTTGAAAGTGCGTAAATTGTACTTCAAGGATCAAGGATCACACAGCAGCGAAAAGTCAGACGAATCAGATCTACTGATGACGTTGCCAATGCTACTTTGTCATATTTATGTCACCTATTGAATGTCTTTTGTCCAAAAAGTTGTTTTCAGGTGCTTCAACAAATCATATGACAAATGGGTTTCCACATTGCTGTGTAGGCTTATCTAATGCACACACATTTTTGCAAGGCCACAGGTGACCACATGTGATTTACTGTAGATGCTGTCTGCTGAACTGTATGTGTGCATTTTCTCTGAAACTGAAGGTGGTTTACAGGAGTGCTGTTTTAGGGGAGTTCTTAGTGTCCTGCAGGATATTTATTACACATATTCTGGACATATTTGGTATATGCTTTTTGCAGGTTTAAGTGTTTACTTACAGGATTATTTAAAGGTCCCATATGGTGATTTTATTGTCTATTGTTGCTGTTATAAACTTGAGGATGTAAAATAGATGCTGTTAACATATTAAGATGTTTACGTCTGCTCGTCCTCAAGCCCCCTCCTCAAGTAGTTAGACTCCCATTTTTACAAGCCAGTAACAATTCGACCTAGGTGCTATGTAACACCGATCTAACCAATAGTCATCTAGCTATAACTGACACAGACGGTGTGTTCTTCCTGAAGGGGGAGGTAACAGCAGCAGCTCACTGGTTTTAAGAGCAAACAGCCTGTTTAGAACAGCCCTACAGTTATACAGTCATGGTGAAATTAACCAAGCTGAAAACCTGAAAGGCACACCGAAAGACGTGAGAATTTGATTTGTTGAAAAGAGGCACAAGATGGGACCTTTAAAGTATTTCAGCACAATAAATAATTCATAGGCAGGGGTGTTGAAGAAGTTACAAGACAAGACAGTGAAGCGTATTCTGAAACATGAGTCAGTATGATTGGGGAAGTTACTTGAAAAATGTGTTCAGTTCAATAATTTCATTACATATTACCCAATCTTATGAAAAATGAGTGCATTACTTTACTAATTACAAAAGAGCAAATTGTATCCATGAAGTCCATTAGTCAGCTGAGTTCCTTCATAGGTGCCTTTATCCAGCCGAACAGTCAGTAAATACTGTCTGCCAGAGACATGGCAGACATGGAAGTTGTTGTTCAAAGTGGAGCATCAACAAATTAACTGATTATTTGTTGAGTTTCAGGCTGTTGGGTTATACATAGAGTTTCAATGTGAGTTATTTTTTTAAAGAAAAAAGCCCAAGTTCTCTGTTTCCAGCTTCTTAAAATTGATTATTTTCTGGTTTCTTCACTCTTTTTTTGGTTCATTTTGTAAACTGATATCTTTGGGTTGTGAACAAAACAAGACATTTGAGGACGTCATCTTTGGATTTGGGAAACACTAATCAATACTACTGACCATTTATATGTTAAATAATCAATAGAACTTATTAACTGATAATGGAAATAATTAGTTGCAGGCCTTTTTTATAGTAATTGGATGAGCCTCTCATTTCTCATAACAATGTCGCTCCACCATGTCAGATTTTGTTCACAGATTACTTTTTTGCTTTTTTGGAACTCAAAAATAAGTTCTGTGAAATATTTTGGCTGAAAAAAATTGGCTTGCTATATTTGCCTCTGCTGGAGTCATTCGATCATTTGGATCCACTGGAAAGAATTTAGTCTCCGTCCTCACCAGATTTCACGACTGTGGGAGGAACCCTTAAAATGGCTTTCCAGGAATGACAGATTTTTGAGCATGAAAATGCAAAAATTTAAAAAAAAATCTCGAAATTGAGCCAAAATATTTTACTGAAGTTAGTTTTGGGTTCCAGATAACTGCCAAAGTAAACTCTGAACAAAATCTGGCGACGGTGGAGCAGCTTATTTCCTGGATTCTGTCAGAACTGACACAGACTAATTTCTGTTCTGAAAGTGAATAAGGCTGGACTTCAGCCTTCATGACTGACTTTGCTGCTCACTCTTTTCTCATTTTACAGTCTCTTCATTTTGTCCTGATTTTAGCTGCAGTGTCATAATTAAAGAGAACAAAAGGTTCCGGATGGATAATTGCTGAAAACACAGGCAGAGCAGCGATAGGAAAAACAACTCAAATAGAGCAGTTCATTAAATTTTCACTAAGCTTGGTAAAGATTAATAAGCCTTGCATGATGGCATTATTGTTCTGAATCTTCAAAAAGTGATTCATGTTTTTATCAATAATGTAACATAACTGGTCTGTTATAGCACAATAAAATACTGTGAAGCTATGAAATTAATAGAATTCCCTTTATGTTCCTCCCAGTTATGTATCCAAGTGAGTGATGCTACACAAAGCCCACTTACTGTTCACACTCACATAGTTCATGTGGTTATACACACACACACACACACACATAAGACACACACACATTCATTTAGTAAGACCAGGGCAGGGGTTAAAAAACATGGCTTGGAGCGACCCTCATCTGAGGTAACTGCTTCCCTGTGGACTTCTTGCCCTTTTACAGCCGGCAGAATTTCTCTGAGAGAAGAAGCTCGCAGCGTCATTATTTTCATCTTCCATGCAGGAGACAGAGCGCTTCAGGAAGTAAATGGCTTGACACAGCTGGTATCTTCTGGTCTGAGTTGGGGGTCGACTAATCAATACCTCTGAGGGAGATCAATCCTGCTGTTTGTCTCTCAGTGGTTTTCGCACTGTGTGTATGTATATGTGTGTGTCATTTCCCAAGTGGTCTCAGTGTAGCAGCAGTTAAAAGACCTAATGGGACGATGGATCTCAGGAGCTGCATGCTGCCCGAACCTTGAGTCTGGCACTCCAAGTCTGATTGGCTGCAGGAGACTGAGCTCACGTACTTTGAGTGTGTGAGAGAGAACATGCATTTGTGTGTTTTTGTTCTTGTGCATTTGTATGTGTGGGGGAATGTGTGTGTGTTTGCATGCGTAAGAGTTGTACCCAGGTGCACTGCCTGAAGGTTGGTAGGGTGAGAGGAGTGTGTGTGTGTGTGTGTGTGTGTGTGTGTGTGTATGTGTGTGTGTGAGTGAAGGATGACAGGGTGTGTCAGGAGGATTCTTTTCCCAAAACCTCAGAACAAGAAATAAGGTCAAATTCAAAATATCATGTCAGAAGAACAAAGAAAGATGGAAAGAAAGAGAGCTGGAGGGTATTTTTTATGTAAATTGCGATTATCCATTGAATTAGAAAAATAGAACTAACACTGGAAATTTTGTGGTAAGAATATTGTAAATTGAAGATTGTGGAAAAGCATCTAATTTGTACTATATTTTTATTTGTTTTTTCAGATCACATGGTCATAACCCGATGTAACTTAGTGCCGTTTACACTAAAAGTGAAATTTAAACAGTATATTCTTTTTTTCACATTCCTAGTGGGAGTTTCACTCATTTCATTTGTGATTCTAAAAAAAACAGTGTGTAACATGTGTTCAGCAATTGAATAAAGGCACAGCTAAAGAGGGAAGAGGATAGGATAATGAGATTCTCTGTAAATTAAACAAATTGGGGATAAAGAGACACAGAGTAGGGAGACACCTGCGAGGTCCTTCACCTACCCTGCTCCGTTATTCCGTTTAGCCCTCTGGTGACTGGGCGTGTGTGGTTGTGAATATGAGCTCGTAAAATAACAAGAAAGTGCACACACACTCACACACACACACACATACACAAACCCACACAGCCACAGACATGCACTCACTAGCTCCAAACACACATACACAGACACGTGCAGACACAATGGTGTCTGAATGTTTCTCAACACTCAGGCCTTGAGGAAAGCAGGATAAATCATGTGTGCAAATATTTGGTTCACAGCCTGAGGTTCCATCTGAATAAGCCATCAGTGGGAACTGTGGGTGATGTGTGAACATGTACGCGTCTGTTTTTGCTTTGTGTTTTGTAATATTTGTGCAGATATATGAATCGCAGACTTAAGCCTATGGTTTTCCGAAGGCTTGTCAGGAAAGAAAAATGCTCAGGTCCTTTTGCTTTTGGTGTCAGTTTTTCTGTCATTTCTGACAGAATCAACTAGTGAGTGGAAGGGCATTAAACATTAATGCTATATAAAAATACATGAATAAAACTGTAGCCTTCTTCCTAAATCTGCTGTTAAATTTTCATTTTGCCCTCATTTCTCTCTTGTTAAACATGCATAACTAATCCGTCTCAATTAAATAGATCTCATTTTGCACCAATGCTTCATCCTGATAAACGGTCAGTCATCAGTGCTAATTTCTGTGGGCTTTTTAAAATGGAGTTAAATGATAAAATCAGACATGAAAATTATCCCTGATGGATGATGTCTGTTGTGCTTTGATCGCAGAGCCACGTCATGCTCTGAGCTTTCATCTGTCTTGAATTAAACACCAAAACAAATAGTTCAGTGTTGTGGTTGAAAAACAAGACCTAAAATCGAATTTACTGACTTGGAGTCCCACGCTGTTGCGTTTATTTTTATAGATCACACCCATGCCTTCCAATATTCTTCAAATCTTGAATATTTTGTGTATTTTAAATATCAAGAGCCAGCACTGCCCTATATGCAAGTTCTCTCATTTCCACAGTTGTTTAAGGAGCCCTTTAGCTCTAACAGCAGCTCTGTTGTTTGGCAAGTTTTGGACACTGCTCCCCACTCGTCACCCAGCCTGGGTGGGCCTGTCCGCGGGGTGCCAAGTGTGGTGTCTGTGGCCAGTGATGTGAATTGACATGCTGTTTAAAAATGGATCTGTCTAAATTATTCAGTCTGTTATTTTAGCGTCAGCATTCGGGGATGATGTCTGGTTGTCACGGAAACATAGTCCCATGATCCCGAGCCCACAGCTGAGACCCCTCTGCAAGAGAAAGAGATCCCCTGTACCAGCCTGATCATTTCAACAGAGAACGAGGTGAAAGTAAATACTGTCAAATGTGTGCAGGAGAAAAAGTCCTTCTCAGAGAGAGAGAAAGATTATGTCCATGTGCCCACTGGCAGCAGGGATTATATGGGCTCACAAAAACGATATGAAGTGTTTGTGGTGCTCACTGGCTGTAGACAAAAGACAATATTGCCTGAAACTGATGAATAGGTGCAGGCTGTTCTCTGTCTCTGGCTTTCTTTCCCTTTCTGTCTGTCTCATTCACAGCACACACACATACACACACACTCAGGATGGATCCCAGGCTGTGATGGTCAGGCTTTATGGCTCTCCAGCGAGACATGAACACATGGAACAGTCATCTAGCTTCCAGCTGCTGGTGTGGAGCTTCTCTCCAACTCCTCAGAGATCCTCTCCGTGAGGAGAGAGGCTGCATCTGGGGGCTGCCACTTCACTCACTGGACACTTGTGTTGCAAAGAAAAACTCCTATTCATTGCCAGCGAGCGCTCCATGTGCATGTGTCTTCATGCCTGCAAGTGTGTGTGTGTGTGTGTGCGCGCGTGTGTGTGCGTGTGTGTGTGTACAGTAAACATTTCTTTGTGAGCAATCAGGCTGTCGAGGCAGAGAAACGGCTGCGAGAACAGCTGGCGAATCAGACGGTGATTTTGTCTTCCACCTAAACGCTGGGATTTACTCACTGCCCAAAGCCCAGACATAGCACTCTTGTGCCAAGACGAACATGCATATGCATGCAATCATATGCACGCGTTCACACAAAGGACTCTTCCACTTGCACAGCTTGCATCATACATTTCAGGTAATTTCATCATCTGCTAGTCATTTTTCATCCTTAGCTTTCACCTTAAACAAACAACCATAATATGCTCATTGATTTATTCAGAGAAAGAAAGAGAGAGGAAGAGAGTCTCTTGTGTACAAACTGGTTTCAGTTCAAGCAGCTGACTTGATACAACATGCTAACTACTGTTTCAGCTCTTTGCACACTCATTCAGCAGCATTTTAAGCCTTAGTTAACCAGACAAACTGACAAACTCACCTGTATTTCTTCATCTCATGAGTGAGAGAAACACACGTGCAGAATGTACAGTTATACTCACACATTCTCAGTACAGTATTAGTGGATACTGAGCAGTGTTAAAGCACAAAAAGGTGATTCGACACTTGAACATCCCTAAATGACACAGATGCTTTACTTCTAAAGTGTAACACATGAGGCACTAGAAGCTAGAGTTATGCATTAATAGTCCCAAAAACTCTGATATTCAGTCACATTTACACTAAATAAATATTTCCCTCATCACTTGAGATGCAGTGTGCCACGAAGCGTACAACTTAATGCCAGTCGGAATATGTTAATTCCCTCTGCAGCCATTTGGAGACACACAGCCTGCTGTCTTCACAGTGTGACTCCAAATCCCGCCGTCCCTATCACACTTTCATCCCTACCTGTCAGCAGATGAGAGCTCCATACACCTGCGGCAACCCATGTTGGTGTTTCTGTTTGTTGTGTATGTTTGTGTGTGCCCATTGAGGAGCTTGCTGTGCAAGCATATTCACAGCCAGCATTTCTGACAAGCCTAATGAATCTCCAGAGAACCACTACCTGCTAGCTCTCTCTTGTTCTGTCTTGTCTTTATTGTTCTCTCACTCTTCTTGTTTGCTCCCTCCGCTCGCTGTTTGTCTGCCTAAACTGATGCTGCCTCTCTCCCTGCAGTGGGTTTTGCCTCCTTCAGCTAACACGCTGCCTTCATCTGCTCTGGATATACATCCTACTTTGTCCCCATAATCTCCCAAGGAAGCACATGGTCTGACAGAAAAACCTTGGCATTGATGGGTACGTGATGAATTTCTCTCATAACGTTGACAAATGTTGCTCAGACTTCTGTGTGTGAGCTGGAACCTCCTTCTAGAGAGGAGATGTTAATTATACTTACCCATGCTGTATTAGTCATGCCTCAGCTCAGCTTATCTATCCAAAATCCATTACCTATGCCTGAGGAGGCCTTGTTAGTTCACAATTGATTTGCTAATTACACAACATTATGATACATTGGCCTCATCTTGGTGTAATCACAGTAATTAGGGAAATAATGTCTACATGAAGTCTACATGAGCAGGAAGGCAGAAGAATCACGACTGTGGAGAACAAAAGCATCAAAAAGAGTCGCTCTAGCATGCACCTTAAATGTCCTTCAAAATACACACATGAATGTACACACACACACACACTGACTTGTCAGTTAGAAAGTTGTGACTGCATCACTGATCTGTTGCCTCACATGAACTGAGGGGGGCATGCACACACAGAGCATGAGTAATGAAACGCTTCACACTCATTTGGCTTTTGCACTTCAAATGAGATTGGCACGGCACAGCGTCTAAAACACAACCATTAGATCTATAATGACTCCGCTGCCTACTCCCCATGGACCGACTACACACACACACACACACACACACACACACACACACACACACACACACACACACACACACACACACACACAGAAGCCTCCCAGCCCCCCAAATAGTCTATGTATTATGCATTCCACCCATCTGCCATTCTGTGAGCACTCTATCCCAAGGGGAAGCGAAGGGAGGAGAGGGGGAGGAGAAGAGAGGGAGGCACTCACAGCTGGATACGGCAAAGAGAGAGGGGAGGTGAGCTTTCTCCCTCTCTCTCTCTCTCTCCCCCATCTGTATATCTGTCAGGTTGTGAGCTGCTGGAATGTGAGGGGCTCACCTGTGTTTGGGCTTCTTCCTCACAGACAGGTATGAGCATATGGCTCTGGAGTATGAGTGATTTATAGATGCCCATACCTTTTCTGTGGTGTGTGCGCATATGTGTGTGTGTGTGTGTGTGCATGCGTGCGTGTGCTTGTGTGTGTCTGTGTGTGTGTGTGTGTGCGCGCGTGTAACAGAGATTTGTGTTTACCACTGGAGGATGTGGATGGCCCAGCAGGAGATGTAAGCTGACCATCTGTAACCACAAGACTCAAAATATCTGTGAGGCTTCAGTGTGCAGACACGTGTATGCAGAGCATCAACAAAGTAACCTGCATATGTGTGTGTGAGGGAGAAAGGCAAGCGAGAAGGTTGTGTGTGTAACGTGATCAAAGGCGATGCATAAAAAGCAGGAACAAAGTAGGACAAAAATTATCACTGAGACCAGACGCACAGGCTTGAAAATTTCCCAGTTTTTCTGGGAGTACAGAGCTGGTATACATACACAAAAGGACATCTCTTATCCGAAAATGTTAGGGGGAATCACAAGGTTTCTGCTTGTTTAACTCGATGCTTGCTGGCAAACTGACTGACAAAACAAGTTTGACTGCAGAGCGAGCTGGAGGCGAGAGGGGAGCAGTCTTAATAGCGCGTCTTTGTGTCACAGCTGCCAAACATTCACCCTGACCCAAACCAAACTGCAACCCCATGATCCTCATCTGCCCTATTACATCCTTCAGCTGTTTCCTTCTTACTGCTCTGTGCTGAGCACATGTGAGCGTGTTTGCCCAGAGAATACAGAGGCCTCATTGTCACTGCGCTGTCTCATGCAGCTGTGCGCGCTTCAGATGTTTTTTACACAAAGGATCAGAAATGATAGACGACTGAAACGAAGAGGAAAAGCGTAAACAACAAAGACGATAAAAAGACAGTCGAAAGAATAACACGAGTATTGTCAAAAGTGTCTTATTTGTTCTTCTTAGATCTGTCCACAATATAATTTTTGCACTATTTATGGTAAATAATTAATTTTATAATAGCGACAGGTATGTTCTTTTAAAGGAAAGATATCAGCTAAAAGTGGAAAGTGTCCCCTGTGGACCAGTGACACCTGAGATGACAGGTGTGTTTTTTTGCATAAAAAATATATATATTTCATGCCAGGCTTTCAAGTGATCTGCATTTGATTTCAACTTCAAAAACACGCATCTTGGCTTGTGCTTAAATAAACACACGCTGAACAGAAATGTACTCTGTGTATATGCAGCTGTAGAAGATTTCGATCCTTAAATAGTACCACAATGCTCTAGGTCTTACTTACATAAAAGTACAGAAGTACTAATCAGGGTGATATTTTATTGTCTATATTTTCTCAATGGATAAGTATTATTGAAGCATTAACATGTAAGCATGTCATATGAATTTGTCGCTGGTTGGTGTGAAACCACTTCACCTCCTTTGCATATTTTTTATAGGTTAGTCAATAACAAGGCATCGTATGTTCAGCTCATCACAGGTTTTTGTGTGTTCAGTGTTCATCTGTAAAGCCACAATAGTTACAGCTTTAAATGTCAGGAGTGGGACAAAATGTCAATACAATGCCATATATCCTATCACTTCTTCTTGCAATACATTATCGATACACTTGTGTCAAATATCGATATTTCAATTAGAATATTCAGGCGCTCTAAATGGACTCCCACAACCAATTTGACCAACCACAGACGCTGCTTTATGATTATTAATGGTGGCATAAAGTGAGTGAACTGACAGGGGGCAAATGGCGGAAAGCAAATTAGACTTAATTAACTAACCAGACGCATTATTGAGACTGAATAATAGGGATAATACACACACATTAAACACATATTTCCCACCTTTTGTCTATTCACAAGTTTCTTTTTCTTCTTTCTTTACATAAATATGAAGTATCGTAGATGATTGTCTTGCATTGATCGGGTATCGCAGAATTGCTGTATCATGATACTATTGTCCTTGTGATAGCATCATATCATGACTTTCTGAAAATTCTTTGTGTGAAATGTAAAAGAAGTATAAAACAGAAAAAAAGGAAATACATAAGTAAACTACATGTTCCTCATGATAATATTTGAGTTTTGCGTCAGTACCAGTCAGTCGATGCACCTCAGCGGACCGGTCGGTGGAAATAACAGACTGGAGTTGAGAGTGTAAGGAGAGAAGGATCAATGTGATGATCTCCCTCTCTGGCCTGCATTAAAGGAATCCTCCCCCACTGATCTGACTTCTCTGATGACGCCACATTTCTCTTCGGCATTTTAAAAGATAAACTGACCCCGCGATAAGCTCCTCTTGCTTTTTTCCCCACTCTGACACTTTCTGCATCGAGGCACCTGAAACCAGCCCTCGCTCTCTGTCTTCTCTTTGTAACAGCAGAGTGAATGTGCAGCCACAGGATGGTCTGATAAGGCCAAGTCAGGTAAAACACAACATGAGTTTGGCCCAGGAGGGAAACAGCTATCAAACAGGCTATTAAAGGATTTGGTTTCAACTCGCATTACAAGAGGCTTTGATACCTGGATTTTTATCTGTTATGTTATCGTCTCTCATCAGGAATACAAACACACACACCTGCAATCCCACACAGCGACGAGACAGGATTCAGGTGTGTGTGTGTGTGTGTGTGTGTGTGTTGTGCTGGTTGGCACTAAGAATGAATAGGAGATAACTGAGTATAATATGCTGTGCAGTGTAAAGTGGTGGAATGTAACTAAATACAGTTTTGAGGTACTTGTCCTTCACTTTTCCACGTAATATTAAACTTTCTTCTACTTGGCATTCATTCAAGACATTTAGTTACTTATTTTACAGGTGAATATAACAACACAAAGGCTGCCTTTTTAAATAGTGCTGCATTTGTTCCACCTTCTGATCAAATATTTTCAGTTAATAATTGATTCCAAACCCTTTGATTTCTCACAATATCTGAAAATTCTAATGTTTTCAGTACCAGTCAATGCATTTCAAGTATTTTCAAACAGGATTTTCCACACAGTTCATACATTCCAGACAGAACAGTTTTTAGGACCCAGTTACCTCATAAGAATGCACCACAACCAGCTGCCATAGTGAACGCAAGGATGCACCAGTGATAATAATGTAAAAATATTACCTATAAATAATATATAGATTCAGCTAAAAGCATTTCTTCACTTTTACTGTAGTAAATTTTACATAAAACTGCATATTTTTTTCCATTTTCTTCATGATACTGAAAGAATCATTGCATCACCTTTTTCTGAACACAGCCTTCGACACGTTTGCAACAATGCAAACTCTCAACGCTCACACACTCTGCCGCACACATGCACACACACAGGTGTATTATGGAGCCGTGAGGGCTGTTGAATGACGGTCTGTTTGGAGTTGGGGTGAGGTGAAGAGGGGGGAGGTGGAGAGAGGTAGAAGTGGAGAAGGGAGGCAGAGGTGTGGAGGTGAAGACAAGCTGGACGTTCAGAAACAGACTGTCTTTGTGCCTGAGGCCAGTGTGTGAATGCAACGAGGAAAAGCAGCTTTTTAGGGGAGGTGCGTGTGTGTGTGGAGGGGGTGAGCTGGTTTCTGCAGCTCCCCGGTCTCAGCTGTGGTGTAATTGATTAAATGAATTAGTATGAAATACAGAATTAATCTGCATGAATAGGGTCATGTGCTATCTAGGTGTTTGTGTGTCCGTGTAGGCAGATGTGTGATTAGAATGAAATATGAAATTAGTCCTGATGAATAGCGCCGTACGCACACGTGTAATTCAATTAACCACTCCGTGTTGGGTGTGTTGGCATAAATGAAATGTTCGAGTGGCGTTTATTCTGCCGAGAGGAGCGCAGCAGGTTGACAAGCTGGCCAGAGGGGGCTGTGTGACAGTCAAAAAGCCGCTTGTTCAATTCCCATCCCAGTATTTGGTATCCAGGATGTACAGCTGGGTGGCAAATTAAAGTTAAACAGCATTAAGTCCATCAGCAGAGTGTTTCACCGCTAGGAGCTTGACTGACTGGATGAACACCATCCTTCTAAAAGATACAACCTCATTTACAGTCACTGTGGAATATGTATATGCATAGTAATTGATCCCAGTGATCTTCATACGTATTCAGCAGTGGTGGAAAAAGTTAATCTTATGATAAGAAGACTTATTTGATAGTGAACAGTTGAGAAAAAAACACATAGAGAGGAAAACAAAATGATTTACAACAAAGGAAGTCCACCAGATGTGAACACTGTGATTAGTCATCAGCGACCCTAAACAACCAGTGAGCTCCTGTCCTTAAAGTACTGTCTGACAAAATATCCCCAAATATTACCAGTGCTATCCTGCATATGCAATATTTATTTGATTTACATGAAAATAATATTTTTTCATCACTTTTTACGCTTTTGGGCAGTTAAATCGAAAACAATGGCATGGCACAGTGGTGGCCTTACAGCAAGAAGGTTTTCAGGGCCTGTGTGGGTCCTTTGGTCTCATTTCACAGTCCAAATACATGCATACGTGGTGGCTCAGTGGCCAAGGCTTTGGGCTACTGATCAGAAGGTCAAGATTCAAGTCAGGGTTCGTTGTACTTTGTGCAATGACAGAAAAGTTTAATCTTAATTATAATGTTAATCAAGTGGTCATTTAAAAATGGTCATAGGTGAGCATACATGGTTGAATCAGCTGCAGCCAACTCTAGTCCCCCATGACTTTCTACATGATGCAGCAGGTATACCTAATAGATGGATGGACAATGCATCATAGTCTTTGAACTAATTAAAACTTTAATCTGAGAAGCTACTGGTAACTGTAGGTAAATGTACTACAGTTAATCAAAATGAGCCAAATTGTTACACTCATAAAAGATGCTTATCTGCAACATTAGTGGAATCAAACAAAAACCTTAAAACAAACTTTACTGCTGTCTGGCCCTAAACCATTAATATAAATTGGAAAATGTCTCTTTGTTGTCAGAGATGCAAATCAGAGACACATCCTGATACAATACAGACTCGGTGACCTCAGTCAAACCACAAAGAGAGGACGATGCCAGACGCTGCCAACAGAAGGAGGTGTGTTTGGTCACCACAGGCAGCTGAGAGAGAGACAGAGATCCATGTTCTCTACCATAAAATTAGACAGGAACACTTTAAAAAGTTTGACTTGTTAATCCCAGACTTTACAGAACATTAAAGAACAAACAGATTTGTGTTGTTCAAGCCTAGCTGCACAACATGTGACTGTCACAAGCTGAAGGACATGTAATTAAAACACCACTGAATGTGACATTCTCTCATAGCAGCCTTTTATACATGCAACACACATTTGAACACACGGCACATATGTACTGGTTTTTCTTCTTCTTGCTATTTTCTTAGGTATCTTCGCCATCTTATTCATCTTCTTCTTCATCTATTTTTTCTTCTTTGTTTAAATTACACCACCCTTGATGCTTTGGCAATATAGTCAGCCCTACCTGGCATTCATGCCAACAAAGCATGTTGAATTAAATTGAATTAAAAAGTGTAATATTCCCTTCTAAAATGTAGTGGCATAAAAGTATATCAGATGTTTTAGAAAATGTTTATAGTCTTTGTAAGCTCAGCACACAATGAAGTGCTACTCCTCTTGGTGCAAAGATAAAATAGCATCAAATGTAACACTCAAGTAAGAGAAAACACCTTACTCTCCTTATCTTGTACTCACATACAGCACTTAAGTAAATGCACTAATTTAAGTTCAGCCACTGCTTGTTAAATCATTCAGGAACCCCTCCTGCTCATTACAGAAGTTTCTGCACTCATTTTTCATGTTTTCCCTTTCATTTTTCACCCATCTGTTTCCCTATTCCAGGCCTGCTCCAAAGGCACAAACTACATGCACACATTATACGAATGTTTAAGCTAAAGGAACACATTGGACAAGATTTCCTCACTCATGGACAGACACACGCAGACTTCCTCGCTGGTGAGATCAGAGGCTTCTGGCACAAACAGGAAGCTAGCACTGCATAATCTAATATCAGAGCCTGTTTGAGTTGCACACATCATCTCCTCTGGCTACACTTACCGACAAATCTTCATGAGTTTTATAGTGACTCCTAGTGTTTATTTTACTGACACAATCAGTATGGAACGAGTGGCCATGACCGAACTTATGGAAAGCGGTGATGTGAGCGTACATACTGGAGGTGAGTCATGTTAGAGTGAAACTACCCCGGCTTTGACACACAGCACATAAAACATCAGGCCACAGTGAAGCCTTCTTTGCTGCAGAGCAGTAGCACACATTTGAAGACACACACTTACTTACATTCACACTCATGCACATACTGTACACACAGGCTAGTTAAGTCAGAGTGCACAGTTTGGTGGTAGGCAGCAAAGTGTTATAGCACATATGGACACAGAACAAACACAGTGTAGATTTGCACACTACGTAAAAAAAAAAATTATCTTGAACTGTTGCTGCTTCGGTGCTTGCTTTGAAACCTGTCCAACTTAATAACCTTTCTTTGAAAAAGTGAGTCTGGCTTCGGTTCAACTTCTCCTGCAATAAAAATGCATTTCAGCTGCCTTCATAAAGTTGGTGTGAAGTTATTCATTTATGAATTATAGCTGCAGTTGGAGGGAACAATGGCAATAACCAGGTACAAGCTGTTTTGCATATATTCAGTGTCTGTCATCACTGCTGGAGGGTGTTTACATTGTCTCCTCACCTTGTTCTTATGGCTGTATAGATTTACGACTGGTTCTGTGTGAAGCTGCTCGGTGTCTTTCTGTGGCGTCACATGTGGGCGATGTTGTGTCGCAAACATGCTCCCTTTACATCAGGGGTCTCGAACTCTGGTCCTCAAGGGCCACTGTCCTGCAGGTTTTAGATGTTTCCCTCTTTCGACGCGCCTGATTTAAATGATCAGGATCGTTATCAGGCTTCTGCAGAGCTTGAAGATGAGCTGATCATTTGAATAAGGTGTGTTGGAAGAGGGAAACATCTAAAACATGCAGGATAGTGGCCCTCGAGGACCGGAGTTTGAGACCCCTGCTTTACATTGTGTTTCCTGTTTACTGCTTTCTGCATTTTTAATTGTTTTTGCCAAAGTCACTGCAGGGTGAATTCCTGGAGGGGTTCATCAGCAAACATTAAACAACAACTCAAATATGGACTTGGCTCCTAGAAGCTGGAAACCCATCAATTTATAACGTTTCTTCTACAAAATAACCAGCTCATTTGGCCACTGGCTCGAGTACATCAAAGGCAGATTAATATTACAGAAAAACAGGGAGCCGTCCTGCATGGAAAGTCATGAGGCGTATGAAGAGCTGCAATAAAGTGTTAAGATTATGGAATCATTTTTGATTTTGAGCATGTTTACATTTTATTTTTTGCATCATCATTTCAAGCTCAAAATGAGAGCTCTGGAAAAAAACAACAACCAACGATAAAACAAATCAAAAATAGCATGCCAGTTAAGCCTTATGGTACATCTCTGTGGGTTCTTTGGCTTTTTTTCTGTGGAAAACACCATAAAAATCACAATTTGATATGCATTAAGGCTAGGCTGCATTACATACTGTCAGAAAAAGCTAACTTTAGCTTCATACAGTCCAACATCAGTCACGGATGCTGAGCTACTCTGGACACAAAACATGATTTTGCTGCTGTTATGTCTTAGATGATGCTTAATATTCTTTTCATTTATGTCTACGTCATGTTGCTCCTCCAACACAGTTTATTTGTCTGGGAATAAAAGCCATTAGAACAGCTATTAGTGCTTTTAAAACCTAAGAGCTTCAGCAAAAGGAAACTTTTTTTCCCCCTCCAGTGTCCTTGTACTGAAGCTCTGTGGTTTCCATGATCTGGATGACTGAGAATCTACAGGGACATTTGTAAAACCAATTTACATAATTACTACTGGGCTTACTGGCCGTAACAACCTTTTCAGACATCTAAATATGTTCAGTGTTGTTGCTCAGGTGGAAGGATTTTTCTTATTAATGTGCTGCGTTTAAGAAAACCACGAGAAAAACAAAAAATATGGTGATTTCTTTTAGTTTTGGGCAACATCTTAACACTAAAAACAAGCTCTGTTTTTTCTTCATCGGCTTTCACTCTGCCAAATAGATTGGAAGCACATTATTCTCTTCTGCACACACTGATTTGCTGGCATCTCACCAGCGTTTTATAACTTTTATCTCAGACTTCTTCACCATGTTATGGACTCTCTCCCTCTGTCTCTCCCTGTGGTAGGCGGGTTTTCCGCCAGCAGGGTTTGGTTGATTCTCTATTGATTTGTTGGAGAGGCAGAGGAGGAGGTGGAGAAAGTGAAAGGGGAGGAGTGGAGGAGAAGTCCGGGCCTGGTGGAGGGAGGAGAGAGAGGGAGAGAGAGAGATGTGATTGTGCGTGTTTGGGACGAGAGAGGAGAGTGATCATAATCGAGGCGAAAGTCCGACCGCCGAGGGAGCGCACTTAAATCACGTGGGGGTGTGGATTTGTACCGAGAAAAAGTAAAAGTGTCGTCGGAGTGACTTGTGGCTGCACTTTGTTCTGCGCCTCTGTTCGCCTGCGCGCCCCCCCTCCGCCCTGCATTCCGCGAAGCAGCTGTGTTTTAATGCCCCTGCGCACCCGAGGAGCAGAGGAAGGAGAGAAGAGTGAGGAAGAAGAAGAAGAAGAAGAGGCAGAAGAAGAAGAAGAAGAAGCAGTGAGAAGGCCTGGACAACACCCCTCCTCGCCCTCTGGAAGTCTGTCCACTCTCCCCTCCTGGCCCTGCATGGACGGGGATGGGGAGAGCCGGATGCTGTTGCCGCGGGGCTGAGCGCCTCGCCTCCCCGTCTATGGTGCGCCGCTTCCGGCCACTGCTGCTGCTGATCATCGTTGTGTGCTGCGGTGCTCACATAGGTAACCAACTCCACTCCAACACTGCAACAACTACTGTGTCTTTCAGTCTTAGTAGTCTGTGATTTATTAATTTTTACGTACTTTGTTGTTTAGTTGGGGTTGCTTTGCGCTGCTCCGTCACCACAGTGACAACACCTCTCCTCCGTCTGGTGCACTTGATAGTGATCAGAGCTACTTTATTAGTTATTAGGCGTTTGTATTCAGTGTGGCCGATCCTTGCGTTGGGCCCAGTGCTGCCTGACAATGGCTCTCTCTAAAGCGGCAGTGCAGCAGTCTGAGCACGGATCGAGTTTCTCCTCCTCTCTCCTGGGCCGTCATTCTCCTGTCTGCCCCTTAATGGCTCATGGAGGAGGGGAAGAGAGGGCGACTAGCTCTCCTCATGTCCATATAGAACACATGTATCCAGTGCAACGTGAGGAAAAACTGCATCTATCCCAGTGATGCTCATCTTTACAAAGTTGCAGTGTGGTGTAGATGTTGATTGGAGCTCTTTTGGAGCACAGTTCATGGATGCAAATTTTAAAAAATGCATCTTCAGGAATGTTATTTGAATTGTTTCTGGTAGTTACATTTAAGAAACTCTTTCACAGCTTTTGTGGATGTTTATCTTCTGCATGCTAATCTAAGACACATGCTGTCTTTTACCCAAAAGCCGAAAGTTAATAAGATGTCTGTGAGGATTATTGATGCCAAAATGCAGTGTTTCTGTCTCCTTTGCAGAGGTCTGGATTTTGCTGACCTCCTGTTTGCCCACATTCCTGGTTAGTTTATGTTTGGGAAAGACACAGATGCGATTTACATTTGGCGCAAAAAAAAAAAGCAGGGCATGTCATTTTTCCAGAAGCCAGTGTGTTGTTTTTTTTGTGGGTTGTTTTTTTTTTTTTGCCAGGTCTGTGTGTTTCTGTGTGTGCAGGGGGTCGGCGTTAGTGGTGGCTGTCTGTTGAGCAGTCACACCTCCAGTAATTAGTTTAACACGGCTCAGGCAGCAGGACAAAACCGCCTCTGCACACAGCCTGGTGGGAACAAGAGAGACCAACTCCACATTAAAGACCCTCTTGGCACCTACTGCCACACATGCGTCACCTGGAAAGAATGCGTATTATTTAGTCTGTTGAGCCAAGCAGAATGTTTTATTTGTTAAAACTTGTACACGCTCGGGCTATTTAGTCATATTTCATTGTTGCCCCATGTGTCTGTTTAGACAGGGAGGCAGGAGCATCTGAATTGTTGACTATTGTTCGCAGTGTCTAGCCGAGAGTAGGAGAGACAGACAGAGAGAGAGAGAGAGAGGCAGTGCACAGCTCCTGTACAGCTTTGTATCTCTAAGCTTGGGAGGCTGTTTGTGTGATTTGAGCTCAGCGTGCGAGAGAGTGCACACAACAAGGTGATCAATAAGCACTTCACAAGCCATTCCTCCGGTTGAGAGATGATCCCAGTAGATCCCTTTTCTGATCTGCCGAGATCAGAGAAGTTGGAAGCAGCCGGATTGGCAGACAAAGAATCGCTAAAACAGAGCCTGGGAGATTTAGCCGCTGGATCTTTTGACCTCTGTCTGATGGTGGAGAAGGAGCCTCAGGATGTGAGGAGAGAGGAGGCGAGATGACCAGGGAGAGAGGAGAGTAGCTAGGGAATCAGGCTGAAAACAGAATAGTGCTGGTGGAGGCAAGTTATTCAAGCTGTGGAAAAAAAAACTAGGCTTTGAAAGAAATATGATAAAGTCAGATGTGAGAGGAGGATGGGGTGAAACAGAAAGGTTAATGTAGGACACGGAAGCGTCGGTGTGAGCGTTGCTGACCCTGTTATTGTGTCTCTATTAGACTTACCCCAGGGGATGATAGAAACCAAGCTTGAACACACGAGTTCCTCACATGAGCAGTTCTTCATTCTCTTCCTCACAATATTTTCAAGTCAATTCACTATTCATCGCCTCGGCCCGACTTATCAGAAATTGCTTATTTATATGCATAGATTGGATTTTCTTTTGAAAGTACAGCTATGAATACTTAGAAAGCCCGCTTAAGAAGGCGATTTCACAAAAGGGAGATCATGGGAAACCTTGAAGAGCAGAAATAAGGAAACTGCACTTTAATATAGAGAACGTAATATTATTCAGGACTTAATCATCGGGTGAAATTCCTCGTTTTGCTCAATATGATTCACAGGAAGGCTGGAGTGCACGGTCGGCTACAGACAGTGGGAGCTGGTGTAAACTTCAGCAGATGCTTGCCGTCAGCAAAGTTTTAACCTTTTAAAAGTCAGAGGTTTGAACCTGAGTCCTTCAGTTACAGGGTCAGCTCCCATCTTGCTGGGAAAATGTCAGTGAATGCTCTTTTGTGTGTTTTCAGAGCAGCTCGTGATCCTGATACTTTCTGAAAGAGAATAAACCCCCTTCTGATTAGATTGGAAGCAGTATTTAGGTAGTGCAGGCTAGATAGGCGGGAAAGCAGGAGGCTGTTGGTGCGCCAGTCAAAGACACAATGTGTCCTCAGTACTCAGACCGTCTGTGCAGTGGTGGTTGGCATGGCAGGCAGCCTGTGCATGTGTGTGTGTGTGTGTGTATCTGTGGGTTGGTGTCAGTATTTAACAGGCAGGATAGAGATTCTGAAGCGTGGTGCGAGTGGGGGTCCGTTCCTGCACCCTGATTTCTACAACTCAGAGCAGTACTGCCCCCAAATGGTGGCACCCAACTCCGTCATGCCCCTAAATCAAATAAATCTACAGAGAAGAGCTGGAATGTGCTGCTGGCTCGTGTGTGTTTACGTGCTTGTGGTAACTTATGGTTGTAAAGAGATGGTGTGACATTGAGGGAATTTGTTGATTTCAGTAAAAGCCCATGGACTTTCTGCCTTTCGCTTGGCCATTAGGAGATCATACCACCATCTGAAGATCACTGACTGTGTGCGTTTAACGGAAGTACGACCAGCATTCTTTCAAGATAGCTACTTGTGTGTGTGTGTGTGTGTTTGTGTTTGTGTATGCAGCTGCCCATACACTGCAGAGCCTCTCTCTCTGGTCTAATCTAATAGGAGCACGCTGTGACTGATGCATTAGGTCTGGTCTCTAATCTCTCTCTCACTCTAACTCCCTCTCTCGCTCCCTCTCTGATGATCTATGATATAAAAGGCTGGTTTGACCCTTGTTACATTCAGAAACGAAGAAACAGATAACACATCACGGGCATGTTCCTGATGGGTGTATGAGGACAGAATAATTCGTCTCTTGGTTAAAAATCAGCTGAAAAAACATATCTTGAGGTTAGATTTCATATTACATTTTTGATTGAGCATTTCTTTTGCTAAAAGCTGCACAGCATCACAAACACAGTGCCTCAGAACCCAATCATCATCCTTTTGATACAGTTTCAACAAAAATTGAACACTATAGAGCGTCACAGATCATGGTAATGCACAGCACACCTGCATTGTCTCGCTCCGTCTATCTGTTGTGTGCTCCTTGGCCATGCAGACACTATTATCTCACTCCTTGTGGGAAAACGTACTTCGTCTTTCCTCTCTGGCTGCTCTTTGGTTTATTACACTTCAGGTTTATTACACTCACGGAGCGGCTCTGCTGACTGATCAGGACTTCCAATCAGCAGCTGGTTCTTTTTCTAGTTTTATTAGGCTGGACTGTAACAGGCTGGTACCATTGTGTGTGTAAGATCAAAGGCTTCTTCACCCTACAACCATAGTTGTCTTATGTGAGTGCGCAAACTTTCCATTTCTAGTACAGTCCGGCTGTCAGTCTAGTTAAAATGTAAATTGTCATACATACACATTTTTCTCTAGTTGTTTTCAGCTGGTCGCACACCTTTATTTTTATAATTATACGGCTTTCTGTCGGTATTTCTGATTCTATCTGTGTGTCCCCTTCAGGTCAGTGCCAGGTGGCCACCCCTCAATGTCGTATCCAGAAGTGCACCACGGACTTTGTCTCCCTGACCTCCCACCTGACTCCAGCCGTGGATGGTTTTCACACTGAATTCTGCAAGGCTTTACGTGCGTACTCAGCCTGCACCCAGAGGACAGCCAAGTCCTGCCGGGGCAACCTGGTCTTCCACTCGGCCGTGCTGGGCATCTCAGACCTCATGAGCCAGAGGAATTGCTCCAGAGACGGGCCCACTTCCTCTACACACCCTGAGATCCACCTGGAGCCCTGCAACTACCACAGTCGCACCCAGCACGCCCACATACACTCCCATGTGCACGCTCACGCACACTCCCACACCCACGGCCATGGCCACACTCGGCCTGCGTACCTGTTTTGCGGGCTGTTCGGAGACCCGCATCTGAGGACATTTAAGGACAGCTTCCAGACTTGTAAGGTGGAGGGGGCATGGCCTCTCATTGATAATGATTATCTGTCGGTGCAGGTCACTAATGTCCCTGTGGTACCCGGCTCCAGTGCCACAGCAACCAATAAGGTGAGAACTGTGAAATGGGCTTTTTGCAATCTAATTTGTTGTTATTAAGGACGGAAGAGCTTCCTAAGTGGGAGCAGCTGGTGTAATCTGGTTTATTTCTGTATGGTTGTTTCCACAATGAACTCTAAGTTTCTTTTCTCAGCCTCAAGGTAAGAAGTCTTATCAGTGTGAGATTGGAAAACACCCTTGCTCTCCCTGCTCTACTTTCTCTTTCTGGAAGTCTCTCATTGACTCACAGGTGTGAGGCAAACAGCCTCGATCTTGTGACTGTCTCTTGTGACTGAGGCAGTGTTGGAAACCTAACTTGGTTAATGGCTGCATATAGCCTGACCTCTAATAACATGGAATGAGATGTGTGAAAGGACCCACTGTTTACTTATGTGTGTGTTTGCAAGTATTTGTGTGTCTGTGTGTCTGTCCCATAAGTTCATAAGTGGCACTCCTTGCACTCAGCTTAAAGCGCTGTGTGTGTTAAAGGTCCCTTAACAACAGAAAAGACACACAAACACACACACGCACACACACACACACACATATATACACAACACCAGATGGATGACGAGCCACACAAGGTGATCTTTGTGGTGTTAAAGAAGCAATGTTGATGTTTCCCCCGATGATCAGCCCTCTCTAGCTTAGTCGATAGCTTTAATTATTAAAGCACATACACACCCCTGCATACACTTAGTCAAGCACACACTGACAGAAACACACACACACACTAAGCAAATAGTAGGTTTGCAACACTGGTGGAGCTGAAGGTTTGACCTTGTGTCAGAGGTGGGGCAAGTTATTAGTCATGATTATTAGGGGGACACACACTTGCACTCCTACACACATGCATACACACACATTAACAGCCCTGCAGGCTTAATGGCCTGCCAGCCCTCATTCCTCACGGCTGTCATGTGAACAAAGCAGCCATTCACCGGAACTATGATGCTAGTGCTAACTGTAACGCTCACACCACACCCTGCATCCAGCACTGCTTCCACTCACCACTGAAACCTTGCATGTGTGTGCGTGCACATGTGTCAGCATGTTTGCATAGCTGTGTCAAATTACAACTTGTTAAAAAGTCATTAAGCCATTTCTCAAATGTAGTGTGATGAGAGTCAATAACCTGTGTAATGGGTGAATGTTAATATTTGTGGGTGTCTGTGAGAGAGTCCCTTTACTTCACCTCTCCTACCCATCTTCTGTTTTCTTATTAAAATCAATTCAGTGATTAATAGCTTAGTCTAAAAAAGGATCACAGTTCAGTTTTTAATTTTCTTACCATAACATACTCTGAACAGAGAAATAGTAGAAAAAAAGATGGGCAGAGAATGTCTTTCTTGCTTGAAAAATGATTTCAAGCACTAATTAGGAAGTTATTAATTTCTATTAGTTCAGGGCTGCAACTGTTTTTTACATTATAGGTTAATTTTTCAGTTATTTTCTTGATTGGCTTCTCAATCATTTTTTCTGCAAAATGTAAGAAAAATAAATAAATAAATAAAAAATCTCACAATTTTCCAGCACCGGAAGTGGTAAAGCTTTTAAATTGCTTGTTTTGTTCAACCTGCTGTGGAAATCTTAAAGAAATTTCTCACATATGAGGAAGAGAAGCAGCCAATCCTCACACTTCAGCTGAAGCAGAAACCAAAAAAATGACTGTGATTAATAATTGATTATTTAGATTAGTTGCTGGTTAATTAGCAGACTTCAGATTCATGACGTCAATAAAAGTTGTGTTTGTCCAATAACTAATGAATTGACTGTAGGAGTGAACTGTAAATCAGTTGTTTTATTTTAAAATTGTCATTTACTGAACTTTCAACTGTAATTGTTTCGTTAACATACCTGATGAACTCTCTTGTTCTTGCTCTGTAGATCACCATCATCTTCAAGCCCTATGAGGGTTGCACAGACCAGAGGGTCTACCAGGCCGTCACAGACAACCTCCCTGCTGCCTTTGACGACGGCACCGTGAGCAGTGGAGACCCCATCCACGCTTCAGCCGGTACTGACGGTGCATCTGGGAAGGTCCGGGCTCTGTGGATCTCTGAGCGCAGCCCGGGGCGCCACGTGGAGCTGCACGCTGGCTACATTGGTGTAACTGTAATTGTCCGCCAGCTGGGGCGCTACTTAACCCTGGCAGTGCGGATCCCCGAGGAGCTGGCTCAGGCCTATGATGCCACCCAGGACCTGCAGCTCTGTCTGAATGGCTGCCCCAACGGAGAACGCATCGACCAGGCGGGCCACCTTCCCCTGCCCCTCTCCCCTCCGGCGCTCGGCCTGCAGCAGCTGCGCCGGCCGAGCTACTCCTCCCTGATACAAGCGTCCCCCTATGGCGCCTCGCAGGCTTTTGGTGTGGAGGGGGCGAAGGAGCTCTGCAGGGAGCAGCTGGAGGTGCAGGACATTTACTTCCACTCCTGTGTGTTTGATCTCCTGACCACCGGGGATGTAAACTTCACGGTGGCCGCGTACAGTGCCCAGAAGGACATGGAGAGTCTGCATCCACACAGGGATAGATGGAGGATCTACCCCCGCGGCGCTGCCGTCTCCACCTTACACTCTGATTCTCACCTTATCAAACAGTTTGCTCTGCTCCTAGTGTGTGCTCTGAGCGCTGTTTTGATGTAGAAGTGGAAGTCTTTGAGTGTGCCTGCATGCATGTGGGCTTTGTTTATGTGTGTGCACTAGAAAGAGAGTTTGGGGAGTTTTTTTGCTGAGCACTGATACTGAACGCTGTTTAGAGAGGAAACAGCAAACTGGACAGTTACTGGGAACTAGAAGTTTTTTAGAATAGGTGACGGATCATCCAGTGGGCTCAGGAGATACCGGCAACACTAACTGCGTCTTACCTGTCTGAATCAGCCCTCTGGAGGTAAAAGAAACAAAGAAGACGCGATGACAGCTTCTACAATCTGTCTTCATCTTTGGATAGAACGCAACTGACAATGACACAAATGTTTCTGTGTGGGTGAATTGACTGTAAATAGTTCATTTTGTCTTCAGTGCACAGTGTAATGGTGTAGAGTTTGTTTTTTTGTGCCATTCGATGTGATTTTTTTGTAATACCTCAGACAGAGGATGTTTGTTTTAACAAAAGCACTTTATTTTCATTTTTTCCACAAATCCACATCAGTGTTTCTTCCACTCGCTGTCCTCCACCAAAATCTTCAATGGCTCAAGTTTTGGAGATCTGTAATTTAGTTTTTTGATGCTTTCACAGTAAAATACAGTTGAATACTTGGAGCTGCCATTTTTGTTAAAATGCGCCATTCTTTCATGAGCTGATTTGACTCAGCGTCTCATTTTTTAAGTCAGTCGATGTGAGCTGTTCTGTTGAATGTATTATGAATATTGTCACAGCAAATGCCATCAGTACTGTTTTGTTGCTTTGTGAACTTATTGCTTTTTCTCATTCCTGATTTCAACTGTGTGTGTATGGTGTGTGTGTGTGTGTGCGCGTGCAAGCCTTGTTTTTTTGTTGGTGACATGTTTGAATGTGTTTTTATTGCATCTGATTCACATTAGAGGTACTCACGCCTTTTTGCCAAGATGCTGTGACTAAACCGGCTCATGTTTTTTTACTCAGTGATTTTTTTTGTTGTTGTTTTAATTTGAGCCAAAGACAGATAACGTATGTTTTTTTTATGTACAGAGGAAATCATAACTCACCACCAAAACCAGCACCTGTCTCCCTCTCAGAGTGTCCTTCTCCCAAGTTTTTAAATTTGCTACTGTAGACTGCTTTTCTCCTTCTGCCAGAATTGACAAGCTGCTCCTTATTAGGATCCGTGTAAGATACTGGAGAGAAAACACTGCGAATTACTGTGGAAACTGAGGGGCTTGAGCTCCAGCATTGTGTTGTTGGAACCTGATACCCAGTAGAAATGTCAACCGTTAAGACTATGAGCCTTTTTAACACGTAACATTCTGTACAATTCTACCCAATTTGTTTGATCATATAAGCTTAATCTCAGTTTCTGGCTTTGTGATCTCTTACATCATGTGTGAGTGTCAGTTTGGTGAAGAGTGGCTGGTCAATGTTGAAATACTTAACTTATTTATGAACGTAGTGTCCTGTAGAGGATGTTAAGCTCCATATTCTTGCTGTTGGATAATAATTTAAAAAAATGTCAGATGTGATTGTACTACCACCTAGTGGTACTCTGTTGCTATGTCAGTGTGTTACTCAAGGCGCTCAAAAAAAGAAAAAAAAAAACGAGGAAACAAACTGTTTGCCAGTGTTTTATTTAAAAAAACAATAAAGTCAAAACAGTCCAAACTTACTTTCTGTTCATTAATTTTAAAGTGAAGAATATAAAAAGCAAAGTGTGCATACTTAAAGTGAAATTATCTGTAATCCTACAAGAATTCACAATTTTTACTTTTATTTTTGGTAATTCAAGAAATTCAGTATTATGGGTAAGACTATACATACATATGTTCTTACAAGAGCACATACACATATGCAGCAGCAGGAGCATTAAACCATCTGTCTGAGGTTAGACTTCAATCAGATACCATGTTTGGCCTCACAAACTCGCTCCGTTTTCAACTGCCATAGTCGGCAACACCTGGGATGTCAATGTGAAAAGACTGAAAAAGGCGCGACTAAAGATTTTTCGCATTACAAAACTTGCTCCCATGATCCTGACATTGAAACCACTTCCATTTAATTCATGTCCCTTCCCAAAAATCTCACTGTAAAACCATCTTCATAAGGATGGGAACATACTCATCATCTCTGAGTACAGCAGTCCGCTCTGTGGAGACTTCAGACGAGAAAAAGTTCCCCCCTGTGGGATTCGTTTTCTTTTCACAGCCACATGGTGCATCAGAAACCCTTCAGTTCCAACATTCTGAAAAGTCAAATACACTGTTGAGACTTATGACATAACAACAATCAGTTTTTCTACACTTCTAAGATAATGCCACATGCACTTACACTGCATCTACAGTAATAAATGACACCCCACCTGCCTGCATACAAAAGCACACGTTATACATTTCTGTGGTTAATTCTGTATTGAAGATAGACTCTTACCACTTAATGACAACATAAATGGTCATCAGGACATCAAATACAAGGATCTTCATGAGAATCAGCCTCATGGCCAGTACTACCAACGTGTTCGTCCTGACGTTAATATCTGGAGATCAAACCACACAGACCAATATAAGGCATCTGAGTGAGTCGCAGGGGAATTTTTATTGTTCACAAACTGAATTTTACCTTCACTTTCTTCATCTTCATAGCAGGTCTTTTTGTGATCAACTGAAATGATAAGAAATGCGTTTAAAACCCTAAATTAAAGCTGCAGATTTACAAAAATTACAATTAGGTTAAGACTCAAACTTTACCTGATGAGGTGATGTGGTGTCTCCTCAAGACTTTTGAGCGTTGCCTGTTGGTCACAGAGCAGCTGTACGATGGCCAGTCACTGGTCGCCACTGTGATTACAGCCACAGCGTTGTGGCTACGATGCCTCCTGGTCACAGCAATGCTATATGGTCCAACTGACATGTGGCCCTCTGATGCTGATCTCCACCTGACCTCCAGGCGTCCTCTCCTGAAGTCACTCATCATACAGACCAGCAGAGTCCAGCCAAGCCTTTCCCCTGACAGGTGGACCGGAGGTGCCAGAGATGCCAGGATGTCACCCTCCACCCCTCCTGAGCCAGGGTAATTAGGCAAAAATGAAATTTGGTTAGGATGCAAAGAGATCTTGTTCTGCAGCTGTCTAGCAGAAGGATGTGTGCGAAGTTCTGCATTGCTGCACTGAGGCACAGAAACTGCAGAGTACTTGTAGATATGAAGTATTCTCTTTAAAAACTGCATATTTGCTGTTCAGGTTATCAGGTTACACATATGCTGTAGAAGTTAATATTTAAATAATTCATGCATTTAACATTATTACTAGATACAGCTCTTGATATATTAGTTTGTTGCTGCAATCTGATTAAAGCTGAACTGCATCAATCTTTATGTTTTTGATGCAATAATTCCACACAAGGAATCAATACTAATGTAGGCTGCCACCATAGATAATATACAACCTAAAAGATAGGGGAAACAATACGCTGGTCTTAAGCAAAGTTTCTAATTGTGATCATAAATTACACTGATTTGACTTAAACTGACAGCCAGCTTAGTCTGAAATATTGCAGTTATGCTTTAAGCAAAAAAACAAAGTGTACCTCTGAAAAGTTGATATTTTGAAGATTTTTTGATTTTTACCAGTAATTTTTCTTTCCTGTTGATTCACAGAATATTGTGCTAAAAAATGTGAAAAGCTCTCACCTGTCCATAAATAGATGATAGGAAGGTAAAAGAGACCTCTGGAAGGTTCAGTCATGTCTGCTTTAGTCAGAGTGACTTTTATAATTGCTGATTGTCGCCTGCTCCGTGTGTGAGTGCGTTTGTGTGCGTTTGTGTGCCCTGTGTGCGAGTGTGTTAAATGGGGGCATTCCATTTGGCTTTGCCAGGAGCATTGCATTATGGGGGATCGACATGTCTCATTGTTGTGACCTTATACTAACAATGGAACCCCCTTACCCCCACCCGGTCACACACAAACCCAAACACTGACAGAGGCACAGGGAATAGAGAAAGAGAGAGGAAGAGGGGAGGACAGTGTGAGCTCTCACACAACTCCACTGTGTCTGTGTTCATAAAGAAAGAAGAAAACTGAGGACAGGAATTTATTGTGGACAGCTGAGAGCCAAACTTCAACAACTGGGGACACACCTGTCTGTGGCTGTTAGATCTGAGGTGAGCGACTGATTATATCAAGACACCCAGAACATTAGACAACACTCTTGTAGGTTACCAGTACACCTGCACACACACACACACACACACACACACACACACACACAGTTTGTTCAGTTTTTGTTCAAGTGTCGAACAACCTGACCACCTCAGCAGCAGTGTAACATTTATTCATTGCTATAATTCACTAACGTGAGGCTAAAGTGTATTGTCTCTCTCTCACACACACACAAACACACAAACACACAAACAACTCAGACATTTTTTTCTCAGCAGTGGGAGGGAGCTTAAAGAGAAAGTGAAACTTATCAACAGGGAAATGGAGGCAGCATGATGAAGCTGAAATGATCGAGGTAAGGCATTTTTACATTTCTCCAATACATGACCTCTGAAGCAAGCACAGGTCAAGTATTGTTTCACAATCTGCCATGTTTTAACAGTCCTCCACATGGTGTTGTATCTCTGCTGAACTCAGAGACGTGGTAACTAAGAGCTTTATCTTTTCAGTATGGTACAACATAACTCGCGCCTATGCAACCTGATTTGAACTGCAGCTATGCTCCTGCAGCTGTTGTCACCTTACAGTTATAGCTGTGTCCTCATCTTGTTTTGTCCACATGGAAAATCATGTGGTGTTTTTGTTTGAGTCTTTCTCATGATGAGATGTGCTGTGGCCTTGTAGTTAACAAAACTCAGTTTGTCAGAAGGAACTGAGCATGTGCTTTACTACAGCCCAGCTGCTGAAGGCATAACACATTTTTACTCAAAGCCTGCTATGCTGTATGAGAAAAAGCCAATAAAGGAAGAATTGGAGTAATGAGTCTTTGCAAGTGTTGCTGTCTGGAAAGTTGTTTGTTGCAGGAACAGAAGCTAGCGGTAACCTTTGAATTCATTTATTAGTGTTTGTGCTAGTTTTTTAGTGAACACTGCGACCTTTGACTTGACTGGAGGAAACAAAGCATTATCACACCTCTGCTAGATCACAAGAAGATTAATGGGTTTGTCTGCGGAAATGTGTGTTATTATTCCCCCAATCGTGTCTTTCAGGTTTCAGAAAACAAGTCCTGAGTCCCAGACGTTGACATTTTCCTTCAACCTTATCATCATCCGACATTCACATCAGGCGGTCCCTACCGGTTCCCTGTATTTGGGCTATGATTGTGTGATATCAGTACTAGCTGTCAGCCTGTCACACGGGTTGGCATTTTTTTTTGATCAGTGGTTGAAAGACATTCCCTCTGCAATGGTATCTGTGAGGCTGCTGGTACTGTTTCTACTCAGTGTGTCTCTGGTTGGGTCTCAGCCCACCCAGAATACACAACAGGTGTCAAGTCCTCCTCAGCCTGCTGGAGAACAACCTCTTTTGGATCCTAGTAATCTATCCTTCCCCTGGAGCCGCCTTCGCTTGCCAAGGTATGCTTCACACTCAATTTTTAGTAGCCACATTAAAGAAATGAACACGAAAATGACCAGACATCAGTGTTTAGAGTCATTTCTTTAAAAAGCAACTTGTGTGTTTTATTTCAGGTACATCATTCCTCTTCATTATCACCTCTTCCTGCACCCCAACCTCACAAGTCTCAGTTTCTCTGGCTCAGTGCAGATCCAGATTGACGTCCAGAACAACACAAACTGGGTTGTATTACACAGCAAAGGTCTACAGATCTCCAAGGCCACAATTTTAGACCAGAACCTCGCCCATCTGTCTGACCAGGTAGTTATAAATGCAGATCAGCTGATTTGTCTTTGTTACATACAACAAATCCAACAATCTCCTTCTCTTCTAGGGTCTTCCAGTTCTTCACAACCCTTCCCATGAGCAGATCGGCATTTTCTCTCCCAGGGTGCTCAGCAGTGGGCAGAAGTATTTCCTTTATATTGAGTTTGGGGCAGAGCTTGTCGAAGGTTTCTATGGCTTCTATAAGAGCACCTACAGAACCAGCCAAGGAGACACCAGGTGAGACCAGGTTCACTGCTTTACATCATGCATAATAAATTATCCTACACATACAACCATGATGCAACCACGCTACAGCATGACAGCATCTGCTCGTGTCTCTTTTCAGAATTTTAGCTTCAACTCACTTCGAGCCCACAAGTGCTCGGATGGCGTTCCCTTGTTTCGATGAGCCAAACTTCAAAGCCAATTTCTCCGTTCGGATCAGGAGGAGTCCAGAGTTTATTTCTCTGTCCAACATGCCGGTCGTGAGTGTTGCATGATCGCTTGTTTTTCTAACACGTTCAAATGTGTGGAAGAAAAAGCCTTCAGTTAAGCGTTTGTGCATTTCAGGTCAAGACAGTTGAAGTAAATGGCGGCTTGCTTGAGGATCAGTTTGCTGAAAGTGTAAAGATGAGCACGTACCTCGTTGCATTCGTCATCTGTGACTTCAAATCTGTCACTGCAACAACATCCTCTGGGGTGCAGGTGTGGTCTCCATGATGATATGTTACATGATATTTTTACATTTATTGCCTAAAATATAACTTTCTTCATCAAAAATGCTGTTTTGTTTGTTTGCGTCTTCATGGACTGTAGGTGTCCATCTATGCTGCCCCTGAGAAGTGGCAACAAACCCACTATGCCCTGGAGGTTGCTGTCAAAATGCTGGACTTCTACGAGGAGTATTTCAACATCCGCTATCCTTTACCCAAACAAGGTGGACTTTTTTTTCGGACATTTTTTTCTGAAACCAAGTTACAAAGTAATTTCCCTCTTTACTGCATCACTTTCTGCTTCCTGACTGGTGTTTTCTCTCTCAGATCTAATAGCCATACCAGACTTCCAGTCAGGTGCGATGGAGAACTGGGGTCTGACCACCTACAGAGAGACCAGCCTTCTCTTTGACCCCCTCACATCCTCTGTTTCTGATAAACTCTGGGTTACCATGGTGATTGGCCATGAGCTCGCCCATCAGGTGAGAGTATGACAATGTATTTGTACAATAATGACACTTAATTAATTATTCAGTGCAGACTAGTAAAGTTAAAATACTTGCATGCAGTGGTTTGGAAACCTGGTGACCATGGAGTGGTGGAACGACATTTGGCTGAATGAAGGGTTTGCCAGATACATGGAGTACATTTCAGTGGAAGCCACCTATCCTGACCTCAAAGTGGTATGTGCTTTACTCATTGATTGATGAATTAATATTAAGCACAGAAAAGAGGATTGATATTCATGTTCTGTACCCAATCCTGCAGGAGGAATATCTACTGCACACCTGTTTTGCAGCAGTTGGTCTTGATTCATTGAACTCCTCTCGACCAATATCCAGCCCAGCAGAGAACCCCACTCAGATCAAAGAGATGTTTGATACGGTCTCCTATGAAAAAGTAGGCTTTCATTCTTTTGGTCACAAAGAGCACCACTCAACTGATAATGAAAAAGACATTATGACTGTATTAGCAGTGGAAATTCACCTGCAAATCATTGATAAATAGCACAATCTTTGTCCATTTTAAAACGAAATAACTGACTACTGGTTGTGTAAGTCATGTTTGAAAGTGATGAGCCAGTAAAGACACATGAGTGACTTTTATGTTTATGCTGAATACAAAATTACATTTTAAGTAAACAAAACTTCTGCACACACTCACTCCTGCATTCATGGCCTGTCATGGTTAACTACCAAAATATTTTCTTCCAGGGAGCTTGTGTCCTGCACATGCTGCGACACTTTCTGACAGATGAGGTGTTTCAGAGCGGGATAGTTCGATACCTCCGCAAGTACAGCTACAAGAATGCACACAATCAGGACCTGTGGGACAGTCTAGCCAATGTAAGAATCCAAATGACATTAACTGGGTAATACTCTGTGTAATTCTTATACTTCAGAAAAGTTTTACTATATGTGGCACAAACCACATTAGTGGATAATGAAGCTGAAGAGAACAGACAACTATGTAACTTGAACTAGAAAGAAAGTAGTAACGTTTAGTCACTCACCTTTTTATGACCGCAGCATTATCATCAGGTAATAAACAGAGTGATCCATTTACAGATGTCCTACATTTGATTTCCTTATTCTTCATCATTCCCTTTTTGTTATTTAAGCTCATATATTTATTAAAAAACAGCTGCTGACTGCAGTTTTTCTTAGATTTTTGATTTGTTTCTCTTCTTTCCAGAAGGCTATTGTTTTCGACTCATTTCATTATCATGCAAAAATCAATTTGCCGAGACTTGAAAGCTGCTTAAAGTAGGAAATCAATCAAAGTGAACATAATGTCTGTTTTCATTGCAGGCTCAGTTCTGGTATCTGTGCCTGGTTAAGCAGCTGTTAAGTGCAGATTGATTTAGAAAGAATATGATGCCCTTGCAGGAAAAAGTAACAAAATTTCTCTGAAAATTAAAGCAGATGTAGTTTCACTGTGATGGATTACCAATATCAAGGATGTTTAAAGTCTCTCATAGATCATTTAACAACTGTACTGAACTGAATTGCAACCAGCAATTGTCATGGAAGTAAAAAAATCATATCTAAAAACCTGAAAAAAATATTGTGTACTATTGCAAGTAATGTAAGGTGCATCTGATTTGTATTAAACTGAAAATGCAAAAGTGTTATGTCTTCATTTAAATTGCATTTAAATTGCAGTTACAAAGGAAAATGATTGTTTTATTTTGTTTTTCAGACATGCTCAGAGGAGGACTTCACCTCAGGAAAACACTGTTACAACAGTGGCCAGGCAGCCAAGAATGCAGTGAGTAAACTCTTAAACATCAAATCACTGACCTCTCTTCACAGACTGCCTAGTGTAAGTGTCACATGCTGTAGTTTACCTATTGATCTTCAGTCTGCTGTATCCCACAGTACCTGTTTGCAGGAGAACATCTGGACCTGACCGCTATGATGAACACTTGGACTCTGCAGAAAGGTATTCCTCTGGTGACGGTAACGAGGAAGGGGCCTCGTCTGCTGCTCAGACAGGACAGGTTCCTGAGGACAGTGATGCCTTCTGACCCTCTGTGGTCCACGTTGCAAAAGGGGTAAGTGTGCATATACACATGTGCATGCTTTTACAATTTAGTTTTTTTAATGTTATTCACACTGTATGATCGCACTCTGCATTTTTACTCTTGCTGCTCCCCATCCATTGTTACTAAGACTGTTTTTTTAAGTAAAGATCAGGTTTAAACCTGAGAATTTCCATTTTTCAGTGAATACTCTTTTCTCTTTTATAGTTTCCTTTGGCAAATCCCCCTGACATACAAGACTGATGTCTCCAACACCATCCACAGACACCTGATGACATCGCCCACAGGTAACACGGGGGAGATAAAATGCTACATATAAATCTTGCTACCGTAACTTTTCTTTCCCATTGTAAAGCTTTCTGTTCTATCTTTTGCTGTATGTGTTTCATTTAGACAGCATACACATAGGGGAGGAAGCCAGCTGGGTGAAGGTAAACACTGACATGACAGGCTTTTATGTGGTTCATTACGAGGACGGTGGTTGGGATGTGATGACCAAACTACTGAGGGAAAACCACACTGCGCTGAGCTACAAAGACAGGACTCAGTTGATACACAACGCCTTTCAGTTGGTCACGTAAGTGTTTGCTTGTGCTTGTGGGTTTCTGTGACACAACAAGAGACTTTTTGGTACTTTGGTGATCCAACATGAAATAGCATGCATCCTTTCAAATCTTTTTGTATCTCTCTAAAGAGCAGGCCATCTGCCGCTCAATAAAGCCTTAGACCTGATTGGTTACCTGAAGAAGGAGACACACACGGTGCCTCTCCTCCAAGGATTAGGCTATCTGGAAGCCTTCTACCGTATAATTGAGAAAAGGGATGAGCTTGATCTAACACAAAACCTGGGGGTAAGAAGACAAGAGTCAAGTGTTAGCAGGATTTTTACTGTACGTCAGTGTGAAACTGAGTTAATGTGAGTTGCTGTTTTGTGTGTTTTTGGACAGATGTACATCCTGCAGTTTTTCCGTGCTGTCATTGACCAGCAGACGTGGAGTGACAGCGGCTCTGTGTCAGAGCGGCGGCTGAGGTCAGAGGTCCTGTTGCTGGCTTGTCACCTTGATTACCCTCCTTGTCTGGAGCGAGCACGTCAGCGCTTCAACGACTGGTTTCAGTCCAACGGAACTCTCAAGTCTGTCTGAATTATATTTTGACACACATTGTTATCAGTCAGCAACCACAGACATGATTCGTATTAACAACAGAACTCTTGGATAGATTGTATAATGTGCATGTCCCTGTTTGTGTTTACTCCAGCCCGCCCACTGATGTTGCAGAGACAGTGTTTTCAGTTGGAGCTCAGGATGATCACGGCTGGGCTACACTCTTCAACACATATAAGGTTTCCCTCTCTGCAGCACAGAAACACAAGATCCTGTTTGCCCTAACCAGCAGCAAAGACACTAACAAACTGCAAAGGTATATCTTAATGCTGCCATCTTGTGGCATGCAGTATTATATCACAGTACTGCTGTCAAAACGTTCCAGTAGTATAAAAATGTAATCTCATGTAAAACAAGCACAAGTGGCACGTGGAAGTGTTATGTATGCTGCATATCTGAGTCTTTGTGTGTGTTTTGTACTGCAGACTGCTAGATCTGGGTCTGGAGGGGAAGGTGATTCGATCGCAGGACCTGTCCAGTCTCATCCTGATGGTGGCCAGGAATCCACAGGGATGCAACTTGGCATGGAACTTTGTCAAAAAGAACTGGGACACACTGGTTCAAAAGTTAGTAGGACATGACGGAGACACTGAATGACCTATACCATCATTAAAAACACATGATGTCATTAAGATGCAGATTTCCATAGCTTTTGGAAATATTACAATAACATTTAACATTAGCATCATTAAGAGCAGGTGGAGGAGGTTTTGGTCTGAGACTGTCCTCTCTGTTGTCCCTCTGACTTGCAGGTTCCAGTTGGGCTCATTTTGTATTAGAAACATCATCATTGGCACCACCGGCCAGTTCTCATCTCAAGAGGAACTCAAAGACGTAAATACACTCTTCAATCCAGAACTACTTTATGTTGTACAGGGCAATTTAAGCATCCACCCATATACTGACATGGTGTTTAGACTACCAGATCAGAAACAGCGCCATTATTTTCAAAAAATGGATTGTTTTATTCTGTATTCCTACAAAACCTAATGAAAACTTCAATCAGTGATAAAGTCAAAGTACTGTGGTCTCAAGAGAAAAGCTAACGTTCTTGCACCTGAATTCAGACTCAAAATTTAGAAACAAGAAAATGCTAATAATCGTTAGAATAAAAAAAAATGTATTGTGATACTTGTCTGAAAAGACATGTTCCCTAAGCTACTTTATTTAATGTCTCCTAACTTTAATATCTATAGACCAAAACGTCTGTGAATTTCCCTTCAGTTTCGTCCTTGTTTGTCTTTGTTTAAATGCATGTGTGTTTGACCCCCAGGTGCGGCACTTCTTTGAGTCCATCAAAGAGCAGGCTTCCCAGCTGAGAGCCACTCAGGTGGCCCTGGACAACGTGCATAAAAATGTTCGCTGGGTTCAGAGGAACCTCGAGACTCTGAGAAACTGGCTGAATGAGCAGATGCAGTGAAGACAGCAGAAAGAGAGGCGGTGGTTGCCAGCATAGCACAGAAGGGATATTGAATGTTTTTTAAAAAATTGTGTGTGTGCTTCTTTTTGAAGTTCGGTGAATTGATAGTTTTATATAAGAATTGTACATTTTGGGACGGGTTATGTGTTAGAGCTGTGTGTGTATCAGGGATATTGTGTTGTCTTGTGTGTGTGTGTGTGTGTGTGTGTGTGTGTGTGTGAGAGAGAGAGAGAGAGAGAGAGAGATCCATTCCAAAGTGACACACAAATGCTGTGTAAATGGACTCTTCACCAAACGGACAATAAAAGGGTTCATTCATTGTACCTCCTGGCACCTTTGTGTGTGTTTTGCTAACTGAAACACATCCCTGTATTGTGTTCAAGTTTAAGTAGAGTCATCATGTCTGAGCTTCAGTGTCTGTGTGTATGTGTTTGGCATTCATCATATTAGTTATTGTTAAGTTATTAGTAGTCTCACATAACCAGACCATTCTGAAGCTCAGAATAAGGTAATAATAAGCTTTTGATATGAACCATTTCTAGGTTAGAGTCAAGGGAAGGAAAAAAGATACGTTTGGGAAAAATGTACTTGATAGTCATCATGTTTACTGTTTATTGGTGAGTTCAGACTTGGCTTTAGGGTAAATGTAAGAATTGTTTGATTAAAGTTATATAGGGGTAATGGTTGACCTACATGGAGTAAATATAAAAAAACACAAAGTCCTTGCAAGTGTAGCAAAACTGAACAAATGTGCGTGTATCGTCCTATCCCCGCCCCCGGAAGTGTCAGCCAATCAGGTGTTAGCACTGTAATTTGATGGGACGTTGTCAACAACTGGTCGGGGAGGAAGAAAAGTGTCATTTGCTCGTGTGTTACTTTGTCGAGTGGCTCCAGAGGAAGATTTATTCACGTATTTGTAGCTTAGGGTTTCATGATTTGAGCCAACCACGTCGTTTTCACTTAATATTCTAATAAGCAGCTATGGGCGATAAAGTTATGGAAAGCGGCTAGCGTTAGCTCACTGAATGTCTTACAGTCAGTTGCAATTGTCAGAAGTTGGCTAGTCCCAAGCTAGCTACTACGTAGTTAGCTAACGTTAGTACAGTGGGGGTTGGCTGCTATTTATTGTGAGCGTCTGATAGCCTGCGGTGGGTTGTGGCCGGCTACAAAAACATCACGTCTGTCGAGCGTCTGCAAACGTGCCGAGGATCCCCGGTTCTGGACGCAAGGAGGTCTTTAGGGTTATCCTGCCATGGATCTGTTTGACAGTAACAGCACAGGTAAGGAAGGAGGACAGTAGGTACTGTAATAGCAAGCTAACAGCAGCAGGCCAGCTAATAACTATCGGGACACTGGCTGCAAGCTCACAGGGAGTGACATTCACCCGAGGACACATGTTGAGAAGGGGCGAATTGGCTCTTGACAAACCAAATGACAGCAACTTTATGTTTTCTGAGTAACTGATTTCATTTTACAGTTGAGGGATTCCCCGAAGCTAACTTAATCTCAGTGTCTGTTGATAGTGTCTGCAGGACCACGATAACATTTGCATACGACTGTCTCTTCCCCATAAACACAAAGCAGAATGGGCTGTTTGAAAATCGTGTGGTTTATTCAGACAACATTTTGATTTTATTTGTACTAATGACCTGAACAGTGCCAGCAACACATTTCTTAACGGAGGTCTTGAGACTCTTGACAGAAAAATAGTATCCTCTGTTAGGACTGAAGTTGTCTGTTAAAACACAGCAGCACTGTTTTCCCTGTTTAAGCCTGTTGGCTTGCTAGTAGCTGTTGTCTTTTGTGTGGATAGCTGATAAGTCATGTTCCTGCTACCAGCAGTCAGCTGCTTTATTGCCTCTGCTGTGCTCCCAGGGCTTTATTAAAACAAACAAAAAGGCAAGTGCACACACTATAATACCTCTCAGGAAAGCTGAGTATTCTTGAACTGGAAGGAGCTACAACTAAATCACAGCAGTTTGACTTCCTGTTTCTTGTGTGTGTGCTCTTGGTTGTGACTTTGTGATTTTTAGTTCAAGACCAAACTTGCATTTCACAATCACATTTTGATCAGATAATGATACAAAAGCCTTTAGAGAGTCTTCCTTCCTATATGCTTTTAGTGACCAATCAACCAGTAACTGTATTGTGGCTCAGCACTCTGCAGCTATTTACTGTGCTGGTTATGTGTTCTCACTTGATCTGAATTATTGGACACACCTGTCAAACAGACATATTATTTAGCTTTAGTATTGTGATACTAAAGCAGGATTGATAAATGTTTTGAGGTAGTAGGAAGAGCACCGTCAGCGGGTAACATGTTTTACGACTGTAATTATGTATAACCTTGTTTGTTATTCACATTTGTCTGCCTGATGATAACTACATCTGTTATCTAAGCATGCCATCTTACTTATGTAAAATATCTTTCATCATAATAACGCAACAGTATCCCCACAGCTGTAAGTAGAAGATATAACAGCCATTAAAGCTCTGTGTGTTTCTATATGCATTCATTTTTGAATCATACCTTACTGCTTAGCTCCTAGCCTATTAATAGACATTCATACCACAGCCGTGAGGTCCAGGCAACAAAACTGTGAAAACATGCAGTCATATCAGAAACACTGTACTGGACAGACAAGAAGACAAATAATTCACTTCTCACATTTCTGGACTGTTGACTTTTGTTGGAGGAGTTAAAGCTCATCTTTGTTAGTTGTCCTAGTCTTTGAGTAAACGGCATGTTTCCACTGCATGTTTACTGTGTCTCTGTGCTTTCCACTCAAATTCATCAACAACTGAGACTGAAAGTGCATTGTCCTTAGTCTGTAAAAAGCATGACTGGATTGCAAGGCAAAATGCGAGTTTTGCATTGCACAGCATTTCACTACTTTAGATATTGAATTAAGAAGTTGAACATGCCTGTGATTGTTTCAGGAATTACTGGTGGGAGACTCTGGCTGCCAGAAAATTACATGAACTTTGTAAGACAAGGCTTAACTCTTGTCATGATGCTGAAGGCACAGGTTAGTTTCAGGAGATGCAAGCTTTTGTACACTGCAGTAGCATGCGACATGGTCAGATGATGGATATTCATTGTGTTTGCTCTTTCTTAGTAAGATTTCCTCAGTTCATTTCATTGCAGTTAAGCAAACTTACTGTGAAGGAGAGAGAGTGATTTTGCTCTTTACAGATGTAGTAATGCCAGTACTTAACAGTGTCTCACCAGCCAGATGAACCCGTTTTATTTAGGTCAAAGTACCAGGAAATACGGTTCGAGGTGTGCTAACAGGAAATTGCAAGAAACTTACCCAGTGCGTGTTAAATGTGGTTTCATGTTTCCTACACTTTCAGTGACAACAACAAACCTCAGTGTTGATCAGTGCCTTGTTGCAACTACTTTTTGTGGAAAACTCTAAAACTCCAAAAACACTGCATATATGCTGATGTGTAAGCATATGCCCAGTGTTATGTGTAAATACAATCATTTGTAATCTGCTGCATCTCTCTTGTGACACTCTCTCTTCCCTTTTTGAGAATCTTCTGTCTGATTTCTCTTCCTCTATGTGTTACAGAGCACGCCAACCTGCCAAGGAACATGATTGAGAACAGCATGTTTGAAGAAGAGCCTGATGTGGTAGATTTGGCCAAAGACTCCACTGCGTTTCCGGTATGACACTTTCATGTAAAGAGACTGGGGTAATATAAATGAGGATCAGTTGATTCAAGAATAGCCGACACTTATGGGTAACCACAAATACTTATTTGCGCTCCCTCAGCTCAGCATATCTTTCCCTAGCCTTATTTTATTTTCAGATTCAGATTCAGATTCAGAAACTTTATTTATCCCATATGGGCAATTCAATTGGCAGCTCTCAGTTCACAAAAGAAAACAAAAAACAAAAACAAAACAACCATAATTCAGACAGACATTCTAACACTCAACCCTCAATTGTTGATTATCAATTTTAGATTATTTTGTAACTATCAGCTGCATCTATCTATCATCAAAACTGAATCAATTACTCTGAGCAAAAAGGAACTTCATTTCAGTATGATGACAGTGCTACATTGTGTTAATAGTAGCAATATCTTTGTCTACAGGGCTGCAATTTATTAAACCCCACCGACATACTTTATCATTAAGTCACATAAACAAAGTCTTGTAAACACTGAGTTCATTTCTCAGTCCCCATTACTTCTATCCTCTCACTTTGCCTGACACCAAGCAAACCCTCTCCTACATTTCATCTGCCTTTGTATCCTTTATGTTCAGCCATTCTCCTAATGAAAATCATCTCCTTCTGTCATTAGAATTTACCTGCCATCTGTGGCTTGTCCTTTATTGAATCTTCTCTGTTGTGATTATTTTTAATTATACCTGTATCTGCACTCACTCTTCTCACTGTGTCTTTATATTATTACATACGTACTAATTGATTTACTTGGGGAGCCTTTCCAGTTATTGTTATTCTATGAAAACACGGCACAGTTTACCCAGAAAATAACAGAGTGTACTGGACATGCTCTCTCTAGACGTTTCCTGCTCTTGACCCAGATGAGGTGGCGTATGAGCCTCGTAGCTCGCGATTACTTGTGAGAGGCCTTGGAGAAAATGACATGGACGAGGATGAGGAGGACTGTGAGTCTTCAGCTCGTCTCCTGGGCATGTCCTTCATGAATCGTAGCTCTGCTCACAGATCCAGCTCTTCCCCTTACACCAGACAGGCTCCACCAAGGTAATACACTGAAAAAGCTATTATTTAAGATGCTATGAAGTATGGTTGCATAAAAAATATTTTTCCACTGTGATATGTCTTGTGACATTTCAAATCAGTGCTCCATAAATAATTATGCATTATCATATGCAGTGACTTTTACAATTAGTATATGTGGATGGTGGTGATATGCAACTGTTGAAATCAGGTGAATGTACAACTAATTTAACTAGGTTTCTGAAACGTCTATGAAGCAAATACTGAAGAGCTTTTTTACTCTCATATGTGGAGCCTGAAACCTGACAGGATGAATCACTCAAGGTTTAGAAAGTGTTGTCTCAGAATGGTTCTCTGCACAGGACAGACTGACTTTGTTTCCAGTTCATATGGACATTCTGAAAAGATCACTGGTTTTACTATGACTGTTGAAATGGAGATATTAAAACTTGACTGAAGTCAAATTAGTTTACTTTTATTTGTTAAATAATTTAGTACCTACTCAAGTCTTACACGGAAACTCTATTTCAACTTGAACCTGATGTTTTCCTCAGGATACCAGATACTTTACAGAACATAATATATGTACAGATTAAGGTGCATACTTAGGAACAGTTGGAGGTTCATTTTCACATTCTCTGTCCCCTGCAGCTCCACCCTCAACAGCTATTTTAAAAACACTGCCGCTCCCTGTTTCCTCACAATTGTAAATCGGTTAATGTTATTAATGTTAAACTCTTTTTGGTTTCAGGTCATGTTCACGACCCTCAGCCCGTACCATGGTGGTATGTGTGTTATTTCTGGTAATAGTGGCATCTATGACCATGGTACTGTACTTCTTACCTGGTTGCACCTTTACCAAGGTAAGACAATGTAATGCTACCTCCATTTAGGTAGGGCTTGTAATAGTCTGTAGATAAACATCATTCACTCTTTCCATGCATTAGGCTAATTTGTCTGTCAAACACTTTTCCTTTTTATTCATGCTTCATGCTCAATCAGTTTCTTATTCTCCTGGTTCACTGCAATTCTCCATCCCTCTGCAGGCGGGATGTCGTAAGCCGAACAAAACCACTCCCTTTGAGCCAGTCTACCCTGTGTCCACAAATGGTGAACTGTTTCCATGGGCACAGCTTCGACTGCCTTACAGCATACATCCTGTCAGCTATGACCTCACCCTGGACCCAGACCTCGATGACATGACCTTCACCGGCCGAACTGTTATCAACATGTCTGTGCTTCACAACACAAAGCGCATTGTCCTGCACGGTGCCAATCTCAACATTACCAAAGCTACCTTCAAGGTAGGATTGGAAGTGGTTTGTGTGCAGATGAACCAAGTATTTTACTTTTGCTTTTGTTACATTGTCTGCTACTTCTTAACTGATAATTTGTCTCTTGCAGCTGGGTGATGGCGAGGTCAGGGATGTGACGGTACTGGAGTACAAACCCAGACAGCAGCTAGCCGTTAAGTTCTCTGAGGAGCTGAAAGCAGGCCAATACTGTGTTCTAACTCTGGATTACTCTGCCAACCTCTCCCACACCTATGATGGTTTCTACAACAGCTCATACACTGATAAAGATAGAAGCAAAAGGTACACCTGGCTAATTGATACTGGAAGTACAGGTTGAAGATGTGCTGCAGAGTATGGACTCAACTCAACTTAAGATTAGGCACTAACAAAACAGTGTTGTATTAATATCAGCTGAAAACTTAAATTGGACTTTGATGGTTTTTACTGATTTTACAGCATTTATCTACTTTGGCATGATCATTTTCATCTTTCTCTTTCAGTTCAATTAAATTCAGTTTTATTTATATAGCGCATATTTACAACAGAAGTCGTCACATAGCGCTAAACATTGTAACAAGAACAGAAAACAAGGTTAGTCATATGTAATGGTGATATATGACAGTACAGAGAGTAGAGGAGAGGAGCCCAGTGCATCATGTGAGTCCCTCAGCAGTCTAAACCTATGGCAGGTAAACCTAAGAGACAGCTCAGGTGATCCTGAGCAGCCCTAACTATAAGATTTGTCAAATAGGAAAGTTTTAAGCTTAATCTTAAAAGTAAAGAGGGTGTCTGCCTCCCGAACCCAAACTGGGAGCTGATTCCACAAGAGGGGAGCCTGATAACTGAAGGCTCTGCCTCCCATTCTACTTCTGAAAACTCTGGGAACCACAAGTAAACCTGCAGTCTCAGAGCAAAGGGCTCTGTGAGGATGATAAGGTACAATAGGGTCTTTAAGATATGATGGAGCTTGGTCATTAACAGTTTTATAGGTTAAGAGCAGGATTTTAAATTCTATCCTGGATTTTACCGGGAGTTTTTCTCTTGTCCTCAGGGTCCTAGCAGCGACACAGTTTGAGCCACTGTCAGCCAGGAAGGCCTTCCCTTGTTTTGATGAGCCGTCTTTCAAAGCGACTTTCCAGATTAGAATCAGCAGAAAGCCAAACTACACAACTCTTTCCAACATGCCTAAGGTACAGTAATATTTGCAATGATGTGTGGAATTTTTTATGTATGATACTATGGGTTGAAACATCCTACATGCTGTGGTAAATTACTTCATCAACCTCAATGTTTGGCATAATTTTTTCCACCTTAGAACTTACTGTGCGTTTGTTGGGGCGTGTAGTATCTGACGGCTGAATTTGAGAATTCAAAATGAAACACTGACATAAAGCAGTTTTGAATTACATTTGGTTTCAATAGTGTGACAATTTAATTTCCTACTAGTAGCATCTTTCTGGACATACCAAATATGATAATGTTTTCTGTGTTGTGATGAAGAACCAGGGTCTCTCAGTGTTTGTGTTCAGCATCACTAAGTTAGCTCAGATGTTGACTGTTGACAGATTCAATATGATGCCAGTTGTTGGCTAGTAACGCCTGACATGTACATAATGAAGCAGAATTTCACATCAATAGTTTAACATGACAGGCTTATGAACTTGATCAGTGTGGACATTCTCATTTTCTCTTAACTTGTTGCCGATTACAGCAACACCAACAATCTTGTGTCGTGTCACAATTTACAGAGCAACATTATGGTAAAAAGTCTGTATTATGTCACTTCCACTCTTGAGGATCTTGTGAGTCATTTGTGTTCCCACTGTGACTTCTCAGCTCTTAGCGTGGGCACAGTTAAGCTAACAGACGGTGTATTGGCATTTGCTTTCAGTGCAGTATTTTACACTAATCTGACAACTGGCCAATTTTGATTTAGGCTGGTGTGTACTACCCACAATAACTGATAGTTATCTCATTCTTATTCTGTGTGTTTCAGGCTAAATCAACACCACTTTCCAGTGGCCTTGTGCAAGATGAGTTTGAAAAGACCAGCGTCAACATGAGCACCTATCTAGTTGCCTTCATCGTTGCTAACTTCGCCCCTATTAGCAAAAACGTTTCGGACACCCTGGTAGGTATTGGCAGTGATATAACTCCCATTTTGCTTTCAGTTTAGTCTGTACATGTTTAAGTCAGTATGTTGTTTTACCTGTAGTATTCAGTGAGGTTGTGTTGTTGCTTATAAACTATCTAAATGTGTATGCATATATACTTTATTATCTGTTTGTTTTAGGTCTCTGTCTACTCTGTGCCAGAGAAGAAAGAGCACACTACCTATGCTCTGGACACAGCTTCCAAACTGTTGGAGTTTTACAATAACTTCTTTGAAATTAAATACCCCCTCAAAAAACTAGGTGAGTACACACACACCTCTGCATTTCACATAGTGCTTGTACACTCCTTTCTTACTGATTTTACATTCATCCTCTATTTCTACACTCCTGTATACTCCTTTTTCTTTTATCAGACTTAGTAGCAATCCCAGACTTCCTGGCAGGAGCCATGGAGAACTGGGGGCTCATCACTTTTCGGGAGACGACCCTGCTGGTGGGTGAAGAGTCCTCTCGACTGGAAAAACAAGTAGTTGCCTCCGTCATAGCGCATGAACTCGCTCACCAGGTAGTTATGTTCACATTTGTGTCTGTGAAAGCAGCAGAGATGGTGCATATGTTCAGCGTCCTCATGTATCTCTGATGTTGTGTTTCAGTGGTTTGGAAACCTGGTAACTATGAGCTGGTGGAATGACCTATGGCTCAATGAGGGCTTTGCCACATACATGCAGTATATGTCGCTGCAGGCAGTTTTGCCCGAGCTGGACACTGTAAGTTCAAACATCTGTCTCATAAATTTCCCATTGCATATTTTCAAAAGGGATGACGTTGCCTTTGCAGTAATTCATGTTTGTTTGCAGGGTAATTTATTCCTGTCAGTGCGGTTTAGAGCCATGGACAAAGATGCACTTAACTCCTCCCATGCTGTGTCGACAGAGGTTAATACACCGGAACAAGTGGAAGAGATGTTTGATTCTGTGTCCTATGAAAAGGTACACTTTTAGAGATCAAAGTACATGCATAGATGCTATGCTCATAAATTTGCTAAACTTCCATATCAAGTTGTTTATCTAAAGAGGAAATTTCAGTACTGGATCTCACACACAGTTATAATTGGAGTTAATGCTCTGTTTTAGTACTGATCACAGATGCATTGTGCCTTTTGTCTTCCAGGGTGCATCAGTTCTTCTGATGCTAAACACTTCCCTGCCAGGGGATCAGCAGTTCAGAAAGGGTATCATTCAATACCTAAATCAGTTCAGTGGGTTAAATACAAACACCGATGACCTCTGGAACAGCCTCACACAGGTGTGTGTGTGTCTCAGTGTGTTCATTTATCTGTATGCTTTTTTGTTATTGGTGTTATTTTAATTTTTTACTGATGTTTGATCAGTAGTTTATCCCTTAACTCTCCTCTGCAGTCTGACATCCAGCCATGTAACGGAAATCTATTCTTCCTGACATTGTCAGTATTTAAGCTTGTTTTACTGCCGTCACACAATGGGTGATCACAGTGAAGTGCCTCAGGAGCAGGGACGGGTATTGTTGAGATATGAACAGTATTGCCAATACTACTTGTTGATCCTGTACTTTAATGATACTCAATACCAATCTCAGTTTGAGAAAATAAAGCCAGACAGAGTTTGCCTGCAGCCTCCAAATAAGTAAATCTGTTTTGAGCGCTCTCAAACTGTGAATTTCTGAACAACGGTAGATGATGCTTTTACCATTTCAGTTTTCTTTTTTGAAACCATAGCTAGACAGCCGGTAAATGGTTACTCTTAATTATTAACACGTGTTTGTATAATTTAGTTAACTTAATGTGAGGGCTCTAGGCTGCCAGTATACATAACATCAGACGTAACGAGATGGACTGTGTATGTGACACACTTACACTCAATGTTTGCACGGATTGATTTTGTTTCTGCTCTTACATGCAAAATGCTTCTTGCACCTGTGCCGTCTAGCATTGTCATCACTGGCTCTTGTGTAATTACCCTTTTGAACATTTAGTTTTTTCCAGCATATCACTAAGAGCAGGGTCTGTGTGTATGTGCTACAGCATGTAAGAGAGCTGCCCCGCACACAAAAGCTCAGAGAAAGAAACTCTCAGAAAATTCACATGAAATCAGCTGAATAAGATTTATGTAGCAGCAATAGATAGGACATGTTATTTCTTAATTTCTCCAGTCACTAATAAATTTAACTGCGGGGCCCATCCCTACTCTGGCGCTTCATTAGACACTTAAAAGGCAGAAAATGACTAACAATAGTTGATAATGTAATCATTTATTGATCCCTTGCTCATTTTTGGGATTACTCCTTTCACACATTGGCTACACATAGTAGCGCAAGACACATGCATACAGATTGTATAATTGCTGACAAGAGGGTTTGAACTGAGTGCAGTCTGCCAACTTATGACTTTCCTCCTGCTGCCTGTGCTGTTCCTCCTGTACCATGTTACCCCTGCCCATGCTTAACTTTCCCCTGATTAGTCTTACACAGATCATCTGGATGTTTGCCACAATGCTAAATGTCCTAAAAATTTGGAATGTGGAGAATGTTCAGAGTTAATGTTTGGTTTATTAATCCAAAAACATTGTTTTTGATGGATTTGGAATTGTGTAAACTATGTTTGTGAGGTTATCCCTGTTTTTTATTTTATTTGTTTATACGCCCTTTGGATTTGTTTTAGACAAGTCTTTACAATATAAGTACATCATTTTAGATAACTCCCACATTTTCATGTTTTGTGAAAAGCAAATGAACATGACACTGGACCGCACAGACAGACTGATTCTTCTTCTGTCCTCAGGTCGAGGTGTCCACACATCACCAGAATGTCTCAGAGATGATGAGCTCATGGACGTCACAGAAAGGTTTCCCACTGGTCACTGTGAGCCGCAAAGGAGATGAAGTGAACCTCACACAAGAGCACTTCCTGCTCACATCTGACAATGCCACACATACTTCCAAGTGGGTTACACTTACACACACTCAGACACACACAGATCTTACAACACACCAACAGCTCTAACTTTACTGTGCTCTCTGAACAGCTTGTGGAATATTCCAGTGACATACGTAAATGACAGCTGCAGTTTGGCCCCTGAATGCAGACAGGTGTTCAATCTGAAGACCAAGTCAGGTAAGACACTAAGCATTAACCTTCTACACTGAGTCTCCAAGTCTCAAACCCTGTGTCTAATGGTAAACGTTTGTGTGTTTGTGTGTGTTTCTCTTTAGGCACACTTAAGCTGCCAGAAAGTGTAAAGTGGCTGAAGTTGAACTACAGAAGCACAGGCTTCTACATTGTCCACTATGGAGATGAAGGATGGGCAGCTCTTATAGATGCTTTGTCCAAAAATGCCAGTGTTCTTACACATGAGGACCGTGCATCGCTTATACATAACATCTTTGCACTCTCCAGGTATAGGAGACAACTTAAACTGTCTTTTTCTTTTCCAGCTATTGTATTTTATTTGTGTATTCTGCCTTTTCTTACTGTCCTGTGTTACCAATAGATTTGGACGTGTATCCTTCCAACAAGTCCTCAACCTGTTGAACTGTATGCCCAATGAAACTGAGACTGCTCCTGTGACAGAGGCCCTTTTGCAGCTCAATAGGATTTACAGGCTGCTCGACAAAAGACAGGAGTCTGGTCTTGTGGGCCGCATGAAGGTACTTAACTAACTCTTAAGAAATTTAATTTACAGTGAGCCACATATCCATCAGCATTAACATAGGTTGGTGGAAATTAGTAGATGCTGTATTAAGTGAATAAATTGCAGTGTTGACGTTTATCAATACTGAGTTAGATGAGGAGTTAATTTAATAAGTATGTAGAATAAAAGCAGATTGAAAGTTTAAGCAGTAAGAGGTGTTGATACTAAAAGAGTTGATACTAAACAACTTCACTAACTGTGACTAAGGGATTCTTTCTCCATCACTGACCACTGACATCTACCTTACCTGTATTTAAATCCTATTTTTTAAACTACACACACTTAAGAGCACAGATTTGATCTTGAATCTTGTCTATTATGTTGGGCTTAGTTAAGTGTTCTTGTGGATTGTTCAATTGTGCATAGTGTTTCTGTGTGCTAACGTATCCATGATGTTTTTCTTGAATATGACAGGCTTATATTCTGAAGCATTTTGGCTCTCTGATGCAAAGTCAGACATGGGGAGAGGAGGAGAGTGTCTCTAAACAGGAGCTGCGTTCAGCCCTACTGGGGATGGCCTGTAGTCTGAAAGAAGAAACGTGCATGCAGCAAGCCAAATCCTACTTCAAGCAGTATGCTGAGTCCAATGGGACCTTTAGGTATTTATTTATTAATTTATTCTTTATACATGTATTGTTTTAAATGTAATGTATAAAAAGGCAGTGACTTGACTTAAATTGGCATGAGTGGGAGGGGATCTAATTTAATGGGTATCTAGCAATTGAATTGTAGGATTAAAACTCAACAAACTGTAATCTGAAACCTTTATAACTATTTATTCTTTTTCTATATATTTCTGTAGGATTCCAGGTGATCTGCAGCTTGTTGTATTCTCAGTGGCGGCTCAGTCAGATGAAGATTGGCTGACTTTGCTCAGCATGTATGATCATGTCACCTATGATGCAGAGAAGCGAAAAATGCTGCAGGGCCTAGCATCCACTGAGGACACAAGACGTTTAGTATGGTAAGTGTTTGTGTTTGCATTAGTTAGGTCAGTTTCAAGTCAGCTTTATTTGGACCTTCACTCTGCTCCCTTCAAACCCTTCAGGATGACGTAAAGTTCACTATTTCACAAAAAAGTACAGCTACATCAGAAGCAAAGTCCTACAAATATGTCATAAAATCAACTTCAGTTCAAAGTTACTTACTACAATGACTAAACTTGATTCCACGTTGATTGGGGTTTGATGCATCATTATATTACTATTGTTTAGGTATAGAATGTGTTCATTACTTTGCTTAGTATTGTGCCCTGACTGGCACACAGTAACATAAACAACTAGCACTCTTGACCCAATAGATTTTTATGTCTCCTTGCTGGAAACAGACTCGTTCTTTAGTACAGTTGTGACTTGTTAGTAGTCTCTAGTTTAGGTGTGGACAAACCACTTTTATAGATGCCTCTGTTTCCAAACAACCTCAAACTCAGTTTAGCATCTCTTTACTGCAATTTTGACATATACACTGAAACAACTACATCTGCAACAAGAGATGTATAAATATATTGGCAAGGCCATTTCATGCTACACACATATGATGACATTTTATCCTGCGTGACCTTTGGTGAGTGTAAAGAAAAAAGATCATCATTTGCTAAATCACAGATATTTAACAAGTAATAAAAGAAGTTCTTTGTCTGATATATAAGTTGAGTTTTGTGTCTTTTAATTTATTATTCTCATTATGTTTTTGTTTGGAAGGCTTGTAATAATATAACAGTGTATAACAGTGGCTTGACGAGTCATTTGTTCATGTTACATGGCAGTCATGATAAGGAGTGTAGTGTCAGTGCACTGAACAGCATTTGAACACTTATTATGGTCTGTGTAGGATTCTACAGGCAGGTCTACAGGGGAATGTCATCCAGACACAGGAGTTGCCTCTGGTCATCAGCACTGTGTGTAACGGATTTGCTGGTTATTTGTTTGCCTGGGATTTTATCCAAGAGAACTGGGACCGCCTCATAGAGAAGTAAGTGGTCCCTGCCAGCTCACAAGTTGTCACAGAATGCATTTTATGATATTCTAAATGTTCTAATTTTTAAAAGGTGACAGCATCAGAGTTTGTGTGTTTTTGGTTGTAGGTTCCCTGTGGGCTCCTTTGCTATTCAGACAATCATTAAATCTGCTACCTCCCAGTTCTCCACACAGGCGCATCTCAATCAAGTATGTATTCTTTTTTATTCTAATCGAATACATTCATGCTTTATTGTATTTGAGGGTCTGTGCACTTGCTTGTGGGGAATACTTTAAGGGTGTTACGTCTGATTTGGCATTTCTGTGTGTTGTGCAGGTGCAGGCTTTCTTCTCCGGTCTGAAGGAGCGTGGCTCTCAGATGAGGAGCGTGCAGGAAGCTTTGGAAACCATCAGGCTGAACCAGCGCTGGATGGACAAGAACCTACCTACACTCCGAAAAAGGCTGTAACGTAGGCGCTACATCCAGTCTGCACTCCCATAACAAGCAAAAGGGGTGTGTCTTTAAGACAACAGCAGTGTTTGCACTATTGTAGGACTGTCTCATAACTCCCTTTATCCAGGCCAGAGTATTAATCAGTGGCAGAGGTTGTGCTCTGGGTGGGTGGATGGGGTGTTTGATGTTTTGAGATTGGTCCTGTTGGTTGTACTTGATCCCTCAGGGTGGCTTTGATTGTGTGTCTGACAGGGTGTTGTCAGATGCAACACACACTCCTCATGTTTTATGCTGTTGACCAAACCTCCTCTGCAATTCTCATCTAAACCTCATGCCTGAGCAGACAATCATGCTTCACCTGCAGCCCTTTAGCACAGCTGGCTCTCAGACACCTAACTGTATGAGCTGTGTAATGGCCACTTCAAAAATCAAAATTATGATGAATGTCAACATTACTGTCTGTGTGAGTACTGTCAGTTGTATATGAAGGTGCAGCTTTAAGGGATTCCTCAGTAAGGATAGTTTTGAAAATACTTCTGCTTGAGGGATGGAATTACTGTGTTATGAAAATCAGTGTAGAAATAATAATTGCCTGCCAGTCTGTACTAATTTTTATGCAACCTGAAGCATTTGCTACAGTAGTTATGGTTGGGCTAGAAGATTGGTTGATTGATCGATAGCTGAAAATACCAAACTTGTGTTGGCATCAATTGAATGTACTGAAAAACCTTCCCACTGTGTACAGTAGATGATGTACAGAAAAAAAACAGTGCAGGTTTAAATCAACAACCAATGTGTCTTAGGTGAGAGCAGACAGTGCACACTGGAGCCAAATGTTAATTTCTTTCTTTCTCTACCAGCCATAAACCCAGTTTTACTCCAATCAGCAAGTTTTATTTTGATTGCTTAATTGTCTGCTGTGCAGTCACTGTACAGACTCACTCTTTAACTCCATGCGTGCTTGTAAAGTTGTAATTATAATGTACATATGGCCAACCCCTTAGCTTTTCCCCCTGCAATTTTGGATGTACTGTTTTAAACATCTTGACTTTTAACATTTTAAGATTTGCTTTCTGTTGTGTATATAGAGTGTAAAAAGGAACTGTATACATAGAATTGATCAAGAGTCTTGGTCAAAACTTTTTACTGTATTTCCTGATTTAGACAACCACAAAGAGATCCCTTTGCTCATGAATGTTGTGTTTTAAGGGCTAATGTGAATTTTGAAGATACAAAGTATATAGAAGAACATCTATGTTGATAATCTGTCCAGTAAGCTGTTGCTTATCAGCCAAAAAATGCAGAGTTTTAAGCTACTCGAGTGTTGAAGAGTACAATGATGAATGAAGAGTTGGCTCGCTATTTATTGTCTAATGTCCCCCAATTGTGCTTAAAGGTGTTATTTAAATACAGCTGTGCGCTCCTTAGCTTTATTTAAAAGTAAAAATGGTACTTATTCAGTCCATTACTTGTCATGATCCACGGAGTCCCTGATGTCAATAGAGTTGATTTTTTTGTTTGTTTGATTTGGGGTTTTTTTTTTTCGTGTTCTGTTTTTGTTTTTGGACATCCTGGTTACCTTCATCAGACTTGCATTTCTTTGGTCAATCTTATCCTTGGAACCTCTTTGTCTCATTTGTCTAAAAACTGCGAGAACTGATGACTGTTACAAAGGAAACGGGTGAGATCCGTGTACAAGTAGGGGTGGCTTGGTCATGTGTTAAGAGAACACACGTAGGTGGGAACACTAGTGAAGGATCATGTGCTTAACTTTGCTTTAGTGACTCCCAGTGGTTGGTCAGGGCGGCTACATGTATCTCAGAATGAACCTTGTTGTATATTAATAAGGCTGAAGAAGAAAACACAACGTGACACTGTGGGTACTTGAGGCGGCACCTGCTGACCAACACCCTCTCCAGGTTCACAGTGTTGCATCAGTTTGAAGAGTCACAATACGGAGAACTGTGCTGGGGAGAAGTGAAAAAGTAGTAATGATTAAATTGATTTTTACTAATGGAATCGTATTGTTTTTATATATCTGTCCACATATTGTGAACAATTTTGCCCCATGGCATATTGCATCCTGTCCTTCGTAGCTTCACAGACTGTCTGATTAGGTGTTTAACTGGTATTTAAGACAACTTTTATACCAGCTAACTGTAGATTGTATTGGTTTTGTTTTTTGGGAAGTATTGTCTGTCGAGATACTTCTAAGGACGTTACTGATCTGATTCCTTAGTCAGCCCAGAGAGTTTTATTTGGATGTCATATTTCAGTCAAGTTCTACCAGTGATGTGATGTGATGAGAGGACTGTAGTAGAGTACCACATGTGCAGTAAGCCCGATCAGATTGTCTTCGTTTTTGCACTGGGATGAAATGCTGTAGATGCTTCCAAAGTTTTGTTGCTCTTCATGTGAACGAAATATAAATAATACTTGTTTTCTGAAAATGTTGTTATGGTCTTCTGTCTCAGATAGTCCCTAAGCTTTACAGAGCTATATTTGATGAAACAAAACTTAAAAAAAAATGTCCATATTTAAAAATGGTTGACATGTCTGTGATATATTTTCAAAGAGTCCAGTCATAGTTAATTAGCTGAGGTGATTTAGTTCAGAGTAAACACAGGAAACCTTTGCTTCAGAATATGGACCAGACTCAGTAAAGAACTCCTAAGCTTAATACCACAGTCACACCTTTCTCTGTGTAAACCAGTGAGCTGTGATTGCTACCAAGTCTTTGGGGTCATCAGGTGGCAACCTCCCTTCAACGGTGTTTCATATAGTTGTTCCCACACCACCTCCAGGAGGCTAGACGGTAATGCCTGGCGTCCCAGAGTCACTCCCATAATGCCAGCTAGTGCCGCTCCCCACCAAAACACTTATTTCTTTTGTCTTGGCTACACAACCACAAACAGCACTACCATCAACTACCCCAGCCTCTCACCAACTGCACCAGTAAAAGTGGGGTGGGGATACAGACCCTGGTAGGAGAAGGTGAAAGTATAGAGGTTGCTGAAGGTGGAGGCAGCATGAAATAAACATGCAGATTCAGCATTCAGTATAAAATAAAAATTTTACACAAAGATTCACAGTTGAAACTCAACTCCTTTAGGGGGTCCATATTATATATCTTTGGGTTTTCCCCGTTCCTTTAGTGTGTTATCGCTATTTTGTGCAAGTAAAAAGTTTGTAAAAATACAATAACCATGTCAAAGACAGTTATTCTCTCCCATAAAAGTCACTGCTCCTTACCTGCTTGAAATGCTTTGTTTGAAGTCCAAGCTTTTTGTCTGCTACTTATTTATGTCACCATGTCACGTATTTGCAAAACGCAGGCCTAGCAGCTAGATTCACAAGCCCTCAAACAAACATGGAACAGTTTCTTCGTCATCATTCCCTCGCTCAAGCTGCTTCTACTGGGGGCCCATTGCTATAATCAGAGATCTGAGGTTACAGTCATAATCAACATTGCGTTGCTTTGGTTGAGCCATCGGACTAGTGAAAGCAGATTGTTCTTGTCAGTAGGGAAGCCTTCAAGAGACATGAATTAAAGCAGAGGGTTAGAAGAGGTGTTGCAGCAATGTGCAGTACGAGAAAAATAATGTTTCTGAACAATAAAGAATGTAAATATATGCTAGTAGACCCTAAAAGTAAAATTGTGAACCTGTGAAAGTGGGCTCTTTAACTTGGGTCAAGGGTACTTTCTGGAAGGACAGCGGTCAGCATAATTGTCCAGCAGAGTGGAAAATGTTTCAATTTTATGCTGCAAGACCAAAATCACACCGGGGGATGCTGTGTAAATGCACTGCAGATTATTATCAAAATTCCTACCTGATGCTTCTTAGCTGCACCACCAGAGGTCATTCTACCTCCTCTGGAAACTTTGTTGTTCTCATTCTTGCTGTTAAATTTGTAGAATATGCATGATTTAATTAATAGTAGTGTGTAAATGATGTCAGTCTATTTTAAATCCAGCAGCTGTAGTAGGGTTTTTTATGTTGAACAGTTGCAGGAGTTTGATCCAGTTCACCAAATTATTTTCTTGTATGTGTATGTATGCTAACCTTATATATGATAAATTCACTTATTTGTGTTCCACCTGAAAAATCACGAGAAAATCATCTGTTCACATTTTAAACATGACTTGGTTTTGGTACAGTTCTTCACAGGATGGTGATCTGTATCGTAACTTGCAACAGGCACGGATGATTTAGCAGCTCATCGCCTGGTGTTGCACTAATTTAACCCAGCTGGTAGGTTCAGACGGTATGTAGGGTACCACAAGGCCCGAAGGTTTAAGTTATCAATTACAGATAACGTCTTTCAAACCTCACACAGGTTTAGATCATCACAACTCACGAGAGGGACCATCATAAATAATTCCTGTGTGACATCCTGAACTGAGTTATTGTGACAAGCTTAAATGTGACAAAAGGTGACTAATAAATTCATGTGACGAAAACCCAGCACATGCCTAGAAGGGCGTAACGTCTGGTTACTTTGACAAAGTATCAGAAACAACAAGTCATTCAGCAAAAGGTTCACCCTACACACATGCACATGTCAAAAAACAACACGTTATAGATAAGTAGACTGACACGTATCCATGTGCAAAATAGAAATAAGGTGCCAAAAATGCTGGTATTTACAAAAAAGAACAAAGATTTTTTTGTATTTACAGTAAAATAGAGTACTGGAAAAGTACAAATGGTACAATGTGAAAAAAACAGAACTAATAATAAGCATATAGGAGGGTGCGGTGATGAGTCCTGATGGGCCAGGTTCATTGGTTTTATTGCACAGTTGAGTTTAGAATGAACGTGACTTTGTTTTGAATTTTTTTATGTGCAGACACATTTGGAAATTGGTGATAGTGCAGCAGGCATGTTAACATGTACATAGATAGGGATGTTGGTTTGTCATTTGCTGTAGGTAACACATTTGGAACAGACACTTACTGTATGTTGCCCTGAGGATAAATTGTAATAACTTTAATGCTCCAATTAATTTCCTTGTAGTTCCACCATCAGATGAAATTTCTTCATTTTGGTTTGTGATCAAATACCTGACAAACTAATGACGTTTCTCTCAGCTTCACCTGTAGCAAGGTGAGGTGACGAGCAGGGAAGACATTATACATGCAAAACATCTGCATGTTAGTTTTTGTGACTGTGAGTATGCTAGTATGCCAACATTTGCTGCAAAAGACAGAGCAGGAACTGCATGCTTGGCTGTATACTCAAAGTCAGGGAGCAACAATCTGTGTAAGACTCCAGCACCATTTCAGTTCAATTCAGAAAACTTTATTTGTCCCCTGGGAGCATTTTTAAAGCACATAGAGCATCTGGACCACCAAATACATAATTTAAGGTACATTTCAGTGCCATGTCCATGATGTATGGAATATGCAATGTCCTGATTCAAGATGGGGATCATTAGCAGGATGAGCATTTCTTTAGATGCCCTGATAAAAAAACAAGAAGCAAAGTAAACAGTATACTTTGGGGGTCAAGAATGTTGTACCTACAGAGATGCTGATGTGTTCATGCTGATGCATTTGTGAGTGCTGACGGATAACTATGTCTTGATGGCACGTGAAAGGAGTTGACAGCTACAGCGTTTCATCATCCCACAACACATCCTGTGGAACTTTCCAGAAGCTTTGATGCACTGTATACATGCTGAAGATATTAATCATGTCACATGACTGAAAAATCTACATAGTGTGACTTGCATGTTCAGTGCCTACGCATATTTCCAGTATGTTCTTTATACAGGAGTACTGGTGAGTGCTGCTACCAGAGATGGTACTTAAGTTTTTTACTTAAGTAAAATGGTCAAAACTGCAGTGGAATAACCCTTCATTAAAAGTAAGTGATGAACTAAAATTTTACTTAAGTAAAAGTGTTAAGTATTTAAAGTGAAGTTAAAGGTAAAGTGTTGTGTTTTTGCATTATTGCATTCAATTATGCCTGCATAGTAAGTGTTCCCTTTCTTAGAGTTCAGTTTGTCGGACAGGGACAGTGTTTACTGGTCAAAAGGGAAAACTATAAGTCACCCCATTTAAAACATATTGATGAAAACTACAACTAATGACACAAAATGTAAAATATGCTATCTGGCGGGTAGTAGAGTAAGTTTTAAGTCTCATTAAAAAAATCTCTTACTTTTGAATACTTTGGATTAGCATTAGACAGTTGTTTTAAACCTAAGTGAAGTGCAGCAGTTGAATAGAGGCTCCTACTATAAAAGACTTCCTATACTCAGCCTTCTAATATCTTTTCAGTGCTGAAAGGCGGCAGCAGATTTATATCTTCTTTGGTAGATAATACCCCCATCATTAAGCAAAATGCTAATCAGACCAATCAGTGTCAGGGTCACCTGTAAACTGACTGTCTGTATGACGTAATCAGCGATGGGGGTTTGCAGAGATCAGTCCAAGTATGAATGCATGCTTCTACAAGGGAAACAGTGAAAAGGCAGATAAGATCACTGGATCAAGTCACATCACAGGACCGCAGGCAGCAAGTAGCTAAATTCATGGACACATGCACGTAAACTGATCATGGGAGATAATCGGTTCACGTGAACGTATACATTTTAAAGAGTAAATATGCTCAACGGTCATGGATCAGCACTGCGATCCTACAGAGATGCTAAAGTCACGCTGGCCGTCCATCAGTCAGTCAGTGACTGTTGACCTCATTCAGTCAGAGCCCCTATTTGCATGTTCAGTGCCTACGCATATTTCCAGCCATTTGAACTATGCAGCTCATCTAAACAAGCAGGTCAGGCAGACGCTATCACCAGCATCACTGTCACCTGCCTCAGCAGTTTCACCGCATAAGATTGAACTGTGTGATGAGGTACTGTGTAACTCCTGATCGCTGACGTGCAAAAAATAGGCATGAAGAAATGTTTGGGGTTTGATAAACTTATTAGAAGGTCACAGGACCTGAAGGGTTCATGCAAAAGTGAGCTATTTGTGTTGATTTCAGGAACCAAATGTCATTGGTGTAGGGTTCGGGTCACAGTGACACATTGCATATTCCTCAGTTCTTCAGTCTCTTTTTCTGTCTTTCCTCTGCTTTTACTTTTTTTAAAAGGTGGCTATAAAACATCCATATGAATGGATATGTGGCTGCTCTAGATCCCAAGTTTAGTTAGAACTAACCATCGATTGGCACTCTAAAGTGTGACTGCAGAGATGTGCATTTTAAGATATCAACTATTACAGTTTGTTGGAATATTTTTGCAAGACATTGCAGACTCATTGAAGCCTTTTGAGAATGTACAATATGAGGTAGGTGTGATCTCGCAGTGGGTGTGAATTGGAGCTGCAGGTGCTCCTGGACCTCATTCAGTGACACTCTGGAAGTGCAACCTTGAGCTTTCTAGAGCCCATGCTAGGCTTTTGGGGGCTTTCCCTTTCCTTCTGTGTGTTAAAGCCTTTTTGTGCAAGTAAAAGGTCTGCTGACTTACAAAGCCCAAAAGTTCCTGCCAAGGGGAGTTATTCTTTCCTACAGAAAACTCTGCTCATCATCTGCCTGAAATACCTCGATGCCAAAGGCTTTTCTTTGGTCACTTGTGACATCATCATGTAACATATTTGTATAACACCTGCCTAGTGGCTAGTTTGGTACACCCTCAAACCAAGAATGAGGAGCTTCCTTGCAGTCTACCAATATTTCCTCACGCTTGTGCCAGGGGTCAACTGTATACCCTGAAATCTGTGGTTTACGATACATAACCAACATTTCCTCACTTACGTCAAGCAAGCTGATCAATCAGAGCAGACTGGGAATTTCGGGAAGGGGCCATTAAAGAGACAGGAGTATAAATAAACTGAGTGTTTCTGAGGGTGAGAAGAGGTTCTGCAGCAGTATGAGAAACATAATTTATTTTTGAATATTGACACATGTAAGCGTAAAGTACACACCAAAAATAACATTATAAAACTGTAAGTGTACATAGTATGGGCTCTTTAAAGTAAGCCACAGTGATACAGTTTGTCTACTGTTTTTCATGCTATAGTTAGGACTTCAGTTATGTAATGTGTTGTTTACTGTTCAACAGATCTTGATGAAGAACTTTAGATGTGAGGCTTTATGATGGAAACAGGTCATTTTATTGGTGGAGACCTCAGCTTGCTTATTTCATGTCACTGTAAAGTTGCTTCTTATTGTACATCATTCCACAATCATCATGAAATTTCTAATCTACATTGGCTAATGTAGGTTATGTAATGTAGTTATGATCTCTCTGTCTGTTCCATTGTAGACTTAGAAAGTAGGTCATGCACAATATTTTTGTTGTGATAGCCTTGATGTTATAGAGATGTTACGATAGAAACATGACACACATTACATACTCTTTTGGCAGAACAACGCGTAGCTGCTGTGCTGTGCTGCACCACTAGAGGTCACCCTAATTATCCTAACTATACTTTATATACAGCACAGCAGCTGTTCTTGAGAGCGTCACTCTCAATAATGACTGAAACTCTTTATTTCAGGCTATTTAAATGTTCAAGACATGATATGTATTTATACTGACAAACACTAATTGAACTGGAAGTATTCATCAGTTCAGCCATTTAAATAGGAGTCACTTGAGGTCATGCAGCATGTGTGGTAAAACATGAGTGAGGATTTTCTCGTAAAGCTGCAAAAGGCAGCCTGAGTGATCTGTTGGAAGACGCCCACATCATTATGAAATTATGAGGCCTGGCGGGCATAACTGTCTCAGTTTGAAGCATGCACCAAGAGGACTAGCTGCCATCTTTTTGTTTTAAAGACTCAAATGAGGCCTGTGATAACAAACTAATTCAATCAGCCTTTATCAACGAATGCAATTTGCACATTCTTCTTAGACTAAAGACAAAGGGAAGAAAATAACAAACAAATTGTTAAAAATTGCTATTAAATTGAATTATGCTGTAATTGATCTCACTTTATGTTCAACCTAGGGCACACAAGGCAATACTAGGATTTTGTGAGGCTGCACTCATGAAAAACATGCTAAAAGTCATGACTTAAGCATGACTTGAGATTTTATGCATTCATCAGAAAACTACTGGATCACCCTGTACTAGGTTTCTGATAAGACACGCCTACCATTATCTGATCTTTGCTAAAACCTTATCTTCATACTCATCTACCATGCTTCAGCTGAAAAGAAAACACTAAAAACTTCCAGAAAGGTCTGAGTTACACAACCATCATCAGCGCAGAAATCCTTTTATGTCCAAACTATTAGCTTGTAGTTTGACCACCATTTTCTTTTCAGTTCATTGAGAGTATCATGAAAGGATTTTATGAATTCAAACCGAGTATTGTGAAGCAGAGTTAAAAATATGAAATGACTGTGATGTAATTCTGAAGGACAGTATTATCAGAGCAGGTTAGTGTGAGGTCACTAAAATGCAAAATCAGGTTTCCATACAGAAGATTATCAACCTGACCTGCATATGTGAGATAAGTATTTGTGTTCTAGTTACTCAGCCATGCAAAACTAAAGGCTAAAACAAAATAAAACATAAATCAGTGCTGTAAATAAGAATTGTAAAGCAAATGGGCAGAAGTAAGGAAACCTTAAACCTAAACGTCTTGATAGCGACGTAGAGGAAAGAAGGGAGACCCTAATGATGAAGCCATTAATGAGCCTGAGGCCCAAATCATTCAGTTGTAGGTTTCCTTTCTCCAATCAGGGAGTTACATATTAACTTCTGTAGCTACATTATCTGTACTAGTATTAACAATACTGATATTTAGTTCGCAATAGAGCAGAAGGATGACTGTTTTTTCACCATCTCTGACTTAAGGTTTGCAATGCCACTGAAATATTAAACAGCTGTAAACTGTGTGCACTTCACCCGTTGAAACACATCTGACCCAGTGTCAGAATTCAGCACTCCTCCTTCTCAGTAATTTGTTGTTAGGTATTAAACGTCTCATAACAAACTGAGAGGTTTATCAACCTCTGGATCTTCAGTTTAGCAGAAAAGTACGTGCTCTACAAAAAAAACAGTTTCTCCATCCACAGAGCAGCCAGTGCTAAAGCAGGTGGCATATGTGTTCAGGTTAGGTGTCCTTTCTAATGCATTCGAACACATATTTGACCAGTGCTTTTAACAAGCAGCCACAAGTGAGAACAGTTTTAGTTGTTCAAAAAGGATATATTATAACCACAACCAACTATACAGAAAGATTAACACACTTCTCAGTGGTGACAGGTAATAAATTGTATATGTTCATTCTTTCTTACTTAACCTTGCCCAACCAGCAGTATGGCTTTTTTTTTTAAAAAAACAAAACTTTTTGACATGTTTATAGTCACCTGTCAATTACAGCTGCAGTTTGCTCAACATGCTGGGCCCTCAGATCACAAGCATCCAAACCACACGCTCCATTAAGCTCTGGAATGTTTCACCCACACTGTGCAACGCAAACATCATACCCAGACCAGAGAGACTAATAAATGCATGGATCTCACGCGCTCACTTCGAAGGTCACGAACATATTTTTCCGAACCGATCAGGAAGATGAACTTGAGTAAAAGTCATTACACAGTATTGTATTGTTTGGTTTTCTTACCTTGAGAGGGTGAAGAACACATCAAACTGGTAGAACAATGCTGTCATTGTTATTCTACATGTGACTGTTTACATTGCACCATGCATTAACTGATCCTCAGCACACTGTTGCAACTCAAGAGTGAAAATCAACCCATTCTTTCACGTCAGAGACCAGGTCTATCAGTTCTACTAGACTTTACAACTTTGGGTTGTTTGGGTCATCACAAATTCACATGACAAATTCCCTATTAAACCTGGGGTAAATATTTCCTTAACATTTAACAAGTTGATGCAACTCAGCAACTACCAAATGGGCAACCGTTATGTGAAAGTTGAGGTAAATATATATAAATATATTTTGACATTTTGGGAAGAGAAATACAGTCAAGTATAAAATCTGAGGCAAACATAATGATGGTAAATAATCAAAAGGTGTGAAAATCATAAAATATGAGGGAGATCTTTAAATGTGTTTTAGACAGTTTTGATTAGATTGTTTTGGAAGCCCTTTGGCTCATTTCGCCCGCTCAGAAAACACTGTGCGAGGCCACAATGTTCAGGACAAAAGGTAGACTAAACAGAGATTGCATGAGTTTTTGATGTAAACATTACATGCAGTTCCTGACATGAGCAGAGAATCAGGCAAATATGATACATCGGTGAGCTAGTGACGCACGTTGGGCAGGGTAAAGCATTTTATATAATGGTCCCATATTGTGCCCTTTTTAGCAAATTAATCAAAGTCCCGCCCCCTTCAGGAAGAACACTATCAGTTTGAACTAGATGGGTATTCAATAGTCACAGCACGTCGGTCGAATTCCTACCAGCTGGTAAAGCTGGGAGGTGAACAAGCTGTGGTCTTTATATCTTAGTAGTTTATGACAATCACAGAACACATTAAAGATGGATTTTCACCATATGGAGCATTGAAGTTAATGCAGTCAGGAAAATACCCCATGATGACACTTAATGCACTAAGTTACCTTGGCTTAGCATGAAGACTGATACAGTAGTCCCTCACCATATCGCGGTTCACTTTTCGTGGTCTCACTGTATCGCGGATTTTTACATTGTATATAAAATATGTGGCGTACAGCAGATGAGTAGACAGACTTATGGGAAACGGAGCTACGGCCGCTTCTGCTTGAACTAGTTGGTCACTGATTGACTGGCGGTGATCGAAGCCAGTGTTTATAATAGTGTGGGGAGGGTTTATAAAGCCTTAAAAATATATATAAATAATAAAATAAATATAAGGTTACTACTTCGTGGATTTTGTCTATCGCGGGGGGTTCTAGAAATGCTACGACCCATACACCAATCAACAGCAGCAGGATCTCTTTTAATGCACTTTTTTGTGTATAAATTTAACTGATGCAATATAACTTACTTTATTATGTGCAGATCTAGTAAGGTTTTGTAGCCTTTGGACAAAACCAGGTTGTTTCAGCCTGTTTCCAGTCTTTCTGCTCCTTTAAACCAGTGAGCTGTTGGTTTACAGAATTTAAAATGGTGTAACTGTTGAGTAGCAAATAAATGTGTTCCCAAAATAGTCTAAACTGCTTCTTTAAACTCTTCTTTTTTATTTTTAAATTATAATAATTCTCAGTGTTTATATTTTAGCTGGTTTTGATCTTTTGCTTTTTTGTTTAACAAAATGTTTTGGCTTTTACACATGGTAGAAATAGGGCAAGCTGGTTCATAAGTTAAAGCAAATCGTAAATGCTATTGTCATACAGGTATGCATAGTCTTCCTTGTGACACACTTACACTAAAGCTTGGTACCAGTGAAAACAGTCCAGGACTGCCAAATGTGTTATATAGTCTTCTCTGGTCTTTAATTGTACTTTCATTACATATAAATAACAAACCTGTGATGAGATACAGTGGCTGTGACTGCTTCACATCTTTCAGTCCTTCCAGTCTGTTGGTTTACAGACTTTAGACTGGTGTCACTCTTTTCATCTAACTGGCAAAACAATAAGTTAAGCAAAGCCTAAAGGGAAGTAATTCTCTTCCAAGTAAATCAATCTTTTGTTCATTTTCATTGTTCATATTTTAGCTTGGTTTCACTACACACTATTGTTCCACAGATATGCATGTAAGTGCCAACCCATTTAACACCTTCTTATTTATCTGAGCTTTTACACGTCGATGCTCCAGCCTTAGTGCTGAGGTTGGCCAACCACATGCTCCTTGAAGTTCCCAGTTCCATAATCAGAAACAGAGGTGCCCATGCCTTTTATGTGGCTACAGTCTGTGGATTTACTTACCTGCTCAAATTAGAACTGCTTGGTTTCTTGATACCTTCAAGTCCCTGCTGAAGACGGACATTTGTTACGTTGCTTGGGGGAAAAGGGAAGCAACATAAAACCAAATGTAATTGGTAAAAATAAAGTTGTTTATTACTGAAAGTCCAAAAAGAAAAGTATAGAGTTCACAAAACGAGGCGAATACGAATGAAAATGGGCCGGTGGGTGCTGCTCAAGAAAAAAGAAAGTAATCCTATTGTGTCTAGTACAACAACAACAAAAAAACCTACGTGTATGTTATCAGTTTTTAAAACTCTTCCCTGGCCCAAGTCCTGCACACAGACTTCACACACAGCCTCAGCAACCACACAGAAGCGATGGCCTGCTGCACTCAGCCGCCACATTAGCTTGTTCTGCCAGGCTTTATAGAAGGTGGCAGCAGGCAACTGGTGGACTGTTGAATGCCGGTCCAATCGCTGCACCCGGCAGGGGACCACGTCTCCGTCGTCTTCAGCCAATCACGGGCCGGCAACCATTCAGTCTATTTAAACATATACACACATACAGCTGAACCACACAGGACCCGCAGGAGCAAGCGCTGGCCGTAACAACATTATATTGCCAAAAGTATTGAAACACCCCTCCAAATAATTTAACTCAGGTGTTCCAATCACTTCCATGGCCAAAGGGTGTATAAAATCAAGCACCCTGGCATGCAGACTGCTTCTGCAAACATTTGTGAAAGAATGGATTGCTCTGAGGAGTTCAGTGAATTCAAGCGTTGTACTGTGATAGGTTGCCACCTGTGCAATAAGTCCATTTGCAAAATTTCCTCGATACTAAATATTCCACAGTCAACTGTTAGTGGTATTATAACAGAGTGGAAGCAATTGGGAACAACAGCAACTCAGCTGAGGGTTTCCATGGCAGAGCAGCTGCAACCACATCACCAAGTGCAATGCAAAGCGTTGGATGCAGCATTAGTACTCCAGACACTGGACTCCAGAGCAGTGGAGACGTGTTCTCTGGAGTGACCAATCACGCTTCTCTATCTGGCAATCCAATGGACGAGTCTGGGTTTGTCAGTTGCCAGGAGAAGGGTTCTTGCCTGACTGCACTGTGCCAAGTGTAAAGTTTGGTGTAGGGGGGATTATGGTGTGGGATTGTTTTTCATGGGCTGGGCTTGGCCCCTTAGTTTAAGTGAAAGGAACTCTTAATGCTTCAGCACACCAAGACATTTTGGACAATGTCAAAGGAACTTGACTGGCCTGTACAGAGTCCTGACCTCAACAGGTCTCAGTGCCTGACCTCACAAATGCGCTTCTGGAAGAATGGTCAGAAATTCCCATAAACACACTCTTAAACCTTGTGGAAAGATTTCCCAGAAGAGTTGAGACTGTTCTAGTTTCAAAGGGTGGGCTAACTCCATATTAAATCCTACAGATTAAGAATGGGATGTCACTGATGTTCATGTGCGAGCAAACGCAAACATCCCAATACATTTGACCATATCGTGTATCTGTACTCTCTGGCTTTTAATTGAAGCTGAGCTTTCACACCTCGACATATGCCATTGTTTGTCTTGCTTTGTATACTTTCTTCACATGTTATGTTCTGTTACTATTTTGAGCTTGTAAAGCACTTTGGTTTGTTTTTAAATATGCTATATAAATACAGTTGACTTGATTTTACAAGAGCAAACTACAGTCTGACACTCCCAGTCGATATAATGGAGCCAATGAAAACAGTCCATGACTATCAAAACAGTTTCAGTTCCTTTGTGTTGTAATCTGGTATTTACTTACAGTTTAATTAAATAGAAATACCAAAACGTGATGCAGTGACCAACACTCCTGCACGTGGATGGTCTTTTGTCACTGACAATAGAGGGTTTTTTTCTTGGTTAACAGGTTTAGTAGTGCTCAATAGTAACATGCAATTATGAATGCATTGTTATTATTACACTGTTTATAGGAATTATAAAAGCCACATAGCGGCATGGTCTGGCATGATGTAAATGTGACTGTTTCACCCAGCAGCCTGAGCTGCACTTTTTAAATATCAGTTTAAAATAGCCAAACATTATTTTCTGAAAAGATATTCTGCCTATTAAAATAAATTTCAATGCATCGGTGAGGATCCCTCACAGCTTGACTAAAATAGCCTTTCCTCCTGATGTCCACAAAACTGCATATCACTATAAGAAAAGCACTATATAAAGTAGTTTCATGCATTACATTTACAGAGTTTATGGTGATTTTTAGTATTTACTTCTCTGTCCTTTCCAAAACAACTATTCATTACAATTAAATGTTATGTCACAAGTGTTTCTAAGACAAGATGATCACACAAAAAGATAATTTCCCGGATTATTTGTAATTATTTCATATTTGACTTAAGTCAAGTAGACAACATTGAATAAACAAACATGGGTCAGAATGATTATTCAAAAAATATTTATTTAAAAAAATATACAAATTTACAAAACAAAGTGCAATATGTCATCAAACCATCCAGTAAAGCATCAACTGCATTCAGGAAGATGTCTCAGCATATGTCAATATAGTATAATATATAGTTACTCTGAAAGAAGATTTGCAGCTGCTCTTATTTAGATTCTTCATACATTCATTACATTAGCATATCAACTCTCATCATCTGTCATCATCATCATCTCATCATCTGTCATCATCATCATCTCTCTCTCTCTCAGCAGAAATGTAGTATTAAACATAATCACCAGCAGTGACCTCGGTTAAATCATTGCGCCTGTTGTTCTCTTCATCAGTAACCTGCTCACCTTCTTCAAGTCTGTGATCGCTGATATACGTCTTGTTGTTTTGATCGTCTGATGCCCTACTTTCTGTGTTCCCTTCCTCCATTTTCTCAAGCTGTAGCCTAAGTTGCTCTTTCTCATTGAGGATCACTTCCTCTTCAATGGCTCTCTGCTGCTCCTCCCGCTCTTTCCTCTCCTTCTCAGCCTTCTCCTTTTTCTCCTCCTTCTTCATCTTCCAGAAGAAAACCAGGTTTTTCTCAGGGTAGGTGACTTTGGCCAGTGGCAGCTTGAAGATCCTGTTGGTCCCCGTGGTCAAGAGGAGGAAAGTGAGGGCGGAGAGGCAGAAAGGCCAGGTGCAGGCTGGCAGACCAAACTGTAAATAAGAAAAATACATTGCAGTTAGCAACTTGTCGTAATAAATGTTTTATTACTATTATTAGTGTAAGCTGATTTATAAAAAGGACTGAGAAAAGTGCAGACTTACATTGGACATGATGTTGGCGATGGCTGAGCCGAGGTATGCGCAGAAAAAAGCTACAGAGGAGAGGAAGTAAAGTATAGTGAGTGGCATTCTGCGCACGCTTAAGTGTGATCACAGATTGCAAATACATGGTCCCTCTGGTCTTTATACCTTTTCAGGTGAATACTCACCACATGTGATCGCAAGCAGGTGCACCTGCCAGGTGAGAGCATAAAACATTCCTCCGATGGCAATGCAGGCTAACACACAGTTGTATCCCCAGAGGCCAAAGTAAATGTCTCCAAAAGGAGCTGACAGAGCCAGGCCTGCAGGAAAACACACAGAAATGTTAACAGCTCTCAGAGGATCAGCACATGCAATTTAACATCAGGTTATCTTAATAAATAAGGAGTTAGGACCGTGTTGGCTTCAATTCATTATGTAAACATGTAAGGAAGCAATAATGAAATGTGAGACAGAATGGCTTTTTTATTAGCTGTGTAGTTCTCTCACCTGAAACCATTCCCACTGCGGATCCCAGGACGGCATGAGCACAGGTGATCGGGGACGAGATGAAGAGTGAGATGATGAAGATTCCTCCTGTCCAGGGGTTGTCGCAGCCATAGACCTGCCCTATTCCCACAGGCACTGACATGAACAGCTGAAAAGATACAGAAAGAAAGGTTATGCATGATGGCAAATGATGACGTACACATCCACATGTGTGTTTTTGTTTTTTATTAATGTTGACCTACTAGACCTCTTTTTATTAGGTTGTGCAGGTGTGGTTGTTGTCGGTAAAAACATAACTCCACCGTACTTTAACCTGTCAATTTGTGTCTGTGAGTGCACAATGCCTTTAAAACCCAATAAACATTCCATAAATAATGCATTTCCCAAGACTCTTGATTGAATGCCATTCAAGGGAGGACTAATCTCTTATTGTTGTACCAGAGAAAGTTGTGCCACACTGACAAGGGTGAGAAATCTGACAGCATCAGATCAAAGGTGAAGACATCTGATCTTCAACGGCACAGTTCATACCAACCAGGAGAGAGGTATGGAAAAAGAGGTGACATGGAAAGAAGGCGGCCCGTCACTGACCTTAGCTACGTCGATTTCAGCCCAGGTGATGTTGGGGAACTCTGAGCGTGGCTGGATGAGGACTTGGGGGAAGTGGTGGTTGTAGTGGCCGGTGGCGACCATGTGGAGACACACTAGGATGTTGAAAGGCAGCGTGAACACTGGAAGATCCCAGCGACTGTTAATTGATGCCAGGGCACTGGACACAATCGGGCTGAAGGAGATGATACAACATAATTTGTGTTAGATTTACGCCACATTTAGCTCAAGCAAATATTGAAGCACGTTTATTAAAAAGTGTTATACCTCTATCACAGTCAGAGTTGTTTCTACAGATTTCCTCCTCTTGTTATTAGTCGTATAAGAATACCTGGCAGCACCAGGAGTGTGGTATGACTGTGACAACTTGTTCTCTCAACTCAGCCAACATAACTAAAACATTGATTTTTTTAATGTCTGACTGCTTCAGTGCAAATGAAACCTTGATCTCTAAGCTTTAAGTTTCTTTAAATTGAAATGTCAAGCTGAGACCTTCAAATTCTGAACATTTATGTGTCACGACTGGTTTAGCCACTTTCTCACAGCTACCTCTCATAATTTATGACATGAGCCCACATGATATGTACAGTTTTACTGTTGCTTACCACATCATGGACATGAAGATGTTTGGTAGCAGGAGCCACCAGTACCAGTCTCCTGCATTGGAGAACACAGCCATCAGCAGACCCACCAGGATGCCATTATATCCGTACAGCCCTGCAGCTATTGCACCCCTGTGAGGTAAAGTGATCTGGATATATCAATTCATATTTTTCTTGTGTGCAGCAGAGTGTGTAGCTTATCCTAAATAATCACTTCCTCTTCATATGATATTCAAGGAATATATTTGTATGATTTCTTAATTGAATAAAAGCATTTATTTATCACTATCTACATAAATTTAGCCGAGCAATCACTGCATGTTCACACCTGTTCTGTTGCAGAATGAGAGCAGAAATGGTTGCAAAGAGCGTTCCCACAAAACCATTCAGGGCCCACCAGTAGTTCTGCAGGATGAGACCAGCAAAAATGATGAGGCCACTCAGAGGGTTGTTAACAAACATCACCTGGGCCGCTCCACGCAGAACCCAGTCCAGCAGCTGCAGCAAGATGAACTGTCCTGGAAGATATAAGAGAGAGTTATTTGACTTAGCTGTTCATGTGTAAAGACTGAGGTCACATAATCAGTAACAGTGGGGCCACATGAGACAGATTGATCAAGCTGACGAAGGTCATGGACATTCTACTGAAACCACGTCCCATGTTCAAAGTAAAAATGTTGCACATTGTTTCAGGTCAGTTAAACTCTCACTAACCTGACTGCCTTAAGGGCACACTTTCAAGTTCCTGTCATGAATTTGTCAATGGTACACCCGTCCTTATATTACCGCGGTACTTCCTTGTTTTTTAAAGCTGCTCTTGTGTCGCTCACCACATACTTACATAATCACTTTCAGGGTGAAGTAACTGATGTACTGACTGTGTTGTTTTTCAGAAAAGGGACGTCGAGTGCCATTGTCAAGTTATGTATTATGTTCTATATGTTTATAATAATGACATTTCCAGTATATCTGTGCTGTACTGTCTCCGTGTAGATCAGGAGAGTTTCTTTATTTGCATTGTGGACAGTTAATATTGACTTACTTTCCATCCATTTTCCAAACACCTCCATGTCTCCAGAGAAGTAGGACACTCCCTTGAGGAATCGGGCATTTGCCCTCTGCAGCCTGGTCAGTCCTGCAGGCTGCTCTTGCTCCTTGGACTTGTCCTCCTGTGAGTGTTCATTCTTATCCTGCAGGTCGGGGTGAGCCATCAGGGGCTGGAGCTCCTGGAGCCACCATCATGGTTAGAAATTAGTCTTGGAATTACAAGGACTTGACTGAATCGTATGAAAACATCTGAAGAGTGAGCATTGACTTACAGTAGAGGTGGTGACAGGAGAGCGGGTGGACTGCGAGGCAGGAGTGGAACAGCTGATATTCTTCTGAATATCCTGAAAAGAGACAAGCAAAAATTGTCACTCAGAAGCAACTTAAGTCTTACTCAGTAGTTATTATAAGTGGTAGAATATATATATGTGTATGTATGTGTGTGAATGTTTTCAAAATTAATAATGTTAAAAATCCAGTCAGTGCATTTAGTTCTATATTGACAGTCCCTGTTAATCCACCTTCATTCTACTAACCTGTGTGAAAAAAAATGCAAAATAAAATCTCCCCTCTTAAGAAAAATACATATGTATTTATGATTTAAAAGAGGTAAATTACTTGTGGCTCTATTACGGTGCAGTGAACTAAAACCAACACCTGCCAGTTAACTTGGAATCACTATTCAGTGACTTTTGTATTTTAATTTATGGTACATGAAAATCAATGCCTACAGATAAAGGGATAATAATATAACTGAGACAACATTCTACCTATTATCTTCTTCAAATATTAGTTTATTTGAAAAAACAGATGCACTGTTACCTAAAAGTTAACCAGGTTTTACTGTCCTTGTGGACTCCAGGGACTTTGACAAACAGCGACAAGTGTCCCTACCTTTGTGCAGTGTGATCCAGGCATAAGTCCCAGAATAGGTACAGGTTGGATGGGCTGCCAGCTTCTCTCAAGCTGTATTACAGAGACTTCCACTCATGGCTTTTATAGCATCAGCCGACAGAGTAACTCCACCTCTTCTCTTCACCTATCCCTCTCATCTGCCCCTCCGTTTCCTGCACTCATCCTCTGCAGGAATCCCTGGCACTCAGCAGTGATAAACATTTGCCACACCTGAATCTCTCTCAACACACTGCCACACATTTTTTTTGTACTTTCCCCTTCACTGATTGTCACAAATGAGGTGAGGATGAGTTCAGGTGAAGTCAGGCTTTTCTCAGTGTTTGTTATGTAAAGTAAAACGCCGTAGAGCCTCAACTATCTGGGGTAAACTCAGGACTGATTTGTTTTGCGAAGTAGAAGAATGTGTGCAATGATAAAGGAGGCATCTCTAGTTTTGCAAATAACAAATTGTGATCCACTTTTAAAACTCGCCAAAATTCTTGTGTCTGTTAACTTCCCGAGATGTAAATGCCAAACATGCCATAGTTCCGCTTTGTCGATTTTAACATCTTGGTGTCATTCTCTGGTTTGTATCATTGGTCCATCATTGGCATTTTCACAGTAGTTTATATAAACAATAGATCCATTAAATGAAAGCAACCTGGTGGTTAATACATGATGTAAATAATCATTAGCTGGGTTTTGATTCTATGGATTTAAGGCCTTTTATTGCAGAATGGGTGAATAAATTGTACCACAATGAGCCTCAAACAGTTATTTTAATAAAACCATGAGCAATTTTTAGATGGGAAATGACGCTTCCTGAAATGCTGCCAACTCAGAGACACCAGAAATAAGACGAGGGGCTCCGACTAGACTGAATTTTTTTAGAGGCAGAGGTCAGGAATGTAGGATACCACAGATTTGATCTTTATCAATGCATTCTATTTTAAGATAATATCATCTATGTCCTTCAGAAAAACAATGTAGAAGCAAAAGGCATATATGGTGGAGTAGAAGCATAAAGTAACACAAAAATACCTTAAAGAACAGTACTTATGTCAGTATACTTAAATAAATATTGTTGTTGTTCTGTCATCTTAAATTATCATCACCACATGGTATCCAAGAAGCATCATCATTAAGAGCAGACACATGCTGAAAGATGGATAATGCGAGCACAAATTGGTGTGTTTGTTGCTTTAGCATTTATTTAGTCATTAAACACAATTACAGTATAATTACCAAGCTGATTAGCAGCTCTGATTGCTGTCGCAGACTTCTAGTCATTGCTGACAAAGAAAGAGGAGCATCCTGACAACAAGGGTCAGCATCAGAAAAAGATTTACAGCAAAAAAAAAAAAAATTGTCTCATTGACAGGGGAATGTGGAAAAGCCAGGCTTGCTAAAATATTCGTGTCACAGGGACCGGCCTTGGTCCTTCTAGAAAAAGGGCTGTCTTTAGAGAGTTGTTCCTGGTTCCCTGTCATTTGTTGTTTGTAAATCATCAGATGATATAAAGAAACTTGAATCTGATGCCAAAAAACAATAGAACTAAATGCTAACGTCCAAATTTCAAAACTGAATGAAGACTGAATGAGAACAGGAAGTGTTGTTTTAGCGGAGACATCACAGTGAAGTTAATGGCTGCTCAGCTCATCATGTGGCTGTTAGATAACGAGCCATCCACCACGTTCTCCAACCTGCCAGTCTAGTTAGCTTCCAGGTACGAGGTGCCCTGATACACAATCACTGCATGAATCAACTCTCTGTGATGCGTCATGTGTGCAAGGAAGTGGTCTGCAAAGCTCCATGTACCTGTCATGAAAACTGAGACCCATAGCTTTAAGAGATTTCATTTATGCAAATAGTGTCACTACAACTACTCTGTGTGACACATTAATGTCTGCTTTTGATGCAAAAGAGAAAAAAGAATTTGTAAAAGTTCAGATCAGGGGCCTGATGCGGGATGAGCAGAAGAAAAGCAGTCAGATGCTGACATCTAGTGGAGATGAGTAGAATTACACATCAGTTGTGTTTTCATTAATCTGCAACCTCCCTCCATGGTGACCGTTTGACCTGCAGGCCTCACACTCAGTCCAACCACAACATTCCTCTGAGACCATTCAGCTGTAAAATATCCTCCTAATTGACAAGTGTGTAGGTATTTTTTGTAGATGACACACAAAACTGCCTTAAAATAAAAACCTGCCAGTTCAAACTGCATTCAGGTCAATGCAATAGCTTCTCCAAAATCAGTCCTGCAAAGTTTCGAGGAGGCAGCAGTTCAACTTTTTAATGCAGTGAGCCGACCCACCCTCATGCACACACACAAAATGGACAGACCGCAGAGTATGCCCCTATGTGTTTGTTTCTGTTTCTGTGCGTGCTTGTGTGTGTGTGTGTGTGTGTGTGTGTGTGTGTGGCGAGGTAGTGAGGGGGCTCCAGCTTCTGCCAGAGTCTGTGGAACCTGATACTTGATGACTCCCCATCACAAGAATGCGAGTTTCCTTCTCTTGGAGCATCTGGCCCGAAGCCCGGCCACATCTCCATCTGTGTGTGTGTGTGTGTGTGTGTTTGTGTGTGCATGAGAGTGTTACTTGTTACTATTTGCCCCTTTTTCATGAGTGGCCTCTTTCAGCACAGTGAGACATTCTTCGTATGACGGTTGTCCGATTTGTTTTCTTAGTCTTTTGCTAACATGCTGTCACTTTCGTTTCCAACTTTCTGCCTGGAAAAAGGGGCGTTTCCAGCATTTCTAAATACGAGGGTCAAGAACAAACAAACAACAAAGAAGTGCCTCTTAATGCTTGTTTCCAGTACATTTCCAGATTATATAAACATTTCATTTTCAAGTATCAAAGTGCTAAAAAAGTTGTCTGAGTGTAATTTCATGGTCAGAGGTGTTGCAGTTTTTTCTTCCAGCCTAATGCTTTTCATTGTCACTTTACAAAGAACCTATACAGCCACATTTTCACTTATGTAAATAATGTTTCTGTTCACCTCCAGCAGTTTCTCACCCCACTTCAGTGATGAAGAATCATGCTTCAGGGCGTTTTAATGCACTGTGACTCTGCAGCTGGATAAAGGTGCAACTTTGCTGACCACACCCAACCCCTGCAGGCTGTAGCCACATCAGAAACTTAACAGACTTAAATGAGACACATTGTAATCATTTTCAAGTCTGTGTTTTTTTTTCTTATGGTAAAAGCAGCTTTGCATGATCTCATACTGTCTGTTACACAACCCCTCAGCTAAACCTCTTCTTCTAACAGGTAGTGTTAGCGTCTCTGTCTTTAAGGGCCCCCTCCCTAAACTTCCACTTTCTCCTCAATGGCCAGTTTCAGGAAGCCTGCTGCATCCAGCTTTTGTGAGCATCAACTGATCTTTTTGCCAAATTGGGGAGTTCGAAAGAAAACTGTAAACTTTCTAAACATAGTTTCTTGTGCTTGATGTTAAATGGAAAATTCTCAAATCCATCTGTACATGATCAAAACCTGAATCAGATCCAGAATATGAGAGTGGACAACAAGAACATCAAAAACACCACTAACAAAGATTACAGCCAGATGTCTCTGTTTGGTTAATATAATACAGATTACTTGTTTATTGTATGACATAATGGTGAATTTAACCTTTGGTACACAAGCATATATAGAAGTTTTTCTATATACACTGCTGTCAATAGTTGTTAAAGTGGAAAATGTGCAAAAATGCCAACTGAAGTGGAAAACTTTTTCCACAAATAAGTGCATAGTACCTCCCTGAACCTTTGCTTATCTGTGTGCTGGAGTACATTAAATGCTATCAATACTATTTAACTTGACAGCTTTGTGAGAATGTGTGCATACATTTACCAAGGGAACCGTAGTTTGACTTCTTTGGCAGGCAGTGTCTGGGACAGATGAGCATATCAAGAAATCTGTGATAAGCTGACATCAACTTGTTGAGAAAGTCAAAAACAAGACTGCAAACTAGTATTCAGAGCAATCTGAACCCTAAGCTTTTGGCTCTCGGGGATTACTTTAACAGACGTTTACTTCATTGTGTAAAAGTTTGACCATATTTAATACGAACATTTGACAATGTAACATGCAGAAGATAAAGAAAAGTGTAACGTCCTCTTCAAGACCAGAGAAGGCAGTGAAACACTGCTTTTCAGATTGTTAAGTTACTCTTTAATTTAATGTCCTGGGAGTGTCTGGCAAAACCCACACAAATGCAGAATAACACCATGACAGTGCAGGGACATTGCTGAGTGCTGGCTATGCTTTTAGGTTGTTAAATCAACAGTAATATGCCTGTATGACAGAAAAGACTTAAGATATGAATATATATATTATATGAAAGGTAATAATGATGAAATACTTGGTTGGCCAGAAAATGTGATATCACAGTAACAAATAGAAGGTGAAGGTTTACACAGAGTCTCCAAAGTAAACAATCAAATTGTGTGTATATGTGTGTTCCATTACTCATGCTGTGGTGACATAAATCTGTGTACATAGCCACATTGTGGTGACACTTTTGGGAACTCAAAGCAAACCTTTGTATCATAAATGACAAAACTTTTTTTAAAGACTTGGTTTAAAGTTAGGATAATGGTTAGGATTTGGCAAGTAGTAGCGATGGTTAGAGTCAATATTATATCTTTTCAAGTGATAAAACACAGCTGTGTGTGTGTGTGTGTGTATGTGTGTGTGACAACCATTGCTCGGCATTCTCTGCATTTTTGCACTTTGTTAAATAGACATAAATGGACAAAAATTGTCAAACATTTGAGCTCCTTCACTTCCTCAGGAGCTTTGGCAAAAAAAAAATCTGTCATGCAGCCAATTTTTAAAAACGCACTGACATCCTGTGGAGAGGGCAGATGTCTGGCACATTTTGTTACACCTTTCTCTGTTGTTTTTGTAATTCAATATTCCTTTGCACCACAGTTTTTATGTTACTTTACTACACCTATATTTTCAAACTATATTTCATTCGATTTTGTTTTATCAAGGTTGGAAAGGTAGCAAATACAATCAATGCACATACGCCAGTAAGTAAATCCTCATTAAAAGTAGGAAAAAGGGTAGTTAAACTCAATTCACATGACCATAAACCCATTATTTATCCCACATATACTGCAGTTTTTTATGTCTTTGAAATAAGTCACATATGACATTCTTAATATTGTTATATTGCACAGATCAGTGGCTCTTAACCCTTAAATGCAAACAGAATATATACCTTTGGTCTCTAGCAATAGGTAACACAAGCCATATTTAAAAGGAAATTGCTTGTAAGCTTTTCATTGTGTAATATATACTTTAACAACTATGCTAAAAATGCTAAATCTGTGAAAATGTAAAATATAATTTACAGATGTCAGAGAAATATGCAGCATATATTGTTTATCCTGTTGTGTCTTACAGACGGCAACAACTTCTCATAGTGAGACACCTTCCAAATCCAAATGAATTAACATCGTGTCCGCTAATCACAGTCAGGTGTTTGTGGTAATTGCATTGTGATTATTTCACAAAGTGTGCAGCACCCCACAATTGTGCAGTCCAGTGCAGATGGACAGAAGAGGCATCTCCAACATTTTTGTGGGAGTTTTTCAGCTGAAGACGTTCTGATTCTTGACAGTCTAGAGATTTTTTTAAAAAGAGAATCAGTCAGCTTTTACGAGTCATGGCCGCAGCAGCTGAAGGCCAACATTTCCAGGAGAATGTGTTGGTGAAATGTTCTGGCTTTCTGAGTAGAAAATCTGGTTGAGAAAATTACTTGTGCAGGGAACTGGGCTGAGGCAGGGCTGAAGTAACTATTTGAGGTTTCTCACAAGTACCTAACTTTTCTCTCTCATTGTGCCATGCAGAGGGCATAACGATGTGTCATTTTAAATGCTCTGGCTCTGCTTTTAAAGACCTATTCATGAGTGACAAAAAAGAAACTCCTCACTGTCAGTATACCTTCATTTGCAGAGAGGTTATTGTTAAAATCCTCGAATGATAAAAGACAATACTGCTCTGAAATAAACCTGTGACCCAGCTGCAGCACCTTGATGTGACAATAAGCCAGTCAAGCAGACACTTGTGTCATTGTATCAAAGTTTAGACATTTAAACAGCGAGACATTGCTGTCAACATGAGGCCAAACTGGAAGTTACGACATCACCCAATAGCATTTTCATCCAGTATATATTTATTTAAGAAACTCGTGTTATTACACACTTTTCATGACTTCTAACTTCTAACATCCTGTGGTGTGCATTTGTGGGTTTACCTGGGGGTCAAGACAACACAAGGAGTTCACAGAAAGGATGTTAAAATAGGTTATTTTGAAATAAAAGCACACAAAATATCATTTTTAAATGACTGCATAAATCACTATAATGCCTATTGATAAAAACAGAATGACTTTTTAAATTGAAACTGAATGAGTATAACTGAGTTATGGAGCAAATTCTAATTGTTGTAACCATTAAACTCTACGATTCTGATGCTCAAAAGTAACCAGCAGAGAAAGGATAACAATGAAAAAAGCCAAAAGCTGGAAATATGGTTAAAAGTACTTGGTGTACAGCTTCACTCAGGCCATGGATGGTCAGGATCCACAACCACACTGTGTGATTTGTGGCAGTGAGTTGACAAAGGAAAGCCTTAAGCCTTCCAAGATGTTGAGAAACTTGCAAACGTGACACACATGACCACCAACAAAGCCATTTGAGTTTTTCGAATAAACAGTACGTGGTCACAAATCAGTCCCACAGAAAGCTGTTGTCACAAATGAGAAAGAGCTGTTCATTATCTCTCATTAGATTTCTAAAACTGGGAAGTACACATGGTTTAGGTCAGACTCTTTTGCTATCATTTACTGAAGAGACAGCTTCAGTTATGTGGGAAAAGTGCATTAGATCAATTATCATTATTACCAGTGTCAAATGATACTAGCGGAATGGCAACAGACTTCTCTTCAACATGATAAGACCACTAATACTGACTGAGAAGCAGGAGAACAGCTTTAGGGCAGTTTTGTTGATAGAAGACAAATCCACAAGGATTTGCAGTGTGGACGCTTTACGTGATACACAGACAAGATCTTGAGCCTAAAAAAATATCATCTGACCTCAAACAAGTGATGAATGAAGCCGGAAGTGCAATCAGCTTGATCAAAACGAATGCAAAAAGCCATGCAGCTCTTCCAGGTTCTCTGTCAAGAACACAGCCAACGTTGCACCATAGCGAAGTCCAGTAACTTTCCAGTGGTAAAGTTCTCACTTGGCTTTACAAGCTCTGAGAGGAAATGGAGCTCTTTGTTTGGGAGAAAATGTAATCCAACATTTTCTGATGAAAAACGGCTTTCCCTCTCAATGTACCTAGTTGACATTTTCAGCCAACCTAATGATTGGAGTGCAGAGTAATATGCATCATACTACACCCTCTCCACCCACTGATCAGAAACCTGTTGTTGTGGTTCACTGACCTGAACAATGACAACTTAATTCACTTTTTATAGTTGAATCAATCATTGGACGATTTTCAGAGCAATGTCTCAAAAGCAGGCCTGTGATTAGTTGTCTGTGTTCATTTCATTGGAGTGTACGAGCAGTTTTATGAGCATTTTCTGAAAAATCAGGCAATGTTTGGGAAAGAAGAATGGATTAGAAATCTTTTTGCAGTGACAATGTTGACAAGGAAGCCAGTTGAACTGGAAGAGGCTGAGGAATTGAGGCTGCAACCAATTTGGCTCTGAAGCAGCAGCTGGCAGAGAAACCACTCGCTGAATTTTGGATATCAGTGCAAGGTGAACATGGAGGACTGAGATAAATAGGTCTGAAAAACCTTCAATTTGCATCAGTCTATGTCTGTGGGGCTTGCTTTTCAGTGCTGGTGTACTTGAAAAGCGAGTATGGAGCTTGTTAAAGAGGCTGAAGATGGCTTGTGCCTCATTCTCAGCCCTGGAAAACCTCTTTGCCTCCATACAGACTCAAAAATCCCAGTAAATGAGTGAAACAACATATATATTATTCCACTGTGTTATCTTGAAATTTGCATGAGTTTGATTTGTAAATCCATAAACTTAGTCTTTCTTGGGGTTAGTTGGTGGCTGGTGCAGAAATTGTTTTCTTCCACATGAGAGGCTCTTAAAAAGATTAAGAGCCACTGGGGCCGATATTTAGGGTGCTTTGAACCCAAAGCTGTACTGCAGTTTTAATAAGGCCTGTAAAAGGGTATATTTAAATGCATCAGTGTTGTTAAACCCACAAACGTACTCCATGGAATCATAATTTAGTTTAGTGACTCACTCGGCATCTACAGAGCTGCCTGTCTGTATTACAGTAAAAATAGAAGATTAGACATGGGGCAATCAAACTGCTGAGTGGAAAAATGAACACCAACTAGTGTGTTACAAATCTAATAGTTGTCTCAGATTATCTGCAGCTCTGTGTTGCACCTAAACAATATATAGCATTGCCACATCTGACACATTTCTCTCTTTTGCAAGGTCAGTCACTTTCAGCTCGGTGAAAGCAGTCAGACAAATGAATTTGCAGAGCACAAATACTGATTGGATGGTTTCAGCTGTTGTTGTTACAAATGTCCCTGGCCTGCAGTTTGGTGTTGCCATTTGGAAAACATCATTAAAAGTCTCGCCCAGTCGCTCTGAATGAAGTGCTGGATTCTGTTTCCCCTCTTCAACATTCAATAAACTGCACTTCCCAGAAACCCAAACATGATACAGACATTTATACATGTGTGCGTGTGTCAGCCAGAGAGCGAGCGAGAGCAGCAGGTACGAGGGGAAACAAAGGCTCACTTGTTCACAGCAGCACTTTATCCTCATTACACTCCTCATTTGTTTACACTGTTAACTCTCTCACTTCCTCCATCCTTCAGTGACTCCCCCCCTCTGGTGACACATTCATTTAGTGCACAATCTATAATCGGTGTTTACACTCTTGCCGCCCTTCACTCATGGCATGAATCGCAGCTCAAACATGTTACTGTTAATTTGTCTGCCGTGTTGGCAGAACATGCAGGCTTATAAACATTTCACTAAGCTGATGTGCTGCACAAGTTGATGAGAAACCCACATCTTAAAAAAAAAACTTATGTAAGAAGATGATGAGGAGGGCCAAGTTGCCTGAGTGAAAGAAGGGACTGAAGATAATCTGGGGAAAGGTGGACAGAGGTATGTTAGGTGGCGGCGAGTTGTATGAGTCGGTGCAGGGGAGATGTAAGAGAAGGCCACATAGAGGGGTTAACTGTAAAGCTAAGTCGTGGTGGTTCACAGAGAGACAGGCCTGGAGAATTAAAATCAGACAGACAGAGAAAATGGGAGCAGAAGGAAGAGATCAAGAGAACGACAAAGCGAGAGAAGGGAAGAAAGAGGCAGAGCGAAGGAGAGCAAAAGACAGAAAGTAATTGGTTCTATGATGGCTTCCAGCTGCATGGCACATGGCCAAACCGACTCTTTCGTGTTGCGCGAGCACGCACACACGCACGCACACACTTCAGCAGCGCACCATAAACATACGATCTCGCTGGTTTCTGACAATACATGTTTGCAACTGTGACATGCTTTGGTTGCACAACGTGAAAAATCCATTTTGTGATTGCAATAATGACCTGCTACTTTCAATAACGAGCAGGTTTCTTCTCGTTCTGGTGGCTGCAAACGTACAACATAAACATAAATGTGTGTTGGTTCGTGCTGGCTGCAGGATTCAGGGGTCAGAAGTGATTGTTTTTTTTTTCTTTTAGAGATGCACCTCTGCAGCTTTTGAGGCATTACAGCATCTACCACTAGAGAGCAGAAGACTTGGAGACCACACTGATGTGCTGCATTACAAGTGAATGATTTCAGCAACTCACTTGTGTGAAAGCAACATCATCTCTGTCTTGCATAATTAGAGACAGAAAACAGTGATCTATAAGTGTCGATTAACAACTTATAACTCGTCGGAGGCTCCTCTGAACAGTCAAAGACTCAGCCGGAGACATCAACTCCTGGTGACAGACATTCACTGACAGTTGATTTAAGTGCGCATGGGCAGATGTGAGCAGTATTCGATAGTGTGTGTGTGTGTGTGTGTGTGTGTGTGTGTGTGTGTGTGTGAATGTTGGAGGCATAATGTGACATCTGTTAGAGAGATAGTAAATTAGCAAGTTTGCCTGCAACTGAAGAGTGTCACTCAAAACAAATCGCTCACACACATGCACAGAGCGCACGGCACAGCATAACCACACAGTCATCACACAAGCTGTCGTGAGCATAAAATAGCGGAAATATGATAAATAACGTCGGACAGAGTGACGATTTTACAACCTACAACTGCTATTAATGAATAATCAATTAAAAATAATTGCGACGATGGGAAAGAAAACAGACAGTCACTTAAGCACATGTTCAAAAATAGCTGAAAATCAGCCTCCTTTTATTCTGGGCTAATTTCCAACCCGTTATGACAGTGTTAAATTAACTTATCAGGCAGGCAGATAGATGAGCTGCCAAAAAGAAACTAATATTAAATCACTGCATATTGGATGACTCAGAAAATCAGAGTTGTGAGCGGCTCCCATTATGCCTCGCAGGAACACATTCTGGCGTCTCCAATTAACGGACATATTTTACATTTGTGAGCATTTTCAATATGCAAATTTCCGCCGGCACAGATGTTCCCACCAGTCACTTTTAAAAACTTGACAAACATACACAACAAACTACAGACATCCTCAGATACTTCAAACCCTTAGACAGGCACGGGGAGGTGAGTTTGTCGGCCAGTTTAACAGCTCATTTTCAACTCTAATGTCTACCTCTGAGGAGAATTGATATGCAGCGAACACTTTGTTTTACTCCGTAGGTTAGTCATGGCCTGTTCAGGGAGACTGTATCTCCTAAAACAAGGCTTCAGATGGCTAATCCATGTCTTGAGTCAGTAAAGCTGTCTGCTGTTTGACATTCTCACAGCTTCTTGCTTTCACTCCCTCCAACCCTAGTTGCCCGGAGGCTTTATCCACTAAGTCAAAACATTGGCAGCTCCAATATTTTAATTCCTTCTCGAAAACTGATTTTCCCCTTTATGGCCCAGGCTCATCTGTTTTTTATGTGGCCGTGACCGGGACCGTAATGTTATTAGAGTCCAAGTTGAGACAAAAGCACCGTTTGGATCAGATAAACCTGATGAGGGCTGGAAAGAGTCAAGTATATGTGTCTTTGTGGTTCTCTGAATTTCTCTCTCTCTCCCTCTCACCCTCTCTTTCTCTCTTGCATTGATGGATGTCCACCGCTCTGCTCTCCAGCAGATGGAAGACATATTAGGACAGGGATCATCAGAAACGAGAGAAGTAAAATTATTATCTCTGACATTTCAATACAGGCTTTTTAGTCCAAGCTTCCACGGGGGCTTCCCAATCCATTCAAGCTAATCTAGACCCCTCTTCACACAGCTTATCCTCCTCAAGCTTCTTCCTCTTTAAGCTCCTTGGATCACTGCTCGTCAAAATCATCTCAAACAATTTACAGTGTGTAGCGCGCACCCGCAACATAAAGACACCATCATGTAATGACATTTAAGCCCTCAGACACTGACTGAAAGTGACTGTATCCATTTCTCATGGTGTTTATACTCTCAGCAGGAGACGGACCAAATCCCAGGCTGTGGCATGGTGAATTAACATTGCATGAGTTGACTGTGGTCCTCACTTTCACAGCAATATGAACAGTTATCAGAATCACACAAGAGAGTCTTATTATGCATGGTAGTAAATGACTAATCTTTAATGAGACCCACATTTAACCTTCTAATGGCTCTTTATTAGACTAACGAGCTATGCCCCAGTGTGTATGTGTAAGTGTTCGTGTGTGCAAGGAGAAAAAGGAAGTGTGTGTGTGTGTGTGTGTGTGTGTGCAGACTGTATGTGAGTGCAGCAGTGAAACACTAATTAAGCTGTCGGATGGTGCAGCAGATTAGGCAGGCCCCCTGCAGAGTCTTCGGCCCCGGTAGGCAAACAGGCTTCATCCCTCAGCCAGCCAACCCAAATACATCTCAGCCCAGCTCTAACCAGAGCTCAGGAATAACATCACAACGCCCAAATATCTTTAGCCCAATGAGGCCGGATCAGATGGCCTGACAGAGCCAGCAGGCCCGGACTGCTGGGTGACTCTCAGACGAAGGCTGTACAGAGGTTTTAGCCTCATCTGTAAGGCAGATTACCAGCAGGTCTCACTGCAATATCTAAATTCACATTTGCTGATATTCAGTGAGCACATATGCACACACACACATGCACAGAACATAACCACAGTCACAGATAAAGTTCACCAAAGAGAGAAGGAAAAGATGAGGATTGAATGTTCCAGAGAGCAGAGTGTTTGTTTCATGGTTTGAAAAACCACAAGATTATAAACTTCTTGTATGATGTGTGTATGTGTGTCTATGTGTGTGTTTTAAGATGTAGTTAGTCCACCGCAAAAGGAAGGAAACTCGAGCTCTGGCTTTGCATAAATAACAGTTGATACCACTGTAAGAGGCATGACGAGCTGAACGTTAAAATAGCAGGCCTATAGTTAATATAATTTCTTCACTCTTTCCAGCCATTTCTCTTTGCCTCTCTCTCTCCCACAGCAGTTTGATTTATCTCCCTCTTCCAGCATTCACATCACTGCCGTGTATACAGCAATAATTCCAATGCATCTGCTCTCAGTTTACGTAAATTAATGAGGTAAGCTCTGTTCTTTTCTTTCTTCTTCAGTCCCGCTCAGCACAGAAATGCATTATGTGTCTGAGGGTCCTGCATCTATTGTAGCTACACATTCTAACCTGGATTGAAATGAATTAATGAAGGAGCTGTGCACATTTTTCATCATATGAATAACAAATAAAGTGTGTGTCACTGCTGGATTTGTGGGGTTTTTTTTATCCTGGGTGGCTACATTTCTCATCTGTGTTTTTCCTTTATTTGTGCATTCATATCAAAACAGCATCTTGTCCAAAGGGGTCACTGCACTGTTACACAACCAAACGGTGTAGAATAATCGGCTTATTTTAACCTTTCAACTGTTCACATTTATAGTTAGACTGTGACTCTCTCTGCACATCCTGACCTGTGTGAATGTACCTGCCTGCCTGTGACTGCTGCTCATCTTGGAGGATGCAAAGCTGCTCTCCCAGGCTCTTAAAATGGCCGCTCGGAGGCACAGGGCTCCTTTTATTAATGCTACACCTTTGATTAATCTCAGTAAATCTGTTCCCCATCCAATGGCTGACAGCTCTGGGGCTGAAGCAGGGACCCCAGTACACATACAGACGTACACGTACGTATGCACACACACAAACACTGTCAGTGAGTGTTGACACAGTCCAGATGTTGGCAGCTCTGTTCCAAATGAAAGCAGGGCAGCCGGCCAACAACCTGAACCACTCTCCCCATCAAATGATATGTTTACAATAATACTGTTCGGAGACTCAGGAGACACACGCACATGTGCACATGCATGCACAAAGACAATCGACACACATGCATAACCACGGCATGCGGGTGTATTCTCCGAGCGAGGGAAATGAACTAATGGAAAGCCGGCGTACCACACTGGGTGCCAAAGTGAACCAACTTGAGGGATGGGAGGGAAGAGGAGAGGGTTCGGGATGGCAGAAAGCTGAAGAAAAATGCAGAAAATAGAGAGACAGGGTGTGACAAATAGTCTGATCAAAACAGAGGAACAAGCCATTATCATTGCCTTGTTTGGATCTGTATTTCCCTGCTATGTCAGTCAGACAGAGAGAGGCAGGGGATGGAAAAATAATAGCGTAGTTATGTAATGTGCCTTGGAGGGCTGGAACTGAAACAGACAGAGGAAAAAAACACTGATTCCATGGAGAGGGGCAGCAGAGGTCAGACTGTACCTACTGTTTTCTATAGCAGCACTCAAGTATTTTCTACCTCTGAACCCCCCTAAAATGTACGTGAACTACTTTTGTAGTCCAGATGCTAATGTTTTACTTTTCCCTCATCAGGCCATTTCGTGTGATTAAGTATTGTTGCAGGATAAAGGCTGTAAATACTGCAAACATTAGGGATTAATCACAAACATGTTCATACATTTATGCATTACAAGTATTTTTTGTGTAGCATACAAACCTCAAAGCTGTCTGGGGGGTCCTGAGCCCCCAGCCGAGAGCTGTTTCTCTCTTAATTTACCTCTCCTTCCTTGTCACAGACACTTGTGTTGACACACTGAAGAGTCTGCACAGGTGTTTTTATCTAATGACTGTCTGAGAACGTTTCTATATGTTGCTGCATAACCAAACATTGTCACATGCGTTTAATGAGCAGCCGCTGAGTTCCAGTCCAGCAATTTTAATCACACGTTTGTTCTCAGCGTGCAACTCCTGACTGTCACACAACTTTATGTGTAGCTGACAGCTCAAAGCCTCGTTCCTCTTCATTACACCGACGCTCACGTGTCAAATGCACACATACAGGCAAGTGCATGTATTTTATTTTTTATTTGTAGATGTCACATGTAGATGTCACATGTTCAGGTAAGTGAAGATTTTGCTTGGAAAATATTAGATACACAAACATACAGGTGCCGCAATAAATATTGTGTTATCTTTGCTGCTGTTGGTGCTTCCTGGAGAATTAGCAATCAGATAGCGCTTCCTTGTCATTGGCTGGATGAAGACAAGCCACTGCAGGCATAAAAGAAGAGAATGAACAAGTACAACAGTCTGATAAAGCGTTTAATCTTTTCATCTGCACCAACAAGACTAGACAACAAGAGAAGCAGTTGCCTCGACTCGTTAGGAGCACGTTATTGTTCGGAAAGTAGAGATTATGTGCATGAGGTAATGCAGATACTCCCAGAGTCCAAATATGCTTGAAGTCCTTTGAAGTATTACACTGCACGGTATAATGATTGTATATTAATATTTAACAAAAAAAATGTTTACTGTAGTCCTGAATTTCTGGCAAATCTGTGTAATAAACTACTGGCTAAAGGCTACTGCTTTGTCCTCACTGAGAAGGAAACAATCCATGAACTGTGAATATGCAAATGTTTATACTGTTGGGAAAATTTCTCTTCTCTCCGCCAATCAATGCAGAGAATCTTCTGAGTCTGTGTGTTTATTCACCATTTGTGACATTACAGCAGGGGTGTCAAACCCTGGTCCTCGAGGGCCGCTATCCTGCATGTTTTAGATGTTTCCCTCTTCCAGCACACCTGATTCAAATGCTCAGGATCGTTCTCAGGCTTCTGCAGAGCTTGACGATCAGCTGATCATTTGAATCAGGTGTGTTGGAAGAAGGACACAGCTAGAACATGCAGGATAGAGGCTCTCGAGGACCAGGGTTTGACACCCCTACATTACAGCAAAACTATCATTGCTAAAAATTTCACTTAAAATGGTAAATTACAGATGTGATCAAATGAAAATCAATCAACAAATACAATCCACATAAAAACTAAAAAATAAACTTTATTTTCCTTATTTCTCACTTTTTAGCCACGCTTTTGGCAGAGCTCCTCGGATGGCAGTATCTGTACTTGGTCCAGCCTAAAATGTCAGAGGTAATGGATCATTACTGTGTCATTTCATGATCCTCAGAGGATCCATCCTAAGTGATGTTGGTAATCCAGAGGTTTAGTTTGTGGTTTTGGGTGAAATATCTCAACAACTGCTTAATGAAACCTTGCACACACATTAACGCCCCATCAGGATGAAATGTAATAACTTTGGTGATTAACTTTTCATCCAGAACCAAATCAAAAATTATTTATTCAGTTCTTTGACTCACGACTAAATTCCTCGAAAACTAAGGAATTTAGTTTTCAATTTCAGCTTTACTTAGATTTTAGTGCGAAGTAGAAAATATTGCTGACACGTTCAGTGGGTTAACGCTGTTATTGTGAACATGTTAGCATGCCGGTGTTTAGTTCAAGGCCCAGTCACACAGAGCTGTGAGCACAAATACACACTCTAAATCTTGTTGCTCAATCAGATCCTCTATGTAAGAGGAAATGCACTTTATAAAATGACTGCAGATATGCAAAAACAACACTGAATTTGTAAGGCAATGTATCTGTGAAGCAATATGGTATTTGGGAAAATTAGTTTTGGAGGAGTGCACTTTACCACAGTTGCTTGAAATGCCTGGCACCACTGAAACATATGGTACGAATTATCTGCACAACGCTGTGGAAGAGAAGGAGAGAGAGAGAGAGACAGAGACAGAGACACGAAGACTATTTCCACGAAATGCTAAACTCAATAATTGAACGTTGTCTTTTATTTTGCAGTTTTCGGCCTTTTGAAGCTGCACTGTTCCATGCTATCGCAGAGCTGATGGAAGCGTAATGAAGTGTGGAGGAACAGTGCCAGCTTCAGCAGAAATGCCTGTGGTTCTGCCTTCCAGCCCAATACTAACAACGCAGCAGACGAACGACACACATGAGAAGGAACTGAGGAGTTGAAATCATTTTTAACACGGAGACACGCTCCCTGTGCGTCACATAATCTCATCCACTAAGGGGTGTGTGTGTTCACTATGGGGGTCCATTAATAAAATATGACTGTATCATATAATAGACTCGTCTGCCAAATTACAGAAGACAGAGAGGCAGCTTATTAGGAGGACTGAGGGGGAGGTGTGTGTGTGTGAGAGAGAGAGAGGGAGATGGAGCCTAAATAGAGAGATTAAGTGGCCTACTCTCATCAGAAAGGCACATTACCTAAGTGTTGGCATCATTAATAAGACTCAGGCAGAGCCAATCTGCTAACAAAGGCTCTAACTGTGACCGAGGAGACATGAGAGAGGTGGACAATTACTCTCTGCACAGAGGAAATTCAGTTTTGTGTTTTTTGTTGTTTTTGTTCTCATCCCACCAGCACACAAATAACATTGATATATGAAAATTTTTCACATATATGCAGACAGGTCCATTTTTTTTACACATGCTTTTATGCACACAAGTCACACACAAAACAGGGCACCACTCTAAACCCAAATCAAACTGCCATGAGTCACACTGTCACCGTGGCAACAGTGGCCGGCTCCATGCAGAACACATTCTGTCATATCTCTGGTGTTTTTTCTCTCTCTCTCTCTCTCTCTCTCTCTCCCTCTTTGCGCCACACACAGACATAACCAGCATTCAGCTACAGTAATTCCTGCACTGATCTCTCAAGTGGATCAATGAATAAAGCACTGCAGGTGTGCACGTTTGACTCCTCCAGGTCATGGTTCAGATTTTTATCCTTCAAATCCGCGCAAAACATTTCATCCTCCCTCCTCTTAAACCGCATTCATGTGCCTGTCATGTTTCCTGCTTTAACCGCAGTGAGATAGATAATGCTCCCTGTCCTGTGGATGTGACATGAAGGCTCTGAGGAGGCGCACTGATACATTTCACCACCAGATGGTGTCTCCCATCACTGTGCAGAGGAGTGGGAGAGAGGAGGGAGGGAGGAGGTGCTATAGATGTTGCCTGCTCTATCCATCTTCATAAACACAAGCAATAGTCATCCTCTGAAAACACCAACAGAGATAAATTGAGGGGATGCTTGGTTACGGCAGGCTTCCTGGTTAGTTGGCCTGGACTGCAGGACTGTCTGTTGTAAATTTATGGCTCTGTCTGTTGTTGGTGGTCTGTGTGGCTTTGGACGTGCCTCAAACAGTCACTGATATTCTCTGGCAGTCGCTCATGCATCCTGACTCAGAAAATCTCCACAGTTAAGATTCTTGAATGGCTGGTTGGTGGTCAGAGAGTTAGTTTAGATGTGAAAACAATTCCTGCATTTTTAAAAACCTACTTCCAACAAAGCTGGCTCTGTCGCTCGAGCCTCACCGAGAGGATTTTTGTATTTTGCATTCGTACCCTGCAGCACTGAGGAGATTTAAAAGTAAAAAAAAGCAAAAATATTTTCCGAAGCAAATGGATCAGCAGTTTGGGAGATGCATTTACTTGCTCTCTTGTCATAAGTTAGATTAGAGGATCAATACCACTCTCATATTTGTCTGGAAAATATGACGCTGGAGTGAGCTTACCGAAGCAGTAAGACTTGAAGTAAGGTTGAACAGAAGAATCAGATGTTTTGCCACATTTAAAACTATATCTTGTGACACTGGGATGACATTAGCCAACATGGTGCTGAACAGAACTTTTTGTACACTCTCTGAGGAGGATAATATTACTTGTTTGTCACTCAACAAGTGCCAGGGCACATGAGAATTATAAAACTATAGATCCAGAGGTGCAAAGAGTGGCTTTGTTGGCGTCGAGATTGAGGTGAATTGCTAGAAGACAACTTAAGCTCACAGTTGATTTCACATGATTGTGCTGCAGATGTTGGTGTGATGTGAGTTAAAGTGATGATTTAGAAAACCTACAAAGAAGCAGGGGCTTTTTTTTTCCCTAAATGCATCCTTTTTGTCTTTGTGCTGTGGTGAAATGCTGATTTGTGCAGATTTGAGGAAGTGGTCAGAATTTGGAAAGAAGGATCAACAGTTTGTGAGTATAATCACCAAAGTCCCACACCATCCATTATCCTCTGCAAAGCTTCTACAAAGGCCCTCCCAGCAAACAAAGCTCATTCTCACGGCTGGCAGCTTTGTTAGGGATGCAGTTGGCCGTTGTTGGGCCACAAAATGAGAAAAAGATCAACAAGAGCTTTATCATATTTGATAATCTGGAAATGCAAATAAAATTCTCCTGAATTTTTCCCTCAGTGACTCCCTGTTATACATTCATACACAGTTAATTTATCACATTATGGCAACAAAGCCAGCTGAATGTCTTTAGTTTGTGCAGAGATTCCTTACCTTAATATGGAAGTTCACATCATGGTCTCCAAACAACCAGTCAAAGTCAATGAAAATAAATACAGAGGTCAACTCAGTAGTTATCTATTCTGCAATTCTGTAAAAAGAAATGTTAAGAATTGTGACTGTTCAACCTGGACCATGCATATTTTTAGGTGCATACACTGTCAGGTTCCCTCAACCCTAAATCCTGCATTCCACAAAAGGGTGGGACCTCACAGCATTGGGAGGAAGATCCTCCCTAATTTTTTGAACATTTTGTTTAAGTTTAAGAACAGTAAACCTACAGGCCCCAGCTAAGCACCACAATTTATAATCTCTGTCCTCCTCCTACACTTTCTGAGTACAAGCTTCTACCCCTACGTTTCCATTACAGTCTGCAAGTCCAAATACCACAACGCTGATCCAACTCTGCAAATATGTCCTTCGTTTTAAATGTATAATTGTAGTGAAATATTTCTGCCATGCATGAATGTTCTAGACGGTAACTTTTATAAGCCTCCATAACATTGTTATACAGCTGTAAAGTTTGTTGTGGAGCAACAAGAAAAGACAACAGAACAGCACCTAAGACAGTTTAACTTCACTTTCATTTCCAGTACTGTTCTTTCTACTTTCTACCTAATGACCAGGTAAAATCTATTCATATCATCAAAAAGGGGCCATAGTAATAACTTCAGGGGATTAAAAAAAACAATATACTGTGATGCTTATTAACTCTCTATGTGTGCAGGTGGTTCCTCTTCACTCTGTACACCTCAGACTTCCAATGCGACAAAGAATTTTGTCATCTGCAGAAATTTTTTGAGAAACTCAACAGAGCTGCTGGTGTATAAGTGGAGCACAGGACACTAAGGACTGGGAAACAACCACTTCCTCTTAAATGTTATCAAGACAAAAGGAGATGGTTGTGGGTTTAGGGAGGACCAGGACAAAACTGAACACTAGTTCCAATGTGGTAGAAAAGGTGGAGGTGGTGGAGGACTACAAATACTTGGGTGACTGGCCTGGGAATGAAACACTTAGGGCTGTCTACAGGGAGGGACAGAGTTCTCTTTTTTGCTACTTTATGAGGAAGCTCAGATCCTTCAATGTGTGCAGCAAGATGTTACATATCTTCTACCAGTCTGTTGTGACCAGAGCAGTTTTCTTTGCAGCCATCTGTTGGGGCAGCAGCATCAGAGCCAGCGACTCTAAGAAACTGAACAAGCTGATAAAGAAGGCTGGCTCTGCACTTGGGACTGCTCTGGGGCCCCTGGAGTAGGTTGTGGAGCGAGAGATGCATGACAAGCTGCTTGATATAATGGACAACTCTCCACACTCCATATAAAACCTACTAGTCAGACAACAGAATGTCTTCAGTAGAAAGGTCCTTTAGGTCCGTTCAAATAAGGACTGTTACAGGAGGTCAATAGCCATTTACAGTGACTCTATCTATCTATCTATCTATCTATCTATCTATCTATCTATCTATCTATCTATCTATCTATCTATCTATCTATCTATCTATCTATCTATCTATCTATCTATCTATCTATCTATCTATCTATCTATCTATCTATCTGTATATCTGTCTGTCTGTCTGTCACTGCTTGACTTCCATGTATGAAAGTATCTGGGAATGCTGGAACTCCTTAAAAAAGTCCAGTCCCCCTCTTTGAATCAAGTGAACTCACTGGGATTATGGGATTATTGTTTGTTCATTTTAGCTTTCAGTTGTTGATCTTTCACTAACCACCGAAGCTTATCCCATCATTGATTTTGTTGCTTGCATTTTTATGTAATGTTTTATGTAATATTTGCAGCATGCTGTGCACAGCAGCGTCTTTAAGAAAGCACACATGACGCTAAACCTGAGGAGAAAATCCATGTACTGTGCATGAGATTGATGAGTCTGTTTTCCCCTTTAATTGTCGCTCTGGCTCAAGAGCACATCCCTCATGCAGGATGTGTTTTGCTGTTTCATCGTGATCTATCTCATCCTCTCCTCTCCTGTGCAGAGGGTGGAATGGGGCCATGTGGGCTCATTTACAGGCATCAGTAGAGAGTGATTTGGGTGCAGCCCCACTGCAGCCCTGACTTCCATCAAAGGGGGGATTTTTTCAGCACAACACCGGTGGTGCCAACGGTTCCATCAGCACCACTAGATACACTGAGACACATTTGGGCAGCTCACCCTGCAACCATGGTAACAGAAGAATTTTACTAGTTGGCAGCAGCCAATAGTGGGGCACTTCCCACTCAGCTCTGTCCAATAACAGAGCAGCCTGCAGCCCAGCCCACCTAGAAGTGACACTGATGGGCTAGTGCAGGGAGGATTTAGAGATGTAGGCTTGGCTAATGAACAAGTAGCTACGAGAGTAAGAGTGTGTAGGTATGTGTGTGTGCGAGTGTGACTGAGTGAGGCTCTAGCATAATCTGATGAGAGGATTCCCTCTCGTTTAACCGAAACACACAGACACACTGTGGAGTAGTACTCATTCACTGAGACCATCTGACATTCAGCACCGACGGTGCAGCGAGCTCCCCTGTCATCTCCCTCACACGCTCACATGCATGCTGCACACACTCACATACACAAACACTGGCCAAGTCTCAACCGGCTCTTATCACAGAGTAACTCATCAGCCTTATCTTGGCATGTGACCAAGCAATTTTCAGGGGATCAGAATATCAAATGCAACACCATCTTAACTACAAAGAAGAGAACACATGCCACCATCAGCTGTCAATAAAGTCATTTATTATTTCACACAATGGATAACATGAACAACTTCAACTGTAGTTCTTCTTAATAAGTGCTCAATGCTGCCAGCCAACAGAAGGGTAGCAAAAGAATGAGCCTTTCTTTTTGAGGAAAGAGAAATAAAAAAAAATGAACCTACAAGATCATGAAAGATAAACATGACCAAAAGCATGCCAGCAGACATGGATATACATATATATTACATGTATATATGTGCTTAAGACATATATCTGTATGCCAGCAAATGCAAATACAAAATATATGTGTACATTTACACATACATACTGTGAAGGATATATGCATATGCATGCGCATCTAGTATTTACTCTATATGTCAAATATTTGCAGTTTTTAATATTCATACAATGTACAAAAATGCTTCATGAATTAAAAAATTCATTACAAAAAGAAACATATCAAACAATGTACAAGTCTTGCTTCAAATTCAATTGAAATTCAACTTTCGGCTTGTCTAAAATATTTATGCATACAATCAAGTTGAGCATGCAAATAAAGGAAACCCACTCTAGAAAAAGGTTCAAATACACTATGTATACAAACTAAAATATGCCCACACTGTTAGAAGAGCTCACTTTGTGCTCTAAAGAAGTACATTTATTGGTTTTCTCAATGCTTCATCTGCACTTTCAGCTTTGAACAACATTATAGCTTAGAACGATAACGTATGCTGTGAGGATGACTACATGTACATTTATGAGGCTCTGTTTCACGTTACCCCTCACTCCGTTTGTAGGATACTTGTGACAGTGAGCTACACAGGGAATGAGGGGTGATCAAAATTTAGGTGCCATTATCTCTCATCCTAGTTGCTGTGTTGAAGTGGTAAATGTAGACTACAGTGCGTCCACCCCAACCACTGATGTAAGACCAAACACTGCTGCACTGCCCTTGATGCTGGAACCAAAGACAAGGTAAAAGGACCTCACATCAGTGTTCAGGGGCGTCACTGTAGCCACCAGTCCAGATTGGCTGCTAAATACATTACAACAACAGTGACCTTGAACCCTATTCACAGCCACATCCCCTCTGCAGTCTCTGTGTAGAGTGAAAGCTCTGGATTAGGACAATACTTGTCAGTGTTAGAAGGCACCGGAGCATTGGCTGGTAGGAGAGACAGACAGGACAGACAACACCTGGGGTTTTTAACTCTCGCATCAGAGACCGCTGACTGACCACAGTACGGAGGAGTAAGCTGCCAAGTGTGTAGTCTCTACGCCTCACGGTCCACATATCTAGACCTCATCTTCACCACAACAGACTGCAGACCCACTGAAAGTCATCTAGTAAAGCAAGGTTAAGCACACTAACGTTAGGATGAGTGTATTTTTGGCTATTTCCTCTGAGAACTCCCCCAACACAACCCTCTTGCTTACTCTTCATGCTACGGCACTGCCCCAACTGGCTGCAGGCAAAGTAGCTACAAGTCAGCCGGGATTCCTATTTTTGGTTGAGTACACTACAGTGGGGCTTGTATCCTCCAAGAACTCTCAAAAGTGTGGTAAGGCAAATTCTTTTAGCATTCTGTGAAATTGTGGGCTGGAACAATGACTGTCAATGTACAGTAGAATTTGTCAAACATGAAAATCTGCTAGGGTAGTCGTTTCTGCACATTTTCTTGGGTCTTGAGCAGTCTCGATAGAGAGAGAAGATCTACTGTGGTTTTGGGAGACAGTCCCAGCATAGCTGAGCCCAACCGTTATCCACGTAGGATGGACATACTAACACTATTTACAACAAACACATCAATACTGTAGTTTTACATCTGGTTAAGGCTGTACTGCATAGAGCTGCAGTAACTATAGTTTTCATGAAATGATAGTCACTTTCTGCACAACTTATTACAAATTATTACTGGTATTATTCACAATTCTTCTTACATGAATTCATTTTATTCAGTAAATAAGACCACTTATTTCTCTTTGTTGAAGGGTGGACCCAGAACAGAAATTCCTTTTAAGGTCATCGCCAGGCACGGCCTGATGCATAGCAAACAACAATGTATGTGAATGTGGTTTCCATGACAACCTCCTCTGTTATTCCTCTGCCAAGTATATAACCAGTTACATGTTGTAAATAACCCATTAGGTACTGGGCAGAGGAAGTGATCTTCAGTTATACATCTAAGACACTGAGTATCACTGGAAAAAACACATCTGATACAGTGGACTTCTTCCACTGCTGCTACAGCAGAATGTAGGTCAGTACATGATGTGTATTTAATACAGTAATAGAATATCTTCATCAGTCCAGCCCTTCTAGCTCTGCTGTGATGATATTTGTCAGAAAACTAGGAGGAAGCTGGGAGACGGGCTCAGTGCTCGCTGACAGAGGATGCTGACTATAGAAGCAGTGAAGGGACACAGGCAGTGTCAGGGTTCTGATGACTAAGACACATGTGTCATATGCACAATCATGAATATTTTGGGTCACTTTCTGGGGCACTCTTTGCCACTTCATATTTTTTAGGTCAAATGTAATTGGTGAGAGAAAGAAACATAAGGCACAAGTTGAACTGCTGCAACTGAGAATCCCACCCCGCCCAAAGAAAACTGAATCTCCTGAAACAAAACTTCAACAGAGTTGCCAAAGAAACACTGATCCATTGCTTATATTCTGAAATACTTATTCGAGAAAATACCAACCACTACCCAAAGCCACAGATATTGTAGACAGAGTTTAACAAAGGCTTAACACATTGACACAAAACCCAAGATGGCTACATTCTACAGTGCACATAGGAATGCTTTACATTGGTGCCAACATGGTGGAGAGTTTGTCAAACTCTGATTTAGATACTTTTAAATAATACATCCTTACACTGAATACTGAGACTTTGGTTTCTAAATCTAAATACTGGATTTACTTTCCAAAAATAGGATATGGATTGAAAATCATGTTAAGTAGAAAGACTGGGATTAGCTTTTCAAAACACTGGCTGTGAGCCCTCTTCAGCTGAACTGTCCAATCGCGATTCAGACTTGGGCTTCAGTTTGACGCTTTTGGCTGCGCAGCCTGCATATACAAATTGATTAAAATAATGCATGCTCTCTGGAATGGATATCCATACCATCGAATGCCAAAACATAAGGCTGGAACAAGCATGTAAGTGCTGCATTTGATTGATGCAAGTGTATGGTTTTTTAATAGTGCATTAAACCAATTTTAAGGTTTACCAAAACACACCTGATATTCCTCCTGTATGCAATGCCCCCTGGATATAAACACAATAATGAGTGTATGAATGAATACATGTGGTTCTTTTTGTCTGAAAACAAACTTGTCTTGAGTCACACCCATTTCTGTTTTTGGTTATAAAACAATACACACTTTCATTGTCTATGGTACAACAATTCTATTTAATATACTGTATGCCAGTACACATCTATGAGCTGGTTTCCCATTGTACAAGGCAGGCAACAGTGGACTTTGTTTCTATGTACAGTCTGGGACAGTCTCATCCACCATATTGCCTTTATGTCACTGCCCAGGAGAGGCCTGAGCAGGGAGGGAGAAGTAAATGACACGGAGGGTAGATCGAGGGAGCTCAAGCAATAGGAGATGTAAAACATTAGTGGGAGTAGATGAGAGGACAAAGGGAGATGAAGTTGAGCGGCAGGCACCAGGGAGGACTAAAGAATTGGGGTGAGTGTCAAGCAGGGAGGGGGACCACGGGTGAGGAGCTGCCAGGAAGTATCAGTTACTTGTCAGGAAGAGCAAGAAAACTGGAAAGGTAAAGATGGGTGGGAGTGAAAACAGGGATAAGTGTCGGAGTAAGGTGACTTAATTATAGATGTATCATCCCACATGTCTTTGACAAGCTTCCTCAGAAAGGCAAAAATAAGCAGAGCTGCACAGTTTTATATTAACCATTCCCCCTCCCCTTGCTGGTAAATATATGGCTAAAGCCACATTCAGATACAGTATCATAAAGTACCATACACATCACTGTATCAGATACATAAAGAATCACATAATATCCTACACTATCATAAGTACCACACACTTTTATAGCATCAGATTCAGTATCAAATAGTACCATATAGTGCCATTGTAAATGAAGGTCCAATGAATCTTTGAAAGGCCCATGTCTGGTTGGGTTGAGCAAACCGAGGGAGTGTTCTCCCTCCTGTTGCTCCACCACTAACCCACTGTATTCCTCACAACAAGTTAGAGAGGAGAAACAAGTCAAAGTGCACCAAGGAGGCTTGAAACAGCACTGACTCCTTTAACTGCTCTCTGTTCGGTTCTAGAGTTGCTTTCTCCTGCTGGTCTATTGACTGGTAGGAGCCCATAATTCGTCCCTGCTGTGGCCCCTGCCTCTGCGTTTCCCCGCTTTGGCCAGCGGAGGCACAGATCGCGCTTGATGCACCACAGTCTCAATAGTTGCTGAGATGGAATCGTGATTAGAGAACTCCAGAGGCTCGGGGGTCAAACTGGGCCTGAGGCTCTGCCTACCTGGCAGGTTATCACATCTCTCCAGGACAGGCATCCCCAGAGTCCTCCCATCACCTCTCCTACTGGCCAACATGTCCAAACCTCGACCCTCAGCCCAGTCTTTCTCCCTCCTGTTGGTCGGCTCTGATTCCTCTAAGGGTTGTTTTCGGGGCCGTCCAGGCCGTCTTTTGATGACATTGTTTCCTGTTTTGGCTTGTCGCTGCAGGCGCTTGGCACGGAGGATCTTCTGCACATGCTCAAAGTTCAAAGAATGCATCCTCCTAACGTCCTTCTGGATCTGTTCCACCTCACGACGTTTATACCTCCGCTTACTGGGAACACCTGGGAGAGGGAGAAAGAGCGGGAGAATGAGTAAGGTGAGACATCACAAGGTAAATAAACTGCAAAGCAAGGTATATAAAGAGAAACAAGCTTTCATGCTGGCATTTCACTCAAAATCAGCAGTCTTGGAAAGACTAGGAAAGACATCATGCCAATTTAGCTCAAGGAGAGAATGTCTTTTTTTTTGCTTCAAGTGCTTCCTGCTAATTTTGAGATATTCATACAAGCTTTTCAAAGCCCAGCTGAGCCAGGAGAGCAGATCCTATCCTGTAATTGTCTACTAGAGAGCAGAGAGAAGAGGGGAGAGGAGGAGATCCTATTCTGCTAGCAGGAAATGTCTCCTTCAACCATTTAATATGTCGCTACACAATAACAACCCTGTGCATCTGGAGCACAGGCTGCCAAAAAGCCAAAAACACACACGGTACAAACACACATATCGGTCTACTTGCCCACATACACATACTCAGATAGACACTAATACAAAAACACACATATGCATACATGCACAAATAATGAATTCAGCAGTTCAGAATGGCTGAACAGAAGAAACTGGAGCCATATTGTTTCCTTCACACTGGTGAACTGGGCAGTTTGCCCTTTACACACTGTTCTACCCTTTCTCTTTCCCCCTTTCCCCATCACTCTCATTCTCTTTCCACTTTGCTCTTCATGGGCGGCAATATGCTACTCTCTAATTTTCAATTAAACCGGTAACACTGCACCATTTCATTTCCGTCTGTATTTCAGAAACTGCTTCCTGATCTTGGTCTGTCTCTGTCATTCTTTTTGTTTCCCATCTCTGTCCCATTTCTTAGCCCCCCCCACCCCCCTGTCTGGGCACTGTTCCCGGGGCTCGGACTGAGACACAGCCAAAATGGAGGAAAAGCACAATCAGCCACCAGTCCCTAAGCAGTGCGCACACAACATGCTCGGGCTCTTTTTCTTGAGCTTTTACTCCTATTCCTGGATTTCTTAACCATCGCCTTTCTGCTTTTCCTCCAGAATCCTGCTGATACAGAGTAGCAGGTCTCTGCAGTGCTCTAACACTTGATGACCACATTAAACCAAAGCAGGCTTTGCGCATCACATTGCTGGCTGAATTGCAGGAGAATGTGTAAAAAAGTGATGCACAAGAAATCGAGAATATGTCAGCGTATTTTATAAAACATGACATGTGGAGTTTAAAAATTTCACTCATTTTTTAAAGCTTTGCAAAGCCTCAATGATGTGTCAAAACTAGCAGACACAGAATACATACAGGGTACTGTCAAACTAAATATTTTCTAATCTAAGAAAAAAATGGTAAGGGAAAACATAAGATTGTAGAGTTCTATATTGATGTTTTTGATAACCAATTAAGAACAGGCAAAGATAAACAGCAGCCTGACCGCCCTCCATTTAAAGCTCACAGCAACATCACCCTATTGTTGCTCAAGTATTCAGGGCAGACAGTGAAATTAGTTAATGCAGAAAGCACTAAGTAGCAGTAGTTTATGAGCTGCACAGAAGTGAGCACACGCTCAGCTCACACACGCACACACACACACACACACGCTCACCAAAGTAGCACAAATTTATGAGCTCCATACACGGAACATAAAACCAGTGACCTTCAGCAGTGTGAGTGGCTGTGTAGCACTGAGGACCTGTTTCGCTGTGGAATAGGAAGTCATAGCTACAATGAGATACACGCTCACGTATCCACTAGCCATGTCGTGACTGAGACCAGGCTTCTGACAGGAAAGTGATCCTTGATGTATATTATTTAGTGAAAGTGTCTCTCGGGATGAAAGTGTGTGCATGTGTTTAAGCAAGTCATGTGACGTGTCCTCTGTGCTGGACCATCGCCCGTCTCGGGATCTCCCTCTGCTGGCTCTCAGTGCCTCAATCCAGATGTTTTGGATCTTGATCTTCATCCCTCACAAGATTCAGCTTCTCCTCTTGTCTCTCTCTGTGTGCATGTCACTCTTGTTTTCTTCTCCTACTGTGTGAATTTTTCTTTGCTCCAACATGTGTGAAAGGCGCTCAGGTTCAGCCTCTTGTACGTTTGTGTCCTGTGGCTACGAGGTTGTGTGGTGCTGTGTGTGTGGTGGCGGCTGGAACCTGCTTGACGTCCTCTTAGATCTTTGTATGCGTTTATAATTTGGAATTTCTGTCATCTAGATTGTTCATACAGTAAATTTACTACATTGCTTTATTCTGTACACACATCTTTCACAGGTCTTTCTATCATGAAAGAGGGATCCCTCCTCTCCTGCTCATCCTGAGGTTTCTTCCATTTTTTTCATGTGCTGTACAGATTGGAAAACCCTGTGAGGCAAATTTGTTTGTTTTGATATTAGGCTATATAACTAAAATTTGACTTGACTTGACACAAAGAAAATTTGTCTCATTAATTCAGTAGAAGATGATCTGCTTTTATGCAAATATCAATGTAAGAAATTTCTGTCAGACCTGCTGATTAGGGAAGAAACAAACGCACAACACACACACGCACCTAAGAATAAAAAAATAAAATTGTTGATGATTTACAAACTCATGGCTCCATCCTCAGATAATAATACGGATTTTGCAACTGTATTAGCTTGTGAATGGAGATCTGTCTAGCCGTGTGTGTATATGTGCTTGCCTTTTCGAGCATGTACATGCGTGTACGGCAAGCATTCATATGCACACGCGCCTGTGTTTTAATTGGGCTAAAGCTGTGAAGTGAAGCAGTAAGTCATGCTAGAGGAGGGGCAGGGGGAATGGGGAATAGAGAGGGTAATGGGGGAATGAGGGGGAGGGGAGACAAGGGAAAAAGCAGAAAGAGAAAGGGAAGGAGGAAAGTGAGATAGAAGGGGGAGAGGGGAGGAAGAGGCAGGGGAACGAGGGAAATCTCGGATGTGAGAACTGTGGGAGAGAGGCAAAGGAGGAAAGTAAGGGCAAGAACTGCAGAAACAGCAAAAGGGAAAGGGAAGGACATGAAGGGTAGAAGAGGTATAACAACAGGGATGGGGGAATAATGTGGAGGGGGGGAGTGTAGAATGAGGGGTAGTGTGTATATGAGTCATCCGTCCTGGATCCCCTGGGGTGGGGGGTGTATTCTAACTGAGCCCCTGGCTTCTCCTCCCCGCCACTGGACTAGGCCCCAGTCATTAAACCCCTGGCTGCCAGCCAGCTCTTTTAACACAGGCAAGGGCCTTTTACGGCGTGTCTGTAGAAAATAAATCACACTGTGTGAATAATATATCTCTGGCAAAGGCATTGGCAGGAGAGAAGGAAAGGAGGGAGGGTGGGGAGGAAGGAGAGATTGGTGAATTATAGTCGTCTCCATCCATGCATTACGTTCTCTTTATCCCCAGCCAGATGTGCTCAAAGACAGCAGAATACCGAATGTACCAAAATACACATTACTTGGTAGTGAGAATTTGAGGCTACCCTGCCTCTTTGTCTGCTTTAAATCCTGATAATGCTGCGCATAGCATATTTATAGATAGGAATCACCTTGACAAGTATGATGGCACCTTCATTTAAAATGGGGGAGACCCTTTTAGCTCTGACTAAATGTGATTAAGCCAGAAAAATGATGTCTATTATTACTTAAGAACAGAATAATAATAAAATAGAACCAAATATGCTCCTAATTTGGCTACGTTAACACGGCAGCACACTTAGCAGTTTAACATCATATATAACTTGCTTGTAAAATCATTTACTTGTCTTTTTTGCACTGCTTTGGTATTGGACTCATTATTGCGCTATTTGTATATATAGTGTTTAATCACAGCAGGGAACTCTGGATGTACATGCAGAAACTGTCAGCATGGTAAACTCATTGGCTAACTCTGTGGTCACACAGGTCTGCATATATATTCAATAAGTTTTTCACTAATGCATTCCTGCTCCTGCTTTTTTTAACAGATAGGAGTCTCACTATTTTATGGTAGGAGTAATGTAATCTAAGGAGGTATACTGCTGTTAATGCCAGCTGAACACGTTGTCCTGTTGCTCCCTACCAGAAGCTCTCCACAGGTGAACCATGGATGGATTTATTGTGTGGTACCTACAGTATGTCTAACCATAAGTGAACTGGTTATATAATGACATGCAAACAGCAGGAGCTACTGCAGTTTAGGTTAACCTCAAACCTCCAACCCATCATCAAAGCAATCAATACCTTTTACCATACCGCCCCGTCAAAAGAAACACAGTTCCTGCAGTCACAATTTCTGATCATGACAAACAGCCAGTGCACACCCTTGTAAATACAATATGAACAGGTAATCCTAATGTAAGTGGTTCTTACCAGTGAGGGATGGACTGGGACACTTGTTCATCTGTCCTGGCTCCTGCCTTGCAGTTTGGAATGACATTAAGCCCTGATCTCCAAACACAGGGAGCCTCGTCCTCCTGTTCCTCCCACCGCAGTCGTCCTCCCGTGACCCCAAAAACAGGTCAGAAGCTGACTCCGACCGCTGCGATTGGCTACTGTAGCTGCTCATGAAGCTCTTTATTGGCTGTCCAGTCTGACGGGAGTGGAACTGACTGTCAGCAAGAGAGTGTGTGGACAGCTGGTCTGACTCAAAAATCCCTAAGCTGGATCCCAGGCCTGAGCCTCTACCATTGCCCCTCTGCTTCTCTAGATGCTTTGAAGAACCCTGACTGGCCAAGTCCCTCCTCTCACTCAGCATGCTGAGGCGTGCATTGGACTTAGCTCCACTGAAAAGTCCACCTAACTCCTGCCGATCTCGTGATGAAAGGAGGGGTTCATCCTTGTGCTTATGTTTATGCTTGTGCTTCCTCTTATGGAGACGAACCCCTGCAAGACCACCTGCACTGCCACTGCCCAGAGATCCAAGGCCCTCTCCTCTTACAGAGGGTCCCTGGAGGGGACCACTAGCGCTGCGAAGCTTGGCACCCGGCTGGAGTTTTGAGAGTCCACTGGGGTGGAAAGCCTTGGGAGGGGGGACAGCAGGCCTCATGAAGGGAGATGGAGGTGCAGGTCCTAGCGAGTGGTGGGGCAGGTAAAATGGGGGAGCAGGGGGAAAGTAGCCCAGACTCAGAGGAGGTGCGTAAGGCATCGCATACGGTGCTGCATAGTAATTTCCCCCTGCCAGTGGATAACCATATCCTTGAACAAAAGGCAGCTTCGATGTGATTGGCTCGCTGGCTTTGGCTGGACGACCGCGTCTCCTCTTAGCCTTCAAATCGGCACTCCTGCGGAGGTATGAGCTGGAGTCACAGGGGTAGGAGTCGTAGGTAATGGGGTAGTAATGATGGAAGTTGAGACGGAAAATGGAAGGATATGGATGCTGGGGGTAACAGGTGTATCGTCTGTGAGACACTCGTAGCTGCTGGAGCTTTACCACAACCTACAGGGAGGTTGAAAAGAGGAAACATTTAGAAGAACACAACCTATAATATGCACATTACTGTGCTTGGTCAAACATGGAGCACAATATTTCTGATATTGTTTCTCACCTCCTCCAGTTCAGAGAGAAAGTGAAGATGATCCCGGCTCTGTAGGCACTTCCTCTTTCGTCGATGATGCTTTTGCTTCTTTTCCTGCTGTGACAGAAAGTTATCAACGGCAGTTACTTGCCGTTCACAGCGTGCTCGGCTGCTCCTGTTGGATGCTTCCAGAGCTGCTGCCTCTGCAGCCTCAAACCCACACAGATCAAATGAGTACCTGTATGAACACAGCACAAAAAGTCACAAATTGCTTTAAATCAAGGTTCCAGAAAGGTAAAGAAGTGAAACAGGACTATACTGCACCTGCGTCTAGAGGCATGACCCTTCTCAGTTTGGTCTGAGGTGCTGTTGTTGTCTGTGCCAATCCCACTGTCACTGGGAATAGTCTCCTCACTGTGGGACTCACTGATAGGGGACAGGGTCACCTCCTTCACTGAGGCACCCTCTGACAGGTGGGAAGGTGAATTAGCCAGAAGGCGAGGAGGAGACAGTTTCCATCCTCCAGAGAGAAAGCCTCTGCCTGCTGGTTTGGAGGGCAGGGCTGAGATGGGCTGCAAACTGGGCATAGTGGCATCTGAGTGGCTGGCTCTTATTGATGTAACAGTAGAACTGGGAGATGATGTGGCGGAAGGCACTACAGGGCTTTCATATAGACTGGATGTGGAAACAGACATTGGTGGCTTGTCTTTAGTGGTTTTAGGAGGGTTAGAACCTTGGGTTTCTGCTCTGGGTTTTCGCCCTCTCTTCTTACCAATGTAGATGGTTCCTCTTTTGCTGACATTTATCTGTTTTCCCAACCGAGCCTCAATGGTGGACGCCATGGCACTCATAGCTGAGGTAACAGGGGCAGAGGATGACTTTAGAGCCAGAGTACCATTCTGACTGGATCCTGAAAGGATCTCATTAAGGATGCTTTGCATTTTCCCAAGCTTCATCTTATTGACTGGCCTGGAATGGCCCCTGCCACGCTTTAGTTTCAGACTGGAACTGGTGTTGGTTGTTGTGGAGGCCATTTGCGCTAATGGGTTTAGTGTGTGTGTCTTTCTCCTACGATTCAGCCCTGCAGTGCTTTCCTGTGCCAGTGGGCTGGGAGGTGAAGTGGATGTGCCCTCATGAATGGTCTCCACTGTTAACAGTGGCTGCTTCTTCGGGCGTCCTCGTTTCCTCTTGATGGGGGTGTGGACAGTTAGGCTGTCGGTGTTGGTGTACAGTGGACTAGAGGGGGTGATGGGGAAAGCGGAGGGTGGCTCAGCTAATGTTGAGGGGCTACCTAGGTTGTCTCTCTGGGGAGATGTGAGGCTGGCATGGCTTTTAGCTTTCAGGTAGGACCATCTGTCATTGGCCTTATTTTGTCTAGAACTGGCTGTGGAGCTGGTGCTGTGACTAGAGCTAGGACTCAGGTCCGTCCTGGATCTAGGGCTTGGACTGGGGCTAATGTTCGGCCTGGGTTTAGGGCTGGGGGTGGGACTAATACTACCCCTGGGGCTAGGACTGGGGTTTGGACTAGGGAGTCTGGGGTTCATGTTAAGATGGGCTTTGTTGATGTGATTATTAGACTCTCTGAGTTTAAGGGTGTCTGCCCCGATCTTAGCACGACCCACAGGGTTCTTTTTTATTCTATTTGCACTCAGATCGGACTCGTGGTCAGGCCCACTTGTAGCCGTTTCTCCACGATCTGCCCTGTCTACCCTCTCTCCTTTTTCTCTTTTATCACCTTTATCTGCTCTCTCTGCTTTTTCTATCCTCTCCCCACTGATATCAGGCTGACTTGTGAGTCGAGAATCATTTTTGTGAGTCTCTATTATGTCTCTCTTATGTGCTACTTTGGGTTCTGGGGGCCCAGGCTGGTGCTTCTCTGTAGTATCAGAGTCCAGAGTCCGTTGCTGTGATTGCTCCTCCACAGAAAATGACTCGTCAAAAGAAGGTCTCCTTCGTCTCTTTCTTCCTTTCCCTTCCTCTGCCAGCATGGGCATCCCTCTGTCTTCTTCATCTCCTTTCCTCCCAGCAACTGTTCGCTCTCGTTCCTCTTTTCTCCTTTCCTCTCTTTCTTCATGGAACCGCTCAGATGTCTCCTCTTGTCTGTACTTCTGCCTCTCCTCTGAATTAGTTGGGCTCTCTGAGCCTTTCTCTGGCTGTCTTCCCCAAAGTGTATCAGCACTATGGGGATTACAGAGCATCCTCTGGGAATCCTTCCTGCCGTACTTCCTCTTGATGTTCCCAAAGAGCTGTTCACTGACCTCTTGCAAACCCCTCCCCCTGGAGAGACATATACAGAAAAATAATTATGATGAGTGAAAAGAAGAACGGAGAAAGAATGTTTTGTATTTTACTAATAAAAAGCAATCAGCATAAGCATACTTTGTGTGTCACCTAACATAGAAACGGCAAAGGACATGTTCACATCAACGGCTTAATAAGTAATTTAAAAAATGTAGATATTTAAAATTGTGTAACAGAATAATTATTACCTCATGTGTTTTATAAAAGAAAATGAAGTTTGTACTTTATCTCACTTTAGATGTTAATTACTGTAGCCAATGAGATTCATGTAGATATTGCTGCACAATTTTTTGAAGACCTTTTTTTGCATTGCTGCACAAAATATTTTAAATTTTCTTGCTTTCCATGCCCAATTTCTAATATGCAGTTCTCTTCAGTTTTGTTATCCTGGTCATTATTTGGCTCATAATAACATCCATGACAGAAAAATGAACCATACCTGCTGAGAGAGGTCAGGTTGAGAATACTGGCATCTGTAACCACTGGCAGCTGCAGGTCTGGAGTCAAGGATCTCTGTGGTGAGGGACTTTGTGTTGCTGTTCGTGAGAAAGGCTGGGTCGGATCTAGCAAAGAGCTTCTACTGGCTCCTGCCAAATCTCTGGCTGGCTCAGAATCTGCAGGATGGGCTGGGGATGCAGAAGGTGCTGTAGACGTGATCCAGTCTGGACTGATTTGGTGTTGGTGTGCATGAGCGTGTTGGAATTTTTGCGTGAGTGTGTGCTGTGTTTGCTGGGTGTGTGAGAGCGTGTGTGCAGGAAGAAGGGAGCTGCGAAGCTGGTGTTTGGGCGGAGTGTGATCTCCCAGTAGTTGCAGCAGGCCTCCCTCTCTCTGCTCTGGCATTCGGAACTGGCGCTCGTATGTCTGGGAACAACAGAAAAAGAGAAACAAAGACTGGTTACTACACACAAACTGCAATCACAAGATAGCTTTATATAGCCACAGGAATAGACAAATGATATGAATGATAATGCAATCATAAAACTACAACAACTCTATTTCCTGTCTTCATAACATCAGTCTATTTTCACAGAGATAATACATATACAGCACAACTTTCAGTTATGCATACATTATCACTTTGTTCGCACATATCAGATCAGTGATTTGTTGTGCTCGAATATGACATTCTTCTCTTTTCACAGCAGAAACTGACGCTTTTAATACATCTTGTGTGCATGAGCAAACAGTGTGCAACAAAACAAAAGGCTTGTTTACAGAGCAATTAAATTCCTGTGGCAAGGATGTAGCATGCTGTGAGAGCTGGAGGGATGGAGTTGGGGGTGTCTGAATACACACAGTATTAAACACAGTAGCCAAGCTCAGCTGTGTCCCTCCAGATTTATTTACTATATATTATCTTTATTTTGTTGACAGCTCTACTGTGCTGCTCACAACTGTAACTTACAACGTCACACCGTCAACAACATGCCTAAAACAATATACGTCCTGAAACTATGGTGCAATTTCTCTGCCCCCCCCCCAGTGAAGCTACAAATCTTAGGTCAGTCTTAACTCAATGGCCAATTTACATTTGTCCACGTAAATGTAAACATGAAAAAGCTTGATAAATTATCAACATATTAGACAACATAATGCTGCTTTATGTATCGCTGCTGCATAATCAGTGTACCACTGGAAGATGAGAAATAGAGCAGCGGATGGCCTTTGTGGTTTAGCCTGTTATTAACAGACTCAGTATGACGCAACAAGACACTGTTCTGCTGCGCTGCAGGGAGATGTAACCTAACCACAGGCCTGCCTCTCAGCATGTACACACAGGCGTGCAAGTGTACACACACACACACACACTTGTGTATAGTAGATGTACACTTTTAAAGGCTTTACAAAATCCTGTCTTCCTACACAAGTAGCACAAAATGCCAACCTAAGAAACAAATCTTAGTCTAGATGGATGAGCCCCTTTCCACATGATAAGCTCCTGCTCTTTGAAGATATACATAGACACGCCACTTCCACGTACGCAATAATGAAACAAGGAACGCACTCTTTTGACTGCACGTATTTGCATGAACAAGCGCTCCATCTCCTCTTTCACCCTGCTAATCTCCTGTTCTGCCCTCATCTCCTTCACTCTTTCTTCTGCCGTATCTACTGTCAGCAGTCAAGTAGTGTCACTCATTTTGTTTCCACACTCATTGCCGAAGCTGTTTACTGGCCAGACGCAAGCTGCACAGACTCACAAGCACAAAAACACACATGAACGCCGAGCAGAAAATACACCTTGCACACATGCAAGCGAACGTTGAACAGTGTAAATGATTAACAAAGTCAGTGAATGCGCACGCACACACTCATCGTTTATCTCCCAAACGCACTGCTACAATATCCTTTCAGCTGTGAGGCGTACGTGTGTGTGTACACGGTGACACTGGAGAAGAGATGCTGCAGGTCTGCAGAGGGATAAGATGACAGACACCTGATACACACTTGCTTTCTCATTTAACCTGTCCTAGAATACCTGCTGTTTCAGGTTAAAGGAGGGCACAGAAAAAGAAGACAGACAGGATGATGGGATGGTTAGACAGACAGACAAACACGTGCACACACATATATATATATAGTGCATCCTCTCCACTGACCACAAAGCAACCACAGATAGATGATAGAGAGGAATCATGGACACCTTTCCTACCCGAGATAAAAGAGCAAAAAAGAAGAAAAAATATAAATAAGGAGACCTCCCCCCGCTTTTTTCCGGTTGAGGCTGGGTTATTGGCACCAGTTCAGCTTTTTGTTCTTAGTTTCCTCCCTTCTACCACCCTCTCCGCCATCTCCCTTCCTCTATGCCTCTTGTACTCCATGAAGCATTTCCAGGGAAATGCAGGCACTATCTCAGCAAATATAAATAGTGGTCATAAGGACGAGGTACTCCAGTGGTTGTTGCAGTCGAACCAGTGTGAAAGAACTCCTTATTTACTGTCCTCTCCTTTTCCAGAATGGGTCAGGCTTGTTCACTCATGCAACTTGGCAGGTTTTCATTTGATGACTACCCAAAATTTATATATCTACCATGCACTTTTCGCTTGCAGTACACATTTTGCATTGACCTTTCATCAATGTATTGGAGGTCCTTATCACGCACTGTAACACTCTGCACTCGCACGACTACACGAATGCCACAGGAAAACACTGCTGTACCTGACAAACCGATTCTGATCCATCATTGCTCATAACACTGAGTGAGCAGGCCGTCATCTCCGTGTGTTACTGCTGGCCTGCAGCAGGGGGCAGCGGTCAGGAAATCAGCAGGAGCGTGGACTCTGACCCCTTATGCAGCTCACAAGCACAAGAACTGTGAGGCTTCAACCTTTTACACACAGCTCTTCTTCTGACCTTCTTCCCAACTGATCAAACAAAGATAAGGATAAAGACCAGCACAAAACAAAACCCATAGCATGTTCAGTTCCTGGCTCATCTGATACACTCTCCCTCCCTCTGGGCTGTGTTCAGGACTACTTTCTCTTCCTCTGGGTCAGCAGTGTAACAACATGGATTCAATTGCACAAAGGCTGCCTGACACCTGAATGCAGGCAGATATGGAGCCACACATTCCTTTCCAGTGGTGATGTAACCATCAGATAAGGTCAGAGCGCAGCGCAGGAGGTCATGGATAATATGTGACTAAGTGCTGCAATCACCCAACTGAAAGGCACTTTGCAAATGAGTCAGCATATATTTACTGACAAGTGTGTGTGTGTGTGTTTGTGTGTGTGTTGTAAAAAAAAAAGTTGAGATCTGGATGTAAAACATCGCACTCGTCAGTTCTCCAGTCTGATGCCCCTCCCGTCCTGTCCTTTCCTCTGCTATGGGCCTCCCGCCGTTGAACAATCTGAAACTCGCGAGTGGAACTTCTCCCTCATAGCGAACTGGCTGCTCTACTGGGAAAGAACACCCTCAACAGGCACACCCAAAATCTCCCAACTCACCACACACACACACACACACACATACAGGAGCAAACATATACACAAACTCCATGCAGGCACGCACAGACGCACACAAACACGCTGCCCTTCAAATAGTTTTTCGCAGCCTTTTATTTGGCTGCACGCCCGGTGGTTAGAGTGTTTCATTTTTCCCTGTGTATGGAACTGGGCAGCTGTCCAGACAGACACACAAAGAGAAAGAGACAGAGAGAGAGAGGGAGAGAGAGAGAGGGAGAGAGAGGGGGGGGGAGAGAGAGGAAGGGGGGGTTACTAAAAGAATGAGAGCAGCAGAGAGGGGGGAGGAAGGAGAGGACCAGCAGAAAAACAAGAGGAGAGGTGCCTAGACTCGTTTACAACCAGTTCCCTCCGAAACCTTATGATTGATATGATCCCCTCTTTCCTGTCTCCCTGCCTCACCTTGTCACCCTCTCTCCCTTGGTTTTGACACCACGCTGTCTCCCTCTGTGGCCTCGTGCACTGCCTCCCCCACTCCCAGCCTCCCCCCCCCATCTCCTCGTCCTTTTCTTCTTCTTCTTCTTTTCTTTTCTTTTTTTTTTTGCTGGAGCTGACCATTCTCCTCCTGTGGGAACTACCACCCCCACCTCACCCCCTCACCCGCTTCTCTCCAGCTCCCATTCAGAGCGCTGCTTCCCTCTGATCTGTGTTTCTGACAGCTCTGCACACACACACACACACACACACACACACACACACACATGGACACACACACACAGCTCCTCTGCAAACAAACACCATGAATACTAACAGGGCTTTGTATCCACAGCACTTAAAAACTGGGGGAGAAAGAGGCGGGTGGTGGTGGAGGGTGGGAGGGCAGAGAAAAGGAGGGAAAAGCGATGGAGGAGAAAAGAGGAGCTGTGGCACTGTGTTGATCTTGTGGCCACTCTCACAGACCTCCCTCCCCCCCGATTCCCTCCCTGCCAACCCCCCCCCTCATCCCCTGTTTCTCGTTCTCTCGTTCTTCCCACCAGTTCTCCCGGGAATAAAGACTTCCATTCATGCGCCTGAGGAGACCCACAGCAGGGGAGAGAAAAGAGGGAGGAGAAAGGGGAGGAAAGAGGAGGGGTTGTCAAGGTGGGACAGTTTGTGGGGATCACTGGGATCAGGCCCGCTGCCTAAAACTGTGTGTATGTGTGTCTTGTATGTCTGTTTTCACTCAGCATGTGCCGCCTTAGCTGATGCTTTGCTATCTCAGATCTGGTGGCATCTGTGGCAGACAAAGCATCTTCTGGGAAAGTTGGGTGGGAAAGTTTGGGAATTGGGCCTCTATTCAAAACTTCCACTCCTGGGCTAATGCTGCAATTCCAAAACTATGCGTGCAGCCTGCAGCCATGGCAGTAGGGAAAAAACCATGTTGATCATTCAGTTCAAAAACTCACTTTCCCTGCTGCATATTCTTCCCTCCGTGCTGTTATGTTCCCTTCCTGCTGCGCATGATCAAGCATTCGATCTACAGTACATTCGTCCTTTAGATAACTGTAAAGCACAAGCCAGATTTAAGGCACAGCAGTAGGTCTCAAGTAAAATGTTCCCTCCTACGTCCACAGCAGTAATCCTTCAGATTGGAGTGCTCCTAAAGATAGCAGCGAAACACCAGAGAGTCTCCTTGTCGCACTCTCTTCAGACACGCTCAGAAGTAGATGACTCAATTTGAACAAAAGCCCGTGATTGGCTGAACCGAAGCATGTTATTACGGTGCAGTTGGAGGTTTTCACCCGCTCAGTAATGACAGACACATTTACATGCTACACAAAGTGTACATCTAATCCCCGCTATTAGCATTAATGGTGTGTGCAGGCATATGTGCTTGTGAATAGCACTAAGAACTAAGCGTTTTTTCATCGTGATTATTACAGCGATTAGGTGGCAATTGTTCCTTTTATGGACGTGGCCGAACATCCAGTGACAGCGTTTCAGTCAGCACACATGTTCTTCACAAAGAAAACGTACACAAGCATAAAGACAGGGCACACGCACACACATGCACACTGCATTTCTACGTGGACAGCTCTCATACTGGTTTGGATGGTTCATGTCTAGACACAGTTCTGTAAATTACACACCAATACAGACACGTGCGCAATATAAAACCAACAGAATGTGCCGTTGACTGTACTCTGTGTGCCATATGACCCAATCATACTACTTCTGTACAACAGGAAACAATTAACAGCCAATGAGCTGCGCTAAATCCTAAGGGATGACTTCCTGTGTGGAATGATGGGTAATTCAAGGCAGAAGCTGTGCCGAGATTAAACACTTCCTCTCTGGCAAACAGTGGTCTGCAGCAGCACAAGTCCCTCTCGCTGATCAGTCATTCAAAACATAATGCATCGTCTGATCACAGCCACATCAGTTGCAATTTTCTGATCAGCTTAAGACTTAAAAACTTAAGAAATTGTGTCTCTTTACCACATAACAAACACAAGAAATTTATGTTTCTGTTTGATAAAGCAAAGCAGAAGAAATGCATGTTACACTAGAAAACTGACTGGTTGAATTAACTTTTTTCCTAATTTATGTATTTGCATGTGTTTTTGCACTAAATAAAAATATAAACACAGCATGCAAACGGTCTTCTGTTCTGACTCAGAGAAAAAAAAAAAAGATTAATCTTTATGGTTGTTGTTGTTAGAAAAGAGTTGCCCAGTTGTGCACAGGAAGTTTTTGGGATGTTCGCCTTATCACAAATTGTGGTACGACAAACAATCTGCCGCAAAGTGTCACCACTCGATTTTCAAGCATTTCGCAAGCAGCATCTGCAACCTCATTAACTCTGTGTGTCACAGATGTGTGGCACAATGTGATGCAAATGGTGAACAGACTTGTGATTTCTGGTCTATAACCTCCCTCTCGATCTGGCCCTTATCATTTCCAGTATAGTGCATGCTCGGTTGTTTCATGACGTCCATTCTGTTGTAGAGTTGTCATGTGTAGGAACAGCAAATACTTATGCTGTGTTTAAAAAATGCCTACAATTTTGCCAAATTTACATGCTCCATTTATGCTTTTGTTCAGCATATACAGTGCATAGCAAAGAGCTGATGGGAAAAGATAAACTCCATCCACAACAGGACGCCCAAAAGAGTCAACTATTTTAATACTCACTGCAGTCGTTTGTCAAGCAAGAATCGCCAAACTTTCAGCATGACAAAGTGGAACATTTTTCTCAATTGTATATCAGTTAAACAAATCTTGGACTGTTGTTTGGACTAAAAAAGAAATTTGGAGAGGTTGCCTTGAGCTGTTTGAAATTGTGCTGGCCACTTTTCATGATGTTCTGACATCTTAGTCTGAACCATTAATTATATAATCATCATAACAATAAGCATATTAATCAGCACTACTTTTGAACTTTTCTAGCAAGTGCAAACATGTTATTGTAAGAATGACTATGTCCTGAAGCGCACTTTGGTATCTGTGCTCCAAGTTTGAAGTTGGCAACGTAACGGTCTCCTGACTCAGTCTACATGTTTCTGTGAGCATCCCAAGTCCTCAGATGATCTCCAGCTTGGAAGGGAGCGAGGGGGAGAAGGACAGAGGTAGAGAGCCGCTGTAATGACATCCTCGGTGACAGGGAGAGTGGGCAAAGTGAGACACAATAGTCTTAACCAATCAGACTGCCTGCCTCCCCTCAGGCCCCCTCTCACCAACAATAACGCCTTTGTGTGAGGCTGCACTCCACTCGTGCGTTCACATACGCACACGCGCACACGCGCACACACACACACACACACACACACACACACACACACACACACACAGACTAAAGCACAGCATCCTACACTTTCTCAGATAGCCACAAAGAGAGGTGGGTGAAGGAGAGCAGCACATGTAGAGCTGCATCAGTGCGTACACAACTTTGCCAGAATTAGAGTGTGTACACTTTGGCGAACAACCTGGCTCTGTGTGTGTGTGTGTGTGTGTGTGTGTGTGTAAGTGTGTTTCCTTCTAGGCCCGGGCACATGACTGCAGCTGCCCCCTCGCTCCCTCGTCTAAACCAGCACCCCTCCTTGCTGTAGGTGAGAGGTCACACGGAGTGGCATTCCTCTCGGTCTGAGAGCGAGCGAGCGAGCCTTGCACCGAGCAGAGGGGGTAGATAGAGAGGGACCGAGTGGGGCAGAATACACCAGGGGTCACAAACCTAACAGAGCAGGGCAGGTAGAAGATGAGGAGCGCAGGGCGTTCGCCAGTGTGTATCTGTGTGCGCGTGTGAGCATATGTCTGTGTGTGCTGAAATGGACCAGTAAACAGAAGACCCTTGTGGCTCTTCGCTGGTTCATAAACACAGCTGTTTGTTTAGTCTGAGCCGCCCCGAGGGACAGGCATGCAGACAGAAGGACAGACAGACACATTTATATCATTTATTCATGTCTGCATCCACGCTAAAGAGACAACGAGCATAAATAAACAGCGGAACTACGGCGAGATTATTTTTACAAAGCCGGGTGCAAAGACATGAAAAGCAGCAGGGAACTGGGCAGGATGACATGAGAGAAAAAAAAGGAAAAAAGAAACACACGGTCGATCAGCACGGGCCTGGATGCTTTTTAATGATTTGTATGATTAAGTATGTCCAGTGCAAATAAGGTTAGTGTGCTTTCAAACGAACTAAATACAAATGTTAGAATAGTCACCGCTCACGCTAATAAAGCTACAGAAGTGAACGTGAAACCCTAAAAATACAAGATATATAAATAAAAGAAGAAAAAAGGTGTATTTTTGAGTGCTGGACGCTGCCACTACACACATACAGACACACACACACCCCTTCTGTCGGGCGCGTCCCAGACAGCTGATGGGGCCATCAGATTTCACTGACAAACACACTTGCGCTTAAAGTGAGACATAGTGAAAGTCAATACTCTGCGCCTGCTTCTCCTCTTCTTCTGCAGCTAAACATCAGCCTCTATTCCTGCTGGACCTCCTCTCAAAACCACAGAATCCATCCCTCCTCACACACGCGCGCGCACACACACACACACTGACTAACCACAGAAAGAGAGGCCTGATGGAGCCACACTAACAAAGCGACCACCATGAACACATGATGCTGTGACTCAACATCATCCATGACCACAGAGGACATCAAACATGGACGCCCTTCAGATCGTCCCCACAGTTGAAGTGAGTCACAGTCAACTGCTGTCCGAAAACCAAATTCAGGACTGAATGTTTTCTGTAGAGTTCCCTTTTCATTGATATATGCAGAAAACACCATTAACCATATTTTGTTTTTCTATGTTGAGCACTTAAATTATTATCAGCCACTGTGAGAGATGCTCTACTTTTTTGCACACTACTGACAGTACAAAATGCCTTCATGTTCATTGCTAGCTGCTCCCTGACTGAGCCATTGACATTTCTTTAAATGCAAGTAGCCGCCTCAGGTCTTTATTAAAATGTACCTTGAGCAAGACTGGCCATTATACTCAGCCTACATCTGCCATGAAGAGGAACAGCAACCCACTGGGACTGGACACAATAGTGAATGAATAGGGCTTGACCTTTGGGACAGATTGAGAAGATGGTATGTGTGTGTCTGATTGAGAAATTAGCTACAGTTCCAACCAAATGGTCAACACAAATACACACACATGTGCACACACACACACACACACACACACACCAAATCCAGCCCCGAGGGTAAGAAAGCAAAGGCCAGACTCCAGTTGTCTCAACCCTGACCCACTCGCACAAACAAACAATACAGCACACACACACATATGGAGATGCACACAGACACCGAGGCTTACACAACTGTGGCGCTCAGCTATCACCTCCACTTTTGAATGTCCAGCAAGGTCAAAGGTCATCTCTTCTTCTGCCAGCCTCCTGCGCTCCTTTGTGTGGTGTTGTGTGTGTGCATGTGTGTGTGCATGTGTGTGTGTATGTGTGTGTGTGTGTATGTGTGTGTGTGTGTGTGTATGTATGTGTGTGTTTGTGTGTGGTGTGAGAGAGAGAGCATGTACATGTGCTCACTGGGAGTGACCTTGCAGAGTCATTCATTGTGGATATGCTGCAACACCAGCACTACTGCAGAGCTAATTGGGGAGCAGTCTTGCTTAGTGTATTGTAGGGTTTGTATGTTTGTGTAATAATTTTTGTTCATGTTGTAGAGACAAAAATCAGTTCAGACAATCACTTTACCAGGATTTGCCTCATTTTTGATGAAAAAAAGCAAGTCCCCATCATGTCAACTATTTAATTTTAATACGAATATGTGGTTTAAGACTTGGTTAAGGTTAGGTTAAGGAGAAGAGTTAGTGTTAAGCATGTAGAATTTATGTCTAGCATCTCCAGGAAATTAATTTAAATCAATGTAATGTCCTCTGAAGTGTTGGAAATCCAACTGTGTGCAAGTGTGTGCGTCTGGTGGAAGAAAGACAGATGAACAGATTGTGTTTTGTCTGGACTTTCTTAAGATTTGAGAGATACTCAAGAGCAGATCAGAGGTTAGATACGAAGGATTCGTGCATGTGTGTGTCAGTGTGGGTGTCGGCGTGTGTTTCAAGTGTGCACAGGGTGTGTATGGGGGTCAGACACAGATGGACAGCTGGTGTTTCAGCGGTGCTAAATCACTCACCCCTCCCCAGCATGCAAGCCCACATGCACACAAACACACGCACACACACACATATTCACATGTCCCATCCCCCATCTACTACAGGGAAACGCCCCTTAAAGCATTCCCAGTTCATACTCTCAAAGACTGCACACTGAGGACACACACACACACACACAGAGATACCAAAATAAAAGCCTGCTTCTTTTTTACCACATTGACAGACACCAGAAAAAGTATAATATGACAGTTTGGTCAGGCCATATTAGAGGTGATCATTCATGTTCATACATATTCATACATCTGTCAAGGATTGCTCTCTGTGGGTAAGCATGGTGCTTCACACACACAAGCTGACAAACACACACACACACACATACAAACATACACGATCCTATTTTATGAGCTCATCAAGTCCCTCAGGTCACCAACCGCCATCTCAGCCAGGGATAAAAAAACACATCAAAAGGCTAACCATTTCACACACGCACGTGCACGCGTAGCATGCGCACACACTTGGCGTGGTAACTGTGGCAGCATTAATTTCCTTGTGAATGCACTTGACTAACACATAATAATCCCAAACACTGCTGGGAGACCACCAAGCAACAACACACACACACGCACACACACACATAGCCAGGAGGACCACCAAGCAGAGGGGCTGTCAAGACAAGATAAGTGTGTGTCTAGCGTCAGGCTTTCGCTTGCACCCGCTAATAAACACACACGGAAGTGCACACATGCACACAACAACAACAACACACAGCCTGGCCTGGACTCCTGAAAAAGCTCTGGCTTATCTCTCCCCACAGATAGTGAAATGGATTAAGAGCCACATTTGGCACGTCCAGGGAACTGGACAGATAACCAGGAAAACACTCTCTCTAACTGCAATCACTGCTCAACATGATTTGTGTGTGTTTGTGTGTATGTGTGGAAGAGGCAGAGAAAGCAAGTGGATGCGTGTTTTAGCTTGCGTGTGCTTCCCCATGTGAAGGCATCGGACCGATAACTGCGTGTTCGTGCGTTCGTGTGCACGAGGGCATGTGTGTCTGGAGGAGTGGTGCAGCGGTTGACCCAGGACCCAATCCATTAAAACACACACATTCATCTTCCAAACGCACACAGCGTGCCCAGACAAAGAAATGTGTGTGAGAGGACGTTCAGCATGTGTGTGATGTCAGCTGGAGACAGAGAAGGGGAGCCCATCATATCCCGTTAATGTGTGTGTGGGTCTGTCCTCTGACACAAAGCGCTTGCTCATTGACTCTCCTGGTTACAGATGCCCGCTATGAAGATGACAGCGGGGCGAGATTCCCTTTAAGACGGGGGAAATTACATCTTTTGCTCTTCTCTTGTTCACTCATTCACATCCTCAGTAGTTTACTTTATTGGGGGCAGCCTATAAATCCATGTCATTATGTGTCATCACTGACAGGTGCAGGGTCACATGACTGTAACTTTTGAATAAATAAAACATGGTGCGTTGTGGGATCATCCATTGCCAGGGATGCTGCTGCTGTTCTTTCATCAATTTTTGATGGAAGTACATGGCACATAAATTTTACACTCCAAATTTAGACACTGTAGGAGGTAAATACAGCAATATGTAGTAAATAAGGAGTGATTTCATACACATCCTATGTTTACATCCCTACATTATGCTCTGCCCTGCCTTCACTGTTGAATTAGTCAGTTCTGAGCTTCTACATAACCAGTATTTACATCTTCATAACATCCTTCCATACTATTTGATGCTGCAGCATGCAATGCCAATTTTCGCACATGGATACAAGTTTAATGTTATAAGTCAGAAAAAGGGAAGAAGTTTTGATTTTTGGGTTGCTGCTAAAATAAAAAGCACTGTTTCAATGTCTTTCTTTGCACCATTCTGCATGTTTGTCTTCTTATCTGTCTGTCTGTCTTTCCCCTTCTCTGTCTATTAGAGTCAAATCTCTGTCTTAATGGGCGTCTATTGTATCCTGCCTCTCCCCCTCCTCTATTCACCACACGCACATACACACTCCCTCTGAGGGGGCCCCTTAACCAGGCTCTCCATATGCCTGACCCCCACCTCCTTTCTCCTCCTCCTCCTTCTCTTTTCCACAACCCCCCTCTCCTCTTCCCCCTTCTCCTGCTCACACTCTGGCTTCTGCTCTGTTGCTGCTGCTGCTGCTGCTGCTGCTGATGCCCCACACTGCCATCTGCTACAAGACAACAGAGGGTGAAAGAGGAGGAAGAGGATGAGAAAGGAGTGATAAAAAAAAGGAGTGCGTGAAAAGAGGGAAGATGCGAGGGGGGGAGAAAAGACAAGGGAGGAAAAGTGTGGAAAGAGAGACAAAAAAGATAAAGAGAGAAAGCGGGAAAAGAGTGGATGTGGACACAATACAACAGAGAGTAGAGAGGCTGTCCATCTGCTCCCCCTCCTCACCTCCCCTCCCCTCCTGACACACAGCCTCACATACACCACAAAGAGAGTATTTAACCTCAACACACACATGCACATACAACACACACACACACGCACACACACACACAGAAAGAGAAGAAGACAGAAAGCAGCCCAGCCTCTCTCTTTAACCCGTTCCTCTCCACTGAGCCTGCCTGTATTACACCCTTGGGGTGGCAGGTGATGGGTAGATGGAGGGAAAAGGATGTAGAGGCAAGCAGGGGGGAAGAGGGATGGGGGGCTGGGGTGTGTGATTGAGGGACAGAGCATAGGGGATGAAGGGCTGAAACTGATCTGAATCAACACCAACACATCCTCCCCTCCTCCCTCCCCGAACCTCAAACCTCAATAGAGACCAGCTTGCTGCCCCTGTCACTATGACAACCTCTGTCAATCATACTGTAGCAGTGGGCTTCCCAATGGGGGCCGATGGCGCTAGATTAGGGATAGCTGCTCAAATATCAGAGCGCCAGGCTCTGCTCGCTCAGCTTACTAATGGGTATAAACACTGACATTTTTCAGTGGTAAACATGGCTTTTTCATACTTTATTTACAGGAAGGTGGCAGCAGCTCAGACTGTCTACTTTGTGGTGAGAATACACATCCTGCAGACAACTGGCTAAAACTCTGGCTGCACATGATGTTAAAATCTGCCAGTGACAAAGCAACAACCATAAATTTCCCTTCCAGGTCAATGTTCCAATTGTTTGAAAACCCCAGCTGACATAAATATAGTGCAATGGTTCCCAAACTTCTCGGCTATGAATCTTCATGCAACCGCTTGTCACCAGCTGTAAATGTCTACAATCAACCGAAAGATCCTGGAGAACTGAAATTATCCAGTAAGAAAGAACTGAGATTAGAGGAAAGTCTGAAAAAAGATTAGCCCTTTTGGATTTATCTTTATAGCCCATAAGTTTGAAAGCTGTAATGCAATGTACAACATATCTATATCCAGCTGGCTTCAAGAGGCGACAGGGTGCAGTCTCTAATTGGCTGAATGTATTTCCTTTCATTACCTGATTTTAGAGACCTCATCTTTTTGAGAAAATAAGAAGAGATTTTCTGTATAAAAGGGGTGTTTTTTTGCATGAGTTGCTTGCCATGCACAAATTTCCCCTCGGTAACGAACCCTTTGATGATGGATCAGGCCCCTCTTGAACGCTGACCCAAAGCCGAGGGGAGAGAAAGCTGACCGTGCAAGACGAGGCTACTGCTACAAATAACCATCATGCGGCCCCATTAGCTCACGAGCCCCTTGAATTTTGAGTTGAAACCGCAAGAACAACACAACAAAACACGAGCCAGCATCGTGTTGACAACATGACGCCTTCACTCCTGCTGGGCCTGTTGAGCTCAGTGACATGGAGATGGCTGTCAGGTCTGGACACACACACCACTGTGTAGGTCAACACACACTGCAAACACTAGATTCCCCAAGGACCTGTACATACACAGTGTGACACACAGCGAACACCAGTATAGTGTGTAAAGGGTGTGATGGAGGAAGAGGGGAGGGTGAAGGCAGTGACCCACAAGAGCTGATTTCATTAAAGGAGAGCAGAAGAGAGGAGAGGAGAGGAGAGGAGAGGAGAGGAGAGGAGAGGAGAGGAGAGGAGAGGAGAGGAGAGGAGAGGAGAGGAGAGGAGAGGAGAGGAGAGGAGAGGCCTCTGTGTATATGACCACAAATGGAGAGAGCAGACACCAGCTGTCACTTGCTTATGTCAGCCCTATTCTCAGCTTGTATGTGAGTGTGTGTTGTGTATGTGTGTCGTTGTGTGATCACAGTTAGACCGGTTTCAATTACGGAGCAAACTTTGACCCCGTGTAACCAAGCCGTGAAAAGAGCTACTGAGAAAGGTACAGAAGGAGGTGGAGTGCATGAGAGCGGTCAGTTCAGAGATGTTCAGATAGATGGTAGCGGGTTTGCACTCAGTGGAAAGTCAAACTTATTGAGGACTTTCTTGGCTTACCCTTTTTCTGGGGGGTCCTCGTTCTTCATCCTTCGGACCCCGCCCTGCACCTGCCCCGCCTCCTGTTCGTCCCTGCCGCCCTCCTTTGCCCTCTCCCATCGGAGGCCTGATGGTCATCCTGATCTCAGGTGGGCAAATGTAGTTCTCAAGGCTCTTGGGGGGCTTCTTGGTGCGCTTGGTGGTCTGAATCTTCAGCTTTAGACTTCCTTCCTGGAAACTTGCTTCCTTGATGGAGAACTCCTGCTCCTCCATAAGACCCTCCCCCTGCTCCTCTAGCCCCTCCCCTTCACTGATGGCACCGTTAATCACATCATCGCTGCGCACCAACCCGATGCCTCCTGCTCCTTCTCGGTCGTCTTCATTTGGCCCCACCCTACCTCCCTGAAGGTCCGCCTCTTTGGGTCGGGCTGAGCCAACCAGATCCCTTGGCTCCATCCACGCTCCCGCCAGAGCCAGTCAGGATGGGGGAAGCTGTGGCAGCCAGCCAATAGGAAGATAGAGAACAGTAGTCTGTTGGGCTGGTCGGTTGTTGTCAATCAGCTACTGGGGTTGGGTTGGTTGTCCCACAGGAACACAGCGAAGCCAGGGACAGTCTGTGGAAAGAGCAGGTGAATTACATGATTAGCGAAAAAAGGGGCGAATAAAACCTGTCCTGTCATCATCATAGCTTACATTTCATTGCTAGCTCTCAGCACAGGGCTGTCCGCTGTCATCAACATCACTGCCTGCCTGTTAAGTATGAAGACAAACACACAAGCTCATCACAGAGCTGCAGAGGCATGCTGCCAGCCTCTCATTTGCATTTTTGTACCTCGCATAAACAAACTCATTTTTTGACACCCACTACCACTTTGCCTCCCTCCCTCTCTCCCTGCTCTCTTCTTTACTCACTCTTTGCTAAATCTTCTCTCGCTCCCTTCTGCACTAATTCTATCCCCACTACAGATCTGAAGCAGAGCCACGCAGACACTAGAGTGATCAGTGCAAAATAAGACATTCCTCTTCTCTGCTCTAAAACCAGGCTGAAGTTAGCCTGAGGACACAAGACAGAAAAAAGTGAACGAAGCTGACTTCTGTTTTTTTTCTTTTCACCAGAGCAGAGAAGGAGGGAGGGAATCACACAGGGGGAAAAGGAAAGGCAGCAGAGAAAGACGGAGGGAAGGAATCTAAATTCTTTCCCCAGATGTGGTTTACGAGCTGGTCTGGAAAAACCAGCGTCTGAACTGTTTTACACACGCATGCAGCAGCATTGCAACACACATGCATGAATAAAAAAGCCATACACTTATGCACATAAATACACATCCAAATGACAATGTTGCTGTCAGAGAGTACACTTCTGCACCCCTGCTGCTATTTCTGCTCTCTAGAGAAAAGGTTGCGGTCGCCATTTCTCAGAGAATTTAAGGTTCTCTGTTTTGGATCGTTGCACATGCAGGACGTAGATATATATTACATACTCACACCAACATACACACACACACACACACTTAGACAGACCTACTTACACACAGGCGTATAAACAGAAAGCAACCAAAACAAACACTGGACTACACTTCTCACTACAGCTCCAGGGAATCCCATCAGTCAATATGACACGAGGCATGACTGAGCTGGAAGTGGGGAATGCTGTCTCACACTCTGAGCTTAGTCTGACACCATTTACACTGATGTGAACCCAGACTAGATCACTACCTGTGGACGTGACTCAAGAAAATCCTCTCTGCTTGCTGCAGGCTTACCTGAACGGTTTACAGCGCATACCGAGAATTACCTGCAACCCTACACTCACTGACTTGTTGGTATTTTACATGATCTGTACGTGTTTTCTCAGCATGTACTCCTGTACCACTCCACGCTACTGTACAATCAGCTGATCCCCACCATAATACCCAACAGGCCTCGCAGCACATGCTTCCAGTGTGATTGAATAATCATAATCCACAGTGGTATTCCAGCAAACTTGTCAGTGTAAAACTGCACACAAACAGTGTCCGGCCCTGAGGTCCAAGTCAGAGCTTGGTCATTTTTTTTCTTCTCTGTGTCCTAGATTAAATGAAAATGAAAAGACTTGCTTCTACAAACCCTCTCTTTAGCTGTAATGTTTGCCAATCTAAAACCACTTATAAGGCCAATTGATGTAGGTCCTGGTTGCTCAATGGTGGTTTAGTATTGGAAAAAAAAGCTTCAAGGACTGTAACAGTGGTTTTGCATGTTTGAGCTTATGAACTCCAAATTGCTTATACTTATTCTGTTAGACTACCAAAATTTTCCAAAGCGTACTAATGCACTTTCAGATTGATGTTCCACACAGCACATCACTGACGGCACCAAGAAACTGACCTTGTTTAAGTTCTAGCTCTGTTTTCTTTGCGCATACTTTGGTGATAGATTTCTGCAGAAGTATTTCTCTGAGAATTATTCCTTGTTGATGCTTTTAACAAATTTATAGAAGTCCTGATTTTAAACCTAGCTGCTCAACAGCAGCCTGCTTAATGGAAGAATGCACCAAGTTTCCATTATCCTTTTCGTAAAAGGCATTTTCTTTTGGGTCTGATTTCTCAACAACAACGATTTCAAGTGCAAGTCTGAAATCCAGATGTCAGAGCCTCTTTAATTTAATTCTTCCACTAAAGAGGCCTTCAGAGTAGACCCTCCTCACTGCATAACCACGCAATGGCAAAAAATGGCAATCAATCAGTAACACTGATACATAAATAAAGGAGGGAAAATGTTTAGTTTGATGGATTACCTATCTCAGGAGTGATTTTCATATCCCACTAAAATGAATGAAAACCACTGGCTGCCTGGAAGTTAGGAAATCATCCCAAAAACTCAAAAACCGCCATCATGGGCGTTCAATGACTTGTGAGCGTTCAAAGTTTTACAGGCATAAGCAAAAGATGGTGAGTCCAGGCGTAGCTCCGGCCTGATCCTGCAGTGCCCAAATGACCCTGTTTGGGCCTTCAGGAGCCTCCCAGTCCCCTAATGTCAGCTTGGTGACTCGCCCTAATGGCATGTGTGAAAGCCACCCTGGCCGTCATGTGACTGAGGACAATGACAGGAAAAAGAGACAGCTGCCAACCACAACATCACACACACACACACACACACACACACACACATGAACACTCAGAAAGAAACCCATCCACTTTGAACGGTGCTCTGATGGCGCAGTACCTCTTTCCAACTATCGCCCGGTATGACAGCGAAATGGCATCGTGCATTAGTACAATCTTCATTCTGGGCCATTACTGCATAAACTACTTAGCTGGGTCATGACTATTCCTCCTCCCTCCCTGCTCGGTGCCCTAAGCGGTGTTAGTCCTGTTACTGGCAGACAGGCTGAGAGTTTATGTAAGACTGACCCCTCCTCGGGCCTCCCTCACTTACTTAGCCTGAGCCTCACTGTCTCCTCTCTCCACTCTCACTCTCTCTCTTAGACACACAAACACACTGATACACACACACATAGGCACCTCGACTAGCCTCAGACAGCAGGGTGATTGTGAGAGGCCAGACTCGCTGCATAAATAGCTTTATTATGTTCTCAAAACTGCCAGCGCTAACCAGCTTCCCTCTCAAATAGCATAAGGTCATTCCCTGCGCTGGATGTGAAAGGCTGCGAATGAGACACTCGTCCAGCGTTTTGCTTTGTACTTTTACCAACAATTATGATAAAGCATCGATAATGGAATACAGATGGACGGACCAGCGATGGTGAATGATGCAGACGCGCAGACAAAACAGAGGTGGAAAGAGTGTGAGCGCCAGTGAGAAACACACAGAGAGGAGAGAGAGAGAGCTGGCAGCAGAAACACAACCTTTTAAGGCTGCATACCCAGCAGCCCAGTGCCTGAGGTGGACTCACAAATAGCTCATACACACAGATGCACGCTTGCACATTCACACATCCACCAGCACGCCAAACAGCCGTGTGATTGCACAAGGTGAAGATTCTCTCTTTTTTTTTCCCTCTGTGTTTTTGATGTGAGAGTGTAGTGGAATCATCCCTGGCTGTAGATGAGTGTCGTAGTGAGATGATGAACATTGTCTGGCTGCCATTTTCATTTTTCACTTATCTCTTTTTGCTCTTTTATTCAGCGCTTTGGTGAAGGGCAGTCGTATAAACCAGTGCTCGTTGGATCTGAGGTTTCGTTGGAGACAAATCAAAAAGGAATCAGTCAAACCTTCTAGTTCTCACAAGTCCAGTGGGCACAAGCATGAGCTTTCAACCTGGATGGCTATTAGTCCTCAGCCTCAGAGGAGAGCAAGGTGAAGTGAGCCATCAAGGTGCTTGTCCCGTCTGGTTTTTGAATTTCTATTTGGACATGAAATACAAAATAAAACCGCTTTCTCTCAGGTGGCACAAGCATGTGTTTGGCTACAGGGCAGCGAAAAGGACAATCATAAAATATCATGTGTAGGACGGCCATAATTGAAAATGATGGCCTTGGAGCCACTTGGCACAGCCCTGCACGCACACATCCTCTGGATGTGCCATATGCCAGGTAGCACTAAAGCCATCCTCACCTAACTACCCCGCAGAAGCAGATGAATGTTAAACCATTTTAACTGCAGCAGAAGCCACAAAATGGCTGTCAGCAAAAACACCTCCCCTACTCCCCAACTGTCTTCCTCCTTCCCCTCACCTCACTCCCCCCCAACCTCTGTTCTCTCCCCTCTTCTCTGTGCTACCTCTTTCCTTTACCCTCCACCTCCCAGCCCTCCCCTCCCTCTCTCCTTCCCTCTTTCTGTGTGCTCTGCCAAAAGGTGCTCCAGTGCTGATATTCTGTTAAGAGAGCCTGCCAACAGTTAGATTTGTCCTTGGATCCCGTTCACATTCCCTCCTCCCCCCTTCTCTGTGATCCTATTTCGACCCGAGGTATCCAGCCCAGAAGGGGATACACCTAATCGATTTCTCATGCTTTAATTTAAAGGTGGCATGGGCATCTCATTACCCAACAGGGAGTATAATAGCACCGCTTCGTACTTTTACGCCACAAAAAAAAAGAGCCAGGTTCGGGGGAGTTGAAACTGTTAACAAGACAAGATCGATGGTTCCATCACAGACCGAATCACCTCTATTATCCATCCCTCAACCTCATTTCTCTCTACCCAGTCACGCACTTCTTTTACAGTTGCCCCTCTTCTCATGCCCTTTTTTCCACAACTTCATTCCCATACATCCAAGAGACCTGACCATACAGCCACACTTTCCCCGACTCTTTCAGACTCATCTGTTTATCTTCTGGTGCTCTGATCCTACATGATTTTTCCTGGCACTTCTGACAGCATACGACCACTGACTTTCAGCTCTCACCTTTTCCTCCACACAGCCTAAGCAAGGCATGCCGTTTCTGGCACCCACGTGAAACTGATCGACTATTGATAAGCAGAGTGAGGCAGCGCTGGCTTTCCACACCAAGTACACGCAATGTGGAAGCCACATTTGAACCATACTGGTTCCCTCTGTACCAATGTTGAGGTTTGTAGATAAATAAACCAAGGCAAGACACACTCCGACCAGACCACTTCAACATGGCATCATGTTGCCTACATGTGACACTTGCCTCCACCAGAACAAGCAGGAAAACCACTGAAGCGACAACATTCTTTTTTTTTAAAAAAAGCTACATGTGACACAACTCATGACAGACTGAAAGAGTGACAACCATCTGCCGGCTGCATGTCACAGGCTGTGATGCTATGTGATGGACTATCAATGTCAGTGAAGATGCAGGCGGTCCATCCGAGCAGAACAACATGTGAACTCAGAGTGTGAACAGCAGTGGCTTGAGCTGCTCCTTGATAAAGTGTAGTGGACACTTCACCCCATTGGCCTAATTAGCTGTTTTATCTTAAAGCCACCTAATTACCAAAGCCTCTGCACAATAGTAATGGACGGAGGCTGAGTGGCACAGTGTTGTTGGCGGGTGGGGGGGTTGCGTGTGTGCGTGATTGCACGCGTAAGTGGTGCGTGGAGCAGCTATGTGAGTGCGTGCATGTGTGTGTTTTTGGTCGATTTTTTTTTTTTTTTTTGCTGGCATGTGACTACAAGCAATTTAACACACTTTCAAATGCAGGGATCACCAATCGACAACATGCACATGAGGACGAAATAAGCGCACAGGAAGAAGAAAAAAAGGGCAGGTTTGTATCATTAACACAGACATGCAAACATTTACAGCAGAAGGTGTATTCAGGTGTGGAATGTGGCCAGTCAACCGGGGCTACTTACCCATGTCTAATGTTGTCACACACTCGGCTCGAACGCGTAAATATTTTATCAAGATCATTTACAATCCATTTGGACACATTTTACGCGAGCGACGGATGGGATGACAGCCTCCTGGGGAGCTGTCAAACGGTGCCGGAATATATGTATATATATTTTTTGACAGAAAACCCCGAGGAAAATGGCGTCAACGGTGCTTTGGAAAGAGAGAGAGAGAGAGAGAGGGAGGGGGGAAAAAAGGAGAAAATAGGATTTGCAGCCGATCTGATGACAGAATCAAGGTAGCCGCACAGGAGGAGGAGGGGAGGAAAGAAAAAGAAAAAAAAATCCAAATCGGAAACTTGGCGCTTGTGTCCAATTCCTCGCCGGATCTTTTTTTTTCTTCTTTTTTTGGAGAGGCTCCGGGGCGGATTGACTCGTGTCGTTTGTAGAAGCCGCGGCGGTGCAGAGCGGTGCGTCTCCGGTGCCTCTCTCTTTTTTTTTTTTTTTTGCGGGATCGCTGGTCACTCGGGGAGCTGCGCGGCGCTGAGATCCCTCGCAAATCCGCTACTCGGCTGGTAGGGGAGGAGGAGAGGGGGAGGAGGAGAGGGAGGAGGAGGAAGGGGAGTAGGACTATTACTGCAGTCAAAACAAGCCCGCATCCGACTACAAGCCCAAATCCAAGCTTGGGGGGGTGGTGGTGGTGGGTTGGTGGTGGTGGTGGAGGAGGAAGGCGGCGAAAAATTTTCAGCCACAAGACCCGCGCTTTCAGCCGTCAGTCCGGAGCATGAGACGCTGGTCCAGGTTCGCTGTGTCGTCGCTGTTTGCACCGGATCAGGGTCCTTTTTCTCTCTGCCTCTCTCTCTCGCAGTGCTTCCCTCTCTCTCTCTCTGCTTTTCCGATCGGTGAATGTCAGGTCCCGGAGCTTGGTGTCTGGTAATGATCTCACCCAGCAGACTGAAGGCTCTGGCCGAGCGGAGCGCAGCCGAGCAAGAGGAGAGAGGAGGAGCGACATCGCCTCCCCCTGGCAGCAAACGAGCGCGGCGCTGCTCCTTCTCTCCAAAATAATAATAATAAAAAAAAACGTACCTCCTCCCCTTTTAATTCCCAGAGCTTCTCTCCTGTGGGACTGCTCATACATGCATGGTGTTATTTTAATGTAATGCAAATAGGGAAAGCAACATCTGGCAGTAAAACAGGCTTGTTGTTTTGACTGAGTCACCGCTGCAAGAGGAGAGAGAGGTGTTATGCACTTTTTTTTCCCTCTCCCTCTCTCAACAGGTTCAGATACATGCCTGCACACAGACCAGAGTGTGAAATAATTATTCTGACATGAACACACAACTGCATAACGGGTGGTTTTTAAATAAGTCTGCAGATTTTGGCTTCCGCATGCCTGAAATACAGAGCATTTAACGTCAGATTGCCTTAGAGAACGGACAGCAGAGCATAAATGTCCCTGGTCAGCCTGGTTTGGGTCAATCTCCAACTGAGCGACTATGACCAGATAATAGTCTGATATCAGAAAAGTGCCAGAATACATTTGAACATCCACCAGAATAATTTAAGAGGCCTCACTTAAATTCAAATTCTGTTAGAGGAAAGAGCTTGGCAAAGACAGAATGTGAAATTGAATTCTTACAAAATATGCAACACAGACTCCTAATGAATTAAATAGGCAGTAATATGAAAAGAATGATCACAAAATATAGGAGCACACAAGTCAGCATTAATATTACAAATCATACACAACAGAATAGAAATAATCACAGTATAAACTACCCTAATACTATTCTTAGTATAGGAAAAACATGCTCATCTACAACAGACACTCATTAACTTCCTCTATGGAGTCATAGCTAAATACATAAGTCTTATCAGGTGTTGCTCCAGTGCATATTCTCTGGGGTGTTTTGACATGAAACATTTTTGCAAACCCGTAGGCGAACCTCTAAATACAGTTTATCACCTTTGTCTTAATAGGAAATGGTTTTGCGCATAAAACTACTGGAATGACTGGCTGTGATGTCATGTGACAGGCACAGCATAATTTATTCCAACACAGCATGTGTGTTCAGTGAGACAAAAGTTGCCCCATCACACTTCGCTGACACATTTTCTTCAGAACAAGACAGGGTGGATGTGGGCGTGGGGCTAAGTGGATGGATAAAGGCAGATTCAAGTTTGTGTGTGTGTGTGTGTGTGTGTGTGTGTCTGTGTGTGTGTGTGTGTGTGTGTCTTGTGCGCTGGTGCTGTCCCCTTAATATGTCAAATTACAGGAGGATGGAAAACCCACATCAATCAAGCATGAACAGGCACACCACAGTTGTTCCGTTAATGAATCTTTGTCAGAAGTTATGTTTATATTCGTGTCTCCATGCAAAACTTGACCTTCCTTGTATGGAAAACATTCTTTAGCATTAACAAGCAATGCAAATGATGCCAGATGACCTTTCTCTCTTGATGCCCCACAGTTACTAGCTGTTACTCATCCCTGGCGTGTGTGTGTGTGTGTGTGTGTGTGTGTGTGTGTGTGTGTGTGTGTGTGTGTGTGTGTGTGTGTGTGGGCATGCCCATGTGTAGAGCACCCACTGGGAGATATTTCATTAGCCAGGGTGCTGATTGTGTGCTCAGTAGCATGTAAACACTCAGCACAGTTTCGAACTTGTAGTTAAAAATCTGCAATGCTATCAGCCGTCTGGATGCTGTTGCTTTGCACTTCCCCTGCTGTGGCACATTGACTAGATTCACAAACGTGTTATGTGTGTGTGTGTGTGTGTGTGTGTGTGTGTGTGTGTGTGTGTGTGTGTGTGTGTGTGCGCGCATGTAATTTTAAGTGTGTAGAGTCTCGATTTCATTGGGAGTGTTTTCATAACAATGCCACAGCAACTCATTTCTGCCCATTTGCTCATTTCTCTGTTTGTGGGCATGGGGCCAGTATTGTATTCCTGCATGTGTGTGTGTTTGTGTGCACTTTACTTCTATTTTTACGAGAACCGAGTGCTTTGACAATGATAGTAAGTCGAAAAACAATGACAACATTAATACTGGCACACACTCCTGTGTTATTTCAGGGCCTGAAGGGCTGGAGTTAAAAATGGATTCGGAGTTATGCTGTGCTCATTAAAATTAGACTCAGGTTTACGGGCACGAGTTGAAGCCACATTTGAATTTGGGTTAATTTTGCAGGTCAGTTTATAGTGTTGGAGGGGTGAAGTGGAATTTGACTGTAAAATAAGTTAGGAATAGCAAAAATTGTGCATGTGTGTGTGTGTGTTCACATTCACGTGTGTGTATTGATTTGGGATGTGTGCAAGAACACAAAGAGACCCCTGAGAGTGAGGGGTCAACAGCTGCTCCCCAACAACCAATCAATTGCAGTGTATCAGTAAACATTACACTCACACACACACACACACACACACACTGGCACACGTACACACACACGAGGACACATAAAGACGGCACTCTGTTCTCAAATCTGTTGCCATGGATACCAGATACAGGCGGCCAAGAGGGAGCAGTTTTCCAGCTTAAACTGTAAATATTGAATTATGATGGGGAGGAAAGAGACAGCAGTGCAGGGCAACGTTCCTGCCTGAATGATCTAAATATCTGGATAATCCTTTCATCTCTATTCACCGCTACAGGAAATCTGGTGCATCATTCATGTTCATCAACTTCAGCATAAAAAGATCAATCTGTCTTACCGATCCAGTCATTTATGTAACTCTCTATTACAGACTGAGAGCTGCCCCCATTCCTTCATATCTCTCCCCCTCTCTCTCTCCTTTTCTGCCTTTTTTGAGGGGAAGATCTTCATTCCCTCAAGTGGGATGCAAAGTAAATGCTTCCCTGTGCCTGATGTGCCATGCATGAAAGTGATTTCAAACATTCAAATCGCTTTGCCAAATGCAAAAGCTTTTATGTATCAACAGTTCCTCTGTGATTTGGTCAATGGATAGAGAGGAGATTGAAAGATTGAGATGAAGATGTAAAGAAGGAAGGAGGGGGGGAGAGTTAACAATTAATAAATGCTTTGGCAAATGTTTAAAGTTGGACTACTGGAGAGGAAGATTGAGAGGGAAAGCAAAGAAGACTCTGAAGGTGAATGTCAATAATTGGTTTGCCATCTTTATGAATAATATAAGCAGCAGAGTCAGCGGAGATAAAATAATAACACGGTGATATTCATAACAAAGCTACGGCACTTGACTGCGCTGAGGGGAAAGAGAGTCGACGTGCTAACCTTGAGCTGACATTGTGCGCAGGAGAGACTCACGTTCAATCAATGAAGGGCTTTTCTCAGGGAGTCCACTAATCTCACAGGGCAGCAGAGGGTTCATCAGAGCTGAGAGACCCCCGGGACTGACAGAGGTAATGGGGTTAGCTGAGAGACGGGGAGTGTACATGTGCGTGTGCAGGAGGAGAGGTCCTCAAGACAGTGAATACGTGTGAGGAAACACAACTGTGGTTACACTCGTGGGTTTGCAGATAGAAATGTGCATAACAAAAGTGCATCTGTGTACATATGTGTGTGTGTGAGTGTGTGTGTGTTAGAAGGTGTGAGGGCCACACTGATAGAATGAGAAGTTAATGGGACGTGTGACAAGGTTGATTACTGAGGCCTCAGTGATCTGGCTGGGTTAATGAAGTAAATGACTTCTTGGATAACACACCAATGGGGCCATCTCCAGCTCCTGATACGCACAGACACATCAGACTGGCCTTTTCTTCTCCTTCATTTACCTTCCAAAGATGACTAGCTCCAACATCTTCACTTGCATAATTCAATGTACTCTTGGCATCAAGGTTTTGAATCAATCCTGGGGCACTTTTTCACATTTGCTCTTCTTGTAATCTTTAAGTGTTTTTACATTCCCCTGCTGTGAGACTATAAATTTAATACGCCTATAAAAGACACAAGGCAAACAATGGTATATAGGCTATATATAGGCAGGAATTCATTAAAGCAGAGCACACAGTGTACAGGCTCTCAGAGAGACTCGAGTGGCCACATGTAGTTTGCACATGCAGCCAAACTTAGATATACAATGCCAGACTCACACACACACAAACAAAGAGAGGGAAAGAGAAATTGCAAGACTTTGTTCTCCATTTGGGACTGAGATAGAGATACTTCTAATGAGAGCGATAATGATGTCTGAGAGGAGATGCGGACCGGAACAAAACAACAACGCAGATGGGAGCTAAGACAACAACAAAGACGCCCTAAATGCAGTTGACTGTGGACTCCCTGCTGGCTCTGTCTATGTGAAGAGATGACACTGCGCCCATCCCCCTGCTACTTATAAGGACATTATCATAATGTTGGCTCTGTATGAGCCGAGCTATCAAGTGGGCTCATCTTGAAGTCCTCCACGAGCCCTGGTGTATGCTGATGCTTCAGATGCTGGAGGAAAACAGTGGTGGATGGAAGGAAAAAAAGAAATTCTGTCCTAATATTTATTCAGACTGACAGTTCTGGCATCTAACAATGCAACCCAGGACTGACAGCACCAATCTGACGAATCTCTGCGTTGGTTGTAAACACACGGCAGCAAGGCAGAAGATGATTGTCCTTCTGTTTGTCCTCCTGCTTTCTTATTGTCTTGTCACTACATACATCTGCACAGAATGGAATGGACAAAGTGAATCATGTGCACCGAGCGTGGTTGATGTCTCGCAGTAGATTTTGGGTTAAAATCCCGTCTTATGTGCTGTTCTGAGGAAGAAGGTAAAAAAAGCCACAGATTTAGAACATCTATTAAGACGTATGAATAATAAATAATTAGTTCTCAGAAGCTCAAGATATTGTTTGTCACGGCTTGTGTGAACCTTCACACCTCAAACATCCACCCTACAACATCCTGTTGTGTTATAACTGTGCATGTGGTCAGATACAGCTGCATTTATGTGTGTGTGTGTGTGTGTGTGTGGGACTGTGTGAAAGAGTCAGAAACAGAAAGAAAGAGGAAAACTCCCTAGATGACAGGACGCTGCCACTTCCCCTGAGACTCTGTGAGTAAAATGAAGACAGAAACATACAGCAGGTGTGTGATACAGCGCTGACTGCGATAGCGCTGAATCATTCATTGCTTGCACATTCTCTGACATTACCCAGGTTCCTTTTAAATCTTATGTTTCCAATGTATTGACCTAATAGAGTGCATATGAATCAATCTGGGACGAGCTATGAGGCAAATTTGAGCTTTTGGCTGTGGTGTTTTTCTCTTTGCCTTTCCACTTGAGATTTCACACGTTCATCAGGTTTTCAGAGCTTGTATCCTGCATTTCGAAGTGACATGCATGGTTTGTGGGTGGCAGTGGCTTAAGACAAATCTGATTGCCACTTGTGAGTGTGTGTAACAGATGTGTGTTATGCAGGGAGATGTGAAGAAGAAAATTAAGTAAGAGGAATAAAATGCTTTTCAAAAAACCTGCAGTGGTCACCCTAATGCCTCCTTTTAGAAACTGGACACTGTACGATCACGGCTTAACAATCGGTGTACAGTGTCTCTGTGGAAGAATGCAGTGGCCGCATACCACACATATGCATGCACACACACAAAAAGACACCTGGCCTGCATTTGTTGTTTACTGTACATTGTGTGAACACTGTCCCATCTGAAGCTGCCTCCCAGCAGCAGGATGTGGTGGTGCGGCACGTCCTCGCTCAACAACACCCACTTCCTATGAGTTTGATAAACAGCTTTGTGGTTTCACTCTCCTCCTGCCCGTCAAACAGAGGTGCGCACACACACACACACACACACACACACACACCAGCTCAACAGCATCACCATCTGCTAATGTGACATATAACCAGTGTGAGTTATTGTGCATAATGTTACCGTGGTGTCATGAGATTTACTGTGACAAACAGTATAAACGCCACCAGAATCACTTAAGCCTCTCCTCATCTGCAGACTCGCCAAAGCGACTGAGGGGAACGAGCACAAGAATGCCCTCAAATCATATCAGAATTAGGAAGAGGACATCAATATGTCACATTTGTTTTAGAGCGAGTGATGTAAGTGGGTCTGAGTTATGTCTGCCACTGGACAGTAATGTTCCACATTAAGGCCCGACTGTATGTCCCCAAAGGTTGATGGTATGATGCTGGTAAAGACTGGAGTGCTGCTCAATAGACTCTCCATCTCTTCTCCTCTCTCTTCTTCTTTCCTCTCCTCTCCTCTGCATGGTTGCATGGGCACATACGGTCCTGTCAGTCACATCTGTGAGCTGTCAGACTATGAATGTGCATACATCTGAGGGGAGAATGAGGGGTGTATTAGGCCTGCTGATCCTTCACACTCCTCTTGTCAAACTTAACATGAAAATGAAAGTCAGTGGTGAGTGTGTGTGTGTGTGTGTGTGTGGCTGTGTGTTTGTGCGGGTGTGTGTGTGGGCGTGTGAGGCAGGAGACAAGGAGGGTCAAACGAGAAGAGCCATGCCTAATCCTGTGGGATGTGAGGGTATCTTACTGGGTATGGAGATGGGATGTAGAGATGTGTTCACTGGTGCATGGATCACAAAACCTTCCTAACTGACAGAAGAGACTCCCAGGAGACCGATGTCAAACTGCTAACTGGTAAAAGAAAAATAAAGGAAAAAACCAAACTGTGAACAACATAGCAGAACAGCGTATTGCATCATAACTGTGAAATCTTAGATAAGACAGAAACAGAAAGAATTTAAAATCAGATTTATTTTTCTTTCATTTATTATAGTTATTAATATTATTATTATTAGTCAGTGTCACATCTTGTTAGATTTTTTCCTGATAAACTTGTTATTATAATGCTACACTGAAAAACATTAGGCATGATTTTAGTGGAATTAACCTAGCCTACTTATTAGCTTAATTAAATACAGACAATTGTGAATTTTGTGTTAATTCAGCCCAAAATATATATGACTGATTTTCAGATAATTTTAGAATTTATAAACAATACTTAGCTGATAGAAAAAAAACCAGAATGGTAGCTGGCTTTTCATTATGCATTGTTTGTCAGTGAAAACTCTCCTGATACTCTTTTATTTTTAGCTTTCAGATCTTATTCACAGGGAAAACTTGCTGTGTGTTATTCGTTGAATTCTTTTGCTTCTTTACACACAAATAAAAACAGTACAAACCATAAAGACAGTACTATTCCAGCCTTTATGTCGGTACACTTGTTTTGAAATGAAGGGACTGGAAGCTGCCTCACATGTTGTCTTATGCATAGAACAGTTTTAATATTTGCAGCTGATTGTTCCTTATATTAAATAAAGAACTGATTCCTTAAATTGAGGAAATGTAAATGACAAGAAAGCCTGTCTGTAATGAATGAAGAGACTACACAGTTGATTTAATAAAATATGCAAAGCTAACTGAACTTGTTCAGTAAATTCAGTTATTTTACATTCCAAAACTCAAGATGAAACTACCTAAAACTATCTTAAGTATATACAACCCAAGCTGAGCTAACTCATACATGGGGCAGCAGAGGGACTTGCATTTCTAAGTTGAACAAACTTTTTAAAAATTTGAATTTAAGATTGCTTTTGGTGCCACATTTCATTTATATGTTTTTGTGAAATGCTTATTTAACTTTCACAAAGCACTTTATTGCGGCAACACAATGATGTTATAATCAAAAATAATATATTTTCTATCATCATATTTTTTATAGAACAATATTGTTATTATTATTTTTGTTGTTGTTAGAATAATAGGTATTATTATTATTAATGCAATAATAATAATTATTATTATTATTAATAATAATAATAAGAAGAAGAATATTTGAATTACAATGATAAAAATAACATCAATAATAATAATTATTATAACAATACAAATAAAATAATAATAATAATGTTCTATAAAGTATTATATAAAATATGTAATTTTAATAATTATTTTTATTATTATTGGTGACAACAGCAACAATAATTATTATTACTATTACTATTATGAATTATTATATTAAAATGTTTTATTATTATTATTATTATCATTATTGTTATTATTATCATTGTAGTTGCTGGTGTTGTTGTTGTTATGTCATGATCATGTCACCATAAATAAAAAATTATGGCACAAAACAAAAAATAACATGAAGAAATGTTATTACATTTAGTTTGTTTGACACGATGGTTTTCCGTCCGCTGTGCTCTCAGTGTTGAACACGTTCGGTCGGTAGGTGTCGCTGTTGGTCAATTTAAAGCCTCCTTTAACCCGGAACAACTACTTGCGGACCTTTAATAAAGCAGGAAGAGTGTGTCGGTGAAGTGATAGTTAGCGATCATGGCGGTAGATGTGAAAACCAGAACCAAGCGATACGAGAAACTGGACTTCCTCGGAGAGGGTCAGGTAGGCAGAGGAATGTTTCATTTATTTATGCCCTTACTTCTGTCTTTGGTCGTCTTTTGTCTGTTTAGTTTGGTTTTGTAGAAGGCACGATACAAGAGCTGACAGGCGTTAGCTGGTTGCTAATGTCAACAAAGCCCGGCTTGTACATGCTGCTCTGCTCACAGTGATAAAGGACTTGTACTTTTTAATGTGAGTTTCTTCTCTCCAGTTTGCCACAGTGTACAAAGCCAGGGATAAAATGACTGACACTATAGTTGCCATTAAAAAGGTAAAAACAGTTTGTGTAATTTGGTAAATTAACGAGCATTTTATTGTTGTGTTGATGTTAAACTTGCATCTTCTTATTTATGACAGATTAAGGTTGGCCACAGAACTGAGGCTAAAGATGGTGAGTGTTTGCTGCCTGGTAGCACACATCATGTTGTATAATAACAGCAATTTTAACAATAATATCTTAAACTCAGGTATAAATCGGACTGCTCTTCGAGAGATCAAACTGCTGCAGGAGCTGCATCATCCAAACATCATTGGGGTACTTAAGCGTTCATCCTGTCAGATTGTGTTTTCACCTTCACCTCATATGTTATTGGTATTACTTCTGGGTTGATAAATAGCTTTCTATATTGTGAGGATCTTGTTGTGTTGTGTGTTGCAGCTTCTGGATGCATTTGGACATAAATCTAACATCAGCCTGGTGTTTGATTTCATGGAAACAGACCTGGAGGTGAGAGACTGTCTGTATATAATTTCAGAAAACACCATACATTAAAATGCATGTTTATACAGCTGTCTAGCCATTAAGTAAGGGTTACGGTTAGTAACCGATCAGCCAAAACTTTGTGACCACTGACGGGTGAAGTAAATACCATTGATCATATTGGCACTATGTGGTGTTCTGATGGAAAACCTTGGATTTTGGCATCCATGTTGATGATAATTAGACACCCAAATAAACACTGTCCCACAACAAACACACTCCTTCATGCAGATGGAAATCCCAAATGTCACTGGCGTAACCCCGCAGGAAAATGCACCCCACCACATGGAAAAAACCCAAAGGATCCAGTGCCATCGTCCTGGTTCCAGACCACATAGGACACCCTGAGGGGTCCTCTGGTCCATGTCCAATGGTTCAGAGCATTTTTGAGCACATAAGGGGGACCAACACAATATTAGGCAGGTGGTCATGATGTTATGCCTGATCGGTGTCTATAATTTATTTGTGCTGTGCCAAAAAAAAGGTGCTGATTAAGATAGGTGTGATTGTTTTCTGTTTTATCATAGTATTTGCTTTTTTGGTCGCTCCACGCTTTCTAAATTGTTTCTCTTGATAGGGACTAAAATGAAATTTCCCGGAACATAAATAATAATATTTTCTGTACTCTCCCAAAATGTTAGCAGCTCTTTTCATGAGAAACTAAACCAAATTATAGATGTAAAAAATAAAAATCCACTGGTTTGACTGTTGTTTTATTAATATAAAGCTTTATGATTTACAGTAACATATGACTCAGTAATATAACCTGCATCCCTTAAATCTAGACTAAAAAATGAATAATCATCACCTCATGATCAGATCATGTTGTTCATATGGCTGCTCTTGTATAAAGATTCATGTCATTTGTGATAATTAAAGGCACTGTGAAAAAACATTATGCTGCATTTCATTAGTGGGCCACCAGATGGAAAGTTCACCCTTTTACCACCTTCCCTCTCACTGGCGATCAGAAAGGGAAAGCATTTCTAAGTTTCATTTCAGTGTAGGAGTTGTTTTTAACAAATATGTACTGTCTGTGTGTGTTGCAACTGGGATGTTAGTTTTTTTGCTGCCAAGTTTTAATTCCCAACATGCTGTTAATGCTAGAGGAGGAAAGATTGAGCAGAAGATGAAAAACTGTCTGCGAGGTTTAAGGTCAGATGAATTACAGAGGATGACAAAGAAAGCAGTCTGAGTAATGTCATCTAACCTACAAGGTCATTAAGGCTTTTATTTTTCATGTATTTTTACCCTCCCCTTCTCCTCCAGTTTGTTTGGCACACAAGACTCCAGATGGGCGCCCACCACTAATACCCCAGACACTCGAATGATACAAAGATAAACACGCTTTTAAAAAAAATCAATATCACTCAGCCCTTGGCCCTAACAATGAATTAATGCCATTAGCGCCTCAGAGGCAGCAGACACTCAGCACAGACATGAGAGTGAAATATGAAGCTCCAGTTACCGGTGCTGAAAGCCTATTTTTAGGCCCCATACTTAGGTTTAGTTGTATGAGATTATGAGCTACAGATGTCGGACGCTTTTATTGTCTCGTAGCATTACATAGCAGGATGCTGTAACCAGCGCCTTCAGAACTGGGTGAGAGGTTGAATCTGAGCTGCTCTATCCTGGATCTAACTGTGTCCACCATTTCACAGAAACACTGTGTGTCCCAGTTGTTTTTACTGCTCTTATCTGCTCAGATTAGTGTAATTTTATTGTGAATGTGTGACCTACAGCTATGTAAAAACATAAAACAATGGATGAAGATTATTAGTTATCAGATTTCCAGGTTTACTTAAGACTTAGAATCTTTGTTTTGCTTTTTTAAGGTGATCATCAAAGATACCAGCCTAGTCTTGACTCCAGCCAACATCAAAGCCTACATCCTCATGACTCTACAGGGATTAGAGTATATGCACCAGCACTGGGTCCTGCACAGGGTAAGAGCACTGATCCTCCACACACACTTACATTTCTAAATGCACATGCAGTTCATAATGCATACTTTGCTTCTTTTCTATGTCCAGGATCTGAAGCCCAATAATCTGTTGTTAGATGGCAACGGAGTGTTAAAGTTGGCTGATTTTGGTTTGGCCAAAGCTTTTGGGAGCCCTAACAGAGTCTACACACATCAAGTTGTCACCAGGTATCTGTTGTTGCCATTTTACTGTATTAATAACACAGGACTTTGACTTATCCGTGCATTCTCCTGTGTTACTCTCATTTGAAATCTCTTTCTGTACCTTATGTGTATCCACTTCGTAATGTTATTAAATCAAACTTATCTTACGAGGAGATGAATTAGGACTGGGTAAACATGTACTTTATAAGAATGATGAGTAGACCATTAGTGAGCAGAAATTCAAGATTCAGAAAAGTGTTGGCGGTTACAGTCAGTTGCCAGAATTACTTTTCTTAATAGAAGAGGTTTTAGTTTGTGAGTTTACAGCTCCTAATGGGCTATTTGTGGGTTTTAAAACGTAACTCCCTCCTCGCTGTTTCTTGATGTCTTTCCTAGGTGGTATCGCTCCCCAGAGCTCCTGTTTGGTGCCAGGATGTACGGTGTGGGTGTTGACATGTGGGCAGTGGGATGCATCTTGGCAGAGTTACTCCTGCGGGTACAGAAACCTCACTGCAAAGACATATTCACACAGTAACATGGGACCCTGTTATTTTCAGATCCATACTAATGCCTCTCTTTGGTCTCTTTTGCTTTAGATACCATTCCTTGCTGGGGACTCAGATCTGGACCAGCTGACTAAGATCTTTGAGGCTCTTGGGACTCCCACAGAAGAGACATGGCCTGTTGGTATCTGTTTTACCAGTTATGACTATGTTTGCACTGATTTAGGTGAGATGTGGGGATCCTTATTTACATTTATTTGTCAAATGTCTCTGCAGGGAATGAACAGTCTACCAGACTATGTGGCCTTCAAAATATTTCCAGGCACACCTCTGGAGCATATATTTAGTGCAGCTGGAGACGATTTACTTGAGCTACTTCAGGGTTTCTTTACCTTCAATCCGTCAACGAGGACCACAGCTACACAGGTAATAAACACACTGCAGCTCAGTAGCTGTTCTCACGTTCACACTAGTGGACTAATTCTGTCAAGTAAAACTGTTTCAAACTTGAAGACCACAGACTAAATATCTTTAGACCATTTTATGTTTGCATTTGACTGACACTCTTGAATTGCATTTCATTTTATTACAAGTATGTGTGTATGAGTTTGTAGAATACTTTATGGTTTTTGACGCGTTTAAGTCAGAATTATTTGTATATTTTGTTAATATATGTACTTTTTTAAGAGGGATGCAGTTTTTAGAGGCTGTCAGTGAAAATATCAAAAGAAAATTATAAGATGAAAAGGACATGTGCAGTGATTCTTCTCACCATGACATTTCTCACAGTTCCAAGCATCTTTAGATGACATGTATATTTTGCACTAAATTTCTTTACAGCACTAAAGCTAATTTAAAAAAGCAGCAATAAGTAAGAGAGAAGATGTAAGACAATATCACATGGCACGTAACCTCTATGTTTTAGAAAAATGTTTCCTACAGCTTTCTGCATTGTTGAAAGCGTCAGACTGGTTCCATAGCCTAAGGTGATGTAGAAATATACAAGATAACATTCTATGCAAATCTGCCCTTGTAAGATACGACACTTCATTACCAACTACAAGAAGTGTGAGCAGCTCATTAGCAGACTGCTGCTAACGTCTGATGGCAGGTGCTGAGTTTATACTGTTGTCCGTTTGTTCTCCAGGCTCTAAAGATGAGGTACTTCAGTAATCGGCCCGGTCCCACTCCTGGCCCCCAACTCCCCCGACCAAACTGTTCAGCTGAGGCTTTGAGGGAAAAGGAAACAGTCGGGCTCAAGAGAAAAATAGAAGGCCCGGAAACAAGTAATGAACACACATTAGCTCATATTTGCATGACACAGTATACCCATAATCCACAGAGTGTATCTTAAATCTGCAAAAGACCACCCTGACTCTGATTTGCAGATTTTCCCGTAGTCAAATAAAGCTGCTCAATAATATAATCTTGGTAAAACTGTTTATACTGCGGTTTGAGCGGCAGAAAGTCGAGGTGTCCGCCACACATGTTTGAGGCGGATTCTCAGAGGAGCTGGAAATTTTAGAACATCTTGCTCAGGCCCAAGTTTCACATGGCATGTTGTGAATTTTTTTTTCTAGAAAACTGTTCATGTGTTCTCAGGCACGCCAAGGTTATAAATCTTGTACACCACTTGATTGAAACTAGCAATTCAGTGGGTGTTGGCTGCACATTAAGCTGCAGTTAGAAATTCAGACTATAGGGAAGTGGAACACGTACCCACAGTTTTACTGGGCTGCGGGAGGGTATGTTTTATTGAAGGAGAGGTTCAATGTTGCTGGGAGGTTCAAAGCTTTTCCAGCTCCTCCTGTGGTTTGGAAAATATCTAGGTTTGACTATATGCTACGCTCCGCACTACACTATATTACAGAGGGAATTTCGAAATGCTTACAGTAGATGGAAACTTGGTCGGTGTCTGGTGCTTAGCAGTTTCCTCAATATAGGCTTGTTTTGCACATGTAATGTAGACGCACTATGTGGATGTAATGCTCAGAATATTGACTGGTGTGTAAACTGAATGCAATCTTTCTAAGTGCTTTTTGTGTTTGTAACAACACTCTGTGTGTTGTTTTCAGCTGTAATGAAGAAGAAGCTCATTTTCTGACCAGATGGGACCTGCTTAATCAGGTGATCACCGCTACATGGCTCAACTTCCTGTTTTGCTCAGGACTGCCCACTGGAAGAAGTGAAAGTCATGAACCGGCAAGAGGCGATGTGGTTGACTTTAGGACATTTTAGAAGTTGTAGCCATTATGTGAGAATTGTGCCTGAGGTCAACTCTAAATGTCCGAGGTGCTGCTGTGTCCAGCAACTGACAAATGGCAGAGACTGTCTGTGGTCAGTAGAGTTTTCCCTGGTCCCTCTGGGGGCCTGTTTGAACATGTCTATTTATGTGACTGAAAAAGAAAGCAACCAAACTACCAAGGCTGACTTATTTCATGTAGATGTATTTTTATTTTTTGTATATAAGACCAATTAAATGGTGCAAATTCATAAATGCGGCTTTCCTGTTTTTCTTTCTTTTTGCCTGAACTGTTGAAACAAAATGTGAGACTTTAATCAACTTTAACTCTAAATATGAGTCGGTGTTCTATTGAAATATGTTTTACAATAATAAGCATTTGTCCTCAGTGGTAGTTTGTGATGGCTAAAATGTTCCTATCAGTTCTGAATTCACACAGTAACACCCATACAGTCCACAGAATACAGACGGATTTCATGTTGTGTTCACACTTTATGTTTTCATTTGTTGAATGTGTGTGGACAGAAATGTGCTTGTGCTTTGTTTGCACAGCATTTTAGGAAACTCTGTGTGAGACCAGTGTTCTATATGTAGCAGACAGGATGACACCAGGCTTTAACATTTCACTCAGCAATGTGCCACGAGATACATCTTCCCTGCCTGTCCTTTGTGTTTGACGTTACTGACATAAATATAGTCTGACATGTCAGAGGCCTGATGCTCTGGCAGGCGTTCTGCTGCCCTTTTGGTTCTCTGTCAGGAAGAATCAGATTAGAGAAGAAGTTAAGGGAAGAGAAAGAGACAAGAGTATGTCGGCGTCACAGAATTCCCTCTTGATATTGCTAATCAGATCAGTTTCTTCTATAAAAAATGCCAGATCAGATTTCCTGTTTGATGTTACATGCGATCCTCTAAAGCACAGGTGTCAAACTCCAGTCCTCAAGGGCCACTATCCTGCATGTTTTATATGTTTTCCTCTTCCAACACACCTGATTCAATGATCAGCTCATCATCAAGCTCTGCAGAAGCGTCATAACGATCCTGATCATTTGAATCAGGTGTGTCGGAAGAGGGAAACATCTAAAACATGCAGGATAGTGGCCCTCGAGGACTGGAGTTTGACACCCCTGCTCTAAAGTGTTCACATTGACGTCAAGAATAAATTCCCCTTAAGGTATGGAATTGAGTTTACAAAAAATTCCAAGCATCAAGTGGGTTTTTTTGGATTTAACAGAGGCCAATGAAATCGAGATGTTGATCTTCAGAAAGAGGCCGCCCTATGTGATTCATGCCATTTAAAGACGGCCACAATACAGTGCTGAGAAGAGACACAATGACTTTGGGTAGCAGCAGTGGGTGACTGAAGTGTGTGTGTGTTTGTTGGGTAATGGGTCAGATGACAGCTTTGGCAAACAGCAACACAGTCATAGAGAGCTACAGTAGCAGCCTTATCAGCTCAGCCTGTATCAAGGCCACTTCACTGGCTCACGAACCCACTGCTGGACTCACCACACAACTACTTACATGCTGTTATGTGGAGGAAAAATTATTGCTGATAACTAAATTATAATAAATTCAAAGAATCCAAAATTGTCTTATTTATTCAGAGCTCTGAAGGTATAAAGTTACAGCAGTGTGTATGAGAAATACAAGGTCATTCAAAAAGCGAGCCTAATTTATATACAGTTCTGGAGATATCTCCAGTATCTGGAGACATCTTGCTACGCATTTCCTGGCAGCTGCTTCCTCGCAGCTGCACCTGAGGGAAGAAGCAAACGCGTGGGGAGCTGCCGCCTCCTAAATCAGAACTGTCTGAAATAGAAAAAACAATCAGATTATTGTATCCTGGCAGTAAAATCAAATACTCCACATTGACAGTTAGATTACTTGTTGTGCTTTTAGCAGGAACATCCAGGTCGTTCTGACTTCTAAAGGCCTCTGTCTGTGTGAACAGAAGTTGTCTTGCACAATCAGCACTTTTCATAGCACATACACAGACATATGTTGCAGCAATAAATTTCGATTACACATTATAAAATATAAATGGCCTTTTTAATTTTCCATAACAGTTACACACCACAAGTATTTCTGGAGAAAGTGAAACCTACTGTTATGTCTGGATCAGCCTGACATGTGACTGAAGAACTGCAGTGTGATGATTAGGACATTAGTAAGACTAAGACATGGTAGAGGAATATGCAAAGCAAACAAACAAAAGATCTTTATGTGTACATTAAGTGAAAGTGTAAATTAGGCTACACTAATGAACGATCCATTCATTCTTCCATTTCATTTTATAATGTTTTTACTCTTTATATGATGTTTTTTTTTAAAGTCAGTAGTCCTGTATTTCTGATTAGGTCTTCTGGATAAATGGTTACTTTAAAAATCTGTTTTAAAATGCTGTTTTATGAAGGGAACCCAATGATTTTGGTTACAGATAGTGGAGTTGTTTAATACAGCAGGAAAAAGTACAGCATGAGTGGGTGACTTTATTGACAGACACGTACTCCTTTTAAGGATGCTTGAAAGTGGATGTGAAAAATTTTCAACAGTTGTTGATTGACTAAGATTGTGTGAGTAGCTGATATTATGATTTTATTATGTAGATCTACACTGTAAAAAAATACCCAGATTTTAACTGTAATTTTTGAGCAAAATTGTTATTTTACAGATTTTCTCTGTTTTGTTATATTACAGATAATATCTATTAAAATCACAGAAAAGAAATATTAATTGACATGTTAACCAAAAGACAACAGACTAAAACTTTAAATAATGCCCACATCGAAAACCTGTTTTTTAAAAAAAAAATGTTATTCGTTCTTTTACGATATTTGCGGTTATCTTCTGTTTACATTGTTTTGCACAGCTATTGTTAATTTTTTGAATGTCACTTTTAAATTTTACATTTTTGCACATCCTATTTGCACTAAGTAGACTTTAAAGTTCATATTTACATTGTTTTTATTTTTATTTTATTTTATTTAATTCTATTTTTATACTTATTGCTGGAAATCCAAGTGGACAACAAAGTAAACATTTCATTGTACAGTGAAACGTGTTTCTTTAGTGTGCACATGACAATAAAACTTTGAATCTTTGAATCTTGAATTTGCCTGTAAGTTTTCTCCATTTTTACTGTATTCAAATCAGGAAAAATATTATAATTTTACAGATTGCCCCTCTTTTGTTAAATTACGGATAATACCTAGCAAAATCACAGAACAAATGTAAAAATTCACACGTTGACTATAAAAACAAATGTACAGGACAAAAGTGTACATAATGACTGCATCAAAACATCTGTATTTGTATAAATGGTAATTAATTATTTTTACAAAGATTGACAAGATGACGACAGAAAAAATGGTAAATATTTTTTTACTGTTATTTTACAGGTTAGTAAATCACAAAAAAAAATTATTAATTTACATGTTGTCTGAAAAAGAATGAGAAAAGGCCAAAAGTGCACAAAATAGCCAAACTAAAAGTCTATATTTTACAACAATTGACTGCAACATTATTCTGTTTAACTGTGTTTAAATCAGCAGAAATACTGCTATTTTTAGATAAGACAAAATAAGATAGGCTTTATTAATCCCACAATGGGAAAATTTGCACTGTTACAAACTTTACAGATTTTTGCAGTTTAAAAAAAGTATTTTATGAATGAAAAGCGGTAAATATATTTTTTAAACTGTTATTTTGCAGATTTTGCTAAATTACAGATAGCAACAAGTGAAATCACAGAAAAAATATTTATGTTACTGTTAAAAATAAATAAATGAAAATAAAGAAACTGAACTATAAGTTGTCCACATCAAAAATGAGTATTTTTACATTTTTAAATTTTTTTTTACAATGCATGACTGTAATATTACACAGTTCTATTTTATATAAATCAGCAAAAAAAACACACAATTGTTTTACAGATATTTCTCTTTGTCACTGTTTTTTCAGTTTTTGAATTTTAAAGTATTTTATAATTTTAACCCATCTTTTCTGCCACATTTGCAGTTATTTTTACTTAATGTTTTTTACAGTGTATTTTGATTGATTTTTGGTTTTTAAAAAAATCCCTTCTTCATTTTTGCTTCTGTTCTTATTTCATGCACTCACAGGCCTTTATCTCGGATCTAACTAATTATGTTTATTCAACAAAAGAGTACAGTTGTGCATGTGTTGTACATGGATATGGATCGTGCATGGATGAGCTTTGTTTTCTTTCACTGCTGTCAGAGTATAAATAGAAATGATGCCACGGTGTTGGTGGTAGCCTATTTATCATGCTGCTGCTTTACATAACATCCCTGTGAAATTCATAACAAACGATTTATGACGAAGCAGCCACATGGCACGGAAACCTGAGAGTTACTTTAAAACAAAGATCATCCCGGTTGATTCTCCGTGTGGCAGAAGCAGGAGAGGCTTTGTTGGCCTTTTTATTTTTTTGTCGCTGATGTGCGGTGGGAGGAGAGACAGAGGGGAAGAAAGGAGGGGGAGGAGGAGAGACAGCGGCGAGCCGGGCAGCAGGCAGCGGGCGGGGAGGAGGAGGAGAGGGACGGAGCAGTTTGAGGAGCAGAGGCGCGTTGTTCTCCGAGAGCTGCTCTGCTGGGTTCATGTGGAGGAAGAAGACGGCTGAGAAACCTCGCGTCGCTCTCAAACGGATTGTATTTATCTGACAGCATGTGCACGCCGTGTTGTATCTCGCAGGTGAGGAACAAAAGCCGGACTTGCTGCTGTTTGTCTTGTTGTTGTTGTTGTTCGGCGGTTGCAATTATTAAACGTTACAATGAAGCGCGAGGCTCTTGTTTACAGTTGGTGTTCGTTTATAGCTGCTAGCGCGACTCAGCGGTTTTTCTCTCCGTCTCGGGGGTTTCTGACTCCCCCTGTCAGCTCCGTTAATTCATTACCAGCGCTTTGAATTTTACAATCCGCCAGTGGACCGACTGAATAACTTCACTGTAGTAACGTAAAAGCCGTCGGAAGACAAAGCGAGACGAGGCAGGCAGAGCTAGCTAAAACATCAGCCCCGCGAGCTGTGGAAAAGTAACACAGCGGAGTGTCTTTAGGAGGTTTTAGTGGAAACAGAGACACAGTGTGGGCTGACAGTGTCGGAAATGTGTTGTCTGTACAATTAGGTGAGCGAAAAATAATCCCAGCTTCCTTCTATTGTTTCCAGTAATGCACCTTTACCACCACTTTCCCAGTCAACTTGGGGGTAATCCGACTTCATGCTAGTACGTCTGCTGCCAACCACATATATACTCAGACAAGTACTGTGGTTTCCGTTTGTTGTGTTTATGATCTTGTTTAGGTCAGGGACTGAGTTAGATGTAGACAAGCTCGCTTAAATAATAATTATATATCATCTAAACAGGCCTACTGTTATTGTTGTGTTAGTTTCTAAAATCTGCCAGGTTTTAATTTTAAGAATTGCTTTCATTAAACTGAACTCCTCTGTCTTATGTGCCACTAAAAGAATAACAATTTGACATATTTTGAATTTGCAGACGTGCTTGGAATATTCTACTACTCTGACAAAAATATCAGTTTCATTTTGAGCTGAAACAATACCTTGATTGAAAACCAACCAACAGATTGACTGACTGATTTATCATTTAAGTCATTTTTGAGCTGAAAATGCAACAGAATCACCACTTCCAGTTTATTTGCTGTATTTCTTTGTCCTTCTTGATAATAAATTGAATTTTGGACCGAGTTTTGGACTATTGATTGGACACATCAAGAGAACTGAAAACATCAACACAGTCTTTGGAAGGTTGTCATTTTTGTTATATTAGAGATTAAAGGATTAATCAGTTATTTTGAAATTCAGTTTATAATGAAACTGATTAGTGGTTACATCATTTCTGAATTATATGAGGGCTCCTGAAGAACTGTGACTTTGCAGGATTTCTGTGTAAGCCGGAGAGGGATTTCTTTCGTGCTGAGTGCCTTTCTTTTTTTTAACAACCAACAGGCTGTTTTTGACCACAGGGTTGCCACTGCTGAGCTAGTCCCGGCAGGAATTTAATTACACATGCACATCCCTCAATTAAGGGGAGCTCACTTCTATTTCCTGTTCTTTTCACCGACAGGGAGTGATGGAAACAGGGCCGGATTTAAAGAAAATCAAGGGTAAACAATAAGATCGGTTTTGTGTTGCTGTACTGGTGGTATGCTAATCCCAGTCAAAGGCAGCCCATTTAGTTTGTCACCATCTCCATTTGTGTGTTTACTTGCAATTAACTTATTCTGCCTGTGCATATATGTGCCACTCTCGAGGTTTAGAGTGGCCCAAAGTGATACGTGGTCTGTTAATTTCCTCCTTGGCTCGGAGGTGGAAATTAGAGGAGGGTGGGCGTTGTTTGGGTTAGATTGGAAGAGACACATGGTGTGGGAGCAGCTAGCACGTAATTTCTCAGTGGGATCAGGGATGTATGCCATGTTGCGATGGGGTAAGGGCTGGGGGAAGGCTTTAGCTCAGTGTTGACTGTTGTCCAAAACGCTGCAAGCGTTGGCTGTGAGTGTGGGACAGGACTGAAACCATGTGGGGGACTGTAAGCAGCACAGCTATGGTACAGGCACCTTTGGCAGAGTGCATTAGTCAGGAGGGTACTAGAGACTGTTGTTCTGCAAGCATCCTCTCTGATGAAGTATCTTTGAATGAGACATAAAGCATTTCTGACTCTTCACTCTAACCCCTGTGGATGCTAGGAGTATTTTCATGTGCACTGCTCTTCACCAGGATACCACGCTTTATTCACCAGATACTTTTGGCTGTCTTGCCTTCATGTGGGTGGTGAAAAATAACTAAATGAGTTTGGCGAGATAAGGGGATAGTTTTGTCATTCATTGTGAATTCTGCTGTATGATTTATGAATATTGATGATTTATGAATATTGATTCCACGATTGATTTATGTTAAAGGTAATGTTAGAAACGTCCCAGCAGCACTCACACAAACACATCAGATGGCGGCTTGAATACTTTTTGGTTCTTGTTTGCAACAGTGGGGGAAGGTGATCCTAAAAAACAGGTGCTGATGAGCTGTAAAACTTGTCTTGTAAACCTATAGCCTAATTGAATATTGCCGCTAAACATCTGTTGCTGTCCCCTCCAAAATAAATTTCTGGGTCAGTCAGATGATTGGAATCATTGGCTGACTGTGTACATGCGAGACATGTCTGCTATTTTCTACTGCCCCTCAGGAATTTAGCTGCGGTCAGCAGCAGCAGCAGCAGCAGGAGTTTGTTTTCCCACAGGGACATTACTGGCAAACTTTCATCTCTTTTGTCTCGCTCCGAACTGTCATAGAGATAATGTCTTCCTCAGCATTCCCCGCCCCATCCTCCAGGGTCTCTGTAGTTGATTATTTTTTATGCAAGGATTGCAGGTGCTGATGTAATTCTGTTAAAATCCCAGCCAACACTTTGTCCAGTTCTCTTTATGTGTAGCTTCATGCTGGTACAGTCTAGGAAGTGAAACAGGCCCCTAGGTGATCACAGCACAACGTTGGATTAGTCTGTACCTGTTGATCTGATACTGCTTTGTATTTTGACTGTCTTCCTGCTCTTGTTTGGTCTGTTTCCTTTGGTTATTTTTGTGACGAACTTCTTTGTCTGCGAGGGATTGTGTCATTCCTACCCCTCTGTTTTTCAGCTCTTCACTGTACCTCAGTTTATCTTTTGTTCGTATTTTCTCTCTTTTCTCTCCACTGGACTAAAGTTTCTCTCTGTTGGTTGTAGCTAGGGGCTATATTTGCCAAGAGAGAGGCAAAGCCCTCCCTTTGTGTATAGGAAACAGAGCAGTGATACATTTTTGCTGTGTGTATACAGCTGCCTAGCTATATAGACAATAGTAGAGCTGTCAGTCACAGTATGAGGGAAAATGGAGTACGTCTTGGTGTGGAGCTTGAGCCAAATTAACTTACGTGAGAAAGATCCTGCCTTGCATTCTGTTGTCTTAAAGTTCTTTTTGTTTCGCTTGTGCCTGTTTTTTCTTTTTTTTTTCTCCCGTGCTGGTTTCCTGTGACTGCCTTCAACACAGAGCATTGTTGTAATTTGAGATAAGAGGGTGTGTCTGCAGTTTCATCCGAGCCATTTGGTCTGTCATGATTCATTGTGGTCGACTTTATCCAGCGGCCACTGTCATTACGCTGTAACAGAGAGGGAGTTCCCACATTTTAGAAGCAGCCAGCTTCAGGACAGTGTGAACATGAACAGCTTAATGCACCAAAGTGAAGTAGGACAGGGAATAAAGACTAATATTAGAGGTGATGAATGAATGAACAAACACACAGATGGTTTGATTCAACTTGAGGTTTTTATTCCCACTGAAGCCGCCATTGAAGCTTTTATACCATACTGTGCGGGTCACGCTGTTTTGACAGTTCACGTCTCAGTCGTGAGTCATGCCTGTCTGTGCTGTGCTATATTTTTCCGGGGTTGGGTGTGTGTCTAGTCTGTCTATCATTACTAATAAAACAAATCAACATCTCAAATCAGAAGGAAGTTTTTCCCTCTTTTCAAGTCAGTGTTACTGCCACTAGAACAGTTTCTGTATCTTGGTGTCAAATACTGCTGTCCAAAAAGCCAGAGAAGTTTATTTTTTTAGGTGTTCCATCCAGATATTATAGCTGATCATGTCCTCACTTCCCAACCTGTGTAAATGTTGACTTGTTGGAGGAGATTCCCTCCTCATTCTTTTTTGCCCTGACCTCTTTTTTTTTGCAAAAGGCCTGTTGGTATTGCGTAAGCAGTTTTGTCTACGCAGCTATGTGCTCCATAGTTCACCCCTGTGGGTTTGATTTAAGCTACCCGTTCCATTTCCTGTTTGTCAGAGTCTCTGGTCCTTTTCATCACTGCTGCTTTGAGGATAAAAGCAGTAGAGAATAGAGAGAGAGGGGGGAACATGGCAATTGTCATCCATTCTCTGCAAAATAGCTCACAGTCTAGTCGCACAGGCAGGGTTTGGATTGATTACTTGTAGGTCTGTATGGGATTTGTTGATTAAGCATTGAGCTTTAAGTCAGACTCCTTGTTGAACAATCAAAGATTTTACAGGCTAATTCTTTCTACACACCACATGCTTCAGTTTGAATGGCATTTATGTTCATTTCCTGAGGGTCTTCTCTCTGCTGAATCCTGTGTCTGTGTAAGGAAGAATATCGTCTTTCCTCTGACCCCCAGAACAGCTGAAAGGGAGCCGAGCTTTAGAGGGTTATTGACAAAGGGTAAAGGGCAGCTGAAGATAACAAAGACAGGGTGAAAAGGGGAAAATGAGGAGGGGAAAACACAGGAGACAAAGACAATAAGCCTCCAAATGGCAGATTTGGGGAGGATGAAGGATAAGGAATGAAAAGAGGGAAATGTGGCATCAGTATGAGTCATAAAAAGACGTGTGTGTCTCTTGAGAGTCCGTCACAGTGTAGTGAGGTTTGGTTGCGAAAGTCTGTGCCTCATTTATCTCTGCACAGGTAGCTGAATTCAGTGTTTGATGTAGAACTGGATGCTGCTCTTTGGGATGGATGGCAAGAGCAAGAGTGAGACATTGTTGGGAGGCTGCTGTTGATATTTAAGCAGTGGGGTAAACCGCAAACACGCCAACCACCTGTCGACATGCTGGTGGCGCAGGCGGGCTGTAGAGGAGGGGGCGGCTGGCCTATCAAGTGGGTAGGGTCAGTGCTGGTTGCCATGGATACTCTTTTTGTATCTGTGTGTGGTGGAATTCCTAAAGACATCCCCCTCTGCCGCCTCCCCCTCCCTTCATCAGTTCTGCAGAGTTTGCCGTTCGGCCCCCTCGCTGTGTGCAGCCCGCTGGTGAAACACCCCCTAACTAATGAAATCTAAACACCCTCACGACTTAAATTGTCCTGTTTTTTTCCTTCTTACTTTCAGTCTGGTGGGGTTAATTAATCGCCCATTGAGGAAGACATGTGGGTGCAGCAGAGACAAAGAAAACAGCTTATCCTGTTAAGCTGTGTGTAGTCGAATGGAAACCAGGAGGCACATGCATGGATTCAAGGCTAGAAGTGTGTGAATGCATGAAAGCAGAAATATTGTCATTACGTCTCTAAGACAAACCTCTCAATACATGCTGTTTCGTGTTATTCTCAAGTTCTGGTAAATTGTGTCCACATGCTTGAGCTTGATGTCTACTTCCACAAGTATCCCCGAATGATATTAACACACCCCCTGTTGAATCCTAAAAGGGGATAAACTCTGATGTAGCATGAGGTCTTTGTGTTTCCTGCCCTAAACCAGATTGCATAAGGAGGTGGTGGAGATAGTAACAGTGTTAGTAAAGGAATTGCGTGTGATCTCGATCTTGACCTATTTTCTCATGCTTGAATAAACTCATGGAGCAGGGAGGGATTCACTGTTTGTATCAAAGACATCGCAAGACAGATGCATTCTATCACAAGGGCATGAACACAGATTATCAGAAGAAGAGTGAATTTATTTAACCAACTTTGTTCGATCCAAAGGTGCAGTTAAGTGTTTTTTCTTTTTTTTTAATTAAGATTTGCTTAGCCACAGTTTATTACAAAATCCAAATCCCTCTTCTCTCATAGACCAACAGAGACGCAGCAGCATGTTTCTCATCGCTAACAGACAAAATGGTTGGAGACATTATTGGATTTAGTTTGACGTAGGACTTTCAAAATGACACCATTCAGCTTGCATCACTGAAAAGACAGGGGTTTAAGTAACCATTCTTCAGCTTGAGGCAGAAAACAAATGTGGGTCATTTAAAGAATAATTGTGGAGAGAGAAACGGGGGAGGCAGAGCCATGTGCGCAGAGAAGTAGCTTGATCCTAACCATGTGCTTTAGTGTAATGTTACACATTAGTGGCATCTGGAGCAGAACGCTGCACATCAGACAATGTTGCACGCTGGCTTTGCTACCCCAAGACACCCTGGCCTGATTAGATACCCTGGCTTAGGGCACACACTCATAGATAAAGACTAAGACTACTGTTGTGACTGAAGGCCAAACGGAAGAGATCTTTGCCAGAATGCATTATGGATTCTGTAGAAAAAGAGAAAATAGATTAATCACCAGAGTGTCTATGCTGGTGCCCCACATTGTTAGGATACTTTTGAACTACAAGGTTGGGGAGCTTTTTTTCCTCTTTTGTGTCTCAACTCTCTTGTCTTGTCTGTTTTTACAGTATCCTACTCTTAAAATGCTTATGCGTATGCAGAAAAAATACATACGAGATGGTTAATTAAGTCTTGTAGGGACTGATTAAACACTGTCACGATGCAGCCTATGCTGTTGACATACATTTGCATAGAGATTTACCACAGACAACATAATAAAATGGCATAATATGTTTTGTGCCATACATGTGTTCCCTTAAATATAAGCATGGGTTACCTGCAGTCTTTAGTTCGATGCAGATGTGATTAGACCAACTATCATGAGATGTTTTAGGCTGCAGCTGTGACACCCTCCAGCTAACCAAACAGCAGTTGATGGAAAGTCATTTCTCATTTGTCCATATTTTCTGCCGCTCACCTGATGCAATAATGACAGTACTTGAGACCAGATTTCCCTGTAGCTCCAAAGTAACTCAGCCATGGCCAGCCAAGCCTTGACATGCAATCCACACGAGTATCTTTCCCTTTTTACCTCTAAAGTCTGTGTTTTGCCCCACAATGGGAGGGATTAGGTTAGCATACAGACAAAAATGGGGCAACCCCGCAGCAGCAGAGTACCAGTGGAGCCACCATACCTCAACTGTTGCCCACATCACAGTTTTACCTCTCACCACAGCAGTGTGTGTTCTGCAGGATGAGGGGTAGGAGGCTTACACAAGCAGGGTGGGGTGGCTACAGAAAGACCTTGTGCTGTGTAATTATAGAGCCTCCTCTTTCCTAAATAGAACACAGGGCCTGTCTTTATGCTACTGTCCTCCTCCTATATGACAACCCGTCAGAAGCAACAGAGTAGGCCTCTGTGCGTTACTGTGTATGTGTGTTTTCGGACAAGCGACTGTCTGTGCTGACCGAAAGTTGCTTCTGAGAACAAGAGGGAGGGACTTGTCGCGCGTGATAGAAACCATGAATGAGCAAAGACACAGTCAGCTGGGTGTCTTTTATTGCAAGTTTTCCACTGTTCAATAAGTTGCCATAAATTTGGCTTGTAACAAACAGTAGAAGCTGTTGTGAGATTGTGATAGCTGAAGCTGTGAAAAGAAATATCAGCAGTTTACCACAGTGGTGTTAAGTCTTGACCAGTCTTAAAAATAACTCAGATCCTCTTCCCAAACTGCTTAACCATGGGACGCTTTTTACTGTAATGTGCGTTTATGGGGATGTTCATGTTGCCGCTTTGAAAAAAAATCACCATACCACAGAAACTAATCTGTTCAAGAAAAGTGAAACTTGATGTGTTTTCCCATAGAACATTGGACTTGAAACAGCATATGCCTCTTAGATTCTGTAAGTGAAATTTAGCCCTTTTAGCCCTGAATTAATATAATAAGAGCATACAGTATATCTCATAGAGAACCCTTCAGACACCACCTTGAAGTGTTTGTAGTTTATTGATTTAGGCTTTTAAGGTTTCAAAAGTGATAAATCCTGTTATTTTTCTGAGGTGTCTTCGTTTTGCCCTTGTAGGGTTTCTTTTGGTATTGTTTTTTCTTTACCTTATTTGCTTATAAACTCTTAAGAGTAAATTGGCGTGTTGTTCAGATTGTCATTTTGGCTTTTATCATTAAAATTGACTTGACTTCTGTAGAAAAATGTGTGTAACCTTCTATGGATTGTGTTGCCTCCCAGGCTGTAGATCAAGTGAACTGTCTAAGTGCCTGACTCTTGATTTTCTGTGTTTGATCCCCTGGTTTCTTTCTTTCCATTTCAGCACAGTTTTGTTGGAATTTTGTTTGGTTCTGTGCTGCACATTGGTGATTTCTGAGGAGCTTTCTTCTACCTTGTTTCCTTTCTTCCAGGAATGGTAGGCTGCAGCTCTGTAGCTGACAGGAAAACTAAAAGTAAAATGAGCACTTAAACCATTGTCCTCCATTTTCCAGGTTCCCCTTAAATACATGATGTCTGTATCAGATGGTGTGGAAAGTTGTGAAACTGGAATGGTGACGTTTTTCCAATCTCTTTCTTTTTTTCCATTGTTGTCTTTGTGCAGTTGGCCTGCTGCTGCGGCTCGGCGGCCTGTTCGTGCTGCTGTAACTGCTGCCCGAAGATCAAACAGTCCACGGGGACCCGAATCATGTACGCCTTCTACTTCCTGTTGGTCACTGTCATCTGTGTCATTATGATGTCCCCCACTGTGGAGCAGGAGTTGAGAGACAATGTGAGTACATAAATCAGACACTGTAATGTACAACTCCTTCAAAACACATACATCCACACACTCTGAATAGACTGCACTGTGTATTATGAAGAGACAAGTCACGAATGATACATTTGGATTTTTTTTTGCAAGATTCTGGACAGCAGCAATAAATCTTGAACACGTACGAATATTCAGATAACAAATAACTGAAAAGTTTCAATTATGTACAGTAAGGAGATAGAGAGGAAATATCGGCACACAAATAAAATTACAGCTCTCATCTGCGCACTGCAACGACTTCACTTTCAAGGAAGATTGAGTAGAGTGGTTTGGAGACTCTTCGTTCTAAAAGCATCTATTGAGTAAGTGTTTCCGTAGTACAGTGAATATTTAATCAGTTATGATAAGATCTATTAAATCAGGGTAGAGAAGGTTGTGAATATGTGTAATTGTGTAGGCTGCAGATTCCTTGGGGTCTTAAGGAGTGGTACACAGTACAGTTGTTGTTTGGTTATAATTTGGGTGTTGCCAGCTGGAGTCTAATGAAGTGAAGAAGTTAGTGGTGCATTTTGCATAGATCCTCCATCCACCATTTCACCCAGACGTAGTCTTTTAATCTTTGTCTTAACCTTAGTTGTGCAGCATTGTTTAGTAGGTAAAAGTGATTGATGGCAGTTTCTTTTTTGAACAGAAAACCATGAACATTTGTGAGCTCTTTCAATAAAAAAGGCGATTGCTTAGTGATACAGATTTTATTTCCACTTTCTGACTGTTGAAGTTTACAGCTTTTTCCCTTTTTTTTTACTACTTAATTCTGTCACTATGTAGTCCAGTTTACTGAATAGAAGAGTGAGAATCGGCTCAGAGGCTCTACTAACCAAGCCAACAATAACCTCAATATACTGTGACCTTTAACACTGTCTGGCCTCCTGCTATGTCTGTACACTCTCCCCTGACTTAGATTCTCAGAAGTAACAGCATGTACCTAAAATGAACTGTCCTCAGATAGTGGAGTAACACAGGCATGTAGCAGAACTGGAAGAAAGAGACAGAATTTGTTTGTTACACACTCGCCACATGCATTTTGAAATGGGTATTTTCAGGTGTGCCAACTCTTCTGCCCTGCTTGTGCTATGAACAGAATAAAATTTGAGGGAATTTATGAGTATTTCCTTGCCAGTGCTAACTGGCAAAATAAAACAGTTATAGCATTGCTATGGGCAAAACAGACAACCTGCCATTTCACCAGGAGACCCCATGTGTATCTGCATAGTAGTAAGGCTAGAGATGAGAAGGCAGGAGTTCAGCCTGGTAGATTTTTGTTACAACCGCCCACCTAGCCTTTGAAGTTAGGAGAAGATACATTCAGGCCACTGCTCTCTCTTTTGATCTTTACAGCTTTCATGTTGGTTTTTTCTCAATGTTACCTCTTTGAGTCAACCAAATGCCAAGATTACTTCTTGTTTTCTTTTTCTGAGGAATTCACATTATACAGGAACACTATAGTGAGTACTCTTATCTACTACAATATAGTTACCCTTGTCATCTGGGTGAGTCAGACTGTAGTGATAGTCTGGCACAAAGTCTCAGACGATACTCCCTGATATTTAACCTTCTTCCTTTATAGTGTATTTATAATGATGAGTGAAAATATGAGGTTGGAAAGCGATGTGCCTCTTTCAGTGTACCATATAGTACGATGTGTATCGGCATCATCCTCAGTGTAAACAGGAAATAGCAGTGTTTCTATATCTAGAAAGAACACCTTCGACTGACTGTGTTACCATGGCAATGACCAAGCTTCCTCAACTGACAGTGCTATTTGAAGATGATATTTTTCCGGCAATCTTGGTCTGCTGCATTTTCCTTCTTTCTCTGCCAGTGTCTACAGTACAGCGTTAAAACGACTCCCTACTGTGTGTCTCCTTGTGAGAAGAGAACCCTGTAAAAGACCCATCCAGGCACAAAATGGCCTCTGATAGCCCCACACAAAGCCTGCTGAGTTACACACACATACATCCACACACTGTCAGTCACACACTGAGCACAGTGGGAAGTCCCAGCTAAGAGAGCAGCCATTGTGCGTATGAGAGCGCTGGTCTTTTCTCAAGAGATTTACAGCAGTCTCAAACAGCCGGCCCCTTTCCCTCTTAATCACAACACCATGGACATGCTAATATGGTCCTCAACATGAGACAAAGGCTCCAAAACTGGGCTTTTTGCTTTATGTTGTGATCTGGGTCTAGACTGTGCTACACACTGAGGTGATGACAACTCAATCCTCTGGCGTTTCACCCATGGGTACAACATTTAAGGACCAAAGTTCTCTGACAGTAATTAGTAAAGCCAAGTTAAACCATTTAAATATCTCAGAATAAAGCTTTAGCTCTCTTAGAACAGTTACTTTTGTTTAAAATCATCTTTTGTACTTGACTTTGGCAGACATTTGTACAGTTGAGGGGCAGATATTTGAGTCTCCATTCTGTGGTTCTCAAATTCAAATTCATTCAGGCTGTCTCTTCTGTTGGCACTCAGCCACTGAAGCACAATATTCTGTTGAAGGCCACAGCAAGGTCTTTATCTACTTTACTTACTCCAGTTGTGCCCTCCTCTTGTAAAGTGGTGCCCTGTTGTTCAAAATGTTTTTTTTGGGAATTTTATGTTAAGAGGGATTTTCCAATATTTCTCTCTTGTTCACGCCGTCTCTGCTTTTCCTTCGTCCCATTTCCTCTGACTTGCTGACAAAAGGCGGTTAATTTATTCATCTGTGTCTTTTGTTTGTGTACACTGACAGTTAGTTGTAAGGCCCCTCTAACAGGCTGTAGAGAACGAAGGATGAAAGAGGGCTCCATGGAAAGAAAGAGGGGTTGTTGTTGCTGCCTGTTCTCTCATTCTGCTCCTTTAGAGGCGTGACGCTCAGAATAGACACTATTGGGCCCTTTCACGGAGGCCGCGCACTAGACAAACATGAGCAGAGATGGGGTTCTTTCAATGCCATAATGATCTAATCTAAGTCATTTGGGTTTATGATTTTCCCAATCAGATCCCCTTCTACAGCGAATTGTGTGAGAAGATGAACGCAGGAGAGAACTGCAAAACTCTGGTTGGTTACTCGGCTGTCTACAAGGTGTGCTTTGGAATGGCCTGCTTCTTCCTACTCTTCTCCATCTTCACCATAAAAGTCAACAACAGCACAGGCTGCAGGGCGGCCATACATAATGGGTAAGAGGAATTTCTTCCATTTAGCAGAAACCCTGAACCTCAGTTACTTGTCTGTTAAGAAAGACAAAAGCCAAGCTGCATTCAAACACTTGAGAGAAGGGAGGTACGTGTCAAACAAGTAGATCTTTTTTAATGGCAGCGTTAGTCAGGTCTGTTCACTATGTTTGAGTAGGATTTTACCAATAAGGCTTTCAAACAGCCTCATGCTGTAATTGAGGATTTCTTTGCCAGGGCTTAGTCAACATAGCAGGTGGTCTCTGAACAGTTCACTGAGCAGGAGTCTGAAAAAGTATCAACATCAGCTAAGTTGACTGCCAGATCATATTATGCTGAAATATTTTTGGATTTGTTATCCTACATACTCAGCATTGGAATGTGTGTTTTCTGCACCTTTCATCCTTGCGCTATCAAAAATGTCATGCTGATTTAATAAATCTAGATATTCAGAATTTGTTTATATTAGGCAATGCCCAACCAAAGGATATCTTGGTCGACTGAAGTCGTACATAACCTTTAAATAATCAACTGGTCGTATAAAAAACATTGGTATGTTGTGATTAACCAAATCAGTCACAATGCTCTGTGTGCACTCCACATTCTAGCTTTATTAGTGTGAATACATTACAAATGAGTGTAAAAGCTATTATTTGCAGCATATTAAATCCCTGATAACAACTGGTTGGGAGCAAACCAGCGTGCACTTGATCATATTCATACAGTTTCTGGAAATGGAACAAAATCATCTCATGTATGTCAGCACAAGAAGTATTGAGGAATATAACACAGAGAAGTTAGCTTACTGTTTTTCGATAATATGCTTTGAGCTGTGATATAAAATCTGCTCTCTACTTCAAAGTTGTGAATATACAAGTAGTGTGTTCTTACTGCCATGAAATATAATGAATTAGTCCTAGAAGGTTTTTGATGTAGCACTTTTTTGTTTATTAAAGTAACACCAGCAAATATCTGACCAGTGATAATTTGGTTGGATGAAAGCATATCAGCCAATCAACCCTCCTCTGTCAGTAGTCATTGTTCTGTGTGGTGTTATTTTGATTGTAAATTTCTTACTTTATCATTGCTTTCAATGTCAGATTCTGGTTGCTGAAGTTCTTTGTACTGGCGGCATGCTGCGCTGGGGGCTTCTTCCTTCCTGAAGAGGAAACCTTTCTGGAAGGTATAAACATGACACTCAACCTTAGAGCTACAGCACTGTAAACCTTTCATCATTAACACGTGCACAGAGTAAAAAACTGGTAGGAAATCACAGCAAGTAATAAAAAGCAAATGGAAGCAACCAATTACGCGAATAGACTTCTACAGTGACACTGCATTTTTGTCCACATTTGAACCATCATTTCAGCACTCTCACAGCTTAAGAGTCCTTCGTCTTAAAGCAGATTTAATCTGTTTTTTGCATGCCGTGCCATCATTTTAACAATTTCCCTGCCTCTTTCTCTGTTCAATGTCACAGTGTGGCGCTATGTAGGAGCCCTTGGCGGGTTCATTTTCCTGCTCATCCAACTCATGCTGTTGGTGGAGTTTGCACACAGATGGAACACAAACTGGTGAGAGCAACATGTCTTCTCGGCTCCTTTCTCTTTTTTCCCAGGACCTCATTGACTCACAGTGTGGACGTCCTTTAAATATAGATCAGTGCAGTCCTTTTCATTTGCTCTTGAGAAACTAGGTGGGACGTGTTCTTCTGTGGGGTTATTTGAGTGAAAAACCTTGGAAAAAGGGAGTCATGTAGCTTTGTATTTTTGTAGGTGGAGGGCCGGCTTGGAAGCAGGCCAGTTCTCTGCAGATTCACAAGATGAACACTGTATGGTTTAGGAGTTTTCTCTTTCTTACACACACATGCTCAGGCTGTGTCTGAGATACTTAATTTTTTCGGGAACCAATGCAGTAAACTTAAACCTCTCAATATGTATTGGTATGTGCACTGGATCCTCTTTACTTTTTAGTAAAGCTTAAATTTCCAGACAGAGTGAAATTTATTTGAAAGCACTTCCTTAGCCATAAACCTGTCTTCTCTTGTCCTCATGGTGAAGGAGTATTTCACCAAACATGATGCTTTCTCTCTCTTTGAATTTTTCTTTAGGCCAATTTCTCCTGAGTCAGTTTGCTTTGCCTTTGCCCCTTGTTGACTTATCTTTTTTGCTTATTTAATTTGCTTTCCCTTTGTTCATGTTGTGTTTTTCCTTTTCGCTGTCTGTTTTCTCTCTCTCTCCCTTTCTCTTTCTGTCTACAGGAGTTCAGGAGTGAAGTATAACCGTCTGTGGTACGCCGCTCTGGCCTTCGTTACTCTGGTTTTGTTCAGTGTTGCAGTGGGAGCTGTAATCTTCATGGGTCTCTTCTACACCCACCCTGAGGCCTGTTTACTTAACAAGATTTTCCTGGGCATCAATGGCAGCCTCTGCCTCATTGTGTCCCTGTTGGCCATCTCCCCCTGCATACAAAAACGTAAGGACCTGGACTCACAAGCGCTTTATCTAATTTGACTGTAATGTAAATTAAGATGCAAGCACTTGGGTGGTGTTTAGAGGAACATGGTGTATCACAGAGAAATTCACAAATGGCAACACATTTGGGACACAGTAAACTTCCTGGTAAACTCAGTCAGTATACACACTTGTTTCAAACTTCTGTATTCACTTTTGTGTCCCTGCAGTGCAACCCACATCAGGCCTGCTGCAGCCCGGAGTTATCAGTGTGTACGTCATGTATCTCACCTTCTCAGCCTTCTCCAGCAAACCAAAAGAAAGTGAGTATGAACAGACACACATTCTCTACCAGCTCAGGTGAACAGGTTTTATTTATATTGAATCAAACATCTGACGTGAAAATGTTGCTGAAGCAGTTTGGTATTGAAGACTGCTCCTGCACTGACCAGTGTTAAAAAATGGGACAATTCTGAATATTAATGTATACAAACATAAATTATATACTTAATAGTAGACCTTTAGGTTGTATTACTCTAAATGTTACAACAATCAGCTATGACCAGAAGGGAGGAGCTCCACATGCACACACTGTGGTGGTACAGCCACAGGCAATTTGTTAGCAGTCAGAAAACTTAGCCACAATACAAGTTCTCTTTGATTGTTTCTGTAACACGTGGTTTTTAAATGGAAAATGATATACTTGTTGAAGTGACCTGTATTTTCAAAAATGTTCCAGACTATCAGCTATTTGAGATGCATTTGTAAAAATACAGAACAATGCAATAAAAATTATGGTTTTACAGTTTTGTGAAAAAAATTTCTGTTACACTCAGGCGTTAGCGTATAGAAGGATCAGAAAGTTTAAGTGTATCTGAGTGCTTTCGAGGAAGTTGCGATTCTAAAAATAAAACTGTCAAGATTGTGACTGAGTGATTTAGATTATAAATATTCATTAGTAATATTTCGTATCAGCACATGCCTCTGTGTTGCATTCAGTTGCACTACATACAGTTAAAAAGGATGTTGCTTTTCCGCTTGCTACATGTTGCACTTTGCCACAAAAACACAAAAATAAATACACACATGCAGCATATTTCGTAATAACCCTGCTTCTCATAATACTCCTCCTACGTATTTCCCCTTATTAATCTGTGTCTGCACATTCTTTCTGTCTAGTGGTGGAGAAAGATGGTCTGAACACAACTGTATGTGTGTTTCCTTTCAACTCCGGGTTGGAAAGCGACAAGAAGATTGTCACCACTATGGGAACAATTATCCTATTTGGCTGTGTCCTTTACTCTTGGTAAGACACACACACACACACACACACACACACACACACACACACTTGTCTTTCTATCTGTGTGAGGACACTTGGTGACATAATTTACTCCCCAGCCTCTTACTCTAACCTTAACCATCAGTGCCTAATCCCGACTTTAGCCATAACCTTAAACCAAATCTGAACCCTCAAGCAGCCCCATGTAGTTATGAGGAACAGAAATGTCCTCACAATACAGAAATGTTATTACTACAATAGTTTCAAACTAAATTTGATCACACAAAGATGAAGAAGGAATGCACACACACATATACATTTGTATGGCTGTGTGTTTAAGGATATTCATTACCATAATGCATTCCCAGAGCCCCTTACCTAATTCTCGATCACCATACCTAAATGCCTGACCATAGTACTTATCCCAAACTAAACCTCATTCCAGCATGAATCCTAAAACCAAATATTAAACCCCTAATAGCCCTTTGAAGGTGTGCCAGAAAGAGGACTGCTCAAAATGTCCCAGAATGATCTCACTCCCAAAGACACACACAACTTGTGCTTCTTATGCAAATCAGGTTTTCCTGTAGTATATCTTTGTTTAATGTTTTTCATCCCATTAGCAGCAGATCTGTTCTAGGCAACCGGGTGGAATAAAATGTGTTTTACTGCCGGCTGTAGCGACACAGACGAGGTAGTTTGGATTGGCTGTGACTCTGAGGAGGCAGTGTGTGATTGGCTGAGGCTGAGCGAAGGCTGCGAGAGACAAGAACTATGGCTTTCAGCTTTTGTTCACATGTGTTTTCCATCAAGTGGAGGCATCCTGTCTCTTGTGGTCGCTCCCTGAAGATGAGGAAATTAGACTCTACAGCAATCTAAAACTGCAAAATTATTGGGGGGAAAAAAATGACGTGTTTCCAACCTCTCTCTTTGTTTCTTTCTCTTTTTCATCCCTCCGTCTAGTTTGACGTCCACCACTAGGCGAAGCTCTGCAGCGCTCAGAGTGTGTAGAAACAGTGAGCCAGAGACTGAGGTAAACACACAAATATTCAGTGTGTGGGTTAATGAAATATGCAGACTGGTTAAACACATTACCAGGACTCAAAAGTGCCATTAGCCACACACTCCTGATTAAGCTCAATAGATCTGACCCATGAGACAAAGTGTGTGTGCGCGTCTGTTCGTGTATGACTTTTAGATACTTAATTCCAGCTCAGTGGTGACCTGTATGTTTTCTTTACTTTCCAGAGAGCTCGCTGCTGTTTCTGCTTTGAAGATGACACAGGTGAGGAAAATCAGATAGTTTACCCTGCACCAACACCTTATTTTCTTTGTCCTAACCCTCCCTCCAGTCAGTGTGTATGCATATGTCCTCAGCCGTGGTGTTTGCACATGGAGGGGGGGGTGTGCTTATTGCTATTCCTCAGCCAGACAAGGGATGGTGAGAAAGCATTGGTCAGCAAACACAGATGATGTCACTGTTACTAGGAGGTTAGTATGACACAGTAAAGCAAGATCAAGACAAAGTGAAATTGTTGGAAGGCTCACACTGCCACCTGCTGGAAATATATTAGTTGCATATTAGAAATCATAACCATCAGAAAAATATCACCACTTGTTTTTTTATTCTCTTCACACATTTCCACACGTTAGATGTGTTACTGACCCTCATGACTGTGTGCTTTTCAGACGACTATGATGAGGAGAAGACTGGTTCAGGACAGAACGTGGTGTACGATGAGAGAGAGGGAACCATCTATAGCTACCCCTACTTCCACTTTGTCTTCTTCCTGGGCTCCCTTTATGTCATGATGACCGTCACCAACTGGTTTCAGTAAGTGTTCTTACAGTGACCCTGGGAGGTCGACATGCTACACCTTTTTTGTTGATGTTTTGTGGTTGTTATAAAGTTTATAGGTGTAACAAATAAATGCTGTTCACATATAATGATGTTTACTTCTGCCATTCTGCAAAACTGCCCATTTGGAAGAGCCCTAAAACCAGGAGTTATATAGTCATAGTGAAAGGAACCATCTTTACAGTATTTTTGAGCTGAAAAATTGAAAGACACACTGTGGGGACATGTGAGACTGTGATTAATTTGCTGAAAAGGAGCCCATACTGGGACCTTCAAGAAAACCCATGCACATAGATAAAACACAATCACACTAAGACATCTTCACAAATTTGAAAACACGTTTGGAGCATTTACAAAAATACTGCAAAGTGACAAAATGGCCAAACGCAGAAAACAGTTAATCAGGAGGACTGCAGTGGCAACAGGAGATATCTGTAGAAATATGTAAACTGTCTGATCAGACTGTTTAAACAAACAAGCATTCAGACCTATTTCTGCTGCATTTTGTGCTTCTTTACTTGGTCATATTTTCTGTATTTGCTGCATGTCACTATATTGCATTGCACTTTCTCACCGCTCTGCTTATTTTTCTAAATGCTGCACACGTGTTGTCAAATTGACAAAGATGTTTTGCTTATTTGCTTGTGTTTTGTTTATTTGCATGTGCTTTAAAGCATTGAGCGCTCAGGTTTTTTACGCTGCCGTTGATACAGGTTGTCAGTCTTGTTTTAGTAGAGTTAAAATGAAATATCTGTCCTATTGTGTGCTTGTTTCTCTAACTGTTTGTATGTTTTGCAGTTACGACGACCATAAGATTGAGAAGCTGTTGGAAGGCAGCTGGTCAGTGTACTGGATCAAGATGGCCTCCTGCTGGGTCTGTCTCATCCTCTACATGTGGACCCTCGTTGCCCCGATGGTCTGCCCAAAGCGCTTTGAGGCCTAGGTTACAGATCACTACTCAAGGGTCAGTGTACTCTGATTCTTTGGATGTGGCCGAGTAGAAACTCCGATGCACGGCCAAGGGACCACCACACACCCTCTGTTACCTTGAAACACAACCCTACACTACCCTCAGCGTTTCAGATGGAGGATTATCTGTTGCCTTTTGTTTTATATGCTAGTGTTTATTTGACTTTGTTTTCCAATGTTAAGCTGTTAATACCTTGATGGTAATGTTTTTTTATTCTTTCACTACCACTGACTCTTGGAGTTTTGTATTACTTACAGGTTTGAAATTAGACAGAGAATCACAGGAGCTGAATTATGTAGGGAAACATTCAGCTAATATAGATTCCCTGGAAATTTCAGACTTGAAACTGTATTTTTTGTATGTGTTTCTGTACGTGCTTTTCTTGGATTCTCGCATTACCCTCATCCAGCCATTTCTGTTCTGTACAGTCGGACCATAAAGTAGCAAAGTTTTGGGACAAATTTATTTCAAGTTAGAGATGTTACAGAAGAAATTGTATTTATTTAAATGTTTTAAAGAATCAAAGAAGGAATGTGGTGTGAGCTGAATTAGATTTGTCTCTGACTCTGTTTAAAAACTCATCTCTCAGGCTCATGTTGCAGCTGTGTGTGTTGATGCTTTGTTATATTGTGCCCTTTTGTAGAAGTTTTCTATGCAACAGAACAAGCTCTTTTCAATATTAGACGCCCAGTGTTGTGACGTTTCCACTTAGATCAGAAGGATACTGTACAAGGTTTTATTAATGTCGGTGCTCCCTTTGAGCCAAATCTTTTCTTAGGAAAAATCATGTCATTTATACACTTCCAGTCATCATTGTTGTTGTACCCGGCAGCGCTCTTCAAATCAACCTGCCTTACGTAAGAGTGACGTTAGTAGTGCCACCTCTCTGGAAGAGCTGCAGTGACACAGATGAGGGACATTTGCCAAAGGTAGACGTCAGAAAACCAGAAACTACTCAGATTGTTACAGAGAAAAACATAACTGAGAACATTATGTATTTGCATGCATACACAGACACGTAAACCAGCTGTTTCTGTACAGTTTTAAATGCTTTTTGCCTTGTCTTTGTTACATGCATCAGCACATCATGGTGATCAGAACAAGGTAGCATGACTGCTTTTAATAGTGAGTTTATCAACACTGGATGTTGAATTTACTGCAAATTAAAATTCCTTTTTATGCATTGTACACAAATGCAATATATATTGCAAAAGCAAGACATTTTTGTTTCTCATTCCATCAGTTTTTCTTTTGTCTAATCATATTCCTAACATGTTTTGTAATAACTTATATATGTACATTTTGGCTAAAGCTTCGTGAATCTCTGTGGAAATTTAAATTAGAATTGTGCTTCATATACTTGCAAAAACTGTCATGTGAATTCATCTTTTTTGAAGCATTGCATTCTACTGATTGGTATGAATGTAGATGTTTAATGGTGCTCAGCAGTTTCGATGTCAAAAAAAGAAGAAAAAGAAAGAAAATCTGATAGCAGGACCCACTGTGAAGGCTGTATACTACCAGAAACACTTTTTGACCAAGTTTTATGTTTGAAATACAATAATGTAGGTGCCATGCAGTTCCCACTGTTCAAACTATTTCATTAAAACATCCTTTGAAAGCCATGTGGTGTGTTTATTTGCGGGTGCATTTCTCTTTCATACATATAAATACCATTGAATGATGTAATGGAAACAATGAGATAGATGTTGCAAAATGCTCAGGATTTTATTGTACTTAATATATACAATATATTCCAAAAACAGTACTGTATCTGTGGCTGTGCTCATAAAGTTTGCATAAAATTGAAGGCGATATTGCATAGCAAAAACAAGCAGAAACTGCTGATTATAAAGGAATGTACTGGCTTCAGGTACACTGAATTTAAGTATATAATGCCCAATGTTATGCTTTTCTAAGACTCTTTCACTCTACAGCAAAGTTATAATGTCTTTACCAAAATGGTTCATCGTGTTCCATTTTACGTTTATCTTTCTTTCTCTGACTTCTAACCTCTTTGCTCTCAGCCGTGCAGCTCTGCCCCTTTTATCTTTGTTTTCATCAGGGCTCAGCTTGTTCGTGGATGGATCACTGCCCGACTTCAGTCTGTGCTGTTGGCTGATCCTGGTAGTCAGCAGGAATGGTGTCTGTGGGAACGAAAAGATAAATTAATCTCAGAAGCATATTTATTGCTTGCATGGCTGATTCAGCAGTATTCAACTTGCAGTCACTCACCGTTGCAACGATACTTCAAATTGGACCAGATGATATTTTCCTGAGAGAAGCAGAACACACCCAGTCGGCCTCCTCTCATACTGGTGTCAGTTATCAGCCCTGTGTCGGCAACCAGGTTTGAACCCTCAAAAAAGCGAGCCCTGGTCCAGACATGAGGTGAAACTAGTTAGTCAGTTCACACTGTATGAATGTGTATGTATTTGTGATGGTGCGTGTGTCTATCTGTACCTGATGTATCCAACCTGAGGTCTGTGCTGGAGGAACCAGCGGTAGGAAACCTTATCCTTCCAGCCGACGTTCCTGGGGTCTTTCCACAAGAGACGTACCTGGTCGGGGGTGTTTCCTGTGTGCCACAGGGAGTTCCTCAGATACTCACCAGGACCTGTCTTAGATTTCACTGCCTGGTGATAAAGAGCCAAATAAGATCAAAAAGAGGAAAAGCTGATGCTGACAACAGATGATGACAGCAAACACACTTCAATCACACCTTGAGCTGTATTCCCGGCTCAGCGACGGCTCTGAAGGGCGCAGCCTGCCAGTAGGTTTGTTCTGTCTGTTTCCACATCACAACGTAGAAAGAGGAGGAGTCCTGGTAGCCGAAAATGAAGCCAGCGTAGTCGTCATCTGTCACTGTGTTCACGTGGAATGTTCCCTCAAAGTCAACTCCGCTGAACGCTTTGTAGCCTACAGACAGACAGCAGGAAGGAAACACAAAACAGCAGTGAGGAGAGGAAGAGTTACAGATGAAAATGGGAAATAACCCAAGTTATTTGATTACAGATGACAAGGTGTTCTGTACTCACCTACAGCGAGGCCAGGGTCAGAGTTCATGGTCTGGACTATTTCCATGCCCTGTCAGGATTCAATTTATATGCATTGTCATGAGACACATGCAATATGTTCATTCATTCATTTAGCATATAATTAAATGCTCTATGAGAAAAGCTGAACCCGGTCTATTGCTTACCTGGTTGAGAACCACCCAATTGGGGTCGATCTGAGAGTCCCCCTCTGGGTCCAGCACTACAGTCTGATAGGCTCTGAAGTCGGTCAGGGTGACCTCAGCATTCTCCGGGCAATGGTCGATTATGTCAATGACATTGTCTTTGTCAAAGTCTCCTTCACATGCGTCTCCAACTTTGTCCTCTGAAATACAACAATAAAGTCTAATAAACTAGCAACTCACGATGCATACTTGCATGTACACAAACAGCAAGCCAGACTAACTATTAGAGTCCTCTTGGTCCGGGTTGGGAACCAGTCTGCAGTTGTCATCGTCATCCAGTATGCCGTCATTATCGTCATCGTCATCGCATTCATCGCCCTACCACAAACAAAGGAATTGAAAACAGATTCCTCTTCATGCCAGTACATGAGATACGTTATTGAAGTCTGATGCATAAATCAAATAAAAGATAAAACCATTCCATCCTTGTCAGTGTCCAGCTGGGAGGAGTTAATGACGTTGGGACAGTTGTCCTTTGTGTTTTGGTGGCCGTCACCATCACTGACAAAGAAGAAGCAGAGCAGGTAAAAGATACAGCAAAACCTGATACATGCCTATAGAAATGCAGGCTCATGATATGTGGCTCTACCTGTCTATGTTGTCATCACAGGTATCACCTACAAGGTCGTCATCAGAGTCAGACTGCAGGCAGACAAAACACACACTGCTGGTCAGAGTTGTGGCAGCAGATAGACCTTCATCAGGCTGATGTTTGGTTGGTTACCTGGTTGGGGTTGACCATATCAGGACAGCTGTCACAGGCGTCTCCCACCCCGTCACTGTCTCTGTCCTTCTGGTCGATGTTGGGGACTCGCTGGCAGTTGTCGAGGATATTTTTTAAACCTGAGAACATAAAGCGCTTTAATTTCATGCGTAAAAGGGTTGATGGGGAAAATAAGGAAGCATGACAGAAGCGGCCTACAGTGCGGTCAAATGCATCACCAGATGGCGGTGTTTGTTTAAGACGAAGGTGAAATAGTTTCCAGTGGCCTTCAACGCCTGGCAGAGGCTTACCGTGGAAAAATGCTTTTAGAGAAAAGACAGACATGACCAAGTGCTTAGCAATCCAGCCGGGAAGTTAAAGACAGAACCAAATCATCAAGAGGCTGGAGCTCTGCCAAACCGAACAAACAGTGGCTACCAAACAGAGTCTAAACATGCAGCGCGTGTACATGTAATAGGAACATGTGGGCGCGCACAAAGTCCAAACTGTGTGTCCACTGGAGCAACTAAGTGGTTTTCTAAAAGGCCAATCAAGTGAGGTATGTGAGAAAAGTTTCTGAAACAGCACCTAAGATTCCAGTAGGAACATTTTAACACTGTTTACTACTGTTTTTATAATGAAGTTGTTTTCCCTGAAAGCCAGTGATCTAACTGGTAGGGGATGTGAATTGGAAACAGACAGACGATAAAAAGGGCAGGAGGATGTTTTGCACTGATAAAACACTACCAGTTCAAAAACGTCCCTGTCTGCATCTTCCAAGCAGGACTGTAAAGGTTATATTCTTGTCTTGGCAGTCTGGTCCAGGCAGACTGTGGTTTGGATAACACTCACAGACACAGATTTTTAATGTGTTTATCAGCCGTTTTGCAGGTTTTACATTGTGTTCCTAAATTTATTATATCTAAGTCATGCAATAAAAGCAGTAATAGTCCACTTACTGCACCTCCTGCTCTAACAACCTCTCAGCTTATTTCAGCAAATGTCATCATTTGCAAAAATGACTGTTATTGCTCTTTGTATCCTTAATTTCCCCCAGCAATTAAGAGATAGTGCAATTGCAATAGTTATGTGTCTATTAAAGCAAATATTAACACACACTCTTACCATCCCCATCCATGTCATCATCACATTCATCCCCCAGACCGTCCTGGTCGGTATCCCTCTGTGAGGGATTGTCAACTGTCCTACAGTTGTCACAGGCGTCACCATGAAGATCCTTATCAGTGTTCTTCTGGTCCACATTTGGAACCAGCCAGCAGTTATCCTGAGACAGACAAATTAATTTTATATTGGATGAGCTCAGTGACAGAGGTAAATATCGGTTCATGAATGGTCAAGAAATCTTGTGTGAGATTCAAAGTCACTTACATCTATGTTCATAATACCGTCACTGTCTGCATCATCATCACAGGCGTCGCCTACCCCGTCCCTGTCTGCATCCTCTTGGCCAGAGTTTGGCACAAACAAACAGTTGTCCTGGACACAATACAGGAATACAGCATAGTTTTAATCCTCGCATGAATTAAATGTGAGAGAAGGTAGTGGATGTGGAAATGAGTACCTTCCTACAGTTGTTGTCTCTGCACCGGAGTGTATTGTCAGGATATGCATCAATATCTGTGTCCTTTCCACACACGTAGCCATTGCCAGCCCAACCAACACCACACTGACATACACACAGGAAAGAAGAATCAGGAAGTGACAAATTGTGCACATAATTTTAACATAACAGCACAATATGAACTTATTCATGCTCCTGTCTCTGTTGCGAATTCTTACCGCACAGCTAATGCTGCCGTCTCTTTCCACGATGCACTCAGCATTGATGTCACAGGGGTTGGGTTGGCCATTAAGGCAGAGCCTGCTACCATGGCAGCCTCCCACCTGGTCACCCGTGAAGCCAGATTTACAGTCTCCACAGCGGAAGGAGCCCTGGTGAGGACAGCACAGAGTCACCAAAAAGGGTCTTAGTCTACAAAAAGTTGTAAAAACACAAACCTGCACCAGTTCCAGTGGCCTTACCATGGTGTTATGGCAGTGTGAGTTGGCAGTACAACCTCCATTGTCAGGCGGGCCCAGACACTCATCGATATCTTCACACACCTGAGAGAAACGTTTTATAAAGTATGTAGTCCACAGATAAATCAAGCAGAATGACTGTTTTATATAGATATTTTCTGTTGGACCTGTTTGTTTGTCTTAGCATAAGACACTCCCACTCCAGTTAACTGTGGTCCAGTGTATCCCAGAGGGCATTTTTCACAGCGAAAACCTGGAGCAGTGTTCACACAGCGCACGCCAGGGAAACATGGATTAAACTTGCACTAAAACACAGAAAGAACAGACGTTTGTCACATGCTAACTCTCCCTACTTTCAGTTACTGATTGCAAAGATACATGCATGCTTAGAAACTTTTTTCACACCTCATCTACATCATCACAGTACACCCCATCTCCTGTAAATCCATCAGGACAGGGGGCACATTGGAAACCCCCCGAGTTTGAAGGGATACACATGTTCTGTCTGAAACAGGTCCCAGGTGGGCACACAGGCATGGGCGGCATCTGAATGTTTCCAATATCTGGACCTTGGTTGGTCGGATTGGCCCCATTTCCTGTGGTCGCACATGGACAGATTAAAAAGTTATAATGTCATTTTCATGCCTACTGTCTAAATACTGTGAACGTGCTGCTTACCGCACTGCAGACACTCTGCGATGGTATTCCTCAGAAAATTTGTCTCCTTAATCTTAAAATGAAGGAAACAGAGTGTGAAACTGTTAATAAACTCTGAAACTTGTTTTAACACTTCACAGTCTTAGCTTGGTCTTTCAGTCATCGGATCTGAATGAGATTTTCTAAAGCTATAAAATGTGTGTTTGCCAGGGTAACTTCTTTTTCCCTGCATAAAAGATTCACTCAGTAAATATCATCTGTTTGCCTCGAGCTCCCTGCCTAACACTTTATCTCCTAATAATTTCCTGCTTTGAAAGATCATCTGAAATTGTGCACTTCGATCTGCTGCTGAGGTGAGGGTTTGCTTTTACTCAGCTGTCTGTTGCTGAGGTTACATAAAACCTTGAAACAAGACAGGTTCAGAAAATCTGCAGGTTCTCACAGTCTGGATTCTCGATTTCCACAACGAAATGTTGATGTTACTGCAAAATTGATTGCACATTGAAGGAAAAAGGAAATATTCCAAATAGTTGTCAAGGTGCCCGCTCTCCTTCATTTTTAAATGCACTCTATTCTGTTAAACAGCCAGGCGCCTCTGCACATTTCCTGCTACACAACATTCTCCCAAAAAACATGTTATCCGTTGAATTTCATCTCAGGATCACTGTGTTTAAAAACCAACTACAAAAGTGGCAAACATCCCCATTATAGAACTGTTTATTTAACTTTGTGCTGAAATGCTGCGGAGCCATTTCATTTATTTTTTTAAAAATACGGTGAGCAAGTGAAGTCTTTGTTTTTATGAAGGGTTTTTTTTGCCTTTCCATCTATCGAGGAGATGTAAGACACACAAGACCTGAACACGTAGCACCTTACCTGCTGGTGGAGCAGCTCTTTCATCTCAGACAACATGGTCTTCAGCTCCAGCATGCTAGCCTGGTCTTGCACCATCCTGCCTCCCTGGATACCTGAGTGGATTTCCCAAATGAGGATTGAACAATTGGATACATGACGCATCTACCAGGATTGGGTTGAAATGATCTCATGTGTTTATGATGTGATTCAGACTGTCAGTTGCATTTGTTCTCACCCAGCAGCTGCACAGATTCAACCTGATCTGTGCTACAGTCCTGCAGAGTGGCCACATTGTCTATAGTGTCCTCTATCACCAGCTTCAAGTCTGTCAGTTTATCCTTCCAAAGGAATAAAAGACACAAACACAATGCAGTCAAATCTTACTATTTGATGTTGGAACTTCACTGTTTCTGTTTCTGTGCTGCATATTTATTACACTGTTATTCACCTGTCCACTCGACTGCAGGGTCCTGAGTGCCACCTTGTTGGGACCAGGCGGGACTGACCCAAACGCAGCCGGCAGATCATCCAAAGTGTGAGCTAGTCTGCAGTCCACGTAGATGTTGAGGCGAGGTGGGCCACGCTGCAGACCGCTGGCATGCAGCATCACATGGTGGTCTCGTCCATCTGCCAGGGATGCGTGGTTGAAACTGGTTGTGCCAAATCTGCCGTCAGTCTTCTGGTAACGAAGGGTCACTGGAGATGGAGAGAAGCAAAAGCAATGAATGACAGAGCGGGTTAACATGGGGCGAATAATGTTTTCCGTAGTTGTCCCAGTATAACAATCAACCTTTGCTCAGTTTGGCCTGCACGCTGAGCTCCAGGTACTTGGTGTTGTCTTTGGGGTTGATGACACTGAACAGGGAGGTGGGAGCCTTGTTGTGGAGCTTGAAGGACGTGAGGAGGAAAGCTTCATCTCGCCCATTTTTCTTCAGGCTTCCTTGGAGCAGGTCTGGAAGGCAGTCCGGAGACACCAGCAGGTCGTAGACTAACACAGGAGAGGACTGTTAGAAACCTACATTATACTGCTGTGAATGGGCTGTATCACAATCATGAGAAAGGGTACAGTTTAACACATAAGTAAGGGAAATGTATAGTACAGTGGTTAGTCAGTGGGACCAAGAATGAAATATTCAGCACACCAACTGGAAGCGCTCCACCTGGTCCACTATAATTGGTGCTGGATTTCTTTTTTGCCAGTATTTCTTTCTTTCTTAATGGCTATGGCTGCTGGATTGCTACTGCTGAGTCAGTGTACTATGGTGCTTTATTAAGTGTGACAGTGTATCTGTGTTTTGTGTGTATGTGTAGTGTTTGTACACACGTGTGAGTATAAGTGCACGTTCCTTTTTGCATCCTGCTGTGTTTTTATAGAGTGGCAGACTGAAGTTGCAGAGAGGAGCGGCAGTAAACTCTTTCCACTGGAACAAACCCGCCGCCTCACATGCATGGACACACAAAAACACACTTTCACACAGCCATTAGCTGAATACAAGAGTAACACAAAGTGACAGGAAATTTTATGGAAAAAATTGCGTGTGCATTCCAGGCAAATTAAAGTTTCGCAGATGCATTTCTCAGATGGCAGTTGGTGTTGTTTTAACATTTTACTGAGGTCAGACTTCAACTAGATCCTGTACATAAAACTCTACAAGCTGCAAAAAAGTCAAATCAATGCCAACCAAAGCAGCAGAGCTACCCTTTTTACTTGCAGCTTGCTTTCACAAAAGATTGTTAGAAACATGCAAACAGAAAAGACAGTCAGTACAACAGCGTTGTATAGAAGTCCAACATATGCAGCACACACAAACATGCCGCATAACGTTTTCCAGATCTGCATGGATGTTGAGAAGCCGGTACTTACCCATTCCCTGAGCTGTGACAGTGATCACCAGCTGCTGCAGCACCACAGCCAGAGCTGCTGCTCTGACACACACTCCCATCCTCAGAGCCTCAGAGCCGGACACACCTCGGAAAGAAGCCCTGTTCCTGAAGAAAGAACTTTCCTTCTGTGGATCAATGAAACTGTCGCAGGCTGACTCTCCCACAGAATAATGACGATGACAAGTCATCCACTGAGCAAAAATCTCAGCAGAGGTGAGATGGTTTTGTGGTCACAGGGAAAGGGGAGGGTCCTCACCCGCTACTGTTGCGAAAGTGGCACAGTGAAGGGGCTATTTTAATCACTTGGGGGCGTGTCCCCTTAGAAATATCATCTGATTAAATCATCAGCTGTATATTGTCACCATCTGTAAAAGCTGCAGTAGAATATGACTACTACTACATGAATTTACAACATTTAAAAGTAAGGCATTAGAGACTTCTGAAAATGAAAATGAGACACTTTTACTGCACATTCTGTAAAAGCTCAATGTGTTTTTATGTATTACAATTATTCATTTAGCCTAGTGTCTACTACCTTTTAGGGATTTATAAAAAACTAGAAGGAAAGTACTTTGAATCAGCCTATTTATAATCAGCCAACTCTAAAAAATGTCTGAGATGTTCAAGGGAAGCTTGATTCCAGCTGGCCATTGTTTTTTTTCACAAACATTATGAATCTGTGTCATGAATGTGGATTCGATCCCTGAGCTCATCTTCAGTAAGCCAGTTTAACTGTATAAATCTCTGGCAGATGTTTTTCATTTTGACCTTATTTAATTTAACTTGTCCTACAAGCCTCTGCAAAGCCTTTTCAGGTTCCATCTGTTGGAGAATGCGGCAAAGGTCCACAGAGGACGAGACTTGAGGCAGTTTTCATCCCTGGAAACGTTTCATAATAGATGTCTGGTACTTGTCTTAAAGCTCTCTCTACTAACCTCAAGTACATTTCGACATCTCAGCTGCAGGTCTGAGCCAAAGAGAGACATTTACCATCCCTCAGTGCGTTATCAGCGGACAGCCGCCGGTGTCTGGCTGTCTGGCCTCTGACCAAACACCTGGCCGCCTTCAGACGTCTCACTGGCAGCCCCTTGTCAGACGTGATGCTATTGTTATTGAAAATAAGTGAAATGACGCAAAAATGAGAATTACTGTTTGACATGGAAATCTAAAGAGGCCTATAAAATGATCACTTGTTCCATTCTTGCTATATAATAAGTCAATATATCACTGTTCTTTTCATGACTGGCCTCGTTGTTCACTGATCTTTTAAAATGTATGAAACCAGACAGTATAAAAGGAGCTACTGAGGGATATGGTATTTTGAACATACTATTTTTTGGTTCTAGACTATTGAAATAATGGTGACATAATAAAATGATAAAACATCAACCACATGATGTAATCGTTACACATAAAAGATCAGTGCAGTTTAATTCTCTTGTTTTTCTTGGCAACCTTTTCAATATAGTTACAGATTTCCCTGGTAGCAACCACAGATGGACGTAAGGTACAAGTAAATGTATAAAGGCGATGTATAATTTCAGGGTATAAAATATTGTAGGCTCTTAACTTTAACATTTAGGTTAGCTAGGTCAATTTATATTATACGTATAATATTGAACCATAACCCTTATTTTTAGTCAGCTTCAGTTTTATATAATATTGCAGGTTTCTTAACTGTGTTCACTTACTCAGGTAAATTCCCATAATAAATAATAACGTAGAGTTATCATCCTGTTATTTAAACATGTTTGATAAATCCATAACTCCAGCATCATTTCTCCATTGAAGTGCACTTTTGCTCAATGGCTGGTTTAAATGTGCTGCATAAATAAAGGTGACTTGACTTGTTTAATACAGACATATTGCCTTTTTGTCTTCTTCCTCTAACTTTACCTTAATTGCTGTTATGTTGCCTACTGGGTATTCTGTAATTGATCTGTCTATCAAAGCACTTTGGAAACCCTTGTTCTTAAAAGAGTTATATAAATGAAGTTAGTCATTATTATAATAGTTATTATTATTATAGTAGCCTTTCTGGAGCCTTTGATCAAACCTAGATGTTTAAGTTGCCATTGGATTTCATGATGTTTCATGTAAATACACTCTTTCTCGTTACTCTTTTTGGTGCTCTGCCTAACAATGGCGCATGATGCTGTTGTTGTGCTTCATTCTTTCACGATTAACTCACCTTTACTTTCCATTTTAATGATCCCTGAGGTGAAGTAAAGCGTCATCTTAATGAACCTACAAACAGCTAATTAGTTTTTACAGGTGATGAATCATTACAGTCGCAGAATGAGACTGAATCGTGTAATTAAACAGCAGAAAACAACTTCTCAAAAATTCCCTGCAGCCTCTGATGTGACAGGTAGTCCGTGACGTCAGCGGCTCCTGCAGGAATCAAACATGGCGGCTGCCATGGAGCTGAGATGCTGGGGAGGAGACTGGGGTTTGCCTTCTGTTCACACCGAGTCCCTGATAGTTCTGGTAAGGTTGTCGTCTGCTTTAACAATAAATACGACCACTGCGTCCAGCGGTGCTCTTCAGTCTGCGGGTTTCTACTCCGCTCCTCTGTGCGGCTCCTCTCTTGTCTCTGATATTAGCCTACATGCTAACTGAGCTGCTGCAGTTTGCTCTGTAAGTTCTCTGCGTCGATGTGCAGCAGAGAAAGCGATGTTTTCAGCTGAATTTCATGCCGCAGCTGCAAAATATTGACCGTGCTGACTGCGTGGTTTGTCCTCGGTGTGTGGCTGAATGTCAGAAGTCACTCACATTGCTGACAAATAATGTGGCCCTTCAAGGTCAGCTTCTTGAGGCTGGGACTTTGATTTATTTGGGTAACTTGGGGGCTTTTTCTGCTCGGTAGCTGTAAACGAGGGTCAAGCTAATAACCTCTGAGGAGAATTAACGTTGTTTCCTCTGTTTAACATGTTGTTGTCTGTCTGTACGTGTAGTTACAAGTCGTGCCACGAGGTGACACTTTTTCTAATTTTCTGACCAAGATGACATTTATGGCACCATTTAAAACACTTAATAAGTGGCACTCATGGTTTTTGTTGTTGGTTTGTGTTGCTTTACTGGCAGATTTTTAGTGCAATTATACATAAATATACATACAGTTGTCGACCCGTCTTTCTTTTTTCTATTTATTTTAATGTTATTCCAGTCTTTCTATGCTCAGCCCAGGTTCCACATTAATGGATCCAGTGTTTCTTAAACTGTGTGCCTTGGAATATGTCTTATTCATGATGATTTACAGCTGTAATCTTTTGTAAAAGTGGGCCTTGTGACAAAAATGTTTGAGAACCACTGAGGTAGACAGTGGTCGCCAATTTTTAGCCACCAGCTGGATTGAGATTGGTGTTACTTATAGGTAATTAATACTCATTTTATTTAATGGTAATTTGGTTGGCAGACCCTTTAAATTAGGGTGACCAAACGTCCTGTATTCCCAGGTCATGTCCTGTTTTTGTGTCCTGTCCTGGCCGTCGTGGTTGGGTTTGTTTTTTTTTAAAAACTGATGAAAATGTCCTGGTTTTCATTGTTTTGAAGAAGGACGAAGAGGAAAACTAAAGACGTAGATATTTTTTGTTAGTTTTTGTAAGTTTCTGTTAAAGTTGGATAGCCACAATATATCAGAGTTACTTTTTAGTTATTTATTTATTTTTATTTTTTTCTAATACAGAAGAGACATTATTTTTTCATTATTTCATTCGTTATTTTTGAAATTAGTCATAATAGAAGATGTTGAGTAACCTCTGAGAAGCCGATCTGAATCTGTGTCTTTAGTTATAGATAGTACAATTTTCTATCCATACAGAGGAGGCATACTTTAAATGTACTGAAATTATAAGGCATCTTTGAGTAAACTTCGAATATCATTTGAGTATCTCATTGCTGGGCATGAGTGTCCTGGTTTTCAGTAATCAAAATATGGTCCCCCTACTTTAATAGTCCAGGAGAATAGATTTATAGATTTAGGTCCTGGTGAGGAGAGAGCCTTTACCCATAAAGTCCCGTTACACAAAACCCTAAATACATAACTTATATTAATGAGACCAAATCTGCTGACTAGAGGTGGTAGACAAAACTTAATGCTGCACAGAGCAGTGTTCAAATTGACAAAACACAAAATATGATTTGAGTTCCTTCCTTAGAAGCAAGTGTTATTAATGGTTATTGTTTTTCTCAACATGTCCTTCCACTATGTAAACTTCAGTATCCTCTAGTTGCTAACTAGCAGTAGTTACCCACCCCAAATGATTTTGCTGTGCATCTACTTGTCTTTATATTGGTGTGTTTAATATTTTCTTTCTTGTGGTTTTTGCTTATCTTTCCTCTTTCAGTAAAGCTGTTTCAGGTGAGCACTGTAATTGTAGTGTAGTGTCCCTCGTGCTAAATATGCATTTAGAGCTAGTGCCAAATTCCTGCTGATGGTACATTGTTTGTGGCAAACATTCAGCTGTTTTACTCGACTGAGATCATACAGAACTTCTTGTGTTGAGAGCATAAACAGCTCTAAAAGTTCCCCCCTTGAAAGTTAAATGTTGCTGTACTTTTGCATTTGGATGAAAATGTTCCCGCGTAACATTTTAATGGACTTTTGAATCATATAAACACTGAATTTTACTGGATTCATGTGTGTTTTTTCCAGGCGTACACCAAGTTTTCTGGAGCAGAAGTCACAGTTTCTCCTATAGACTGGACATGGAAAACAATAACAGGTGGGCTGCAGCTTCTCGTAAACTGGAGTTTTACAGTGTTGTAGTTAAAATGCCACATAAGAAGAGTTTTATTACCCATGTAGGAATCTTTCTTGAATATATATACAGTACAGATAATTGGAAAGGTTTGTAAAATATCATTTGAGTGATCCATGCCATGGAGACGTACTGAAGTTTAACAACTAAAAAATGCAGATTTATTAGGTTGCAATGTAAATTAATTGATATTGAAAAGATACAGTACATTGCACATAGCAAGATCATTATAACATGTTAAATCTCCTCTTCAGTGTCATCACTCTTATGCTGTATTGCATTGTCCTCTGTCTCATTTGTCCACAGCAACCGTCCCAGAGTTGCTTTGCGGAGACTCAGCAGTTCAAGAACCTGCACAGATTCTCAACTTTCTGAGGAAACAGGTGCGAGCATATGCCCCACACAAGTTAGCATAGTCGGCAGAGCTACAGTAGTATTAAACTTTCACAAAATGTAGAAACTTTTAAAGCCAGGTTAAAAACATTTCTTTTCTCATGCGCATATGCATGAAATCTGCACGGTATCTTTTAACTTATCTTGCTTTTAATCATTTTAATATAATTATTCTACATTATTTTAATTTTTGCAATGTCTTAATTATGTTTTATTTCTCTTTCTGTAATGCTTTTAATGTTTTATGTAAAGCACTTTGAATTGTCTTGTACATGAAATGTGCTATACAAATAAATTTGCCTTGCCTTGCCTTGCCTAGTAATTGTTTTTTGTTTTTGCAGAGGTTTAATGCAGATTATGAGCTGACAGCCAGACAAGGAGCCGACACAATGGCCTACATCGCGCTGCTTGAAGAGAAGCTGCGACCAGCTCTGGTAACACCGCCTCTCCTGTTTCTTTCTTGACAAATCTGTGAGCACTACTATCTAAGGTAAGATTTTTTTGTCCCGCAGTTGCACACTTTCTGGGTGGATGCTGAAAACTATGCCAATCTGACGCGACCGTGGTTTGCTTCCCGCTCGCCGTTCCCACTCAACTTTCTCGTCCCAAGTTGCCAAGCCAACTCTGCACTCTCCCGCATCCTCCTGACCAAAGGAGAGGCGCCGCTACACAGAATCACTGAGGTGGAGGGAAAGGTAAATACTGACTGAATAGTTTTTGAATCATCAGTCACATGTCGCCTCCTTCAACATGTCAGCTCTGTGGTTTGCGGTGCCGAGGTCTCCTTTTCACAGCTGTAAATCTTTCTCATGCCGTTTGCCTCAGATCTACAGTGATGCTAAAGAGTGCCTGAATCTCCTGTCCTACAGACTGGGAACTGCAAACTACTTTTTTGGCAACTCGTGAGTTCTGCAATGTTTGTTTAAATTTGAATGTTTATTTAAATGACTGTATATCTCAGATTTAGGTGATTAGCTATTAGAAAATAGAAAAGAAAAGAGTTTAGACAGAAATACTGTATTTAATTAAATTTGCCATTGGGATTCTTTGTGCATGTGTTCAGTTTGCCATTTAATTATGAGTTGCTGCTATAGGAAAAAAATAGCATACTGGCCAATACAGTAAGCATTAGGATTTTTCTTAAAGTTTGTAAAGTCACTTGGTAGGAAGAGGCTGGGTCTGCTAAAGTGTAACTGAGTAATAATTTTGAGAGAAATCCAACTTAGAAAATTATTTGCAGTGTTCATTTATTCAAAATTATCAATTCAGTATTTATGAAGCACCCTGACAGACCTGAGCAATGCTTCTTTTCATAGTATTGCTTTTGATTTCATAGCCTTATATTGCCTGTATTCGTGCATATCTAGATGTTTTTTTATTTGTTTACATATGTTTTTGCGATCATAGGCCAACCAGTTTGGATGCCTTCGTGTTTGGTTTCGTGGCACCACTTCACAAAGCCAGTCTTCCCAGCAGCCCTCTGCAGAGTCATCTCAGACAGCTGGACAACCTCACACGCTTCTGTGACAGCATCCTCGCAGTTTATTTCAGCTCGGACCATCCTTGTAAGATGTTTACACACACTGGAAGCGGTCACTCTTTGGGGGCTTTAACTTGGGGAAAATCGCACGGGAAGATTTTCACTTTAAAACACGAAAAAAACAACTAACATCATCAACACTTTCCTTCATCCTATATAATTTCTTTCGCTTCATGTTTGCTCTTCATGTTTGTTTTACTGACCTAACACTGTTCCTTTTCCACTGACTCTTTGCCATTTTCCTCTTCTTCTGTCGGTGTGGCTTTACTTCATCTCTCTCCAGGTCCTCCCCCGCCTGTTCAGGAAACAATGGACGCCAACCTCCAGAAACTAACTCAGCTTGTAAACAAAGAGTCCAACTTGATAGAAAAGGTGCTCCTGCTTTGTTTTCTCTGCTTTTGCATGGGTTCGTTGTTGCTTTTGGCAGGTACCCTCACAGTTGATTATAGTTTATAGCCTCCTACAGGGTTCTTGTCATCTCATTTCTTGCTCATGCACGTGTTTACCAACTAAGCTGTGCAATCTTTACCGTAGATGGATGACAACCTCCGCAGCAGCCCACAGCACAAACCCCACAGACCAGACCCCAAACCCAGTCTGTCCACTGCAAAGAGCTCTACTCCTGCCTAGCATCTGACCTGTCAACCCTGATCCAGCCTTATGAATCGTGGAGCAACACCCTGTGGATGAAAGGTGCCGCTCTGAATCTGACTCAACATCCTGACATCAAAAAAATCACTACAAAGCTGGACTTTAACTTGAATGAAAAAAAAGCAAAATAATTAATGGTAATATGACTATATAATTGCAAGAGACTATTTTAATATAATGATGATAGATTTCAAAGATGCTCGCCTAAAAGAGAAGAAAAAAGTGCATGTATGAGATGTTTAAAAAGAAGAGTGCATGCATGTGGTCAAGGAAGGAATGCTATGAAGTGGTGTTTGATGAGAAAGACATGGAAAGTTCAAGGGAAAGCCAAAGGAAATGAAAAGTCCAGCAGGGAAAAGACGTGTCGCTGTTTAACCTCTGAGAAGGCTACTTTTCTTTCAGGCTTGTGCATCTTTTGTTTCAGGAAAATGTATTTTCTGTTTGAGTTGCTCCCACACTATCAGTGCCACACAACAGCTGATGCAACATGAAGAGCAGCAGGATGTTGAAACAACTGATGGTAATAGAACTTGGTCACTGCAGTAGAGTAAGATGTTGGGTGAGCGCCGTGTGGCAAACTTTATTTAGTTTTCTCATATTTTTGTATGTTACCATGGAGGATTTCAGATGTTTTAGCACACGTCCATCTTTGTATCCACTGTAAATGTTCTATACAATCTAATAACATTTGCATTACTGTTCAGTCTCTGCAGTTCTGACTATAGAAATAGCTATTTAGTTTATTTAACTTTGCTTTCACCTCTTCTGCTGTACATAGCTTGTATAGTTGTAAATAGTGTCATAATTATATTCAGCGTACACTCACTGGCCACTTTATCTGGTACACCTCTGAAATCCAATGCAATCCAATACAGCAGTTCTGCCAGTAATTCTGTTTATTTTACATTTTCAGTATCTGTTGATGTAGTCAAAAAGGCAGTTTTTTTAATCGCCAAAGTCTTAGTGGTTGAGGCCGTACATGACTGCAGTACACAAGTGTTTGTAATAGTGGACAAATTATTCAGAACACAGGTGTACCAAGTAATGGGGCCTGTGAGTGTAATTTCCTCTAAATAGGGCTGATCGGCTTGTTCACGTTACACTGAGGTAATAGAAGGGCCTTGCACACTGTATTAAGTTATTCATGCGTAATATTTGGGACTAATGTGTGTCTGTGTGTGTGTGTGTGAGTTGTTGTATGAACCATCAGAAACCAGAGTGTCTTTTAAATAATGTTATTTTTTATTGTACAAGGTATTTTGTGACGTTAACAATCCACTCAGTTCTGTTGTTGCTCTGACTTTTCCACAGCCATTTTTGTAACATTTGCTTCAGTTTGTTACTTTTGCTGTGTTATCATTTGCTGTGGTTAGTTCATGGTCACCTTTAGAGCCCGATTGAAACCAGATTGTTGGGCCAATACTGACTTCTAGGGAGTAGAAAAAATCCAATATAGACATATTGGCCAATACTCTATAAATATATGCAACGCGTTAAAGCTATATTGAAAATGGAAAATGATGGGGTCATTGTTTATAAACTTTTCAGCAGTGTATTTCATAAACTAATTAGCAGCTTACACTAAAGACACCTCTTGACTCCGCACCACTGTCTACTCTGCTACATGTGCTGCAGACAGCACTGAATATTGAAAACACTGACTGGAGGCTAAGCTGCTCTGCTGGACAAACTGTAATACCACAATTTCCTAATTGCTGCAAGCATCTTTTTTCTGCATTATGTTCTATTTAAAACGAAAAAGCTTTGATATCTGCGTATATTAGACAAAATATATGCTAATTCTGATGCATCTGTGTTGGGCCAGTAAAGGTCAAGTCTAGTCACTTTGTTTAAACTGAGCGTTTCTCCCATTTGGGATTGTCTCATTAGCTGCCTTTTGTTTTTTCTTTATTTTTACAGTCTGATTATCAGTCTATGAAATGAGATTTCTTTCACTGTAATGCTCCCTAATGTCCTCATTGCTTATACATAACTAAACTGTGTCTTCTCTGTTTAGTTCCTTTCATGATTTCTGTCTACTTTAGTTAAAAAGTGTTATACTTGTAAAGGCACTTGGGCTCTTGAAACATCCAACAAACTGCTTCATTGATACATTCCCTTTAAAGCAGCATATTCTGAAACAAATATGTTCATTGGGGTGTTTGTGCTGCCAGTCACAGCATGTTGTTGGACAACAAATGGGTTTGTAAGGACCATATGGGTGCAGTGTGCCTTCATGACTGCTGGTGTCTTTGTACAAGTGTCAAAATGCTAACAGTGTCCTTCATATTTTGATACATGTGTCATAAATTATGTTTATTTCTGTTGTTCATAATCTGTCGACAGTTGGTATCAACTGTCTTCATATTACTGAAATACAAACATGATAATGCAACGCTGGCCAGTGTCTGTTTTTTTCCCACTTTTGAAAGCAAAATAAACAGAATCTCCGCATGTGCTTATTAACAGTCAACTGGAGCCAAGATCTGAGCTTTGCCACGGACGTTTGCAATCCCATTTTTCTTTTTAAATGCACATCTTTTCTCCATCCTCTCCTAACAAAGCCAGTTCATGCTATTGGGTGACTTGTTTTTCCAGTAACAATTACAGAAGATTTCACTGTTGCCCACCATTGTGTCATCATTTGTTTAGATGTCGGGGAGGATAGAGAGCCCTTTGTCTGGTTTTTTGGCTCTAAACATGGAAAAACTAAAGTAATCTGAGAGAAAGCTGAGAGGAAATGATGCATACGTGACATCAGATATTGTCCAAGTCGGGACTCCTGCTGACAATTCTCCTGACTAGCTGTTTAGAAGGTGCAGTAACAAGGAATAAATAGCACATTTTGATCTGTTTTGTGCTAAATGGATATATTTTCACCCACAGTGTTGACAACCAGGGCACTATTGCCATCCTCTTTCTGTGTTTTCCTGTGTCAGAAATATCTGTTAAATCATATTAAATAGTGTCAAATAATTCTGGTGATGAGAGGAGATACAAGAACTAGGCTGCAACAATATTCTAAAGTAAAAAAAACTTTCTGCTGTGACACAACAAATCTCTCCTGGTTTGGTTATCCACTACAAGTAGGCTGAAAAGTCTCAGTAAAGAGGCTGTCAGTCCTCTGAGTTTTCCTTGAGGCTCTAGCTGAGCAGCTCAACACATCACATGCAGGCCAGCAGCTCCTCCCTGATGGCTTACATGTGTGCGCCGTCTACTCTTCTTCTTGCTCAATCCCTCCCTCTTTCTTTTTCCTCAGAGATGAGAAAAGGTGTGAGTGGAAAATAGCGACTCAGTGGATGGCATGTCTTCGGGGAAACCATGTAGCTTGGATGATGGATTACGACTTTGTGTCAGCTGAGAATCCTATGAAGGCACTTGGAAATCTAAATGCAGAATAATTAGAGTTGTTAGGAGCAGTAGCAGAAATGTGATAGATCTTGGCCTGTGGTTCAGTGTTGCTGCAATGGAAGATCATTCCAATGAATTTCAGCTTGTGTATAACCCACTGGTTATGGGTTCTAGAGACTACAATGTGAATCTATATTCTTGTGATTTTCAGAAACATTATTTCTGAGAAAGCAGAGAGCACTTGCAGGAACTTCTGAGCCAGTGTTACACCTAATAAAGTGGTGAGGCCCTCTGGTGGTGGATGTGTGTTAGAGGGCAGAGGAGTCAAAGCAAACCAATCAGTCCAGTTGTGCAAATAGAAAAATAATCATGTTCTTTCAGCTCAGACGAGAAAATCGGTTCACAAGACAAGGAAAGAAAAACAGCTGATCTGCATTTGTCATCAGTAGCGCATAACAAAATAGAGAATGGATCATCTGTTTAAAAAGATTATTTACACAAAACAGGCCTATTCACATTATGGAACACAGCTGGAAAAAGTGCTACAGTATTTTTGGAGATATGAACTTGCTTTTTAAACTTTGAGATGACAAAAGACTTGAATTATGACTTGTTGAATGAGTAATTATACAGCAAGTGGTTGACTTTAGCGTGTTTTTAGAACCTTTACAAACTGTATCGGCAAGTAAGGTTTTGAAGAGACGAGAGGAAACAACAGAACATTTACAAAACAGTATAAAACCATCACATCACCATACTTCATGGTCAAAATTACAAAATGATCCACGGCATTTCACGTCTCCTTTGACGAAACAAATTCCAAGAAACTCACCTATGAGATATTTCAGTTCACTCAATTCCAGTCCACTTACATTTCACACAGTCATCATTCATTTTTTCTTCACTCGTTTTGATATTTACAAGAGCTTTTCTATTTCTGTTAAGTTAAATTTAACTTGTGTTTATTTGAAGGAAACCAAGTTCTACACTGACAGAGTTCCTTTTGTTAAAAAAACACAAACCCATGAATGAGGTCAGTTTAGACAATTAGAACCTAATCACGCTGCCTGACTTATTCTGCAGTAGTGGTCATTTTAATCGTTAGAAAGTAAGATCATTTAAATCCACAAATGTCCAACATGAACTGTAAACTATCCAGTGAGTGAGGGATGTAGCAGAGCTAGCTGTCCTTAGTAAACTCCGGCGCCTCCAGCACCATGCTGACCTCCAGTCTCCCCGGTAACTCCAGGGCCAGAGCGGGGTGGCACGGCTGGGTGAAGCGCTGTCTGAAGGTGCCTAACAACTGACCGCTTTGGGCATTGTAGAAGGATAAATGGCCAAGCTGGTAATCCAGAAGAGTGCCCACTCGCTCAGGCATCTCGATCACAAACACACTGGACTGAATGTGATTGTGGAGTAACTGATACCTGCAACTGGAAGGCAAAGAGAAAGACTATTAAAGTTTGAAAACAATGAGCCTTTGTGTTTCAGAAAACGGGGGGAAAATTCTTAGTGCGTACCCTGATGGTGTTGGAATACAGTGCAAACACCATGACTGGCTGTTTTCCCCCAGCGAGCTGTTTGTGTTGGCTGTGCTGTACGCCACTCCCAGCCTGTAAGCAGCACTTCCTGACACAATGGTCTCCCAGTAGTAGAGCCCTCGTGCCGGCAACAGCTCACCCAGGATGACTGGACACCTAGAAAACACACAAACTCTGTTTAAAATTACACAAAAATGTGATCTAACAGGGTCTGAAGGAGGCTGGTGAGAGGGTTCAACTTACTGTTTGTCTGTGGATGTGATGGTTTTGTGTGCATCCTGGCTGTAGTGCACAGTGGTCTGGTCCTCTGACAGCTCCAAAGCCGGGTGGGCCGACGCTTTCAACAGGTGGAACCTCGTCCCTGAAAACAGCAACAAGTAACAGAAAAGACAGAGAACACAAAAGCATAAAGGCATGAATTCCGTGCTGTGCTTTGTTTTGTGCTTGCATGTGGAGCTACAAAGATTGCTGAAGTGTTTGTTTTTTTTTTACCTTTGGTGGAAATGAGTGCAGCCTCGCTCTGTTCGCTGGCACCGGCCTCATTCACAGCTTTGATGTAAAACAGGTAATTCTCATTGGGCTGCAGGAGAACCTTCTGTTCGCAGACTGTGATGCCTGAGATGGATCTAGAAGTGTGTCACACAGAGACACACATCAGTTACAGGAATAAAAACCTTGTGCAGAAACATTATGCACTCTAAATGGGTCAGTGTGTGGAGATATTTTGCTGTAGCTTGTTTAAAGAGGTTGAAATCATGTGTTCATCATCAGTTTGTTTTAAACTGGCCTAGCTACTATGATCAGTGTCAGACATTACAGAGACACACACAGTTAAATCAATGCACACTTCTGTCATTTCCTGTCTGGTTGAGTCAAACACCCACCTGAGACCTTCTCCCTCCAGTTCGTACTGGCGGCAGTACTCCAAAGTGTAACTCTGTCCAGGAGTCGGTTTCGCTGAGCTCCATCTCAGTGTAGCTGAATCCCACATGACGGTGCAGCGCTCTGTGTCAATCGTTGGCACTGATGGAGCTACCAGAGAGACAACAATTGTGTGAACTGCATCTTTGAAGTGCAGTTTTTTACTGCTTCTTTACTCAACTCCAGACAGTCACGCTGCTGTCCAGAGAAACAGAGCTGCTGTTGTTGTTGTCAAAATGCAACAGAGCAGAAATCACCATTTAACACTGACTATACTAATCTATCTAAACCAGAGTTTTTACTGCACAGAGGAGGAACAATTAGGAATAATTACATTTGTTAACCAGTTTAGTTATTTATGGTTTGATTTTCTCCAGCGTAACTCAGTTTTTTGTCAAATGGTCAGAAATAGTACCAAATTTCCCAGATTTCTGTTAAATAAGATAACAGACTCATTGCATTCATTCGACATGGACTGATCATGCTTATCGTCGAGCAAAGTCAGTCTGAGCCAAGAAAAACCTCGATCTAAACTCAAGCCAGCATGACAAGAGAAATACAAGTAACGCTTTCTGTTTTGCTGTATTGTTGCAGGTTTTGCCCCAGGGTGTGGACTGACCAGTTGTGAAGATGAGTCTCTCGCTGGGCAGAGAGCAGCCGGTGTAGTTGACAGCCATCACCCACACCTTGTACATCTTGTCAGGCTCCAGTTCCTCCAGGACACAGTAGCTCTCCTTCACCGTCACGCGGTACTCCTCTGACACAGCTGTTGACAGCAGCAATTTAGATATGCAGTACCTCACACAGAACACTTGAAAACACAATCTAAAACTACATCCACTGGAAGACAATATGCCCATAGAGGACCTGTGATAAAGTGACTGCTGAATGATTATTTCAGTTTACAGTTTAACATCATTACTCTTTTATCAGGGTCCAGAACATAACTTTTGCCAACATTTTTCAGGCTCAGCAGCATCTAGGAAAGTATTTACCTCCTTGAGGGTCCTCCATGCAGTAGACCTGGAAGCAGTCTATGATGTCTCCAGGGTTGACTTTCCAGTAAACGGTGACACTGGTGCTGGTGGCTGATCCTGGCTCCTGGGGCTGCAGGGTGGGTCTCTGAGGCACTGAGGCACAGACCAGCAGGATTTGTAACTGCTACATATGCACATGACGTCTGCCAGAGATATATGCAAACTCCTTTATGTTCATAGCAGCCCTACCTGGGATTCCTTTGCGCTGTGCGAGGTTCGAGCTGGAAGTATTGGCCTTGGCGTAGTCCTCGAACACCAGCAGTCCTTTGGGACCCAGCTCCAGTGACAAGGCAGCGTCCAGAGCTGCATTGAGTCTGAACGTACAACCACAACATATAACTTCTGGCCACCACCACAAATCAGTGTCAAAACTCCTCTCTGCTGTAAGTTGAGCTTGGTCTGGAGAATGTTAAGGATTTACTTTGGCACATAGCGAAGCATTGTCGCAGACCAGCGTTCCCCTTGCAAGACAATCCCTGCCACACTGCAAAAACTGCTCAAGAATGGCTCGAGGAACACGACAAAGAGCACAAGTGGTTGACCGGGCCTCCCAACTACCCAGATTCTAATTACATTGAAGATGTACGAGATGCAACGGAACAAGCCTGATCTACGGAGACCCATAGGACCCAAAAAATCTACACCAACATAAGAGGTCCAGGTCCGTGCCCTGACAGGTCAGAACTGTTATGTTGGGGGACCTACACAATATTAGGCAGGTGTTTTTAATGTTGTAGCTGATCGATGTCGTTCTGCAGGCCAAGCAACATGCTGCACCGATTATCACCAACATGTAAGTGATTATTATTAGAAAATCACGCTTTCACATTACCTTTCATGAATGTCTTCAGGTGACTAGTGGAAAAGCAGATTGAAGAAGGATTTATCAGAAATTTGACACAAACCCTGATCACCAATCACTGGCCAGACATGATGCCTATAATCAATAAGCTTCAGGACTCACCCGTGCGTCAGTCTCAGCCTCTCTGGTCGTGGTCTCCAGAGTGGCCTTGGCGGAGTCAATGCTCTCCTGGAAGGAGACGATCTGGTCGTAGAGCTGCTCCAACTTGGTCTTCTTCTCCTCCTCCATGCTGACGGACATGTTGTTGTACTGCTCCATCACCAGAGCCATCATCTCCTCGTTCTGTGCCTGCATCGCTGCCTCGCTCTCCACACACTGGTCCTGAGTGAGAGGAAAGTGACAGCCAAGAGACAGATTAGAGCTCATAACATTTTTCAAATAAAGTGACGTCCTATTCAAATGTCAAGCTCTACTATGTGCTGTCAGTGTTGACTATGCTTTACCTCTACAGAGTTGTAGGCCAGCTCCAGCTCTGACACCAAGTCCTCGATGTTCTCTGATCTCTCCTGAAGCTCTGAGATCCAACCACTCAGCTTCTCCTGTAATATATGCAGTTGCAGGTAAACTATCAGTTTGCATCTCCAGCAACAACATAATGCTACGATTCACCGGATGATCATCATGTCAGTTTTGTTGGTAAACTGTAATCTCACACTTAAATACGATGCAGTTTTCAATCAATGCTAAATCACATTAAGTAGAAAGGTGCTGACATTTTAACTAAACATCACATGGATGGTTTTCTGTCCTGCTACATCCAGTGTTTCTTTTTCTTAAAGACTTGTGTATTATCTCACAAAACTGCATCCTTCCTTCACTTTTTCCTCCTCTGTTCTTCATGATTGGTCAAAAATAACAGAGCATACACCTGTTCCAACATTCCCTACAGCTCATTTAGTCATTATTAGTCTACAGTCAATCTAACTTCATAACAATGTCTCTCTGGATCAAAGATTTAATTGATCTCTCCCACCTGTTGCTATCATTCAGATGCAGATTGCAACAGTTCAGTCTGTGCTTGAATATGCAAATGTCATGTACCTGCATGTTGCTACTCATTTCCTCCAGCCCGATGATGCCGCGTGTATCAGAGTTTTCAAGTTTATTACAGGTAATAGTTTCAGGACCCAGCACTGTCTCTTTTAATACACAAATCCATCCAAAATAAACCTTGTCATCACTTCTTAGCCTTAGCCTTTTTAGTTTTCTGTGATTAAAAAAAGGTACCTATGAAATCTGACTGATAAGACGGGTTCATCTTTAAGTAAAAATGCCGCCTACTGCAGCTTTAAGGGGACCCATCAGTGAACAGATTCCAGGAAGCAGAAGAGTGGCAATCCCCTGTCACCACCCGAACACGGGCAGCTCACATTTAACTAGGTCAAGCTGCAGTCATTGATAGCTCCCTGCTCTCTCCTTCTGAGGCCGACCGCCTCTCCGCTAAGAGTCAGAACAGGTGTGTTCGTGTTTGAGTGTGAGAAGAAGAATGTATGAGCAGACTTGCACACATCCCGGAGCCAGTTTCACAAAGATAGACTCTGAATACGGCCCAGATCTCTCCATTAGTAGGACTTCAGTTAGATGTCTAAATCCATCTGGAAGTAAATTAAGACTTCTTCCAAACTAAAAAACATGGCTGACTGAACAACCACATCTGGCAGCTCAGTTCTCTTCACTCCAGCGGAAAAATACATGTGCCTTTGAGGTGTTTACCAGTTAGAAGCATATTTTACAAAGACAATCCTGTGAAGAATGTAACGGCACAAAAAAGAAAAACCTGATTAAGAAACAAATCGCAACCACAGCCAATTTGTAGTTACTGCGGTCTTGAAAAATTCTTTCCCATGTCATTTCTGGCTCCACAATATCATCAGGAAACCGCAAATTATGAGCCCTTATTGTCAATTTGTGCCAGCGTTACCATGGAAACAGAGGTCTTAGTTCTGATTTGGATTTTTAGGCTTAAAAGAAGTCATTCTTTATTTTTGTGAAAATGTCAAACTCACATTAGACACTGTAAAAACAAGCGTGTAGGATCTACTCAATAGAACTGATTTGGTCTTAGTTTCTTTGGGTGGATTTCACCTCACTATGATTTGAGCAAATAATAAATAAATGTAACAGCTATGGCACACTAAATTAAATAAGTTAAAGTCTATGTAATGCATTACACAACAGATTACTTATATTTAAAAAAGTAAATAATATTAACTCCTTAGTGCAAGGACAGAGAATTTAAGACATACCAATACTCAGTGCATTGTCCTTAGCAGTATTCAGTTCAATTCAGTTTCATGTATATGTCACAATAGAAACTGCGATTCAGGACAATTGCAGATTGTCTTTGGACAGATTGTTATCAGGATCTGTCCTAAGACAACTGACGATTCTACTAGGAGAAATTCTGATTAGATCAAAATGTTTTGGAAAATATACTGAATCACTTCACAACTAACATATCAATCAATTTTAGTCTAGGTAAGCCAACATTCACCATTACTAACTATTTTAGGTGAATTACTTCATATTTTATAATGGATACATTTCATGTCAGTATGTTCTCTGATTAAGTAATTTCAAGTAACACTATGAACACTAGCCCTAAACCTCACCCTAACCCTAACCCACATACTGTTGGAGTATGTCAGAGTAGACTGTAAATACTGTTAAAAACATGAATAAAATCATGGTTTGTAAGAACATTGTTGTTTCCTTTATTTTAACATAACATCATTAAAATAAATTTGAGTTTGATCTTGTAATACGGTTAAAAACTATATATTAATAGTCTCTCTTGATAGAAATCAGCAAATGTAGCAGAGCACGGGTAACATTTTACCAGATGTCCATAAGCTTTTCTAATACTAACCTCCGAACCTCCCTCACTCGCCCATTTAGGACATTACAATAGTCTGCTAATCAATATTAACATTCAATATGACAATCAAACATTACTTATTTAGAGATGATCAGCTGTACCTTAAAATGTATGTCATACACAGGTGACAACATTGATTATTTGAATATCTTGGATATCTTGCAGTTGTTGCTATTAACAAATAATTAGAGAAGGTTGAATCTAATTATGTACTTATGTATTTCACTTTCTGACTCATATACTTAGGTAAAATTTAAATGATTTAGGTGGGTAATTTTTCTTTACAATGTAGGAGCAACTTTTATGCAGTTCTAACACAACCAATCTAAAATGTCTGTGTGAAACTGTCCCTGTGTGTGAGGAGGTGAGGGAGTGCGTTGTACGTTCTAGCTCAGAGAACTGGACAGGATACAGGTTTGCTAAGTTGTTTTGGTGAACTTGTCAGGATCAATTTTCCCCTCTGTGGAATATCTGAGTTGCCAGCACTTCTTTGTGCTGAAGTCAGAGTGGCACTATAGCTTTCATCTTATTTACAGTCCAGCTGTCATTGTTTCCCACAAATACAACGTCACACACACACACACACAGGACCTGGTTCAAATATCATCTGGCAATAACATTTTCAGTTTGTTCCATCTTTCCTTTGATTTAGATGCCAGATATTTTGCTGTGATTCTTTCTGAAATACAGTCATATTGTCTGACGTATCCTCACAGACTACAGAAAAGCAATTGAAAGCTGAATATTTTCCCTCTATCTTGAATGAGATGTCTTGTAGAAACACGTCCTCTAATTGCTCTCATGAACTTGCAGGTTAAAAACACAGACAGCTGGTTTTAGAAAAACTGTAGGAAAAAATACAAAAGATTTCTGAGATTATTAGAAGGTGCTGTAACATTACATTGATTTTTTTTTTTTTAATTTTAATAAAACAGATGTGTGACCCTGCGGTGACCCTGAGGGACAGCGAGCGAGAGCAGTGTGCGTGAACGGATCATATATCAGCCTCTGCTTGATGATGTCACACTGGACCTTTCCACTGATCAAAGCGGAGCATTGCATCACAACAAGTCAATGTGCTGCAGCCTGCCAGCTGCCTGAGAGCCTGCAACCTGCCAGCGTGAATGGAAAAGCTATAGCCGACTAATTTGGGACAAGTTTATTATATGACGATCCAAATCATTGCCAGTAAAATGTGTGGGGCAATCATAGCCGTGTGTTGTAATGAAGCTGGTGAAGTGTATGATGATGAGCTGTGATTTGGATGCAGCGTGCCGTCGTTCTTTAGAACTGTGTTGTTTCAGCAGCAGCCCGCTAAAATGATCAAACATCTGGGAGAGACTGTGAAATTTCTGGAGGCACAGAGGGTACAAAAAGAAGAGATCTCATGATTTAACCTCCTCGTTTAAGTAGTTGTGATTCGCATTCATTCAATTCATCATCATCATCATCATCCTCCTCATCATCCTCATCATCATCATTTCGCATTGCAGATTCATTAAGTTGGAGGATGTACAAAAGACAGGGACATTTCCTGGCTTCCCACATCTTTCCAACTCTAGATACCTCCTGTTCTTAATGCAGCAGACTTCCTGTTAAAAATGCAAAACTCAGACCTGGTCAGACTCACTGACGACAATATCAGGGTTATTTTCCTCACAGATGACATGGCACTTCCGCTTTCATAGACCGAGTCCTCCTCTTCTCAATAAGTAAAATAACCTTCATGTGGAAAGTCAGTGACTCTTTAAAATCCTCAAAAAACTCCAAATGTACTTTATGTCCCCTAAACTAAAGCAAATACATATGCAACACATATGTGCATCCGTAGTACATTACCTTGATTTCCTCATAGGCTTTGTCCACAGCAGTCACCTCATGGCTGTGATGCTCTCCAGCCTCACAGTCCTCCTCCGACAGCAGACATCCACATGTGACACAGAACCAGTCCATCCCCTGCAGCTCGGCAGCCAGTCGGGCCTGATTCTCCTCCTCTGCGTCGATGATTTCATAGTCGGCCTCGATCAGATCTTCCTCTGAGAAAAGATCTACCTTCTCGTCCTCCTCAATCTCCATCTTCTCATCTTCTTGCTTCAGACTGGACTCTGGTTTTAGCTCTCTCTGTGTTTCAGGTTCCGGCATCTCTTTTGATTCCTGCTCAGATATTACCTCATATTCCAGCTCATCTACAGGCATCTCTGGAACCTCTGCAACTGTCTCATCCTGCTCCACCTTTTGCTCTAAATCCTCACTGTGCTTTTCAACATATGGAACTACATCCTCTTCAGTGATGCTTGTTTCTGGTGCAGCTACCATCTTGTGTACCTCTGCCTTTTGTTCCACAACTGCTTCCTCTGAAAGCATGTCCTCTCCATGCAGCCCAGATAAATCCTCCAGCGGAGTAAAGCTCCTCAAGATAGGAGAGATGACTTTGTCTTCTTCTAGGTCTCTCTCTATCTTCTGCACCTCTGCTTTTCGTCCCATGACTGCTTCATCTAACTGCATGTCCTCTGGATGCAGCCCAGATAAATCCTCCAGGGGAGTAAAGCTCCTAAGGGGAGAAATGACGACTTTATCTTCTTCTAGTTCTCTCTCTATCTTCTGCACCTCTGCCTTTTGTTCCATGACTGCTTCCTCTGAAAGCATGTCCTCTCCATGCAGTCCAGATAAATCCTCAAGGGGAGTAAAGCTTCTCAGGAGAGGAGAGATGACTTTGTCTTCTTCCAGGCCCCTCTCTATCTTCTGCTCCTCCGTGTCGGCCTCCTTCACAGGTGCAGGTGTTGTGTACTCTCTGTCTAGATTATTTTGGGGTATTTCTTCTTCTATTACAATGGTTTCTGGTTTGGTTTCTATTTCAGCTTCTATCTTTGTTTCTTCCACTGGGGCTTGAAATTCACATGTGCTTTCAGGTTCAGGCAGAGCTGCTGTATCTTCTCTGGCCTCCTTCGACCACTTACTGATCTCTATGTCCATCTCAACAGCTTGTCCTTTGGGGACGAGGAGGATTAACTCATCATCTACATTCACTATGTCCTGAACAGGCATCTTAGATTTGGTTTCTGTTGTTGTTGTTTCTGGTTCACAGTCAGTCGTCACTTGTTGTTGTTGCTGCTGCTCAGTTTCAAGGATTTGATCATGTTTCTGATCTGAAGCCATCTTGACTTCTTCTGGCATCACAGGTTTGGTTACTTCACCGGAAGTCTCAGCTTTAACTTCTAATTGCTGATCAGCAGCTTCAGTCATAAACTCAGTCAACTTGTTCTCAGCAGTTGGTTCATCTTTAAGAGATTCAGGTTCTTTCTCTCCTTCAGGTGCTGCTGTTGAAACATCAGTTGTCTCAACACCTGTTGCCTCCTGAAGATCGATCTGAACTTGGGTTTGAATCTCTTTTTCATTCACTGCTGTTTCAGTCACCTCCACTACTGTGCGTATTTCACAGTCACAGTCAGTGATCACCTCGACAGGTGCAACATCTTCAGAAGCAACTTCTGCTGCTTCTTGTTCTTCACATGGTGATCTTTCAGCCGATGTCTCCATTTCACTGGAGGGTTCACCTGAGGAGAGTTCTTCCTGACATATAGTCTCAGGTTCTTTCACTTTAGCACTGACTTCTTGTTCTACTACTTGCTCATCAGCAGCCACCATCTTGGTGTCAGCCGCTGCCTCCTCAAACAAACTCTGCTCAGTGGTTTCTGTTTGTTCAGGTTTAGCAACAACTGGAGGCTCCGCTCTGCTTATAGGTGCTGTCACTGCCGTCTTGTCTGTTGCCACTACAAGCACTTCAGCCATTTTTTCTGCCACTTTTTGTGTCTCACATGGCTGCTCAGGTTCAATACTGCTTTGTTGACTTACTTTTTCCTCTGCTCTCTGATGGTCCTCACTCTCCTCTGTTTCCTCTACTTTACTGTCCACATGGTGGGTTTCAGAAAGTGTTTTTTTTGTGCTGAACTTAAGAGGATCAGTCTGCTCCGTTTTTACCTCATCTTTCACTTGTTGATCCTCCGACTGTTCTTGCACTGGTTTACAGTCCTGAATTGGACCTTTTGCAGCTCCGTCAGCCACTGTGGAGAGCTGCATGTCCTCCCTTTCTTTATCTGTTTTTGTTACTATTTCTGGTTTCTCTTCAAACACTTCTGAGTGTAAACCTTCACACTTATCTCCAACACAGACCTCATGAATCTTTGGCTCCTCTGCCTCAGCCTTTTCCTCGCCTTCTTCTTCAGCTACTCTTATTAGACATCCTGTCATATCAAATTTACTCTGGGGCCACATCATCCTCCCTTCACTTTTATCCTCTATCGTCTCCAGTTGAACATCCACTGTTGGAGTTTCATCTTTTAAAGTAAACTTCTCCAGGTACCCGTCCGCCTCCTCTGAATCTGACATACGCCTCCTATAAGACTTCTCAGATGCCACACTCTCTGCCTCAGAGTATTCCTCGTCACTTCTCCTCCTCTCACCCATAGCATCCTCGTAAAGGTCTGAGTACATGAACGACATGGCAGTGGGCTCCTCCAGCAGGATGGGGTCAATGATCTTAGGGGGGCCAGAAGAGATATAGATGGGAGTGAGAATGGTCTCTTCAGTCCCAAACAACACTGAACCACTCTCCATTGTTGATCTCTTGCTCTCCCGTCTTGTTCTCGTCCCAGCTCCACCCTCGTCATCCTCCTTATGCTGCAGAGCATCAGTGGGAGCACCTTCTCCATAGAAGACCTCATCCAGGTGTTCTCCAACTATCTCCACATCTGTAACAAATACGAAGGAGTCTTCGGACACAGAGGGGCTGTCTGTGGCTGCCTCCTTAGCAGGTTTTTGTTCCTCTGCTTGTGGCTTCGCTGCAGGCTTTTCTGCCTCCTCCTGCAGCTCTGGTGCTTGTTCAGGAACCACCACATCCAAAAGGGTAAACTTCTCAAAATAGTCTATGTCGCCGGTGCCCTCTTTCTGAGTCGAGCTGAGCTCTGTGGCTGCTGATGGTTGGGAAGAATCTTGCTTCGAGGACTGTGGAGAGATTACAATCAGCAAGTCAATTCAAAGAGGATTTTAGAATATTTGAAATTGCAAAATTATGATTACAAATCTTATCATGATAAAGAGATTTTACAAATCAATCAGATAAATACCTTTTGTGTCTCCTCCTCCCCTTGCAGGACGTGGTTCTGTTGCTGTGTCCAGTCATGGTGGTTTCGAGACCTGATCTTTGGAGTCTGGTCCAGATAAGATAAATTGTCCTGCAGCTCGGTACTCTCCTCCTCATCCACGGTGGGAAGTTTGGAGGGGACTCTGATGTTGAGAATCTCATAACCCTCTGAAATCAAACTAAACAGCTGCTGATCTTTGTTTTTTATTTCCTCCAAGTCTGGTTCTGTTTTAGTTTTCTCCTGTTTGACATTGGGAAGAGAAACCTCAGCCATCTCCAGTCTCTCCACTCCCAGAACTGAAGCCGATCTTGAACTTCCAGGTCGGCTCAGTCTGTCCCCCAGTCTGGACCTCGTCCTCCTGCGGACTATTTTCTCCTCATCAAAGACAATGGTGATCTTTCCTGCTGCTCCAGAGCCTTCCATGCTGTAAGCTTCAGAGGTGGAGCTGGTCTCGGAGGCCCAGGGAGTAGAGCAGCGGCTGGAGGCCGTCTCCCAAACAATGCCACTGTCCTCACTCTGGACTGTTACCATCGAGAACGATGGATCCACCATCAGGCACTGGAGTTTGGGCTTCACTGACTGGTCCTGGACAACTTCTCTCAGACTGAAGGAGAGAGGAATGGACGGAGTTAGAGGAAGGAGAGCAGGCTGTTTGTGTCCTTCATATGAAGGCAAATGACATGACTAAACAGTCTGACTGCAAGAGGAGATCCCTTTGGCACAGCTCAAGGAAATATAATCAGAGAACAAACCAATGAATCAAATCAAAACATATCTGAGCAGCACGGATCCACATTCACAATTTGCACCACAGAGGAAACGTAGCAAATCTATGCTGAAAACACAGTAACACCAGTTAATCTTTTCACAAGATGTCTTCTTGAGAGGTGTGGATCTCCAGCATTAGACCAGGTGTGTGGTGTCAGGCTGCAAATGTGAATGATGATCTGAAAAAATAATGACTAAATACGCTCTGAGCTGTCCCTCCGTCTATGAATACATCTCAGCCCCTGCAGGGTTACAGCAAGGTGACGTCCCAAAGCGTCATTCATGTAATATTAGAGAAGCGATGCCTGGTCTTCTGAGATGCATCCAACACATGTCTTCTTCTATTTATGACATGGCAGGAATAACTAGAAGACCTGGTTGAAAGTATGATAAATGAGATGTAAGAAATGTCTTGGTGAATAATATCAGATATTTGAATGGAGCTGCCTACAGTGCCACACTTCCTTGTATAAGCTGAAGAACAACTGAGATTAATGGAGATTAAATGAGATTAATGGAGGACTGCTTTGTGAAACATGGACACACCTGTCCATTGACACTCTTCAGACAGAGAAACACACAAATTTGCTTTTCCCTTGTTAAAGCAAATTGTGTTTGTGTTAAGAAGCCCAGAAACACGCAGTTTCTAATGACCCACAGCATTAAAAAATAGTGCATCTCCAAACAGAAAAGAAATCACTTTACACAAAAATAGTCAGCCACAATTGAGGTTATACAGCTTGTGAAAAGAGCACCTGTTTTGTAGCTCTTCCACTTCGTCTTCATCGTCCTGGCTGATGGCATCTGAAGCTTCACACTGAAACTCCTGCAGCCCTGTCATCTCCGATGCCAGACTCTCACAGTCCTCCATCTTGGTTATTTCCTCCAGATCTTGTCTTTTTACTTCCCAGTGTTGTTTTTTGTGTGTTTTAGAGTCCTCTTGATGTTTTCAGCCACTCTGAATTGGGAGCTGGTCTGCCTGTTTGTGTCATTCTATGTTGGGAGCTGTCCATCTGACTCAGCGAGGGACGGAAATAGACTGAGTGGGGAAGGAAAAGTGGGGAGTGAAGACAGAGAGGGGAAAAGCAGTGAGATAGGGAAGGTTTTTCTGGCTATTGAGTTAAGCATACTAACACCAAACTCTGAGATGAATTTAGATTTTTAAAATTTTATTTAAAAAAAACACTATTATGCTGCATCTTGGTGCGAGTCTGTGGCTTACAGCTGACTGAGGCGATGTGACTTTAAGTTCAAAATCCCCTTTGCTGAGTTAAATATAGGCCATGAGCTGAAACAGTACCCCCAGTCCCCCTGCTGCTGGCAGCAACACTAAACATACACACATGCACACGCACAAACACACGCACACGCACACACACACACCCTGCAAGCTATCTACCCCCAAGCAGAGCTGGCACCATGTACAAGTCATAAACTAGCTGTAATAAGGCGTCAAACCACAATACAAAAACCAATTAACACACTAGCTACCATCAAAAGCAGCAGAAGACACTTGAACAAGTTAAGAGCAGTTATCCTGAGTTCTCTTTTTTTTTCAAGGTTTGTAAATGACGCTCTGAATGACGAGAAGAATCCTGATGATAAAGCTGCATTACCTTGAGGAAGCAAAATAACATCTGATGTACCAGATCTATGGGGTGGTATTTGTACGTATTCAGTCAATGTCTCTAATATCTGAAGTTTTTCCTATTTACTACTTTTCAACATTGAATCTTGGTCAATATAATTTACCTTTTCTGACAAGAATTTACTAGAAGACTTTCTAGACTAGGGTGGCTGTGGCTCAGGTGGTAGAGCTGGTTATCCACTGATCGCAAGATTGGCGGTTCAATCCCCGATACCTCCACATGCCGAAGTGTCGTTGGACAAGACACTGAACCCCAAGTTGCTCCCAATGATGATGTCCAGTATTCAGTGTGTGATACTTATGCAATCACTGGTTTCACACTTTATACTTCTAATTAATTGATATTACTTTGTAGAAATCTGTTTTCACTTTAACATAATCTTTTTTTAAGTCTTGTCAAAAAAAGCCAAATTAAAGTATCCATGACTCAAATCTATAAAGTAACAAAAGGAGAAAACTTCCTAAGGGGGTGGGTGCTTTCTATAGGCACTGTAACATTGTGTGAGTGTTGAGTCTCCTGTCCCAGCATTGGATGGTTACATCATTTTACTTAAAAAAAATAAGGACGCCACCAAATCACACATTGTTAGAAAATGACGGACAGCTGCAAAAAACAGAAGCTAGAATTTAATATGATTTTACCACTTCTATATATCTATCTAGCACTTCTTTACAGCTACACACCCAAGATTTCCGTAGAAAGTGAAAAAAGTGAAAACAGTCACACATCTTTACAGATTTATTTTTTAAATAAACATTTTAAAGTCAGCAATGCACAATATATATACAAAAATAGCAGAGGAAAAAAATGAACCAAAGATGAAAGAAATCACACTCAAAAGTGTAAACTTGTGAAATTATGTCTTAAGTAATTTGAATAGAGAGTGAATAACACCAGTTTTTGACCAAATAAATCAAGTAGATGACTAAAATGGCACTGTAATGCCTTGAGACCAGTCACTGAGGAATAATAAAGCACATCAGGAGCAGTGATAAAGGAATAGGAGTAGCCAGGGTCTGGCTTCTTCGCAGCCCTCTAGTGATCACCTCAGAGTCACTTTAATTATGCACTAAACTAAACATCACTTAAAAACAAACTCAGAATACAGAGGAGCCTAAAGACAGAGATGATGAAAAATGGAAGGTCCTTTAATGCAGCTGTAGAAAAAAAGTGTCTGTAGTGTTTAAAACCCACAATACGGTAACTGACCTACAAAAATAGAAAAGAGGCTTTGATGTTACAAGTTGGTCCAGACAGGCAATTGATCTACTGTACATACATGTGACGGGAATAAACCGTTACCTGACACCAAGTGTGGCTCCAACAATGTGGATGTAACTCAAACTGAGATCAGAGGAGATAAACGTGGCAGACTTTCAAACCTAAATGTTGTTGCTCCCATGTAAAGTAGCTTTATATCAGTGTGTCATCTCCTATTTTATAGACACACTGCCTTCTAAATCCCATGTGCACCAGCAAAGAGGGCCATGTAGCAGTAATAAGCATCTCTGATAACACTGATCCTCATTATTCTGCTTCAGTTCAGCATTTCTCTGTGTAAGAGACAGAACTTTGATTTCAGAGCCCTCTGGTGTCGCGCCACAATAACTGTACTTTTTCCTCCATTCTTGGTTACTGGAATATTATCAGTTACACAAATTTGGCAGAGGCAGCAAAGCGTTTGACAGTGAGTGCAACATTTTCAAAAGCACTGCCACAGGAAACACAGATTGTGATCAATACTGAAGCAGCCGCAGCGTTCAGTTCCACTGCCTTCCTGGCTGTGAGGCAGCAGGGCTTCTCTCTCAGCGCGTCCCAAAAGTCTTGCATTGGTTCTGGAGGCAAACCTGTCTTGAGGTAGAAGACACCAGTCGGCTCGTCTAATTAGAGGAATCCCTTATCTCCTGGATGACTCCCTATTAATGACGGCTCTGACTGGGAGGATCGAGTTCAGGTCCTTCCTGTCCTTCAGTATCCGATAGGACTGTGCAGACAGAGGGAGATGAGAAGAAACAGGATTATGAATAACTCATGTCTCGCCTTGGGAAAGGACAGAAAAATGAAGGGAGCACAGTTATCAGGACTGTGTTGTACCTCAGCAAACTCAGCTTTAATGGCATCGAACTTCATCTTCTCATGGACTGCCCGGGCGACATTATTTCTTTCGAACGGTTCTGAAACACAAGGAATCACCGTTGCATTAATGTGGACATTTCTCACACTGACACTCCAGTTAATGTTAGGTTGTTGTGGCTGTGGTAAGATATGATCACTGAAATGTTTACCTTCCACGCATATGTATTTGTTTGTCCATTCTTGAGAATTGGTCTTGGGCAAAGCTCTGGCCTCTCGAACAGAGATCACTTGTTTATCCCACCTGCACGACACAGAGAAAGCAACCACAATATGATTAATTGGCGATTATAAGACTGAAAATAAATTACAATGACCAAGGTTGTCAAGGACTATAGCAGTGCCATTACACATTTCAGCTGAGTAACATACAAAAATCATCAGTTTTGCAAATACATTCTGTTCTTTCCCTGATTGTAGTTTGGGTGAGGTGATAAAGCTAATGAGCTTTTTATAATAAAGACAGGAAGGGGAGATATGACAGGCTGTTATGAGGCAGGGAGGGAGCACACTTGGGGTTTGTTCATGCAGCTCAACTCTGCATTTTCATTATGTGCTTTCATGACCTCCGATGTATTATAGAGAAACTATCAAATATTCCCGCTATTTTCTTATCACTATTGATGATGTTGCCATTACATACTGTTATCATTTTATCACCCTCACCCAGTTTTAGCTGCAACTGTTTTGCACTCTCATTCTTAATGCACCATAAAATTACTACAGCTATATTTGCCAATGTCTGTCTTTTGAGTCTTCAGTTTTGAATATTCAAGCTTTCTTGCATGCATCAAATTAAAGGTCCAAACACATTTTTTGCTAAAAAAAACAAAAAAAAAAACACATTCACTGTGATAGATTTTGATCTTTCAACGTCCAGTTTTATAGTTTGTTGGAAAATGTGCTCCTCATTATAAACACTTGTCTTTGTCAGCAGCAGTAACATGATGCATGGGCAGCTTACACACCTGAGTCAAAAAAAGAGCGAAAAACACCCTACGTGTTTGACGTGTTTGATACTCTAATGCAAAAATCCGTGCACGTCTGTGTAGCGAGTTGTAGTTCGACGTTTCAACTGTGGCGTGGCACGGTAACACACATCCTGCAAACGTGGGGACCGTGGTATGTCATGTTAATGCTGTGTAAGGCCAAAGGTCCCACCTGCTCCTGCCCCTCAGCCAGAAATATGAAACCAGAGAGGCGGATGCAGGACAGAGGAAGGAGAAGAGAGATGGAGGACTGGGGAGAGAGAAGAAGTTGGCAAGAGGAGCAAGAGATAGGGAATGGGAGCAAGAAAATGAACCATGAATGCATCTGCAACACTAGACTCAATAATGTGTTGACACTGGGAGATACCTGAACTCTGTGGCATAGTATCTGAGAAAGCCCACAAGCAGCTCTCCCAGTGAGGACTGGTTTCTTGAGACATAAGGAGGGATGTGTTTGGGACCCTCTGGAACCATGTCGATTTCCGTGATGGGATTGAAACACTCCTAAAAATCAAGACACGGGACAAAAGGACCCGTGACACTGTAACTTAGAGATGTCTGAAAAGGTTTACTGTCTGTTAAATTGTGAATAATAATCTCTCCAAGTGGAAGGTTACAGCAGAAATGTCAACTGCATATGAAAGGCTTCGTCTATAGAATTTCTTTTTTGTTATGTTTTTATTTGTTTGCATGTTATTAAAGATTATGAGAAGGTCAAAAACAGCTAATCTGTCACTTTACACGATTTAAATGACTGCAAAAGCAATGAAGACACTTACTGGGTAGTCCCTCTGTAGAGAAGGGAGGACAGGCTGTTTAAGAGCTGAAAAAAACCCACCACAACACACACAAGTTGAAATTCACGATCAAGCTAAAATTACAAATGTGACTGAAAAAGCATTCTTCTGCACGTGTGATCGTACTGACTCTGAAGGTAGTGCAGGACCATCAGCACCAGTGTGTAGCTGCTTAATGTTCCTTTGCTGGCGTCATTGATTTGATTGTGCCGTGCCCATTTCTTGATGACAAGGATCATGGGTCTTATCCTGAGATCAGCTTAAAGAGATCACACAAAGTCAAAACAAGGAGCCACTGCACTGCTCCCAGTTAGATGAATACACACAATTTACAGACAGTTGGTTAAAGCTAGAGTATGCAAAGTATTCCAGAAGCATTTTTTGCTTGTTTTGTTTGTTCACATCCTGACAGCAACTGAACTGTGACAATAAAAAAAACTTTTCTGTGACAGTTACAGGCCTGTAAAAGGACAGTCGCATGGAGAGTCTACATGCCTGTCTAACTAGCATGACACACTGCTCGAGTTTGCAACTACAATCATGGCAGACAAAGAGCAGCCACTTGCAGAGCCGCCTAAACCTGCAACATCTTGCACTGCTACTCAAAGCAAGAAAAGAAAGACTGGAGCAGAAAAGGATATGATTCAGAAAAGTTTGGATAAAGTCAAACTAAGTCAATATTGGTACGGCTATTCCAAGACAGCGGCAACTGTGGGAGTTGAGGGGCCTGAAAATGTATATCATGTTTGCTTTTTTTTTACCAGTTGGATGAGTAATTACTGTTTTGTTTTGTGGGGTGAGGGTTACGGGTGACAGTGAATGAGACACAACGCAGTTTAAATGTGTCGCACTCTGCTCTTCATCAGCATTCTCTCACGGATTAGTGCTCCAGCTGCACTTTAGTTGCATTTTAGTGTGTTGGGAGACGAGACAGTGATATTTCATGCTTTCAAAATCTGTCTTACTCTTGCCGTTTTATTATCCTGCATACTCTAGCTTTAAAATCAGACAGAAGAAGTCAAGTTATTACCCACCATAGGCGTAACTCCTCAGAAGGAATGTGTTCCTGATGCCCACCGTGTTGTTGATGTTCAGATCAAACTCCAGATCACTGACGAATGTAGAGTTTGTAGGAAGTCATAAACACATACAACTTATTTCTTATTTGATCATTCGTTCTTTTGATCAACAGGGTTCAGCTGCTGTTTTGCTCCTACCTGCCTCTCTCTCTGAATCTGAGGATCGGCACTTTGGCTCTGATCAGCTGAATCCTCTCTACATATGCTAGAAATTAAAACAAACACCATGAGATTTAAGGTTTCATTTTCTGCAAAGCTGTAACTGTTTTCCAATGGGCTAACAGCTCCACCTAGTGGACTCTGACAAGGGCATCAAATCTGAGCAACAAAAACCAATTTAAAAAGCCCAAAAATTATGCTGGTGTTTTTACGTTTTAAGTTGCTTATACATAGCGATGCTACTATAACTAAGACATAAGGAAGTTAGATAATAATAAGCAATACTATGCTTACGGCTATTTCAAAAAATTGCAAAACATTAATAGATAATGTGTTATTATACACAACCTTATATTTGTTAAATCGTTTTTATTACTCACAGAGGGATCTGAAAGCCCTTTGGAGGCAAGAGAGGACACGAATAGGATCAGGTCTTTTCTGAAACCAGAAAACAGGAAACCGGGTAAGCGTTCAAGAGGATGTGGGTATCTGTGATTGTACATTTCACACATGCACGTTTGACAGACATGTACAGAGTCAGAGATACTTACATTCTCCTTGATGACCAGACACAGATCAGCATCACTGCTTCGGCAACCCAATCCATTCATAGAAGACCCAGTCAGGTAGAGCCGTGCCACTGTGAGAAACACATCTGGTAAATAAGAATGACACCACGAACATTAGAACAGACTGTAACTACATATTTCACACAAACCTGCATAGATGTTTTGTATGTCTTGTTGCAGCCGAGCTCGGCATCTCTCCTTGCGATCCAAATCTGAAGACTGCTGCTGGCACGCTTCAAACAGCTCCAACATCTGACCACTCAGCTGAGGGCACGAACACATGCAACGCTGACAAAACCAAACATCTCTACACAGAAACACGCTCAGACTTAATGTATATCAGCTACAGGTTATGACAGTTAGAACATACCTTGTCCTTGGCGTAGACCTGCAGGCTGTTATGGCTTTCTGGTACAGCAGGCGTCGGAGGATGGATATTGAACTGTGGACTGGGATAAGAGCGTTCATAACTAGAGCTGGATAATCTTGAAGACTCGGCCCTCACTTGCTCCAGATGTGGAGGAGGAGGAGGAGGAGAAGGGGCCTGAATTAAAGGAGAGCCTATTAATGGGTGGGAGAAGGAGTCAAGGCGTTGGCGCTTCACCAAATGAGGGCTGTATTCAATATGCTGCCTCCTAGAAAAAGTAGAAAGATAAGAAAGCAAGTGATGACAAGACATGTTAAAGGCAAATGCTCATAAACTCAAGGTCAGTTTAAAGAAACAGAAGAATGAGATTTTTCGGTCATATATATATATATATATATATATATATATATATATATAAACGCTGAATGACGTACTTGCGCCTGTTGGTAATAGTTGCCGTGTGAGGAGGGGAGACGTCAGGAATAGATGGTGGGGGATTCCAATGATATGGAGGTAACCTCTCAAGTTCAGGGACATGAAAACTTAGAAAGACACATATGCACATGTTAAGGTACAGAACACAAAAGAATCCAACATGCAACAATTTGTAAATGACAACTTGTCAAGTTTCCAGTGCCTGATTGAACGTTTTCTTTCATTCTGGTGCCAGGATCTACACAGAGACATGAAGACTTTTGATGCTTATTGTTCAGTGAAAGATCAGCTGTTTCATACACAAACAGAAAACATCAAGATCGTAAAAGTTACTGTCGCTGGCTCTTATCTCTGTTTGGAGCCAGTTCTTTCCATAGCAGCCCCTCTTTTTCTTTACATTGTGTGTGTGTGTGTGTGAAAGGCTACAGTGCTGATGTCCAAGTTTAAGTGAATGCAACTACGGTGTCTGAATACAAGTGGGATCAGCTACAGATGACTGGAACAGCTATAGCAGCAGGCAGCTGTGGGTCAGGTCCATAAACATCTCAGAGAGTGGAAAAAAGACAGTGTGTCACTTTAGATGATGGAGTTTCACATACAGAGTGTTCACAGCTATTTGTTCAAGTTGACCACTTGATTTTCTACCATAAAGGCCAGTAGTTAGAAATGATCGTCTCACATGGACAGAATTTTCAGTATTAGAATTATAAGCAAACTCTGGATGTTTTACCTATTCGTAAACTTTTATTCCTCGGATATTCTGCAGCATCTCTTCTCCTGGACTACTTTGACAATATTACAGTGGTCACAAATTAAACTAATTGTAAAAAGGAAATTTATCTGAAGACAATTTTCTTAGTCTTACATTGCCATAGTTTTCGATTGGCCTCTGTGCTGCAACAGCAGAACAGAATTCATACTTTTGGTTTTGATGTGCCACTCCTATGAAACATTTTTGGATGCGTGCCTGCAGACCAGTTTGACATCTTCAGTAGCTTTCTTTTATCTAACCAACAAAGTCTAACAATATTCAGCTTATCAGATAATCATCCAACTGTTGCAGGTCTACACATACCTTCTTGTAACAGAGAACTGCTGTCTTCAACACGATGTGAGTGACTCTCCACAATAGTTAAAGTTTACTAACTTAACTTACACTGCTCATGTCTAGTACACCATTTCAGTTTGTTCATATTCACCTGTTGACACCTCCAAGGCTTCGGTGGTTATAATCATAACATCTGGTCGCGGGGGGAGGTGGGTACAGGCCGTTGGTGTAGGCTGGCCGCCCCCTCGGTGCAGCGCTGCGGGGGAACATGCTGCAGTTCTTCACAGAACTCCAGCATTAACTTCCCTGAAGTCCAGAATAAAAACAAAAAAACGACATCAGAGCGGTTGGAGGTCCCAGTGTGAAAGAATCTGTAGCAATACTGCTGCAACCTATCGTATCATTTAAGAGAAACGGGATGTTACATTACTGAAACCGAAACTTACCGGTGATCGGGCAGTTGAGCGAGCTAACAATCGTTAGCTTGTGCTAAACTAGCTAGTTTAAACGACATTAACCCTACTGTGGAAATCAAAGGCAGTTCTCTGTATAGTTAAATGAGTGACACGTCTCTGGTTACTAAATGTTAAAACGTTAACTCGAAAATGGAACCCATACAACACAGAACACTTACCAAATTACATGTCACATGTAAACAAAACTGAAGATGCTACTTTCCTGCGTTCGTACTTCCGCAGTGATACCATGACGTAATGAACTGGATTTAAAGGGGATGCCTCCTCGCTCTCCTTAAAGGGAAAGTCTACCCAATATAAAGCAAAATAAAATGTGTTGCAGCAATAATACTGGACAGTGACGCAAGCAAGTTAATATATGTTGCTCCTCATCACACAGAGATGAGGATCTCTGTGTGATGATGAGATCTTTATGATCTTGTCTTCAAGAGACAAGATCATGAGACGTTATTCAGAGGATTTTATAAGCAAATGTAACAAAAAGAAAAAACAACAAAATGAGGCAACAAATCACTGCACTGTGTCTAGGGTAATAAAGAGTGAGAAGTCTCAAGTTGCTTTTGTGAGTTTAATTGAAAATACTTTAATCAAATAGACATTAAAACACACATTAACATGACCATGCAAATGTTAAAATGCTTTTGCCTACGGTCTCCTCTTTTAGTCTTAGCCAGGCCCTGGTTCTGTGTGAACTGGTTCCTGCGTCGTGTGGCCTCCAGTAAGCTCTGACACCTCTGACCTAGTAAAAGCGGTGGGTGAAATTACAAATGTACGACGTAAGCACAAACAGTACTTTCCCACTCTGATTCTGACAGTCGCAAGGTCATGCACGTAAACATGCAGTAAATTTCTATTGTAAAAAAGGTAAAATACAAAATACAGCAGGACATAATTAAACTAAATAAATCCAAAACAGTACAGACAAGTTGAGTAAAGCTAGGCTGTCGTGCTTCATTTACCTTACTAGTATCTAAATACTCTGTACACACTTTCATGTGCGTGCCCCTTCATGTGTTATTCAGTGGCAGCTGATGTGTGTGGTGACCATACGTCTACTTTTTGGTCTATTGTTATCTTTTGTTTCTGTGAAATCCTCTACCCTCACTTCCTCCTTTTGTTTAAACTGTGTGGGTTATTTTTGTGTGTTAATTAACGACTTCTTAATAACAACAACAACAGCAAAAAAACAAACAAAAAAAACAATATCAGCTGTGGTTAAGTCAAAACAAAGGTGCACACAGATTTTTACAGTATAATTTGAACTGCCTGATGAAAGCAGCTGAAAAAGACAGGAGATAAGAAAAATAAAATGTAATGTATAAAATGTGACTTTCTGTGTGTACTCTTTCATTTGTTGTTTGGGATCATGGGCCACTGTGTATCCAAATCAGCTCCATTTGAATGTTTGCCGAAAATCAGATAAGCTCAGTAAAATCACCATGACGGCTGCTGCATTATCTGATTGCAGCTTCACTTCAGTCTAGACCTGCTGTTCAAGTGAAAGACTGAATTGTTCAAAACTATTTGAATTTATTTGACTGAAAATGAATTCCAGCAAACTCAAAACTGAATGGAATCTTTGAGAATTGAATTCAGAGATCTGAAATTTGATCCTTATTGAAAGTTTAACTGTCATTACATAATTTTCCTAATGCAAATTTAATCCTTGAATTGTAGATTCAGTTTACTTCCATACTGTTGCACACTGTGGGCAGAAACATGTGGCACAATAAATTGAATCTGAGCAATTTATTGTTAAGATTGAATCCCTTAGTGTGAATAACTGTAATAAAGAATTGAAATTTTACCTTGTGTTTTGAATTTACTGAATTCCAATTGAGTTTAAACTTAATGTAATAGTTTAAAATTGAATACAGTTGCTCAAAAATTATATTCGATCCTAAATAAAAATTCAACTCTCTACATTCACTTCTCATTATTCAAATTCCGCTCATAAAAATCAATATCAGTTTAATGAATCTGATTCATATATATTTTAATTTTCTCAAGTTGTCGCTGTTGTATTGTAATAAACATACAATTTCAATTTCTTAAGTTGAATTTGAATTGATTAGACTTTTTTATTTAGACATTTTATTACAATCATTCCTGTTAAGTGATTTAAAATTAAATACAGATGAGTCAAATTCAGATTGTAGTGCTACATATGCTATTTCTTCTGACAGACAGACAGGACTCATGCCTTGCAAAGACAAGAGCCAACGGTATGAAGTCGTTCTTTGTGTTTAAAGGGAAGTTTGTCTCCTCCCAGCAAAGGGAAATGAGGCGGGCGTTAGTCTGCCCTGGTCTTGTCTTGCTCTAAGATCAAGCTTTATCCACTTGTGAGGCACTCCATGGCCTCCACAGAATTATTTGCTAATTTCTTCAAGAGACAAGATCAGGCCTCCTGTGCACTCTGAGGTGTCGGGGTCAAACTGGCCACCTGGCGCAAAGAAAGAGTGGATGAGAGGCGAACCTTCACGTTAGTGCACAGTCAATATATGAAATAGGATAACCAGCAATTCCATCAAACTGACAGGAGTAGATTGCTAATAGGACATTTTAAAGCAAAAACACACAGACTAATGCTGATAATGTGAGTAAAAGAGGCAGGCATTACAGATATTCCCTAGATGGTGCATGATTGAATCACTCCAAAATAAGTGTCTTGTTTCCAGGTTTCCAAAGATTCACTGACAGCCATGGAGAAATAAACTAGGTTATTTTTAGGGTTGTTTATTATGAAGCTGAGCTATATCAAATAAAGCAGCCACCATTCACTGGACACATCAGCAAGCATCTCCTCTCTATCTGCTGGTGTGTTCATAAAAACGCAGGCATGAGAGCAAGAAATCCCATCACACTGCAGCCTCGGAATCACGTTTTTTTGTTTTTTCGTTATTGCGCCAGTGGTGAGTGGGCTACTTCCCTGCACAAACTTATTTTAAAACAACAAAGCATCGAAATGGCATCAGTCCCCTGAGCGCCGAGTGACGTCACTGCGGAGGACGGTGTCGTGACGTAGGCAGTTCAATACTGACATGAACTGAGTAGGAGGGAAGCGGATGCATCAGCCAGATGTGGAGCGGTCTGGTGTGGATGGGAGGGGAGGGGATGGATGGACGGATGGATGGATGGGCTTAGATCAATAAAGAGCACATAGAGCCACTGTTATGCAGGATCATTTTAATCTAATGCAAACGACTACACAGGGCAGTATTGATAAGGAGAGCAGGGGTGTGTCACGTGATTTGGTAGGAATTTTGGGGGGGAAAGGTGGGGATTGATGTTGCAGAAGCACAAGATGACTTTATTAGCACTGCTAATAAAGAGTGTGGAATAGCTGTGAAATAGCGAGAGAGTGGGGGTGTAGCCTGAGAGAGAGAGAGAGAGAGAGAGAGAGAGAGAGAGAGAGAGAGGGTGAGACGCGGGTGGACAGTGTGATGCTGCGCTTTATCTACTGGCTAAATGAGGGTTGTCTTTCCCAGTTCAGGCAGCAGGGCTTCTCCACCCTTCTTCCAGTGAGGATCTGTAATTTACACGACAACAGCAGGGCGCCTGTCGGATCTCCATTGAAGCCTGTGCGCTGGATCTGCAGCCGCTCCATCACCAAAAGAAGGAGGAGAAGATCAGCCCTGTGTGCCATGCGCTGCGGAACGACATGTATGTGTGAATTCATGCGGTGACAGCGGATGGGGGGAATGGAGCAGTTGTCATCAAATTCCTGCAGACGCACCGACGGTGATACTGTGGAGGCTGTCGTGTAGAGAGAGAGAGAGAGAGAGAAGAGACCTTCATACGCAGCAGCAGCCAATCCTAGAGATTCGTTTTTATTGCCAGCGAAAAGGATCAGTGGTCAGGTGTCGCCTTTCATTTCAACCACCACAATGGGGTAAGTGTGGGTATTATCCCAACAGGCTGGCTTGAGTTTTCTCCTTCTTTCTGTATTCATATCAGCTGCGGCTGCCTCTCAGGGTATGAACTTCCCTGCCATGGAAACCACACCGGGTCTATGCGTAAAAATGCATCCATCTGTCTTGCATGACGTCTGATGAAGCTTATGGTGGGTGCATGTTCAGTTAGGCAGTCTGGTAGTGGTTGAGTGCTGCTCTTCTCGTGGCCTTGATGTGCGACAATGACACAACTTGATCATTTTCTCCTTTAAATACAATCTGCTTGGTAAAAAAAGGGCATACACTCTAGGCCCAACATGCTTCCACACAAATGCTGGTGCAGAAGTTGTCCCCGTCATCAAACTTTCAGGCTTAAAATCTGCAGTGATTCCCAAAGTTGAACTACACCAGTGGGTCTTGGATGAGCTCTGGGTGTGCTCACCAAAATGGCACAAAGTTTAAATTCTTTGCTGTTCCTCAATTCTTTATTTCTGCCACAAGAACAGAAAGAGGAATTTTCTAGGTCCCACTGTTTACTCCCTAACTACATTATAGACAGTTACATAATTCTGCAAGAAGGCAACAGCAGTGTTTATTCTCAAATATTCTCATTTGGAGACAGTGGTGTGATGAACTGTACATGCTGTTCTGTACCTGGCTCTAGACAAGGGATTGGGAACAGTATAATGTGAGAAGCAGGGGAATGCCAATACCTACACAATGCATTAGGCTCCAGTGACAGAGAGCAGCTTTCTGTCTCTATGGCAGCACACTGGCTGCTGTCTTAAAGCCGCTACACGTCTCCAACAACAGGCACCCATCAGAGTTGCTCATTTGCATGTCCCCTAACCCTGAGCTCAGCGGTCCATTTCCCCCAACCAAGCCTGCCGTTCATTAATGGCTGTCTCCTGCGGTTCATTGTGATTAATTGCACAGCAGGAGGTTAACAATATGGCACAGGCATGGCGCGATTTCAAGGCACCAGCCAAAACTCCTGCATTAACTATTTATGATACACTGGAGGCTTCCCAGGCGCCCACTCTGCCCTCCTACAGTGTGGGCAGCTCATCATTCAGCCATGTCCCACTCAGCTCCAGCTCTCCACCGGGCTCTGCCATACTGGTGACTAAGTTGCTGTTATGCAACTGACTAAATGACTCAATTGATCCACAGTGGAATAAATTCTAAACTGATTGAAGTCACTGTATGCTGCTTATGTGCAGGTGCAGGTAAGATAAAAGCACACAGAGGTGCGGATCTCTTGTCTGGCTGCCTGTCTGGCGGTAATGGCACAGACAGATAGAGTCATATTTCACTTCCGGCCTCGTGGTACAATAATAAGCCTCTTACAGCTTTAATGGTGATGGCACAGTGGAGAACGTTAGCGTTGGATGAGAACTGGAGATGCCTATCAACACTCTCTGGTGTGCTTTCACTTCCTTTTGCAAATGCAATCAATGCACAGGCAGACTCTCTGCCTTTGATTGTGTGTGTGATTACATCTCAGGTCATCCAACCACTCCCAGAAGCAACAGGGAGCTCTCTCATTAATGACCTCTCTCTGCCTTAAATAAGACACTCGACTTCAAGATCCACTCTGTTGCAATAATGAAAAACTCTGGAAATGAGGACAACTTCTAGAGAGAGAGAGAGAGAGCGAGATGGAGTGGAGGTGGTGAGGGAGATCTCATGAGATAGATGTTTCATTATGCTTCTGTTTCACAGTCAGCGTTTGCAGATAGTGAGGGGGGCAGCTGCAGAGTTAAAGGGAACACACTGAAGGGGAAAATAAAACGCTGCCTTTTGTGGTATAAAACAAGTGTGGAATCTGATTGGTTACACACTGTGACGCAAAACTGTGTTTGCATCTGTGCGTCAAACCCCTGAAGCACTAAAGGTGCTGTAGGCCACACCTGTTGCCGCTCCTGGAAATGCAGATGTGTGTTCATGTTAAGTGGCGTCCACAGATCATAGGGTGCACGTAGAGTTAAGGTGTGTGCCATAACTAAACATACTTTAAAGGGTTGGTAGAAACAGTAGTATCTAGCTTTGGCTAATGTTTATTTTGCAACTTTTGTAATGCATTTATTATTTTAAATCATGATCCATGAAGTCCACAAAAAATGTAATGCGACTTATTTGGTAGAAAGTAGTTCCAACACCAAACATTCAACCCGACATGTTACTACTGAACTTTTAAGATGTATTTTTAAGAGTGGAGACAGAAATATCAGAAAACCTGTGAAAATAAAATCATAGTTATCTTTTTAAAAAATATATAATTTCGCTGCACTGACCCTTTAATCCACAGCACCACAGCCTCAGGGAAGCCAGTCTGTCCCATATTAATCCACCTGTAGATAGCAGCGCTACTTTCCAAAATTAAACGCCACTGAGTTAAAGCCTGCATTAAAGTAATTACTGTAATTTGATGCAAAATAAATCTTCAGCAGCTGCTGTGTCTATTTGAAAGTTTACTGGGAAAACTGTAAATCCGTTCCTCATCATATCAGTCAGAAAACCGTGTTGCTCATCAGTTAAAGTAAACCTGCGTCTCCAAATACTGACGCCAGCAAATTCAATTCTCATGTTTTTCAGACGTCTGACATGTTACGAATGTTGTGAATGCATATGTGAGCATAGCTGAGGTCAGTAAAAGTATCTCAGACACGCAGCCTGCTCAGGTTCTTTTCACTTTTAAGAGTCTTATGTGTTCCTGAAAGTTTAGATTTGAGCAGCCATAGTTCACGTAATTGTTTATACCACACTGTGTTGCAGTCGAGAGCTTCCCACTCCCTTCGTCTTCTTCTCCCAGAAGATGGGTGGTTTCATCAGCGCTGTAGCTTCTCCTACATTCATCACCTCCTCCATGTTTTCCTCCGTCCTCCCTTCTTCTCTCACTTGATCACCCTTCCTCCCTCTCTCATTCTGCCGGCCTTCCCTCTGTTTTAACATTCACGTTCCATCACCTGCCCTTGTGTCACGCAGTGCACTGCATGCTAAACACCTCCTCCTCCTCTTCCTCTGTCTTTTTCTTCCTACCTCCAGACTTTCTTCCTTCCCACTCACTCGCAGCCCACTGAAATTACCCCCTTGCTTACATTATTACTTGTCCCTTTTGTCCTCTCCGTTGTAGCTTCTATGAACTTCCTTAATGCACTAGACAGACAGCATCTTATATCCCTGCAGCATTTTTTGGGTACTTTTACATGTGTTCCTCTTGATAAAGCTGAGTTCATCGCTGGAGTGCAAAAGGATCAACACACACTGAATTGACCTCCATACAATCATATAACCGCCAGCTACTGGCAGAGACCAGAAGCTCCTTAGACAAGCCTGTATGATGGATCTGATGCCTTCCATGTTGTGGCTCTGCAGCCTTTTTAGGAAGGGAAAAATATGTTGAAATTACTGCTTCATTGTATAAGAAAGCAACATTCAATTTAAATCACATTCTCATCATTTATTTTGCTGTCTTTGAAAAGTTCAGTTGTAGGAGTAAGTACTGCTTTTTCTGACAACTAGTGGGTGTCATTTTGGAACAAAACTCTTTGGCACAGGCATTCATGTAAAAATGAAAGCACAAGAACATTGCTGTGTTTGGTGCACACACACACACACACACACACACACACACAATCGAGCAACAAGAACAGCGAAATTTGCCACAGCTCCATCAAATTATGCAATGGAAAACGATGCCAGTTGCCAAGCGGCTATTGCACGGATCATACGGACAGGCCATGCTTGTGTGATGCGTGCTGGGAAAGAGTTGAAATGACTCACAGTACCGCCACTTACACTGCTGTCGATGATTATGATAATTCGCGCGCAGCACTCCACAAGCAGCTTTGTGGAGCGGCATTAATCATTCCAGATTCACTCTCTGACTTCCTATACTCCACATTCCCCATCATTCTCTTTCTCTTTCTGTCTAACATCCCTCGCTCTATCCCTGTCTTCGTGTTTTTCTTTCTTTCCCAGTCTTGGCTAATCACACACAGGAGGGGTGCTGCTGTTGAATTTTAATATTCATTTATACAGCAAGCCTTTGATGTCCCCCATCACCCCCACAGTGCAGTGTAAGCACTTCTCTATCTCGTGCTCTGCCAGCACTGCCAGCCCAGAATATCTCCCTCAGCACCCTGCGCTTTGAGTGTGTGTGTGTACTGACTGTAGATATTACCCAAGAAGCCCCAACAATGCTGCAATATATGAGGGCATTGTAAGAGCAAACTGGGGAGTGGGGGATAAATGGATGATGGGTGAAGGGCGCATGAGTAACGAGTGGCTGATTGTCAGAAACGAAAAACAAAGATGACTCTTATATAATTCCCAGCACTAATAGGGGTGAATCTAAACTCTGGTCTGGGTGTCAAACAGAGGTCAATATCGAATTAAGTCGTCTCGGTTGAACCCATCATGGAGTTTTGATCATCTGCAGGTCCAAACTACGCAGGCATGAAGCCAAATATACGCAAAAGTATAAATACAGATTTATAATCGCGGCACTTCTGCGTCATTGTTTGTATGTATGCATGTATGTGTGTGTTTGTGGAAACTGCAGCTCTGTGGGGTGTGTCTATGGTAGTTAACCATGGCCTACTGTCTATATTTAGCCTGAAACCCTCTCCTTTCCCCCCCCCGTGTTCCCCTGTGTGACCCTCACTGAGTGCTGCAGGCATTCCCATATCGGAGCAGAGAGAGACGAAGCTGCCTTACAGAGAGAAAGACGACAGGGAGTGTTTCTGTTGGGTAGCTGCATGCATTAATGTTACAGGTAGAAAGACAATGTATGAGAAGAAGTGCAGGTTTAAAGGAACTGAGCTGTAATCTTGCTATCTATATACACAGGACAATGAGCATATCTAGGGGCTCTCTGGCCGTCTCTCTTTCTGTGGTGTAACTATGGAGGATGGCGAGTTGGTAATACGGTTGCCAGGGCGATCCGACTCCCCCGTGGCCAACAGAAATTTCAATGCGGGCGCCGGGTTTGGTGAGACGTTGGTACTGCGGCACAAAGAGGTTCACCACTTCTTCTTCGTCCCCTTCAGGGAGCAGCCCATCTACAGCACGAGGGCCCATGTCTTCCAGATCGACCCCAACACCAAGAAGAACTGGCTGCCAACCAGCAAGCATGCCGTCACCGTCTCCTACTTCTACGACAGCACACGCAACGTCTACCGCATCATCAGCCTGGACGGCACCAAGGTGAGCAGCTCATTCACCCAGTTACTCTGCACCTTAGACTGTTTGCCGTGCACGAAACACAGGTTATTTCTATTTCAGCCATCTGACATGGTTTCATGAAGGTCTTCCAGATGTTTCAGGACAGTTGCCTCTTCACATATTAAACAACCTTCGAGGAGACTTGAGTGGCACTGGGATCGAAGTGTTAATGGTGTTAATAAGCTCTGCACTGGAAACCAAAGTGCAAACATATCTTAAAAGAGCTCAGAGTTGCAGGAGCTTCCAAGACCGCCAGCTCATGTTTCATTGTGTGTATGCATGCGACTGCTGTATTTGTGTGTGTCTGTCTGCACTTCAGAGTCGACACTTATATCTCAGGATATTCTTGCTAGAGATCCAGGGCGGACATGGTGTGATCGAGTCAGCTCGGCATGACGGAAGGCACATTAGAGTTGTTTATAGGGACTGGCCAGCCGCACACATGCACTCCCTCCGTCAGTTGTGGAAAAAGTGGGGGTGAAGTTCAATCAGAAAAGCAGATGACAGGGCGAGAGGAATGTATGGCAGAGGAGATAACTGGAGTGGCAAAAGCAGAAAAGTGCGAAGGCCGATGGACGGGTTCGCACTCGTGATCACAAAGTGTGTGTGTGGATCATTTCTGATGGTCAATTTAGCAATCGTGTCATATCATACAGCACACAATAGATCAACAGACTCAGGCTATTGTGTAACACGCACGCTGAGTCTGACTGCTACCCTTCACAAACTCATCATTATGTATTGATGCCAACCAGAAAGCCAACCATTACACAACACTGCTAATTGATCAGCCATTAATTTGTTCTCCATTAGTGTTATTTAACAAAGGCAGCTGACTTATATAAGATTTGGAGGTTGCCTTCAATTGTGGCTCCTATAAATTGAAAGATAAAACTGAAAGTGTTCCATGTATTTATTTTTTCAACAAATATTATGAAAACAGCACATTCTTACTTTTGCAGCTTGTCTATTGTACTAACCTCAAACCCTTTGTTTCCCAGTGAAGGTGTAGCTCAGTGATGTGTTTCTGGACATCAGTGGAGCTCTATGGCACACAGTAGTGTTTGCTCAGTTAAAGTATGGAGTTGCAACTATTGTTCTAAACAGATTTTTAATGATTTTTGATTGATTTAGTTCATAAAACAACAGAAAATTAGAAAAATCCCATTACTGAAAAGTGCCAGTTGACACATTCAACAACTTTGTTATATTTAGGCAACCATCAAATACTACTTTATTTTATCAAACAGAGAAAAACATCAAACCCTCACATTTGGGAAGCTGAAAGTAGAGAAGTAGGGAGACATTTTTGCTTAATAAATGCTTACAATTAGTAGTTTAACATCAAAACTGTTGACAAAATGCAAACAAGGCACTTTGAGAAGCAATGACAGATACTAAGCTTTCAGTTGCATGAGCCACAGACATGCAATTTATTGTTTTAATGATATTATCATTGATGATCTCAGGTGTGTTGAAAGTACAAGCTCAGACTTAAATTTTTCAGGAACTGAGCCTCTTGTGTACAAATATGACACTCACTGCAGCAATAAAGGTAATTTAATACATATTAAGTGTTTTTTTTTTTTTTCAGGCAATAATCAACAGCACCATCAGTCCCAACATGACATTCACAAAGACCTCACAGAAGTTTGGCCAGTGGGCGGACAGTCGAGCGAACACCGTCTACGGGCTGGGATTCTCCACTGAGCATCATCTGTCTAAGGTACCACACACCCCTCTACCCAAACACTCACATATAGACACACACACACACTCACACGCATGCAAACCACATCTACTATAAACCTTGTTGTCTTCTTCCCCCCTGGTCTCTAAGTGAGGATGGCATTTTAGCTTTCTTTTACACTCTAGTTGCTGAAACGTCCCTCTAAGTGTAGATCCGTCTTGGCAGTGAACCCTGATTGGGCGTTTTTTTCTTCTGAGTGTGTTGGTGTGTTTGTGAAAGTTCTATACGTGTGTGTTCCCTCGTGAGGTGGTGATTTCTCACCTCCGCAGTGTGATTAAGCTCCGTCGTGAACCGAGGAGGCTCACAGCATCCCAGAACACACACACACACACACACACACACACACACACACACACACACACACACACACACACTGTATGACCAAACTCAGCAGTACAGGCAAGTCCTTTGGGTCAGGAAGTCAAGGATAATGAGGCTGATAACAATTCTTGATATTAAAGGCATTAGCAATGTGTGGTCTTGTGCCCTGAAGGTTGTCAGCTCAGGTGTTCCTTCCTCCCACGACAGCTTTTTAAATATCTTCAACTCTTTAACTCGAATGCGCAGTTTTGTTTCATGAGAGTCAAACTCTGCAAAACAGCTCAGCACAAAGTTAGGACCCAGTGATTGTGCCTCAGAGTTTAAAGGGACACTTTACACATTTCATATGTTGGTTTACACTGATATTAGTCTGACAATGTAGACTGCGGGTGTACACCTGCCATTCGCCACAGATTTCGGCTTTTTCCTCCCCGTTGACTACCTGTTATGGTTGTCAAAAATCCCTATGAGGCCATGAATATACCACACTGAAAGATTCATGTTTTGCAGCAGATTTGAAACATTCAAAGATTGTTTTTGTGCTCACCTCTCTGCGTGTAAATGTTCCACCAAAACAATTCCCCCGTCACTATATTGAGGGGACACCATTGCTGCATCCTGGGCTTAGCACCACCCAAGATTATTGTGACTGATTTAAAGACATACAAACAAGCCACCACTTTTTTCCCTCCAGTGGCAAAATTATAATGAAGTGCAGTCAGACTATTCTGCACGGCGCTGTCTCAGTTCTAGAGAACAGTCTAACTATGCAAGACGACACTGATGGTTTAGTTTATTCATCGTGAGAAGTACTGTATAACCCGTGAAGACAGTTGTATAATGTCTTCTGTAACTCTCAAGTGTGTGAAAACAACCCTGATGACACCAGGGCTGTTGGAGTTTTGGCTTTTTCTTGGCGCACGACTCACCAGAAGTCACGATATCTCAGCATCTGCTGTTTTTTATTTTGAAGAAGTTAAGCTGTAAGCAGCAGTTTGTCACTGACTGATTCCTGCTTAGTAGCCAGGTACAAATTTAAATATGGCTGTGAGGCAGCCAGTCGCTATGGAAAGTAAGTGCAGTACAACTATCTAATGTCACCAGATCTTGTTGTGATGTATGATTAGTTCTTCTGTCTTAATCTCGATGAGATTTGCAAATGAATAAAGATTATAGTAACATATAAAGTATAGTATTTAAAGTTTAGTTCATTAGTAAGTTTAACTCATGGTCACAAACCAGAGAGAACAAACCACAAGTATTACCCATCAAAACTGAAAAACTTTATCCATTTTCTGTTCTTACTGGAAAATATAAGGCATCTTTGCTTTAACTGACTCACTGTAGTAATTACAGCTTTAACAGGAACCGTGTCTGAGGAGTATCAATACACAGTTTAACAGACAGAAAATTAGAAGTATTTTTTCTCCGGTTTGAAGTTGAAATAATCGGATTCACTTCTCAGATGACTGCAGAGCCGACGCTCCTGAAGCACTTACAGTGAGAACTACTGCTTTTAGATCAACGTACTAGAACTATTATATTGCACTGAAGTGAAATGATATTGAGTTACTTATTGCGAGTCCACTAATGGCGGACACACCGGCACAACACCGGCTCCAGCGGAGTTGTCAATTTGATTTCCTCACCGCTCAGCCCTCTGCAGAACTCTGTCTACTAGATTACTGTGTAAAACTGTGGGAGCAGTGTCAGTGATGAACCACACCCTAATGGGATGAGTCTATGTGCCAGAGTGTTTATATTTGCTCAAAGCCCCTCGGCTGAGCTCACCTTACTGCTTTAGCCTCGCTGGATGTATCTTTAGTTTCTACTAAAATAACCTGGAGATCAACTTCAGCCACTGACAACTTCTGATTGCAGGAAACTCTAAGAGGGAAGTACAATGAGACAGTCTGATCTGCTCTGTGTGTGTGTATCTCTTATGGAAAGGTTACCCACAGAGACCTAGTTAGGTCATGTTTGTGCTGAGGAATTATGGGTAATTTTTCACCAAGTTCAGCTGTGGGTTGTTATTGGCAACAGCTCCCTATCCTTCACAGTTGACCTATTACATAGTGATCTCTCTCTCTCTCTCTGCACATATGGCTTTACTGAACGGATTAAAACTACACTATTGTAGGAATTACTGTCCACACTGATGGTTGTCCTCTGTGTCCAGTTTGCAGAGAAGTTTGCAGAGTATAAAGAAGCGGCGCGGCTCGCGAAGGAGAAGAGTCAAGAAAAGATGGATATGGCCACGTCTCCTTCTCAGGTATGTTCCTGACCGACCCCACTGTCCACACTTCATGTTTTTGTCATGCAGGTGTGTTGTGTGTAATGAACAGATTGTCACCAGGTCACAGGTACAAATGTTTTTGAAATGCTGATGGTAGTGGGAGGGGGAGGGAAGTATTCTGATCCTTACTTAAAGGTAAAGTCAGCGATTCTAATCACAGTCTGTTCCGTAAATGGGAAACAAACCATGAGGCTTGGACCGATCCACACAACACAACTCAAGTGTGCACATTCAACACAACAGAGGGAAAGGAAGGGGAAGGGCACCTAAATATGTGGAGCTAAATATCTGCAATCTTCCTCTAGAATCACTGACTCCATTTTGAAGTTAAAGTAGCAGTTATGCAAAAATACATATTCAAAATCACATCTAAGTAAAAGTTTAAAATAATAATAATAGCAATAATGATGATGATGATTATTTTATTACTATTATTATTTTCATATCATATGGATAATAATAATAATAAATTGTTATTGTATCTTACAGCATAATAATAATAATAATAAATAATTATTATTGTAAATTCTACTACTAATAATAAGAATTATTATACAGTAAGATTCAATATAATAACTATTATTATTATTATTATTGTTGTTGTTGTTGTTATTAATACCGTATATACTGTTGTGTATGTACTGTAGCCCAGTTATTCCCAACCTGTCACAAAGTACTTCTCAGGGATGATTAAGGGTTTTTGCGCAACAACAGATCATTTTAGTGCTTTGACATTTGAAAGCTAAAAATGTTGTTTTGCTGTAGTTTGTTTCATTTTTTTATTCTTGTTCATGTTTTTTGCCAAAAGTGGCCAAAAATTCTCAATGCAATCTTGAAGAACCACTAATTTTATCTGTTACATAAATGTGGTGGTGTAAAAAGCATATGACTTACTTATACTTTAATAAAATGCAAATATTAGTAGCTCAGAATTGTACTTGCAGTACTTTAGTCCCTGCACTAATTTTAGAGTTAATTCTGTCATTATGTGAGCATAAAAAATAAATGAGCACACCCTTCATGAATCAAAAACGTACATACATGCAAACAAAATCTGTTGTATGTAGATTGTCTGTAAAGAATGTGTGCATATAATTTACACATAATAATACAGCAGTGGATTTATTGCTGTATATCAGTAAATGCTGCACTGCACATGACATAACCTACCAATATGGTACGTTTTCTCATCCTGTATTCCTCTAATATGTTGAAGAAAAAGGCAAAGTTGTAGAACATAATTAGCCTGTATGTTGGGTGCTTGTTTGTTCTGGGATGTCTAATGATAGCCTGTTTTAGGGTCTGTGTTACTGTGTCTGAGAGAAAATTAGTTTGTTTCAGGGGAGAATCCCAAGAGAAATCTGTTCTTTAATCTAAGGCCTGTTAACAGCCTTCATGTCCTCATGTGTTCATTGTGGAGGCTGGGGGAGCAGCCCCCTGCTGTACTGTGCACTATTACTTAATGCCGCAGCCCACTTTGGCTGAAATGCTACAGCACCTTGTTCTCTCCCATGCGAGGATGTGTTTTAATGAAGCCAAGAGGACAGCTTCTCTCTCGCCAGGGGTTAAAGGCTGCATGCTCACTGGCCACCGCGGCACTGTAGCGGTGAAACTGGAGAGAGGCTGAGGGCTGCGGCCTCCCTCGAACAATCCTGCAGCGGTCTGCTGAAGCTTTCTGCTGGGTTTCACTACTGACAGTCACCCGCATGCCTGCCAGCTCTCTTCCTAACCTCGCTTCTCTCTGCTCTAAATTAATGAAAAAAGACAAATTGTTCCACTAAAACAAGATGAGAGCTAAACGCTATATGCTGGTCCCAATGGGCCAAACCCCAGTGGAATACATCATGAAGAGATGTTAAATAATATACAAATGAATGTGGCGTGCAAAATGTAAAACCAGCCATAATCTTCCTCTTATCTCTCACTTCCTTCTTGTCCATTAGAGGCATACAGGCAGCGTCATTGTGCGCCTGCATTGTGCCTGAGCCCTGAGTCCTAATAGCTTTGTTTTATGTAAGTGCAGCAGCTGAATGATTCGTCTCTTGTATAATTCGGCGGTTGTATGGGATATAAAGATAAGAATTAATCTGTAATTGTGTAATTCCCCATTGCTATAGACAGCTACTTTGATGCCCTATAGGAATGTGGCACTGCTCAGTAAGATGTACAATTTTTAGCACCACAGCAGTAAGTGTTTGTCAGAGTGAGAGACAGCAAACACACACACACACACACACACACACACACACACTTCTATTTATTATGTCTCAGCTCATATATGGGAAAGATTTATTTATTCATCTTATTTGTTTTTATCTTGTTGCTAGATACCATTGAGGTCACACACCTTTTACCTTACAGTAATACAAGCTTATGATTTTGTTATGATTCATTTCTGAGAGGAGAGAAGGGCTAAAACAATTATTTGATTAAATATTTAACTGACTTTTAATCTTTTTCAATCACTTCAGTTGAAATATCTTTGCGTTTTAGTCTGACAGAACCAGACATTTGACCCCGAGGTGCTGAGCTCTTGAGGAAACAATTAATCCATCAGTTATGAGATATTTAACAAACACAGATTAACTTACATTTGGGATAGTTTTGAGTTGCAGCACTAAAGTTGGGCACTTTTTTGTCTTCCCCACTTTAGCCTTGCCGTCTTTCTTTGCTCATGTTAATTGCTACCCAGTTCTTCTATTTAATCCAGCCAATCAGTGTTTCTGCTCTTGGTAATGTTACATTTCCTGAATGCCTCAGAGTGTTTCTTTGGCAAAAGCAGCCAGACATCATTAAGAATTAAAAATGTAGGAGCTGTAAAAGCTTTTATGACTTCACTATAGTTTTAATCATTACTCTTTTAAATTATTGACACCAGGAAGATATTTACTCATGCAGGATTGTCACAGTTGCCTCGGTTTGGTTAAACTGTCGAGCATTTCGAATATTTCACATCAGTTTGCTGCTTTGTCTAATCTAACTAACAGTGTGAGTACAAGTAAAATGGTTGAAATATTTATATTGTGTTGTTGTATCATCAGTTGTGTTTGCTTGATTATTACATCTGACAGTAACAGCTGAACCACTTTGTCTCACACGCAGGAGTCTCCAGGAGGCGAACTCTCATCGCCTTTGACTCCGGTGACTCCTCCGATGGAAAACATCAATGGCACGGATGAAATCTGCGACACGACTCCAAACTCAGACACCCGTCCAGAGCCGTCGCAGAACGCGCTGGCCTTCGCACACAGGTACATCCCCGCTGTGATGTGTTCACTGTCATGTTTGTCGTAAATGACAGATGTTGCTGTCTGATCAGGTATTGTCACTGTCACTCACACAAACAACAGTATTTTGATTGATTAATATGAATTTTTGTGTGTTGTTTGTCTCAAGCACAGACACCCCTCTTCTCCTGTGTTTTTTCTTTTTGTCCGCGTGCACCTATATACGTTGCATGTCAGCACTGTAGTAAACTCCCTCTATTCACCGCTGCTCTCTCGTGTTTTTCCTCTCCAGGGAGCAGTTTAAGACTTGTCGGGTCTGCTCTTTCTGATAGGGATGTCAGTACAAGTCCTGACTGCTGCGACACCATAACTACGCAAAACAAAAAATGTTCAGGCACAAAAGCTTTCGAAAAAAAACCATAAGAGCCTGATTGCAGGCCAGCAACAGGGAGGGTGCTCTTTCTAAAAACCTGGTGCACTGCCTGTTTAGTAACTGCTAATAACTTCAGTAAAAACAGCACAGCAAAACTCCGGCGAGGAGGAATGCAATGAAATGGGTGCAATGAAATCTTATATCAGTGACATTCACACACTGGACCAGCAAAAGATGTAACTTTGAATGTTTCTCAGGATTGAGAGATTATTTAAGTTATTTATTTTGTTCAATCTGAGCATGCTCAGTGAGGAAACTCACACGTATTTATAATTTCATGTATGCCCAGTGCAATGCAATAATATCCTTTTAAAATGCAAATTCAAATCTCTTGACTGAGTAGGTGTTGGTGTCACCTCTATGCATGCACCACTACTGTTGTGTACATTCCTCTTTGTGTCATGTTCGCAGACTAAATACTGAAATGGATAATTCATATTCCTTGTGCTTGTTAATTGTGGTTTATATACAGTCGACTGTGTAAGATAAAGAGGTCAAAGAGCCAGATAAATATTTTGCTGTGTGTAATGGCTTTCTGAAAAGGTGTGGTTGTGAGGTTCAGCACCAAAAAGGTGTCGATGAAGCGTTTATGTAACACTTATATAACACACTGTGGGTAGTGGGAGGCATAGAGAGAGCAAGACAGACAGACACACAGAGGGAGTGTGTGTCAGAACCTGGGAGAACGACAGCGAGAGGTGCACTGTATATAAAGTCTGTACATGAGTCACTGATAGCAAAACATCCACTGACTGCACACACTCTCACTACAATAAATAAAGTGAACAGAAGGGAATGGACAATCAGTCGGAGCTGTTTAAGTAAGTGAAGTGTTTTTTTCTCAGGAGAGGAAATGTTATCCACTGTCACTTGTAGTCGATTGTACACACAGGTCTTTTCATTTGTAAAATCTCTGTAACTTGTGCCACTTTTTTTCTCTGGCTGCGATTCTTATTAATTAAAGATATCAATCAATCGCTTAATGTATTATCATTCTTTTTTCTGCTTAACGACTGCTGTCTGAGTGGAGGGCTTCATCTTTTTGGATATTTGAACGTTAATGTAGAGATCTTTAGAGACACTTAGAGGTATTTTTTTTCATAAATGTAAAAAGTCTGTAAAGTATACGCTTAGAAATCCCAACCACTACATGATGAACTCTGTGAGGCTACATAGATCTGAGCAGTGAGAGCGGGATGTAGAGAGGACACCCACTGCCTGCTGCAGCCTTGCTGCTGATGTGTCTATTAATGCTGCATGCGTGGGAGACGGGGTCGACTCTCGGCATTCATGATGGCAAGTGTGGACGTAACAAGCAAACCTCAGTCTCACATTTTCTCAGAGGCATATGCAGCGAGGGTAGATGGAAAGACCATCCAAATATTTTACCACATAACCTTCTCTTTGTCCATCTTTCTTTCTATGAGTCATACTTCTTCTTCTAATATCTGCTGTGTACACCATCTCACATCCATCATCTTTTACAGTAGCTTCATCACGTGTGCCTCAAACTGCGGTTAATATGTATGTTGTGAGCATTTATTTAAGAGTGTCATTGATAGCAAAAAGAAAAGAATAAAATGTTTCTAGTGTGTTTTGAATGTGTTCGCTTGTATGCTTTTTATGAGGGTTCTGCACACACAGGTGTTTGCTGTCTTTTTGCACCAGACTTCTGTGATGGTTGGTGATGCCATGTGTCTGGAATTAGATGATGACTTGTTCACCACAGTGTTGCTCAGCAGGTCTGTGTAGGCAGGTATGTGTGGGTGCCTCGGGCAGAGGAAGAGAGGTGGAGGATGAGAGACAGCTGTACGCAGGGCTGTGAGAGAGTTTTTTATATCAGGATGTAGGCGGGTTTGGCAGGTCTGCATTGGACTGGTTTTGAATGGTTTTCTGGATTATTGTAAGACCTTTTTGCTGGGGCTGCCTGGGTTGTATGTGAATGGTCTCCCAGTGTCGGAGGATGTAGGCGTCTGTCGGTGGGTTTGCGGTAGGCTTGTGCAAAAGCAGACTGTGCCAATGTCTCCGTTCCTCCGGTGCTGCCATGGCAACTGCTCTGCCTCCCTGCTTCTTGAGCGGCTGTGTGAGGAGGATGAACCTACCTGACAACGAGCAGCGGTCAGGACGCGGCAGAAACACAAGAGGGCTGTAGAAGAAACCTTTTGTGTATCCCACAAGTTTATGTTTTGTGTTTGGTAGCTTTTTCGAGCACTGAGTGGAAATTATCCTTGACATTGTGAAGTAGTAAAACACAAAACAGAGCGTTGATGTTTTATTCAAGACTTATGGTGTATTGGCAGTGTGTACAGGTTATGTGCAAACCACAAAAACAATCAGAATTTAGTCAAAAAAATGAAATAAAAAATAAAACAATTTAAACAAAATGAAATATTAACCCAAGACTGAAGAAAATGTGGTCCTGCACTGTCTCTCATTGTGACACATTCTGCTTGAGTGGGCAGGATGTAGCTCACAGAGATGAAATAGATAAAAACACATCTAATTTGCCAGATACATTGCAATTAAGAAAATGTTTTTTTTTCATAGAAAACAGTGCAAAAAAATTGGCCTAACAATTTCAAGCTGATACAAGCAAGAAATATGTACTTTATGACTATTTAAACACCATAAATTTAAGCCTTACATTTTAAGAAGTGGACAACAGCACATTTATACAGTTTAAATAATCACATCGTCTCCACTGTGAGTAGTTCAGTGACACCGCAGCAGCTAACTTACCCTCCATGTGTCTCACACACCTTCCTCTCTGCTCTGCTGTCCTCAGCCAGAATTGTGCTCAGGTGCCCCCTGAAACCTTTCAGCCTGACTCATTTAATGAAGACGAACACCAGTGTCAAAACATCTTGCACCCTTTTCTCCCTTGTAATTCTCCCTCCGTCGCTTTCCCTCGCTTTCTCCGTCTGTCTCCATCTTCACATCTTGACGTCTCGCCTGCACTCTGGCTCTCCAAGCTGGTGTGTGGGGTTTATACATTGGCGGGGCGGCTTGCCTTGGTGACAGCTCTGCTCCGTCTGTGTGTGTGTGTGTGTGTGTGTGTGTGTAGTGTGTGTCAGTTAATATGTGCATGTGTAGGATGAAGTGTCGTCTCCCTCCTATGCGTCACACATGCAGACACACTTGCACTCACAGAGGGGGTGGCTGTTGTGTAAGAACTGAAGGCGCCGTGGGAGTCCAGAGTGATCTGGGCTTTCTCTCTTTTACACTTCACAGAGTGGGTGTTATGGCATAGTGGAGTGCTGTTGCAGTGTGTGAGCTTATACAGTGGGATATATGTGTGTGTGTGTGTGTGTGTCAGTGAGGGGGTGGAACAAAACTGAAAACAACGTTGTTATGGGTCATACAGACGCTCATCGGCTCTTGAGTGAGCTAAGCTTCCTTTTGTGTTTTTCTGTGTATGTGTTTGTACCGCTGTGAGGAATTACTGTGAAGTATGTGGGAGTAGGAGCCCCTTTTCAAAGATACTTCACTTAATGTTGGTGCTCGACAGAGTTTAGATCTCATGCATCCTTCCGCCAAAGTACGATATTATGTGAGAGACAGGGAGTGGGCATTATATAAATCTGAAACCACTGCATGCAGTGCACAGATCTAACAGGGGAGGTGCACGATGGAAACATTTTCCCTCCAGGAAGTTGTTTTCATTCATGTGTCTAATATCACATTTTCCATGCAATATAAATATAATTTATGTTCTAAATATATAATAATAATAAGATATATAATATACAGTGAAGCTCCAAACTATTTACACCAATTCCAAACGGTAGCAAAAGATGGCAAGACATTGTGTTAACATCCCCATGTCTAGAATTATTCATTGGAATTGTTGCAAATTTTTAAGAAACTGCAAGCTTCTGTGCCTTTGCAAATGATCCTAGAAGTGTGTACCATGTTTTATAGTAGTATTGTAATCATTTGCGAGTCACTTCAAACCAAAGACTTTACTGAGGACCTCTGGTTGTGCATGGTGGCTGCTCACAAGACAGACAAAGGCTCCAAAGCCACAAGTGTTTGTAAAAACTCAAAGGGTAAATTAGGACGCCAAAAGCGATGCCTGCTTTTGCAAGAATGGCAGTGTGAGAGGCCGAGAAGAATCCAAGGATCACCATCAAGACCATCGTTATGAATCTGAGCAGTTCTGGTTCCGACATCTTAAGACAAACACTCCAGCAGACACTAAACAAGGCTGGTCTCCAGTGGACGTTGAATGAGAAGGACTCCGTTTCTTCAGAAGCTCACAAGGACAAAGGAGAAGCTTGTGGTCAACAATTCTGTAGTCAGATGAGATGAAAAAGGAGATGTTTGGGCACAACAGTGTATTTTTTTATTCAGCGTAACAAAGGAGAAACATTGCAGATGATCTCCAAAATCAATCAAGATTATAAGAATGTAAAGCTTTGAGAATATTTTTCAGGCAGTGGGTCAGGAAACTTTGTCAAAGTAAACAGAGTCAGGAGAAAAGAAGACTACTTTAAGAAAGTTATAAAGAAAAACACAAGGCAGCCTGCAGAAAAACCAAGCCTCATGCGGCACTGGACATTCCCAGAAGACAGTGATCCGAAACATACAGCCAAAGAGATGGAAATCTGGTTAAAAGAAAACAATATAAACTTGGACCAGCTCAGTCAGAGTCCAGTCCAGACTTTTACTGAGAATCTGAGGAACTGAAGACCAGAATGATGGAAACAAGCCCTGCGACCTCACAGACCTGGAGATCGTCACAAAAGAGGAATGGAACAAAATCCTGGTGGCCACATGCAGAAAGCTTGTTAGCAGTTATAAGAGTCATGTGACAAATGCAGCATTCAAATAAAATTTCATCATAAATCTAAATCAGCTCATCATCAAGATCTGCAGAAGCCTGATAACGATCCTGATCATTTGAATCAGGTGTGTTGGAAGACGGAAACATCTAAAACATGCAGGATAGTGGCCCTCGAAGACCCCTGATCTAAAGCATAGTTAAGAATAATTTTGGGCCTAACTAAAGTATAGAACTCTGAACGACCAACCACATGGCCCATATATAGGCCTTTTCTCCCCTTATCAGCCTTTTTTCTCACCCCCTTGTCGTCCCATCGTGAATTCAGTCACACTCAATTCTTTCTCCTCGTCTCTCATCTCATTTTCTCGTCTGTGAGTAGCTGGACCAGATTAAGCCCCAGCCAGTCTGAGGATATAATCTCAGATTACAGCTCATGTGGCAGACGGCTGCTTTCACAGCCCGCTGGCCTGAAGTGCCAACCTCCAGCCTGAGTGCCCACTGCAGTCTTTGTCTCCTGGTGGGTTCTGGTCAGATCTGACGATTTATCTGAAAGATGTAGTTTATTTCATCAAATTTAGCAAAAAGCTTGACGACATGCTCTACATGGATCATATTGGAACAATGGTCAGTTTGGACCGTTTTGATTTGAATTTTTAATTTTTATTAAATTTTTGACCATCTGTTTAGTCCACAGTCAAAAAAGACTAGCCATAGGGATTAATTCAGAGCAATTAGTGTAGAATTGAGAGTTTCTGAACATGTCTTCCTTCAAATGGACAGGCTTGTGATCCCAGACACCCATACAAGTGTACACATACAAAGCCATTAACTCTACATCAGCTTACAGTAATGTCCTGGAGACTTACGCTAACCCTCACCAGAACTACCAGTCACAAACATTCCCAGCTATGCTGTCGTGACATAAAGTACCATTCTGGCAGCTCTTGGATATTAACCTTTTTTGGAGCATTGCCCACAATTATTCTCTGCCACAACAACTGATTTGAGTCTTTGATCATGATGCTGGTGAGGAGGAGAGGAGGCAGAATGAAATTGACAGTGAAGATGTATTCGAAGTGTCACAAGGAAAATTCAACTGCGAATATGATTCTGACCAAAAGAGTACTGATGAGGAACAACCAAGTGATGGGGAGGAGAGTCCCGTAGAGCCCATAGCCTTCCAGTCAAATAGTCCTGGTCTTCATCCCCATCTGAGAGGAGAAGCAAACTGTCAGCTGAGAAAGTTATCAGTACCCAACAAAGTATTCAATACCCCAGACTGATGGGTTTTTCAGAGCTAATCAAAACTATAGTCCTAAACATGACACACCTGAGAAGAGACAGGTGTTGAAAAAGAAGTGGAAGGAGGTAGATCAGACAGACTTCCATTCATACATGGGTGTGTTGATTCTGTGTGGTTTACACAGATCCACACATGAATCCACCTCTTGTTTATGGAATGCAGAGTCTGATGGGGTTATTTTCGGGTCAGCATGCCCTTGCACGTGTTTCATATGCTGTCATGGTGGTGGATGTGTTTTGACAGTAGAGATACCTGACGCGGCCATCGTCAGCACAACAATATTGCTACGAATCAAGAGATTTGGTGCTTGGTCCAGTGCTTGCTAATCATCCACAATCCTCAACCAGATGTTTCAGTGGATGAACTGGTGCCATTCAGAGGTCACAGCATGTGCCATGTAAACCTGGGAAATACGGGATCAAGATGTAGGAAGCATGTAGCGCCTGGACCAGCATCACCTTTAACATGCAGGTGTTTTGAGGCAAACTTGCTGGTGGAGCTGCAGAGAAGAACCAGGACAAACATTTGGTCCTGGTTCAGGACCAAACAAGAGATCATTTTTCATTTTATGTGGGTATGGAGATATGGTTTTAGAAGTGATGCAATGAGGATGTAACACTTCATAAGCTAATATGTCAGGCATGAAATATCTCTTGTATGTGTTCAGTATTTTATTGACTACTGTTGCATACTTGAATTTGAAGAAGACATTTAAAATGAGGCTTTTCCTGGAGGACCTGGGATGATTGATGACAGACATGCGAGGCTCAGGTCCACTTTCTGTTACAGTATTTGCAAGGGACATGCAAAAGACGCAAGATTTCCTTTTAAATTTATGTGCTACTGTTTAATTTCAACCTCATGTCCTTTCTTGATTAATAAAATCATAATGGTTTTACAGTCATGCCGCAGCTGTTACTTTGCGCCGCTGAGGGGTTTCAAACAAACTATCCTATTTACGCTTTGACACTAGTCTAGTCAGTGATAAATAGCACAACATGCTTTATTTCCGCTCACATTTAATTTAGTCAGAAAAGCCCATAAATAATAATTATTTGCTAGAAAACAATGTTCAGCTCAATGAGGCCTAAAAAACAGCAGGTTCCAAGGAAAAGTGAAAAATGTATTAGAAACACAATTACAAAAACAACATAGAAACATTCAGTGGTAATTATGTATTATGATAAATTTGACTGTTTTAATGGGTTGGTCAGTTTTGAAAAGTAGCACAAAACTGTGAACATGGGAGGAATGCAAACAGGGGGATGGATGCATGAAAAAGTGGAGGAACTAATTTGTGGCTGCTTAAAGACAACATGAAGGTGTAATTTTGAGTGAATAGACCTTCACAGTCAAACTTGACTTTGTAGATTTACACCAGCTTCCATGCAAACATGATCACTCATTATCCTGAGCTACTGCTGGTAAACTATTAACATGCATGTCCCTGTGTTCTGCAGCCCGGCCATGACAAAACACTGGGAGGCTGAGCTGGAGGCACTAAAGGGGAACAATGCCAAACTAACGGCAGCTCTGCTGGAGTCCACAGCCAACGTCAAACAGTGGAAACAGCAACTGGCTGCCTACCAGGAAGAGGCAGAGAGACTACACAAGCGGGTGAGCGACAGGGCACAGGAATGCTTGTTTGTTTTCATGTGTGATTAAATCATTTGATTCAAATTGGAGCGATCACTTGGAGGGGATGCTGTGAAGTCAGGATGAGAGGAAAGAAACAAAGAGGGAGATGAGTGCGTGCATGAGGGAGAGAAAAGAGAAGGGAGTCTGGGAATGAGACTGAGATCAGGCCTCTGTTTTGCCAAACTCTCTATTGGTGGATCTGAATTATGATGATCCCATCTTGTCCTTGCAGGTGACGGAGCTGGAGTGCCAGAGCAACCAAACCCCGGTGATCAAATCCCAGAAGACTGAACTGAACCAAACCATAGAGGAGCTAGAAAATACACTAAGAGATAAAGAAGAGGTGTGTTTTCTGGGCTTTTGTGTGTTTTAAAAAGTAATGATATTTATGCTACACGGCTTTTTAATCTTTTTTATGCTCCCCAGGAAATGGAAAAGTTGAAAGAAGAGTTAGAAACCATGAATGACCTGATGGAGCAGAAAGACACTCTTACCCAGAAACTGGAGGTGTGTGAAACAACGTGAAGCTCTTCCCAGAGTAGTCCATGAAGAAAAGCCACTGCTTGCAATATAACACTAACACACCAATGACTCTGCCTCTCTTCCTGCAGGAGACGGAGCTCCGCAGTCGGGTTCTGGAGGAGCAGCTGGCTGGTGCCGAGCAGCGGCTGGAGGAGAACCAGGAGGAGCAGGAGAATTTTAGGAAGAGCCTGCGGACGCTGCTGGAGCTGCTGGACGGCAAGATCTTTGAGCTGACGGAGCTCAGAGACACCTTGGCTCGGCTCATAGAGGAGGCCAGCTAGAGACGGAGATGCCAAATTCTCACAGACAGAGCCATATGATAATTTACACTCTGATGCCCCCTCGACTCACCTGCATCAATCCTGCCCACCTCCTTTCTTCAAACAACCCACACACATTGAAAATGAGACACAGCACTGCCCAACGTTCATATTTTGCTCACAAAGGGCAGCTGATTCCCCAGTTTTTACCCTGCAGGCATCAAGTTCCTACCGACCGCAGGCACTCCTGTAGATCAAGACAGCGCAGGGACTACCTCAGCTTGCCTTCTGATTGGCTGGTGTAGGCATCACCTCGGTTGAACTGGTTGCTCCAGTTGTAGAGATGCCTGCTGTGGCTCACTGCAACTGGCCCCCACCACCAACGCACCCACCCACACATACACCCACACACACTCACACAAAGAGTTAACTTGAGAACTGTGCCTCAGTGCCACCTACTGTTTGACTTGGAGAGCTGCAGCACAGCTCACAGTATCACAATGTCACACACACACACACACACACACACACCCTTTTCTTCCTCTCTAAACTGCCCCCCCAAGGGGAATGTTGAAAGTCATGTGGAAATAATTGCTGTTAAGACTCAGAGAACTGCGCCAAAGCTGCCAAATCCCCCGAAAATATTGTCCTCTAACTAGCAGATGCTTTGATCCAAAGTGACTTACTGTACAGAGAAGAGCTGAACAGACAAACCCACGTTGGAGCTCGGGCTGCCAGAGGAGCGTCGCTGGGAGTTAAAGGACGGCTCTCAGTAAACCAGTCGGTCTTACCTGTTGGCCTGAATGAACACACAGGGCTGCTGGGAAATGGAGTTTGGTTAAATGAAAGACTTGATGTATATCCACAACTGATTTAAAATCCTATCTGATAGATGATTTGGCGTTGTTAATGCCACACAGAAATTTTAGATGACATGCTCCCCAGTGCTACATTTGACATGAGAATTCCTGCATCCAGACTGCTTCCACCATCACAGACGTCTGACCTGTCTTCCTGCCAAAACCCAGTGTGGTGCGTGTTCCTGAACGAGGCCTGACGTAATGTGTGCCTTCAAAAGCACACAAAAGTGGACACATGTTTGTACATAAAAATGCGTGTGTGCATTTTGTGCTGTGAGAGAAAGACCCTGCTTTTGGACAACAAGGCCTACATACACACACACACTCACTCACTCACTCACTCCCACACACACACACTGAGCAATACCAGACAGGCCCTATACGACACCTCTATCCAACTCTATCAGGTACTCTACTCAGTGGACTCATGCAGATAGGTCAAATGCAACTAAGCTGATCCCCCCCACCGTCCAACAGAAAGTGTACTACTGTTGACCGCAAAACTGTGTGGCAGCCCTGTCTGGTCGAAGTAGTGCATCGCGAAGGGCTTATAGAGTGTCATCTCCGTGTTCGTAAAAATCCACACCCTCAGTTAAACTGGCCACAGATTTTTCACTCCTCGCAGGTGAATACAGAACTGTACTCAGTTTCTATTCTTTTTTTACACAGGATATAATACTGACAATACAATTATACAACTGTATAAGACAACTTTCTACTCATGACAGCATTGTAAATGAATGGATGAATAACTCAAATGCAGTAACACCCTGCAGTGGCTTATTGTTGTGTATTAACCCACGAGTATCTAGTCTGTAGGTAAACAATGAAAACTTCCTCTGTATATGGAAAATGCGTAACAACACAATGTAAACACACAGTGTTGCACATGCTGTACCAAAACATACACTTACTGTATAAAGCAGATCTTATGCTGGTAAAAATCCTGAATTCTAAGTCAATTTCTAAAAAGCTCTACCATCACGAGGTGCTACTTATCTCACATTTCAATTGAGCACCATGTTTGCACTGTGTTATTACACTGTTGTAACCCCATTATATGTCAAGAAGACTTGCATTTAGTATTAGCACAGTATAATATAATTACTTTCCGTAGTTAGTTACACAGGTTAATACACTGGAATAAGACCCATGTAAAGGGAAATGTTACCTATTTTTTTCTTTCTGGTTTAACTTTGACAGTCGAGTGACAGAGATGGAAAACCTTAATATTAATGCTATTGTTAATGAATGCCTTTGTACAGTAGTGGATAAGAAGCTTTTCATTCTCCTGTTTTGTAACTTATGGTATTTAAATGTAGGTATTATTATTGTATTTAGAGGTATGAGAAGACTGGCAATATTTTTGACTATTTAAAGTAATTTTGAACTCATGATATTAAAGAGGTACCTCAGGCTAATGATGTTCGTAGATTGGTGAGACTTGTGTGTTTGCAGGTGAAAGGATTTATTAAATGCTGGTGATTAAAAAAAAAAAAAAATGATCAGGAGACACACCTGTTGGTGCTTCAGCCAAACTAAATCCTTTGTTGAATTCAAACAAAGACAGCCCCACCAGGCTGAGAACACACCTCTGTGAACTGAGAAAATGCTATGTTTTATATTCAAATACAGTGACCGCAGAATTCAGTGTGTGCAAATCGCTTTTGTTCTGTTGTTTTTTTCCCAAACACGCATTATTGACTAAATTATTCAGCAGACAATCTCAGAATTTGCTTCACAAGGTTTTATTCAAATGCAAGGGCAAGGTTGTAAATAAAAAACAACTTGAATAAATGAAAATGGTAGGACAAAAGGCAAAAAGGTATTCTTGGAACAGTTTGTCAATACACTATGGTGTAAAAACAACTGCAATGTTTAGTTAGTCCATTGTTTTAGGCAATCAATCTGAATTCATTATCACCCCTGAAGCTGATTCATCCCTTTTCTCTTGTTTCTCTATTTTGATATTGCACTTCTAAAGTGAAGGACTGGTATCCGGACAAAGGGTCATATAGTCAGCCTGTATACATAACAGGCCTACAGTATAGAGGAAAAGTTCAGAAGCATCACAAAACGATTTGGCTGGAAATGCTTTGGAGAGAAAACAGGACACAAATGAAGAAATGAAATGCAAAAATTACAGTTCACTGACAAACAAGCTGTGTTAAGGTTATTTATAGTTTAAGGTAAGTGTAAAACACAAGACAAGTCAGTCAGGTGAGTGTTGGGTCAAAGGTCTCCTGAGCTCATTTTCCCAAAAGTTTTGAGCGTATTGGCCATTTTTAGAGGAGCAATATAAACCTCAGCACTAACATCTTCTGGTCAGTTATAGTGAAGTCATGTGAGGTCGGAGTTAAGTTAAAGTTAAGAGTCGGGTCGGGGTTAGAGCTGTCTCATGCTACGTACATGATGAGGGTACCATGGAAGAACATTGTGCTGACAGTTACAGAAGACATGTACCAGTGCTTTAGGTTTGCTCTGCCAGGAAAATAATAAACCCTCTTAAGCACTAAGCTATTTTCAAGTTGTGACATATATATCTGTGCCTTTTCCTTCTGCATTAGTGTCTCCCTCATGATTAATCTGTGAATGGCTCTCGAAGGAAGCATGAGAGAAAAGCTCAAATCTTTGCATCAAAGCTGTTTAAGACAGTGCATGCTGAAGCTCAGTTTATGAATCCACATCTTTTCGCTTCATTTTGTGTTAGTGTGAATTCTTGTGCTGCTCAGCTCCTCTCGTCGCACGCATTTAGGTCCAATTCCACAAGTTATTCAGTGCTTTTAAACTTACTCATCTACTACAGATAGACTGTATGCTTCGTCAGTGATTAAACAACAAAACTGTTACTGTACAGATAAAGTGATTCAGAATTTGCATCATGAAAGTGCTGAAACCATCTCTGAAAAAAATGACATGTTAGAAGAGGCTGTGAGAGGTCTCACTTTGCCTGTAAAATGTCTCTGCACATGTTGGCTGTGAATTTAGTGTGCGAGCCCATGTGTGCATGTTTTCACTTCCAGCACTGTGAGTAACAGACCTCCTACTGTGTGCTTCTGCCCACCGAGTGCAGAGAAAGAAATGAGAAAAGATGCAGTAGAAGGGAGGAGAGAAAGTGAAAAAGATGGCAGAAGAAGCCGCATCAATCACGACCGCCGGCTCCGTGGCCCACATTGACTCCCCGCAGTGCTGAGAGAATCTAACCTCCCACAAGCCACCCATCATTCAAACAAGCGTGACCGGTTTCGCAGCTCTGCCGTGACCATCCCACATGCAAAGTTCGGGAATCACCAACCAGATCTGCCCACACTTCACAAAGACTACTGACACTAACCGTGACCTCCACCTCGCTAAAGAAACTGCCGATGACCCCTTCGCCTAATCCTCTCCTACTCTAGGTGACCAGCTCCAGATTAGAGATGTTGTTAGATGTGGGCAAATAATCATAAACCTACTGTACCCTCTATATCTCCCACCAGCCAGGCCATATGTTGTGGTCGAACAGATGGGCCGATACATTTTCCCTCACCCGGAGAGAGGGTGAGAGTCGCCGGCAGTGAAGGCTAGAAGAGGACAAGAGCGGGGGAAGGGCAGAAAGCTGGTGTGACAGACTAAAGGATTTAAAGTATTTTTGCAGTGTCTGATTAGACAAGCAGTGGTCCATATACTGTCTGACACTACCACATATCCACAGGAGACGGGACAAAACCAGGCGGGCGACACAGTGAGGCTCAGTCAGAACACGCTGGTTGATTAAAAAAATAGCAGAGGCGATCTCTGATGGAGGGATGTTTTACAATCTGGATGGTAACTTCGGTGATCCCAGTTTGAATCATTGTGCAATCTTCAGTTTGCTTATCAATCTTCCACATGACCCCAAATTACCAACCATACATTTGGTGCAATGAGGCGAGTGGAAAGATCACACAGCTCTAATAACTTCCCGGATTCAGCTTTCAGTTTCACAAGTAAGTGTCAGTGCCGTGTCTGTGAGCTTTTCAACAGTACAAGTGATAATAAAAAACAAACATGGCATCAGTATAGTCTGATTACAGGAATAAAACCACAGTGACAGACAGTAGAAATAAAAACACTAGTAAACGTCCCTCATGATGGTGAATGCCATGTGAAAAACAAATGAACAGATTGACCGTAGACCTTTGGAGCATTTGGTGAGTTGGTGATAATCAGTATGACTCTGGCCTTGGCATAGTCACTCGGTACATGTGTGGCTGGGCTGTGCGTGCTTGAATGAGTGAGTAACTGCATGTGTTGGTGTGTGTTTATAGTACAGCGCAGCACTCTGCAGTACGGTACAGTACAGTGTGTGCAGTGCCAGAGAGTGCAGTCATCTGTGTGTGTTATTTATTGAGCCTTGGACCCTAACTTTCCCAGTCAGGGCCAGCCAGCCCGTCATCATCGGAGTCAGACTCTGGTGAGGCCTCCTTGATTCGTCGCAGTGCCTCGTGGATGCTCCTGGTCAGGGGGTCGGTGGAAGGTGGGAGTTCTCCCTGGTCTTTTCTCTCTTTACAGGGGACACGCCTAAGTTTGACCCCCTTGCGAATCTGAGCCAGGATGCTGTTGGGGTCGTCATCTCCCTTCTTAGCAGACAGGGAGCGCTGGTCGACCTTCCTCAGATGGAAGCTGCCTCTCTTCAGGGAGGCAAGAACCTCGTCCATGGGCGAGCTCACTGCATGCAGGGAACAGAGAGGAAAACACACAGTGATTGGCTTTTGTAATTAGCTAATGTAACAAGCCCTGAAAAACTATTATGGCAGTTATAACGGGCTCAGTACCTTTTCTGCTGTGGGAGTCAAACTCTGGAGTCTTCTTCAGCTTGTTCCGAGCGCTCACCAGTTGACTGCTGTCAAAAAAGCGAGGGATGAATGGGCCGAGTGGAGACAGAGTGAGCTCCTCTGCTGCACTCTTCCCCTCGGCCTTCTGTCCGTGCCGGCCCGGACTTCCAGAAGGTGAAAACTCCTCCTTTGTTGGCGGCGGAGGCGGAGGGGGAGGCGGCGGACGAGGGGAGATAGGGGAGGCCAGCAGTGAGGAGAAGGAGGAGCAGGGAGAGCAGGAGGAGTCTGCAGGGTTGGGCACAGGCAGCGGAGGAAGCGACGCTGTGAGGGCAGTGACGGGTTGAGTGGTGAGGGTGGAGCTGGGGCTGGGGTCCGTCTGCACACTGGTGCTCAGGCAGATCGGCTGGCCCTGCGTCTGGACGCAGACGGAGTCCACGCGCTCATCTCTCTCAGTCACGCTGCTCATTTCCATGCTTCTACCTCGCTCTCTTCTTCTGGTGTGAGCCACACGTAGCCGAGTGGACTTCAGAATCACCTGACCTGGGTACCGCTGGAGACAGAAACAAAGATGAATAGATCAGTGAGAAAAATACATAAATGCGTTGAGATACTTAATAGAAAAACCACGTACCTGCTTGAAAGTGCGTAGTCTGTCCAGAGTTCTCTGCCTCTCCTGACTTACTCTGCTGTTCTTCCTTTCCTCATCTTCAGCATCTTCATTTTTCAGCTGGAAAATTTGGAGGTTTAGAGGAGAAGAGAGTTACTAAGAATGTTTTAATGCATAAAATAGTATGATGATTTTAAAAAAAAAAAGGTTTTACCTGTAACATGTGGTGAGGTATAGAGTCCTTGTGGATGGTTTGGCGTCTCTGCTGTTTCTGGGTGTGGTTGGAAACACAGATCTCCTGGAGAAAGGAGGGAGAAACAAAAAACATGAACAAACTGATCCACACAGAGTCATGCATTACATGAACAATAAGACATCTGCTGCAACAAAACCTTCTAGCAAGCAAAATTTACTACAGGCCCTATATTATTTTAAGGCCACTTACTGCTGGGCCTTTAGATTTTTTTGTAAATACTCAAGAGTTTCTGACATGGCAGAGAAGCTGAATGGGATCAGAAATACCCAGTCAGGCAAGGTGCAAAATACAAACTGAATTCTACGTATTGGACTGCAAACACTGTCGGTATGCAGAATGCACAATACACTTCAACCATGAAAATAAAACAGAGTAAAGGACACACACCCTCTTGTTCCTCAGATAGGAGCGCTTGGCAGTGATGCGCCCCCTTCTTGCCTCCAGCTGTCGAGCGCTAACCTGAAGTCTGCGCAGCTCTTCTCTCTCTGCAGTATTATCCTCGGTAATATCGTCTGCACTTTCAAAGGTGTCATAGTACACTACCTCATCCTGACGCTCTGAAAGCACACATGCATAAATATACAGCTTTGTTTGGACACATCTGAAGGCATCTTTCTTGTGCCTGACAGACAGTTCATACCATTAATGCACTGAATGATAACTCAAACTGTCTTGTTGCAGACTCATGTGCAGCCAACGGTTCAGATAAGTTAGGAAAGTGTGGTGTTAAGTGAATACCTGTCATCTGTCTGCGAATGCTGTCCAGCTGAGCAGTGAGCAGCAGCTCTTCACACTGCAGTATCTCAGCCTGGATGTCATACAGTTGGAGCTGGAGCTCATAGTACTGTGTCTCCATGTGGTCTAAGAGGGCCATCGCATCCTCACTGCTACACAGACTCTGCATCTGAGGTGATGGATCAAAACACAATAGTCACAACACAAACACTGTGTTTACATATGTGCATATTTGCTTAATGTGATGTTAAAAGTACTACCACACCTCCTCTCGGAGTGTGTGTTTCCTCTGCTCCAGACAGATCTCCCTGGCTCTCTGGAGCTGAAGGGTTTCCTTGGCGACAGAGTAGCGCAGTCTCTCCATGCGTCCCACTGCCGCTGTCCACGAAGATTTACCAAACTTACGCTGGTCCACTTTCATACGCTCGTACACCCCTACACACACACACACACACACACACACACACACACAGAGCACATGTTACAGGTGCCTGAGTCAAAAAGTGAGTCACAAACACGTTCAGTTTTCTCCCATGGTACACTGAGTGGGCATATCACCCACTATTGCTTTAATGTGATGACTCAAGACTCACAGGAGTAAAGGTTTCTTACAATAACACAGAGAGAGACACCTATTGGCCACTTGTAGATATTACAGCTAGTTTATTTCCAGTCTGCACTTAAAGCCACTAGCTTACTTGATTTTTGATCTGATAAGTGTCAGATAATAAATGGAGCGGTCAGTGTTGGAGGAAAACTTGGATAAGCAGGAGCACACTGTGGAGTAACCCTGTACAGACAGTATCTGCTGGCAGAGCTGTTTGATCAATAGGTTGTCCTTGTTTCCTCCTGTCCCTGTCAAAGCATGGCTGTCTGCAGTGCCTCATTAATACCAAATCACATTAGCCCTGGGATTCAGAACCACACACAGGTCAATAGCACGCCAATGCTACTACTATGTGTGCGTGTCCAGTGTTTGATTATTCAAAGTCACTCCTCTGCTGTTTTATTGACTTGACATTGGCAGTGACAGTGACGGCATATTGTACCTTTCTGGGCTCTGGCAGTGATCTCAAAGTATTTTACTGTAAACTCCTGGATGTTGAGGACGGCCTCCTGAGCTTTCTTCTGCCAGTCGGAGTCCTCCTTTTTTAGAGCGTCAATCCGCCTCGGGCCCAAGTAGTCATTCTCCATTGAAATCTGGTGAGAGAAGATATTTTGGTCAGCAAGACTAAAAATGACACAACTCAGCAGGAGATTGACATGATTTATTCTGGAAGAAAATAAAGTCCAAAAAAACAGTTAGTAGAAAAACTTATTATGCATAAAAAAGTCTTTAAAATATGTATATACCTTGACATTCAGAATATAGTGAGCTGATATTTTAAAAAATGATCTACTTGGTGTGCAAATAGTTTCATGCAAATAGTTTTATGTGACGTGACAAAGTAATGTAAACACAAAAAGATAAATATACTTGACTAACGGTGACACTGTTTACACAGGGTTCCTATGTACACATTACAGCTAATGTAATCTCACTGGGCCTTAGAGGCACATTCATATAACTGCATACTCAGAAAATGACACAGTGTCTTTACACGAGGAACAAGATAAGTTATGAATAAACACTGTAACTCAGTGGTTTCACCACAACAGCAGGCCTGGAGAGGGAGCTACACTCCCAGAAAATGGAAGCACCAGACACTGTAATGACAAGTCCTCCTCTCTTTCAGTTGTAGTTTGGTTAGTGTGATTACCAAATACACATGCAAACAACTGTGCAAACCCATTTTTTTTTCAAACCACATGTAGTGCAAATAGTACGGGGGGTGTTAAGTGGTCATCAACAAACCCAGGGCAACAAACCAAGCAGACCTAAAAACCGCTTTCACTATCAAGGTGGAGCATGCCGAATCAATGATGCAAAGAATTAAAACTGAAGAATGTCTGTCGATGTTTTTTTTTTGGTAATGGTATAAACTGATTATTTCAGCACATATAAATACATAACAGCCAATTAAAGCGTGTCACATTTCAGCATTACACACTTCAGGGACCATCTGGAGACAGCCAAGAAACACAACTGAAGTATGATTTTTCTATCCGTCCGAAATTATACAGAGACATGACAACTGTGGAAAATTAAGTAACAGATCAACATGAATTAAACCTGATTAAAAATCTTAAAATAAAAATAAAAATGTACTTGTAATGTACAAGGTGAAAATAAACTTCACCTCTGCAGCACACAAGTAGCAAACAGCAAAGGTTACAGAGCTGCACAGCGCCCATCCGACCCTAAGTAACCTTGCTGCAGCTCAGCTCACACTGCACTACTCAGCAGTGCACCAGTATCATTTGCTACTGCAATTTCCTGATGTCCGGCTGCCAGCGCTCATTCCTGTAATGGTTTTTTTTTTGTTGCATTCCTCTACATTGTTTAATTTTGGAATAGCTGGCTGTGCATTCGATAATTCGTGCTCCTGTAACTTTTAGTAAATCAACCTTTTACATAAAAATCTAACAGCTAACGATGAGCATATCAAACACTTGCTATTTTCACTGCCTGGTCATTTTGTGCCCTCGTGAACATACATAAGAGATATAATACAGAGGATATAAGGAACTATTTTACTAGAACATCTCAGACACTAGGCTGATGCTACTCTCTAACAACATGCTGCCTCAGTTAAAAATGTGTATTCATGAATGTACTCGGCCAAACTTGCATTACTGACCCTTAAAGGAAGTTTTACTTTGCTTCTTTTTTTCTTTGGATTAAATTACATTCCTAATTTGTAATTTGACACAACCACTTTTGCTCCACAGAGTCTCTTTTCCAGGCTCACGTATTACCGTAATCTTATTCCTCCTGGCATTTCCTCTCTCTTTAATTCTTTTCACTAACAACACTGCATTGGATTTAGTATTGAGGATGCAATTTGATGTCAAAAAAGTCTGTACAACAAGGAATAAAAAATTAAAAAGTGAAAAAAGAGCAATGGACAAAAATAGCAGCTCCAAATATGTGAACAACTGATAGGAGTTGTAAGATTAAGCTGCATGTTTTGTCCGAATCCAGCCACCTGAGTTCAAAACCAGGCCAAACTTAATAAGCTAATCAACCACTGAGAAGACTTCACAGTATCTTCAGGTTTTAGTGAAACAAGCAGAAACCAGAGACTAAGGCTACATACAAAAAATGTGCAAACAGAGAATTTTAATAGCCCATTCATCCTACTGTGTAGCTTGGTAAACTAAGATCAATACATACTTAGCCAGATACTGTACAGTCACGTTCCTCCTATCAAGGCCACACACTCTCAGTAGGGCTGCTGCTGGTTTCCATTCAGTTACACACTGAGAAACACACAAGCTGTACCATCATATCTTTTTGATAATTTGCAGACAAAATGAGAAACTGTTGACAAATCTCAGAGAAGACTTTGGAAACAAACACTGTCTCAGAGTGTTCCAAGAGGAAATAAAACATGCTTTCTGTATAAATATCAAAAATATTTTGTCAACCTTGTTATTCTTGTCTGGATATTTAAACGTACAAACCTTCTGAATGTATAAAAGAAGCTGCAATCTAATACAAGCACACACCAGCTGCTGTATTATGAAAAATAAACTAGTTTAATCCGTTTCCAGTGTGGGACTGAGGAGTTTAGGTGACTTTGTGCCAAATTAATCAATCGAACTGGATCATTTTCAAAGTGGAAATAATGAGGAATCAATAGAATATGAAAAGAATAACAGAAAGAAGTGATCAGCAGAAGAGAAGCCACGCTGTGCTCAAACTACAGACGCTGCAGGCTATAAATAGACCCGGATGTATGAGGTTAACCCTCCCCTTCACCTTCCCCCACTGGTAGGAGGTTCCATGGTGTAATGGTTAGCACTCTGGACTCTGAATCCAGCGATCCGAGTTCAAATCTCGGTGGGACCTGCACTATTTTTCCTCTTCCTTTCTGGAAAGAACCTCTCAGGGCTCCCTTGTGCTGACATGTTTGTGAGCAAATTGCAGAAGAAAAACAAAGAGTACAACCGCAGAGAGGCAGAAAGGAAGAGAGTCTGCCATGGAAAAAACAACTGTGGCGAAGAAGTGATTTGAGAGTAAAAGCAAACATGACTGTCAACTCTGACCAATTACCAACACAGTGGATCAAAGTTTAAACTAGTTTCATGTTTGTGGGGGAAACTGACTTCATGGGGTGTGTGATCTGTCCCACTGATCTTTCACATCAGTTCTATACATGAGTTATTCCACAGATTTTAGTCAGATTAATTAAATACATAACACTCTGCTGACATGATTGTCTTTTGTTGATACAGGAGGTTCACCATTTCCCAGAACTTTGAGTACATTTATTCAACTACACCTAAACTGAAGAGCTTAACTTTGCTCTCCATCTTTCCATTTCTGGATGCTTTTGATTTTCTGTATGCCTGCTGATCCCAGAGCGTCAGCATCAACCTGGACCTGCAGTAAACCTATAGGACCACACACAACATGATTTATTAATGTCTCTGTGAAACTACAGGAAATTGGAGAGTCAGTCTAGCTGACAGCATGCCACTCAACCCCACGTGCTGCATCTCAAAAGTATTTCAGATATTGTGTGAAATGGATAAAACTGAGGGGATGGTGTTCACAGTGAAGGTTGGGGAAAAATGTGTTTTATTTTTTGATGGATGTCATGTGGTAATGTGATACTGACGTCTTCTTATTACTGATGTGCTGTGTATGAGTCACAGGGCTAAATATAAATGTGCCACAGCACTGCAATGATTGAACAAAGCCTGTCCACCATTTATCCATTCACCAGCCTCCCTCTTCCTTTTGCAATTAGATACATTTCACCCTCTTCCCATTGCATTGCATCTTATCGGAAAATACAAGATAATTTGTCCTACAAATGATGTGCTTGTCTCCCGTTCTGCAGATATCCTTGGTTTTGGAGCTGCATGTTTTTGACCTGCTGATACTGGCCTCATCAACCTGCCCAGAGTCTACTGTAATCTTGTTTGTGGTTTCTCACCGCTCAAATGTTTTCTCTCCATTCATGCTAACCGGTTGGGGCAGATGGTCACCCTCCCTGAGCCTGGATCTGCTGCAAATTTCTTTGTGTCAAAAGGGAGCTTTCTCTCTCCGCTGTCACCAAGTGCTTCCTCAGTGGGAATCAGTGGGTTTCTCTCTAGAATACTGTAATATTTCAATTGCTCTGAGGACACCATTTGCACTTTTTGCTTCTTTTAGTCATATAGATTTACACTGTTAATCCTTTTTCTCAAATTGAAACTACTTTGGGTCAGCTTCTGTTGTTTTTAAATGTATTGTATAAATAAAGGTGCTTACATAATACATCATAGTCAAACATGCACAAACACACACACACAAAGAGCAGGCTCTATTTTGAGACACATGAGAATTTCCTGTGACCATCAATTGTGTTCTAGGACCCTTCCACAACAGTCCCATAGAGAAATATAGAAAAACACTGAATCCAGGCCCATCTACATAGTAGCTGGCTTTCCACCTATATGGAAGTATAAGCAGGAAAACAATGGTCACCGATGAAAAGACGCTCAAAACAGGTTCAAAGGAGCTACTACTTAATAAAATACTAACAGCTAGATCATATTTCGCCAGGATTTGCAATAGTCACCCACTAAGTATCCAGCAGGGATCGTGCCCACGACCCAGTTAATGCTAAACCCCGTCCTAAGCTACTAAGCCACCCAGCTGTTGGGGAGGTTTGTAAGCAGTAACCCCTAAACAGTTGTGCATACATGTTACAGCAGTAGGCACCACTTCAACTTTTCTCAGAGTGTCCTGGAAGCTTCTTGTGGGCAGGACGCCACCTTTATAGTTTCTATAACATTAAATGCATACAAGTGACATCTTGATGTAAACAACATTTTAGGTATTTGAAGAAATGCCTTTATTTTTTATCAATTCCATCTCTATTTTAAACTTATAACCAAAAAAAATTATCAAAATGATAACAAAAAAGTTTGTGTTTTGAGACACTTTGACGTCGTAATCACATTTTAGCTGGTTGTAAAGAGGGGGAAAATGAGGTCTTAGTCGCTTCCACCAAGTATCACCCAGTTTGCAACTAGAAATCAATGTTGAAATCCCAGTTGATGCTCACTGGGCTGAATCTGAATAACCCCTGCAGTCAGGAAAAATCCACACAGCTCACATGACCTACAATAATAGGTCTTTACCAACTTTTCAGTCATATTTTCCTTGTTTTTTTTCCTCCTTCTTGGATGTGATAAGTAATGTGCATTTTTTTCACTGCTGAAATCAAGTGGTCATCAGCATTTGTTTGTGTGAGAATAGTGACTCAAAGGGCTTGGTGAAATGTCAGACAGAAACTCAGTTTAGGTGACAAAATCCCCCTATAAATGTCTTTGTTACCTTGATCTGCTGTCTGCGTAGCATTGCTAGCTCCCTCATGTCTCTGAAGGGCTGCAGAAGGTACTGGTACAGCTGTGTGGAGGCCTCCAGCAGACCTCCGTAGGCCTGGTCTTCTTCCTCATATAGCTCCAGCAGCTCCACCATGCTGTCCATGGCCTTGTGCTTCTCCAGCAGCTACATCACAAACACACAGGAAGTTTCATACAAACATTTTTCAGAATATTGGAACAAATGAGTGAGACCTTGATTGAGGCATTTAGAATTATCCATATAAAAAAACAAAATAAAGCACCTTGACTGAAAAAATCTATATTTATGAAATGCAAAAACTGCCTATAGTGCAGACAGCAAACATACTATTGCTGTGATACAATCCACTGATGTAATGTCACGTGCTTTCCTACTCTCACTGTAAGCCAAAGTGAGAAGAACTTACTTACATACAAATCTTCTAGTGTCACTCACCACTAAGTAAAATCTTACATCTCACTATGAGAATGTAAGGATGCTTTGTGTAACTGTAAATAATAGGAGTGCATCTGAGTGCAGTCTCTCAGAGCACAACTGAGTGAGCAGAGTCATTTCTGCTGCTGGGAATAGGATCAATACACACACATATTTTTGCCAGACTGAACAATCCTGTAGGCTACCAGCAAACACTAAAATAGCCATTAACTCAGCCCTCAAATGGAGTGGGAGGATCAATAGGCCAGTGTGTCCGTATGTGTGTGTGTGTGTGTGTGAAATCCTACAGCCACTGTTTTGGAATGAAGTACAGAGCTCGGTCACTGCGGATGGAAGAAGTCAGACTATGATAAAGACATGATAAAGATCAGTAGCTCTTCCAACATGCTCAGGATGAATACATCTTAAAGCTGGGGTTCTCAAACTTATTACTTAAAGGTCTGCATCTGATTTATATTCAAGGTCATAGGTCCGAAACAATTGGTGATAACAAAATGACACTTTTATCTTTTAAGCAACGTATATTCAAGTCCAAAGCAGACAAGATAGTCAAAATATATTTGAGCCTAGTTGGAGAAATGGCACTGTTTGCCTGCAGTCAGCTGCATCAGTGTGACCTCTGACCTCTGATGTGTGATGACACCACAAACGTCAGATCTCCTGTGATTATGCAAGTACAAATTATGGGCAGTTTGTTGATATTCGTTTCTGACTCAGACGTTTTCTTACATTTACATGAGTTGTAGAAATAGTGTTCTGGAGAAAATGTGGCACATTCTGTTCCTGTAGTTTAGGAGCTGATACACAACACTCCATCAAACAGTTAACATCATCATGACAACTATGTCAAGGAAGGGAAATACGCCACAGTAACACCACATTCATCCTGACAGACGATCACTGCGAATAATCTGCTGCTATGCTGCATAGTCAATGCCACTAAGAATTTATTGATAAATAGAGAATTTATCTCACTTCACCACATAGCATACTGTATTCATAACATGAGGTATGGGCTGGGTCTTGCTGTTCAGTCCAGATGTGGACCAGACTTTGAGATGTGCTGCTTTTAAGCAAACTAGAAGCCTCAAAATGACAAACATTTATTGAGACAATTGGATCAAATTAGCTCTGGTTGCCTGGTGCATATTCTGTGAGACTGATGACTCTGCTGTTTGATGTTTTTTTTCTCAGGAAGGGCAGTAAGTCAACGCTTCCTGTGTCTGGTTTTCTGTCTTTTTTATTCCGAGTGTGTGTTTTCTGAACTGTGCGAATTGGAGTGGGTGTGGGACTGACTGGGTGGAATGACATGCGGGTTGTTCGTCTATGTTACTCACAGCCTCTTTTCACTGCCAAAAGCAGATCGGAGAGGAAACGCCTTGGCCATTGAATCATGTAAACACATCAGTACAAAAGCATTTTAACTTACTTTTGCAATAACAGTAAGCATACACACATATATACAATCATACTGTGGACTGCTGGACTCAAGGACAGTGCAGGCTCAAGGCCAAAACATGCTACTGCACTGGTACTGCACATGCAACTGTTGTAGCTGTCTGCTGCCACTTGGGCACATTGTCAAAAATATGTGAAAGAACCCGAAATGTAGGCTACTCTTGTTTCCTGTTTGTGCTGTTGTTAGTCCTTTTGCGTTTGTCTCTGCTGCAGAAAAGACACAACTCATACTGAAGTGTAAAGGAGTAAACCTGAGTGATAAAAGTAGTGGACTGATGTCTGACAGCATTACAATTAGACCTGCAGCATCAGCATTCAAAAGCAGTGCTTACAAACACATGCATTGCTCATCATACATAAAGGACGCCTTAGCCCTTCCAGTTTGAGCCAACCTTTCAACCAATCAGAACACAGAAACTATCTATCGTCTTAATCTAATAAAATTAAAAATAAGAGTTTGATGTAAACCTACCATTTAAACTTCAAATATACAATAATTCCACTGTTTAGTTTGTTTTTCTAATTAGATGAAGCAGGTGGAAGTCATACAGCAGCATTCACAATGAATACCAGCATGTTAGAAGAAATGATTAAACTAAAATGCTCTTTTCTTGAAAAGACATCTAGTCCATAAATACATGTAACACTCAGAGTGGATCTACCATCCGCTGTAAAGGCAGGGAGTAATGCTGCGATGGAAATAATTGAAAACTCTTCCATTAAAGGTCCATCTCGCCTGGCCTCTCAGAGGACTTCTTGCACTCTCCAGCTCCACTAGTCAAGGATGCATTAATCTAACACCATTGATTAGTAGGACAATGTGAGAGCCAATGAGCATCAATAGAATGTCTGTTTATATTAACAGCAGTTAATCAATCACTAGCTGCTGCTGGTGCGTAAGACGAGCAGGCCTGGGGCGTGTGTGGCGTCTGGAGCACGTCTCAGAGTCTGCGTCAGGGATACAACATTTAAATTTGGTGCAAGTGTCTGATAACATTACACACATGCAGAAGTATCTTATAGAAAATTTGTATTCTAACTTTATAACATCTTTTCTAGCTATGAATTAAACATTGAACTCATATGCACCAGCATACGTGGGTCGTACTAATGATTCCAAAAATCAGCAAGCGCAGCAACTTCCATACATGATAATCATGGTCACAATATAGCTTTTCCAAATTTCCTGAAATATCACAGTTTAATTTGACTATGTTTTCGCCATATAAACAGAATCTTAGATTGCTTTTTTTTAGCTGAACAGGACAAATGCTTTTCACACCCTTCTAAACCACAATATAATGACAGGATGTGTTTTCTTAAATATTTGGAGTCTGATCTGTTTGGATAAATACGCTGTTTTCTACACAAATTTTCCAAAAGTAGCGTTTGCTTCTGATGAAACTTCATGCATTTCCAGGTCTATATTCTCCCAAGAACAGGAGAACACAATTATATATAAAAGGAACAAAAGAGAACAGAGACATTTGATGTGATGCTACAGTTAAGTATATGGTGACTATACTCTCAGTGAGGACACTAATTAAATGTTAAAAGAAGGTGAAGTCGTGGTAGCAGACACAGAAGATGACTTTGCACATTGTTCAACAAGCTAATTCTGAAAGAAAAGAAGTGCTTGAACTGTGTTTGTGTGTGTGCACTTGACTCCCTCAGCTGTGTAAGCAGCAGACAGCAGCCATGCTGAGGGTATAATATTCCACAGAGGACATGCTTACAATTGCAACCCAGTTTTAGAAAATCTTCTCTGACTGGCTGGCCAGTGGAACTGGTTCATCCAACGTGTTTTAAAGACACTTCTTTCGTAGGAATGAAAGAAACATTGAGACACTGCCAGCGATCTCATCAGTGCAAAGTTACTGGCTGAATATTTTTGTCCTGAATGTGTTGGTGGCCTCTTTCTCTCACAGAATTCCCTTCTTTTCACACATTTGGTCATACACGTAAAACAGCTCAGATTTCATAGTTTGATTTCCCTCACAGAGGTGTACACATTGATGTTAATGTGCACTGTGTAGAATAAAATCTCACTGCAGATTCCTGACTAGGCAGCTGCTCATTTTTATCACTGATGATATATTATGTATGGACTGGATGGGCCACACATATGCACTCAAAAATCTGCAATTAAAAGTAATGCTTCAAATTTCTTCTGCTGTGTTTGTGTGACTTACAGAGGTCACCAGTGCAGAGTCTATGCAAGTACACTGTATCGATTTGTACTTAAAAGTATTATTTCATATTAAGTATGTCTATTAAATATTCATATGCCTGAGATTAATGGCTAGTGGATCACACTTCCTCACTGCCATGTTGGTATTTGGCACAGCCTAAAGGAAGTTCATTTGGTCTGTTGTGCTGTTCCAGATGTGCAGACTATATATATGCAATGAGAGTTGTTAAGTCAGTGAGAGGCTGTGGGAGGATCAGGAAATCTCTCACCTCTTGCAGATGTTTTGTTGCCCGGTTGAGCGCCTCCTCGTACCCGGACTGCCTCAGCTCGCTCAGGCTCTCATAGTACTCATCCGGGTCGTCGTTTTCCGTGAAAAGAACCTGCGACAGGATCTTCCATCCGCAGGTGTCGAGCGCGTGACCCAGGTACACCTGTAAACTGTAGCACAGCTCGTCCATCTCCGTCTCGGGCACTTCCGCCGGGCCGAACAGCACCGTCCACATCCCGGCCGGTTCCTCGGGGAACACCGGCAGGCAGGGCTCCAGGACCGAGTTGACCGAGCACAGCTGCTGGTGGATGGCACGGAAGTCCTGGAAGGAGAAGAGTCCGGCCCAGCTGCAGTCCTCCCGGCTCAGGCTGTCCAGCTCCTCCAGGTCCAGGCAGTCCAGGGAGGGGGACAGCTCCTCTCTGTCGGTGTCCGGGCTGACGGTTTGTATTTTGACGGGGCTCGGTTTCGGTGTTACAGCCTTGGTTTTGGGGCTGCATCCTTTAGCCTCGGCTGCTTTGCTAGGACTCCTGCAGACTTTATCCCTGACCGGACTTTCGGGCCATTTTGTTTTGTCCCCATCCAGGCTGGTCGTCTCCAGCGGCGGGTCTCTGCCGAAGCTTCTCCTCTGAACCGTCCTGTTGTGACACGTAATGGCAAATTTACCCTCCACCTCATTCCAGGCGACGATAAACACAAATTTATGCTTCTCCTTCTCCTCAAACGCATTCGGGCGAACGGCTACCCAGCCCGACTCCAAACTATCCTCCATTGTGAAGGACATCTTTTTGCAAAGTGATGAAAAACGGCCGACAAGAAAAGCTACTCGGTGCCGTTAGGCTGCAGTTAGAACGGTTACAGCGTTAAAACAACCAGACGGGGTTCTCTCCCGGGATATTTAGCCTCAGGGGCTCTCCTCCTTCGCTCAAGCGGATGGATTTGGAGCAGTGCGGTGTCATTTCCCATCTCTGGCCCACCTGCTTCCAGCTCGGATGTCTCGCTGCCCGTCCCAGCCTCCCGCCGCCGCTAGCTTCGTCATTAGCCCTCCGACCGACCGAGGTTCCGAACAGGCGGCCGAGTGTACAGCGGTGCGACGGTCGACGATCCGCCTGTCAGCTGAGCTCCGTTATTCTCGATGTGTCGCCTCCAGACCTCCCGACGGATCATGAAGTAGCAGCGGGCTCCAGCAGCTCCGCACATCCTTCAGACGCCGCAGACTGAGGCCACACAGCAGGTCGGTCCCGTCGCGTTGTCACAAAGGTTAGCATCGTCTCCAAACTCACAACATGACCATGTTTTCTTCTCCGTTTGCCCAACAGGACCACATACGCAAAACGGTGCTGCCTTCACGGGCTGCGGGGAATGTCGGAATTCCATAAAAACTGACGTTAAATCAAATACGAAAACGAGTCGGTTGCTCTTATGGTGAAAACATTAAACTGCATGCACATCTGAAAAGAAAAAAACACTCTATTTGAAGTTCCTACGAGGTTACTGTCACCAGCATTTTACCATTTTGTTGCTACTACCAAACCTCAATAAATATAAAGCTGGTCATATCACTGATGTTATATATTTAAGCTGATCGCAAATAAAAGTAGGCTTCAGCCACAATCAAGCCGCATTCGAGCAAAACAAGGGGAAGAGCAGATCCAGAAGGTTCTGTTTTGAAAGCATTTGAAGGCAACACCTCCACCTCAGTAGAGCACGTAGGGGCGTGCTGACGTTTAGGGTCGACCAGTGTGGGATGGTTTCTGCAAGTAGGTCCGTAGCTGCTGCATCAAGAACAAGCAACAACAATGCGGCTCTTTTCTAAAATGAAAGTGTTATTATTCTTTAAAAAATATCAGTAAAATATTTTTTAAAAAGTTAAAGGTCCCATATTGTGCCATCTTTCAGCAAATTAATGAAAATCTCAAATGCCCCTGAAAGTGTCCTTTAATTTTTCAGGTCAAAATACTGCACAGATGGTTAATTCCACCACAAGTGTATTCCTCCTGGTTTTGGTTCTGTCCCATACATGCTGCTTCAGTGTATGTAGCTTTAAGGGGCTGCTGAGGATGCCCTCTTCAGGAAGAAGACTCTCTCTGTGTTTGTGATTGACAGTGTGGAGCAATGGCAGTCAGTACAGATGCAACTAAATGTGTAAGACCAGGAATTTATATCACTTCTAAATTACTTTCTGAGTGATCATGTTACATGGAAAAATATAATTGAATTCACAGCGTACCTGTCAGTCACTCAGGTGTGTGGTGAGTTTGTCATAAAATCAGCATTTTAGCAGTGCAGAACAGCAGTTTGGAAATGACTCTGAAGTGACTGCTTGTTAACACGTGCATTTCAGTCATTATTTCATACTTGTTCAGCTGTCTAATATCAGAAACAGAAAAATATGTAAATGAGAACAACTTTATTGGGGATTCAGCTGTATTAAGATGCAACATGTGTGTGCAGAGAGCAGGAGAGAGGCAAACAGATGTAAACATCAACAGCTGAGCTTAGGCTGCACTCAAGCACAGCAGGCGACATGAAAACACACTGACCCACCCAGTCCTTGTTTGCTAATTTCAAATCATTCCTAAAGTTTCCATCATCTCTCAGTGTCCCTCAGCTTTACAATTTCCACAGAGCTCTGACCAGTGGATTCTTTCATTGATGAAAGTAATCCACTGGATCTCCAAGTCTTCAGATGCTGGGAGTGCATGAAGACTCTTGTGTTCCCTCTTGCCAGTCAACAGCAGAACATTTGATGCACTTTGCTCGTGGCTGGGACATTTCAGAGCTGGAGAAACAGATCTAGACAGTAAATAAACCTGGCAGACTGTGAGACAGCTGCTTATTCTGAATGTCTCCTTACAAGCAGTGAGGGAGGCAGGATTATGCAAAGTTTGAGCTTGACAAGTAACAATTCCTTAGTTGGAACACAGCAGCTGCAAAAAAAAACTCTTGGCACTTGAATGGCAGAAGTGAACGTCTTTATATCTTAACATCTTTTACTTTTCACTTCTAAGTTTATAACAACCACAAAACAGTAAAAATGGATTCTCACCACATGGGAACATTGAATTAACACCACAGTCACAGTAGCCCATTACATATAGAATACAGTTTACAGTTGCTGTGTTAACCTTTAGAGCTCATACAAAGCTTTTTCTATTCCCAGAAGACTCTGACTTTATGGAATCTTAAACACACTTTTACGAACCACCCGTCCATTCCTGCTCATGGTTTTACAGGAGTGCCTGGAGCCTGTCCCCGCTGACACTGGAAAAGAGGTGGGGTGAACCTGTGGGGAGGATTTACCAACCATTATATAGACGAGTGCATTACTGATGAGATGCAGTCCAAAAACAATCGATTCTAAAACCAATGAAGTAATCCTGAAAGAATGTGGAGTGCAGATGTGGGATAAAGTATCCACAGAAGAAGGCTTCACGCCATCTGGTTGAGTTATGAGCTGCGGCAGCGAGGTGTTATTGAACAGTTCTTATTGTTTACACACATTTGCCGGAGTGTCTCAGAGGACAGGAATGGAAAGTAGCATTCACCTTTCATGGTCACAGCCTTGAGACAGATAAAAGTGAATCCCTCACCAGGGGGCTTTACTGCCAAAGGAATACCTAATGAGTTCCACTAGAATTTGCATTTGCTTTAATAAGCCTCGACCACGACCTACGGAGCAGCATTGTTAACCTGGCAAAGAATACGATGGAGCACAGAGAGGGTTTTCATACCGAAGAGTATGAGGGCCACTGGAGGGAAAAAAATTTATAGGAGGTAGAATTTTTTTCATCACGCACTTTGAGAAAAAAGTCGAAATGTCAAGAATAAATTCGAAATACATCGAAAATAAAGTCGACCTAGTTTGGTAAAGTTGGAAAGATATTCACAGATTCTGACTTCTAATATCAACAACTCATTAGCAATACATTGTCAAAACATTAACGATGCCTCTTTCCCATTGTTGTAAGGTAGACAATGTGCTACAAGCCCAGTTTCATCAAAAGTAGCTGCACAAATAACATTGTGCAGCTTGAAAGAAAGATAATATTCAGCCATCAGCTGGCTCCTGTTGATCATACTACAACACCAGCAGGAGCCAGTTGATGGCTGCAGTGATTTTAATGACACTACAGTCTATAAAAATGAAGTTATTGAATATTTGTGCGGTGTTTCTCTTCGCTGTTGCAGCGGTTTTGCAGACAGTCCTTGTGTACTCATCGCACAGCCGGCCGCACATAGACACCAATGTTATTTATGCAGCTTGAAAGACAGCTACTTTTGATAAAACTGGGCTTGTAGCACATTGTCTACTTTACAACGATGGGAAAAAGGCATCGTTAATGTTTTGACAACGTGTCACTAATGAGTTGTTGATGCCGGAAGTCCGAATCTGTAAATATCATTCCAACTTTACCGAACTAGGTCGACTTTATTCCTGACATTGTATTTCAACTTTATTCTCGACATTTCGACTTTTTTCTCAAACTGTGTGATGAAAAAAATTCTGCCTCCTATAAACTGTTTTTCTTCAGCGGCCCTAATACTCTTCCCTAGGTTTCACGACAGGAGCCATGATGCAACATTTGACTAATTTCAAATCTGACACCAGTTGCAATCTAGCCATTTGGCTACCACTGGCACATTTTATAACAGTGTTGACTGATGTGCATTGTCCCTAATAAAACAACAACACTAACCTACAGATAACATAATTAGACCTAAAATGTAGAGTACATTTACTCCATTCCTATGAAAAGTGGAAAAAGTACCTGCTGAGATTCATTCACCCATCTCATTCTGAAACGATTACACTTTTAGGTCAGAAAATGTAAAAGTGTAATCGTTTCAGAATGAGATGGATGAATCTCAGCAGGTACTTTTTCACTTTTCATGAAAAGTGAAACTCTGAGGATTAATATAAGTACATCTATGCATCTTACTATATAGAAAAAATAGATTTTTAACACTGTTCTTTGCTCATGTTGTTTCAAGCAGATTTTAAGAATGTATTTGTATCAGGCCATTACTAAAATTGTGTCTTTTTCATCTTACCTGTCATTGCTACAAGGTTTGGGATGCCTGTCCTGAGACCACAACTCTTCATCTCAAATGTTCAAAAAGACTGATACAGTTCAGCTGCCACTAATCCATGTTGTCAAAATATCTTTTTATTTAAGATAAATAAATAAATAAATTAATAAATCCAGTAAAATTAATTGATAAAATGACAAATATAACTAAGTTGTGCTCATAAAAAAGCATTTCCGGGTTGTTTCCAGCATTTTCAACTCAGTTTATTCACGAACCCAAATAAAACAACAGTCTATCGCGTACCACTGTTGTACTGTACAACAATACCCTCTCCAGGTGACTCCATGTAGTGTTACATTGCCTCAGCTGTTATTGGCACTGGTCCCTGTATATAAAACAGGAAAGAAAAACTGCAAAACAGACAGAAAATTATAATTTAGAAAAGTAATTCTAATAAAATTCACTGAGTTTTCTGATGCAGCACAGAATTATTATGCAACTAAAGCTTTTGAAAGCACAATGAAAGACATTTCTTCAGGACAACACCTTTAACACATGTTTAATCAACTGTCAACAAGTGGGAACAGAAACTTTATCCACATAATTACTTCTTTGTCTGATATGCATCCATCTATGTCTGTCCTCAGGTTCCATGGTGTAATGGTTAGCACTCTGGACTTTGAATCCAGCGATCCGAGTTTAAATCTCGGTGGAACCTCATGGTTTTGAAATGTTACGTTTACAGCAGCACAGGACCATGACATTAGGCTACTGTAAGTGTTTATAATCTGTACAGAAGCATGAAGTGTTCTGAAAACTGAGTTGTGAATACCTGTGAAGGTTCATCACACATCCTAAGTAAATCAAGAGAAGTTTTAAGAAGTTAGCAAGAGCATCACCTAAAGAATTAATCAGTCCAGATACAAAACATTTTTTTAAAAAAGTAAATATATTTCAGTGTAAATGTATTTATAAATTTACTTCCAAGTTCCAATATGCATTTGCTTTTTGCTTTTAAGCACTGTCCTAAGTCACAACAAGTCAAAAGGAGTTTGCAGGAAGCCTATCCAATCGGTGCACCGTATAACTGATTCAAAGAAAATGAGCCATATTCACAGAAAGTACAATATGAAAAAAACTTTCCTTTCTGTATGTTCCAGTTTTACTTTTAAAACATTGTTTTGTGTGTAATAGTCTCGATTAAATTAATAATCCTACATATAAATGGTAAAAGGCAACAAGAAATCTGAATTAGAGCTGAAACTCAGCCTGCTTTGTTTGCAGACGATAAGCTGACATCCTCAGCTGCCATCACAGTTAAATATTGTTGTGGTTTATGGTATGTAATAAATACAGCTGTGAACTTTGAACCTAATAATCCAGATTCAAATCTCAATAAAACCTCCAACATGAACTCTTCTCTGGCTTTTACCTACCGCTGATCCACAGAGAGGGAAGAGAATGAAGGGGAAATAAACCTAAAACAGATATAATAGGCCTCAGTTTAATTTATAAAGCATCTTTGAAATCAGTGTTACAAAGCACTTTTGAAATTATTACATGTCCAGGAAATAAAGATAAAACCTGTCTGGATGTTGGCGCTAGTAAATGACATCCAGACTAAAGTATTGCAGCATAATTTGGTTTTATTAGACAGAATATTCTACAGTAAAGAAATGCAAATACTGTTAGTTTGCTCCATTGTAGTTACTGGTAATCCTCAGCTTTCAGTCAGCCCATCGTTTGCTGGTGTGGCCATTGAAGGACATTTGGGACGTCCAGAAGCAGGCAAAAGATTTTCCCAATATTCACGGCGAGCCCTAGAACAAATTTTAGTAGCTTATTAGTTATCATCAAAAAAACTGTGGAGTACAGAAACACATACTTTGATGATTTTACCTGTTTACTTTATGTCCTTTGTTATTTTACCTGCCTTTTTAATGCCACTATATGTAGACTATATACAACTGTTCTTTTGGTTTTTTGACTAGATGTTTAATGCAGATGTTGGAGCCTAATTTGAAAAGACATTTGCATTAGCAGTAGTTGTGTTTGTGTTCAGCCTTACCTGGCTCTGACCCAGGGTTTAGTGTGCATCTCCAGAGCAGCGCCCCAAAGTCCGTGTTTCTCTGAAGCTGGTGGGAGGAATCCTCTCTCTGCAGAAAGCTCCTCTGCTATAGCTCTGATATGGTACGGCTCAAAGCCACAGCAGCCACCGATGTAGCGAATTCCTGCATTGTAAGCCTCTCTGGCATATTTATGGATGTCCCAGCGAGTCATGGCTCGGGTCTCCAGTGCTGAGAGGAGAGTGAAATATTGAAGACTTTGTTATATTAAAGCTCTTATCACACTGCACATATGGGGAGTCTTAAAAAGTAGCAATATACATACATGGACAATATTGTTGGCACCCTTCCATTAAGGAAAGAAAAACCCACAATGGTCACTGAAGTAACTTGAAACTAGTTAAAGTAATAATAAATAAAAAATTACTGAAAATTAACTAGTGACAATCAGACATTGCTTTTGATTTGTTGTTCAACAGAATAACTTTAAAAAACAAACTAATGAAACTGTCCTGGACAAAAATGATGACTCTCTTAACATTTTGTTGCACAACCTTTTGAGGCGAATCAAGAGATTTCTGTAACTCTCCATGAGACTTCTGCCCATGTCGACAGGTATTTTGGCCCAATCCTCGTGAGCAAACTGCTTCACCTGTCTCAAGTTTGAAGGGGGCCTTCCCCAGACAGCATGTTTCAGTTCCTTCCACAGATGTTCAATAGGATTTAGATCAGGGCTCATAGAAGGCCACTTGAGCATAATCCAGTGTTTTGTTCTCAGCCATTCTTGGGTGTTTTTAGCTGTGTGTTTTGGGTCATTATCATGTTGGAGGACCCATGACCTGCGACTGAGACCAAGCTTTCTGACACTGGGCAGCATATTTCTCTCCAGAATGCCTTGGTAGTCTTGAGATTCCATTGTACCCTGCACAGATTCAAAACACCCAGTTCCAGATGCAGCAAAGCAGCCCCAGATCATGTCCGAGTACAGTGCTCTTTTGTTTGTATGCTTCATTTTTGTGCTTGTGAACATAGAGCTGATGGGACTTGCCAAAAACTGTTCTGCAGTGTTGTCTCATCTGTCCAAAGGAGAATCTCCCAGAAACTTCGTGACTTGTCAATATACATTTTGGCAAATTCCAGTCCTGCTTTTTTATGATTTGCTTTCAACAGTGGTGTCCTCCTTGGTCGTCTTCCATTAAGTCCACTTTGGCTCAAACAGTGATGGATGGTGCAATCTGACACTGATGCATCTTGACCTTGGAGTTGACCTCTAATCTCTTTGGAAGTTGTTCTGGTTTCTTTGGTTACCATTCGTATTATCCATGTCCTCAATTTGTTAGCAATTTTCCTCTTGTGGCCACATCCAGGGAGGTTGGCTTCAGCCCTGTGGACCTTAAACTTCTGAATAATATGTGCAACTGTCGTCACAGGAACATCAAACTGCTTGAAGATGGTCTTATAGCCTTTACCTTTAAAATACTTGTCTATAATTTTCTTTCTAATCTCCTGAGACAACTCTCTCTTTGGCTTTCTGTGATCTGTGGGGTACACACCATGATACCAAGCAGCACAGTAACTACTTTTCATCTTTTAAATAGGCAGACTGACTGATTCCAAGTTTGAAGACACATGTGGTGCTAATTACAGGACACACCTTAGTTTAACATGTCCCTATGGGCAGATTATTTTCAATCTTTTCAAGGGGTACCAGCATTTTTGTCCAGGCCAGTCTCATTAGTTTTTTTTAAAAATGATTCTGTTGAACCACAATTGAAAGCAATGTCTGATTTTGATTAGTTAATTTTTAGTAATTTTTTATTTATTATTACTTTTGTCAGTTTCAAGTTATTTCAGTGACCATTATGGGTTTTGCTTTCTTTGGCTGAAGGATACCATCAATTTTGTCCACGTCTGTATGTGCTTCACACTCACATTTCTTAGATATACAAAGTAAAGCTAACAAAATAACTGCTACCATTCTAGTATGTTTCTTCTTAATCTGAAAAAAAAGAAGAAAATGCTGACCAAAGGGATACTCAGGCAGGCTGACATATCCACCAATGTTTCGCTCTGGCGTGTGAAAGCCCAGTGGCTGGATCATGAGATGGGCTTTGAGACCCGCTTTCTCTAATCCCTCTTTCATCAGCTTCACCGTCTGAACACAAGTCAGTGGGTCCAGGTTGCAGTTTATTCCGACAATGTCCGCTCCTGCACATGAACACATTTGCAGATTACACAGGATAAAACCTAAATTCACTCTTGCCAACTTGAGGTATCACATCGCAAAAAATGAGTGTACCTGCTTTGACCAGCCTGACAGCACACTCCCCAGGTGGGACTCTATGTCTGTCGCCTTGAGGGGCGATGCAAAGTGTTGCAGCCACTGTTTTACCGCTGGTCTTCAGCACTTCCACTGCCCACACTGCCTCCTCAACATGCTCGAAATACTGCAGGAAGAATGTGCATTGAATCATTAGGACTTGAGACAAGATGCAGTACAAAAAAACAAAAAGTGAACCTAAGCACATGCTGCACTGTTAAAATGGCCTCAGTCAGTCCAGAAGATACACTGTTTATGTTGAGTTATTTCACTCGAGGTGCTGCTCGTACCTCCACTATCAAGAAATCAATGTCCTTTTTGAGGAAGTTATCCATTTGTTTCTTAAAGATGGCTTTGACCTCAGTCTCATTGTGACTCTGCACATAACAGGGCGTCTGAGAAACACCACCAGCGACCAGCGCACCCCCCTCATCAGCGACCTCTCTGGCCAGGTTACATGCTGCATCATTGATCTGGGCCCCCTGGATCAGATGGAAACAGACTGGTGATACCTGGTGATTTTTATAGTCCAATATAAACATGTAAAATATGCTATTTGATTTTCTCATAAGAGTTTTTTTTCACTGACTGAGATGTTCTTGACATTGCCACTGATCTCCAGTTTATCCTCACTGCAGTAGAAGGTGAAAGTCTGAATCACGTCAGCTCCTGCTCTCAGAAACTCCCTGTGCAGCTGCCGCACTGATAGAGAGACAGAAACAGAATGTCTGACTTATTGATAAAACAAAAGCTTCAGACTCTGCTGTTAGTTCAATTAATTACCTGCTTCAGGATGTTCAACTGCAGCTTCTGGTGTCCAGTGTCCTGCCTTGACGTAGCCACGTCGCTCAAGCTGCAGCACATAACCTCCATCTCCAACAACCACCTCCCCAGCATCCAGACGCTCCAAGATACCCTGAATGAGGTATTTTATATGAAGTACTTATCTATAGCCCATCTATTACCTACAGTAGATAGTGGCTGGCAGGCGTTCAGTTTGAAGAAGCAGACAAGACTACTGACAGGGAGACAAGCAATGATCTGTTGTGGCTTCAGACATCTTCAGATCCCTCTCGGAAATATTCTAAATGTAGCTAGCTGGCTAGAAATGTATTAAAATGTATTTTTTAGGTGAGACTTTTTTAGGTGGTCAGAATATCATTCGCGCTTGACCCAGTCCACAGCTATTCATTACTTTGCTGTCCTGCCTGGACTCCAGTCTGCATTTCCAAACTGGGAGGCGTGATCACTGCTATCTACTGCAGGTAATACACTGACTATGGACTAGTACACAACCGTACATTACACCACTTCAAAGAAACTTTAATTATTTACAAGGTCTCAGTGAACAGATCAATGTGTTAGATGTTGTGTTTCCTGCAGTTTCTTTATCAGACAATATTGTAGTAAGTTAATATATTACATTAGGGTTTCTGGTCAAGTTACTGCTGATTACTGCTTCAGATTTGTACAAATTATTTTTAAAAATTATTATGTTTAAAATTCATACCGCAGACTACTTGTGCAGGCCTTTGTTATTATTTTAATACTCTTCCTTCCTTTCTTTTTCCTTCTGTCTTTCTTTCTGTCCTTCTTTCTTTCTTTCTTCAGGTTTAAACAAGGGTTGAATTAGTTAAACAGATTTATCACTTTACAACATTTAGATGCATGCCATCTGTTATTTCAAATTGTAAAAAGAGTGGATGATATTATATGTAGACATCCAGTTATTGTACCAAATGACACTAACACTTGTGAGAATGGAGAGAGATTAAAAGTAAAAGTCAAACAAGGCACACAGATTAACTGACATCATTTTCTTCATTTTAAAGTTTTTGTAAAAAGGCCCTAAAGTTATTATGATCATAAAAGACTTATGTTTTCATGTCCCTACCCTTCTCTTCTTGCTCTCCATGGCTGTCTTCTCCTCAGTTTGAAGAATTCACACAGCAATGTCTCAGAAACAGGTCTGAACTTATATAACTGGCTAGTGTCAGATAAATAAACATTAACAGGATTATAATAGGGTCGCCAAGGAGGGGGTGGGGGTTCTGTCCTTCTCTAAAATCTCATTGGTCACTCATATGGCCTGATCACATCTGATAGGTCAAATTTATTCAGTGAACATCCAATGTCTACGTTTTAGGAAATTAAACTGCAACGTCCGAGTGCAAGTAAATGCAGCATTAGATAACGTAGCATCCACAAAGTGTTGATAACATAGACATGTGGTTGATAAAATACAGACGCATATGCATTTTAAAAAGTAAAAAAACAAAAATCTGTAAAACAAACAAACAAAAAACCAAACCAACAAAAAAATTCTGAAAATCTGGCAGCATGGGTGAAATACTGTGAAATTATAACGGAAATAATAGAACATTTCTGTAAAATCATGATCACTGTGCAATTTTATGTTCGAACATTGAAAAAGAACAAATTACTATGTGTAAAAAATATAGGTATTTGATATGGACTTCATGTACATTTTTCCTTTACAGTCAACATTTTAAAAAATACAGTTGTCTTTGATTTTACTAGTTATCATCTGTAATTCAGCAAAAAAAATTTGATGTGGACATTATTTATAGTCTTTGACTGTTTTTGTGGTTAGCGTGTAAATGGATACTTTTTTGTTTGATTTTACTAGTTATTATGTGTAATTCAACAAAGCAGAAGACATCTGCAAAATAACAATTAATTGTGAGAAATAGCCTAGCTTGGCAGCAGGACATTGCAGATGTTCCTCTCCTCTCTAATGTTTTCCAGTGTGTCAGAGGGGACAATCCACTGATTTCCAGCAGAGAACTATGACCTTAGACTTGGAGCTGCTGACTCTCATCCACTTCACACTGGGCTGTAAACTGTTCCAGTGTGCGCTGAAGGTCCTGAGTGAATGAAGCCCACAAAACCATGTCATCTGCACAAAGCAGAGGCACAACAAACGCTGAATGGAAATAATTTAATAAAACATTACATGTTGTGTTTATGTTTTTGTTCAGAATATATAGAAATACAATATGAAATATTAAAAGCAGTAATCTTTGACAAATCATTAGTTTCATGTCTTTTGGAATGCAGATGTGTCGAGTGAGGTAATCCACACATCTTATTTCATCTGTGTTTTTCTTGAATGGGATATAATTACAGGTCTGAAACGATCAAAATTTTCCATCAGTGCCTGTCAAACCAACAAGTTTGGACACTGGCACTAGACACAAGAATAACAAAATAGATATAGTGGTGTAGCAGTTGAACACTGTCAGTTTAGTAAAATGACACCAAATCTTCTATTCATTATAGCTGTATGTCAGGTTAGGTGTCAAAAAAACCCTCTCAAACTGCTGTGGATGCTGGTTTATCTATGAACCCTCTGTCCTGCCTGCTGCTGGTCTGCAGAGGGCGCTGCGTGGTTTGTTTGGGACCAGAGACGGTCTCTGATTGGACCAGAACACACACGTGACCAGAAGTCATATCCTGGCGGGACGAGATCTGTTGTAAACAGAAGGAGTGACCCGTTTAACGCGGGGATGAAACAGACGAATTCTGCGTAATTTATGGGTAAGCAAGCACTTAAATGTTGTAGTCAATGAAAGCTCGTGTAAAGCTGTCCTCGGAGTCTTAATACACAGTTGTTGTAAGTGACGGTAACGTTATATAACATTATTTAGTAAGTGAGACGCTGAAAAACCGACAACGAGGTTTCAGTTAAACCGTCAGACTCTGGACGTTGGTGCTGCTGCGTTTATTCGATAAGAAGCTCATTCAGACACGGTAAGATAATTTAACCCGCTCACATTAGTTTTACTGTTAAGTTGCTGAAAATAGGCCCAGTAATGTGTAGTAAATGCCCTGTTTACACCTGCGTACCAGTTTTAACTCGTGGTGTTTGAGTTATCGCTGCTTCCTCTGTGGCGTGCTGTCCTTTAACGCGGATGTTGATTGTACTGAAGTACTGTTTTGGGGTACTTGTACTTCCTTTTCCTGTAAGGTGGTGCTGCTTAACAGGTGTTGTGTCACAAAGTGATCGTGCGCAAAAAACATTTTGCCCTTCACATCAACGATTATCCCCATGTCTTGCATTGCCTGCTCTTTTTCGAGGTTATAACCAATCCAGTTGTTTTTACCGGTAGATAAAATAGCTTTCAAATACTTATTCAACTCATATGATTCAGTTTTTCTACTTGCCAAAAAGTGATTGCAGCTCCTACATTGTGACTGAACTGTTATTGCTGCCTCAAAATAGCTTGATTGCACTTATTGGGGTTATATTTTAATGATTACGGCCTAAAGGTCATGTTGTTTGTAATCATCTTAAATGCCATGGCTGATTAAGTTATAAACTGCAGGCATTTCTTTCAAGAAAATTATTTGGTTGCAAGAAATGTTAAAGTTTTTCAAGGCACAGATTTGCTCTTACTACTTGCATGCAAGTTTTGTGTTTTTGCACATTATGACCGTTTGATCCAGATGAAAGCAGTTGTGGACGTTTTATAAACGAGGCAATACAGCTTTAACAAGATGTGTGCAATCAGTTTTTGGCAGATGATCACTTTCTGACACAATATTTGAAGCTTTTTACTTCCCTCTTATAGATTTGACCTATTATGTACATGCAAACACTTGTACTTGCACAACAGTGCTGTTTAATCCTTTTTTAAAAATAAGCTAATTCTATAAAATGTATGGCATTATCGTACGTTAAACTGACGTTACCAAATGTTTGTACAGCTCTGAAAAAAGAGCGCCACCCCAACTAGCTGCAAGTGCAAAATGCTGAAAAATGCATAAGCAAACATCCATCCATTTTATCTCTGTAGAGGATAGCAGGGAGGCTGGAGCCTATCCCAGCTGACCTGGGCAAAGGCAGGGTTCACCTGGATGGGGTCGCCAATCTATCACAAGGCCACGCAGAGAGACAGCCAACCAAGCACGCTCACATTTGCACCTACAGACAATTTAGAATCGCCGCTTAACCTCAGCATGTCTTTGGACTGTGGGAGGAAGTCGAAGCCAAGACATAATTCTATAATATAATATATAATGTATAACACAGACCAGTGTACTTCACAAACAGCACTTATATTTTCTGATGCTTTAAATATAGTTTTTGCTGATATGACACCTTTGCATTCTCAATCTGAACCTCCTCTTTCCTCGAGATGCATTTTAGGGATTAAAACACCCATCATTATTGCATACTAAGATTGATTTCCAGGCACAAGCAGGAGGATGGAGGAGACATGAGGCTCATAATAGAAAAATCAGATGAATCTAGTGTATTTCTCTAGCCTGTTTTTCCCCTCAGTTCTAATCAAACTTGTTGATCTCACACAGGTTTTTCCGATGTGCATACTTCCAGGGCTGTCCTCAGGTTCCATGGTGTAATGGTTAGCACTCTGGACTTTGAATCCAGCGATCCGAGTTCAAATCTCGGTGGAACCTCGTGGTTTTTGGAATGTGATGCTTAAAACACCAAAGCCATATTCACAGAAAAGTACAATATAAAAAAAGCTTTCCTTTCTGATGTTCCAGTTTTACTTTTAAAACATTGTTTTGTCTGTAATAGTCTTGATTAGATGAATAATCATACATATAAATGGCAAAAGGCAACAAGAAATCTGAATTAGAGCTGAAACTCAGCCTGCTTTGTTTGCAGACGGTAAGCTGACATCCTCAGCTGCCATCACAGTTAAATATTGTTGTGGTTTATGGTATGTAATAAATACAGCTGTGAACTTTGAACCTAATAATCCAGATTCAAATCTCAATAAAACCTCCAACATGAACTCTTCTCTGGCTTTTACCTACCGCTGATCAACAGAGAGGGAAGAGAATGAAGGGGACATAAACCTAAAACAGATATAATAGGCCTCAGTTTAGTTTATAAAGCATCTTTGAAATCAGTGTTACAAAGCACTTTTGAAAATATTACATGTCCAGGAAATAAAGATAAAACCTGTCTGAATGTTGGCGCTAATAAATGACATCCAGACTAAAGTATTGCAGCATAATTTGGTTTTATTAGACAGAATATTCTACAGTAAAGAAATGCAAATAGTGTTAGTTTGCTTCATTGTAGTTACTGGTAATCCTCAGCTTTTGTTCAGTCAGTCATTGCTGCTCAGTTGCTGGTGTGGCCATTGAAGGGCATTTGGGACGTCCAGAAGCAGGCAAAAGATTTTCCCAATATTCACGGCGAGCCCTAGAACAAATTTTAGTAGCTTATTAGTTATCAACAAAAAAACTGTGTAGTACAGAAACACATACTTTGATGATTTTACCTGTTTGTTATATGTGTTATCCTATGATACCAGCCACAATGCCACCATACGTAAGTGCTTTTAGTTTTTTTTGAACAGATGTTTAATGCAGATGTTGGAGCCTAATTTGAAAAGACATTTGCATTCGCAGTAGTTGTGTTTGTGTTCAGCCTTACCTGGCTCTGACCCAGGGTTTAGTGTGCATCTCCAGAGCAGCGCCCCAAAGTCCGTGTTTCTCTGAAGCTGGTGGGAGGAATCCTCTCTCTGCAGAAAGCTCCTCTGCTATAGCTCTGATATGGTACGGCTCAAAGCCACAGCAGCCACCGATGTAGCGAATACCTGCATTGTAAGCCTCTCTGGCATATTTATGGATGTCCCAGCGAGTCATGGCTCGGGTCTCCAGTGCTGAGAGGAGAGTGAAATATTGAAGACTTTGTTATATTAAAGCTCTTATCACACTGCACATATGGGGAGTCTTAAAAGGTAGCAATGTATGTGCTCCACTCTCACATTTCTTAGATATACAAAGTAAAGTTTGCAAAACCACTGCTACAATTCTTCTACTTTTTTTTCTTAATCTCAAAAAAGAAAATGCTGACCGAAGGGAAACTCAGGCAGACTGAGATATCCGTCAAGGTTACGCTCTGGCGTGTGAAAGCCCAGTGGCTGGATCATGAGATGGGCTTTGAGACCCGCTTTCTCTAATCCCTCTTTCATCAGCTTCACCGTCTGAACACAAGTCAGTGGGTCCAGGTGGCAGTTTATTCCGACAATGTCCGCTCCTGCACATGAACACATATGCAGATTACACAGGATCAAACCTAAATTGCCTCTTTCTAACTTTTTGAATCGCATCACTATAAGGTCAGTGTACCTGCTTTGACCAGCCTGACAGCACACTCCCCAGGTGGGACTCCATTCATGTCTCCTTGAGGGGCGATGCAAAGTGTTGCAGCCACTGTTTTACCGCTGGTCTTCAGCACTTCCACTGCCCACACTGCCTCCTCAACATGCTCGAAATACTGCAGGAAGAATGTGCATTGAATCATCAGAACTTGAGACAAGATGCAGTACAAAAAACAAAAAGTGAACCTAAGCACATGCTGCACTGTTAAAATGGCCTCAGTCAGTCCAGAAGATACACCGTTTATGTTGAGTTATTTCACTCGAGGTGCTGCTCGTACCTCCACTATCAAGAAATCAATGTCCTTTTTGAGGAAGTCATCCATTTGTTTCTTAAAGATGGCTTTGACCTCAGTCTCATTGTGACTCTGCACATAACAGGGCGTCTGAGAAACACCACCAGCGACCAGCGCACCCCCCTCATCAGCGACCTCTCTGGCCATGTTACATGCTGCATCATTGATCTGGGCCCCCTGGATCAGATGGAAACAGACTGATGATACCTGATGATTTTTATAGTCCAATATAAACATGTAAAATATGCTATTTGATTTTTTCACTGACTGAGATGTTCTTGACATTGCCACTGATCTCCAGTTTATCCTCACTGCAGTAGAAGGTGAAAGTCTGAATCACATTGGCTCCTGCTCTCAGAAACTCCCTGTGCAGCTGCCGCACTGACAGAAAGACAGAGGCAGAATGCTTAGCTTATCGATCAAACAATAATAAAAATAAACAAAATTTAAAAATTCAGAATTTGCTGTTATTTTAATAAAAGACCTGCTTCAGGATGTTCAACTGCAGCTTCCGGTGTCCAGTGTCCTGCTTTGACGTAGCCACGTCGCTCAAGCTGCACCACATAACCTCCATCTCCTACAACCACCTCACCAGCATCCAGACGCTCCAAGATACCCTGAATGTGCAAACACACACATATCCTATTTACACTACATGAACTCAGGTGATTGGTCATTCTTTCATGTCATGCAAAAAACAAAGAAGTATTTAGTGTTTTCTTCTCTTACTTTATTTGTAGGGGCTAATATTACAGAGATAGCTTCGGTTCTTTGAAGTCGTGTTATATGAGGTACTTATTTATAGCCAATCTATTACCTACAGTAGATAGTGGCTGACAGGCGTTCAGTTTGAAGTAGCAGACAGGACTACTGTCAGGGAAGACAAGCAATGATCTGTTGTGGCTTCAGACATCTTCAGATCCCTCTCGGAAATATTCTAAATGTAGCTAGCACTTAAGCTAAAATATGTTTTTTAAGTGGAACTTTTTCAGGTGGTCAAAATATCATTTGCACTTGACCCAGTCCACAGCTATTCATTACTTTGCTGTCCTGCCTGGACTCCAGTCTGCATTTCCAAACTGGGAGGGGTGATCACTGCTATCTACTGCAGGTAATACACTGACTATGGACTAGTAGACTACCTTACATGACCCCACTTCAAAGAAACTTTAATTATTTACAAGGTCTCAGTGAACAGACCGATGTGTTGGATGTTGTGTTTCCTGCAGTTTCTTTATCAGACAATATTGTAGTAAGTTAATATATTACATCGCCCTGTTAATACACGGGAGAAGAGGTTTGAGGAAAGGACTGATCAGCAGGTGTACAAACACTGAAAATGAGCAAAACTTCTGTATTTACACCATTACATAATAACAGAAATCGAATGAGCCAAATCAATTAATCTCAAAGCAAACTAATAAAGGTCTGATAAATAGTCCACAAATCCACAACTACTGTACTAAGTCTATTATGAAACACTTGTGTAAATACATCATCATTTGAGTTTAATAACAGGTATAATAAAGTGTTGAAAAGTACATAAACTATGCTCAACCTGCCCAGTGTACACAGCGTTGCATGTTAAATGAGATGCAGTAAAATTTCTTTATTTCTTTAGGTTGAAACAGATTGAATTAGGTGCACAGATTTATCACTTTACAAGATTGTTTAGATGCATGCAGTCTGTTACTTCAAATCATAAAAAGATGGATAATATGATATGTAAAAGTCCAAAACTGGTGACAAAGGGGGACAAAGCACAATAATAACAAATATCAAACAAGACACAAAAATAATGACTGACATAATGCTTTTGTTAAAAGACCTTAAATTAATAATGATCCTAAAAGATGTATGTTTTCACGTCCCTACCCTTCTCTTCTTGCTCTCCATAGCTCTCTTCTCCTCGGTTTGCAGAATTCACACAACAATGTCTCAGAAACAGGTCTGAACTTGTATAACCAGTCACTGGCTTGTCTCAGATGAATAAACATGAGCGTGATTATCTCGTCAAAAGCTTCGCCAAGGAGGGGGCCAGAAGGGGGGTCTGGCTGCCTCTGAAATGTCATTGGCCACTGGTGTGGCCAGCCCAGATCTGACAAGTCAAGTTAACTCAATGAAACTCCAATGTCTAGGTTTCAGAAAATGCAGCTGCAATGTCCTAGTGCAAGTGAAAGCAACATTAGATAAAGTAATGTCTAGACCTGGCCACGCTGTAAATTTAAATTAATAAATGAATAATCTATTAATAAACTTTATGTACAGTTTTGTACATTGTAGATGTTGCTCTCCCCACTAATGTTTTCCAGCATGTCAGAGGGAGCAATCCAGTTCACACGTTCCCACACGTTCCCTCAGGTCTTCCTCCTCCCTCCACCTCTCCATGCCCTCCGCCCGCCTCAGCACCATGGGGAGCAGAGCATTCAGCCGCTCTGCTCCCCAACTCTGGAACTCACTCCCACCTGACATCCGCAACACCGTTTCTTTTCCTCAGTTTAAATCTAGACTCAAAACCCATCTGTTTAAATCTGCATATCCACAGTAATCTCACTGCTTCCTCTCATTTGCTGTTTCTTTTGTCTATTGTTTTTATTTATTTTTATTGTGTTTTTAATTCACTGTAAAGTGTCCTTGAGTATCTTGAAAGGCGCTATGAAATAAAATGTATTATTATTATTATTATTACACTGGGCTGTAAACTGTTCCAGTGTGCGCTAAAGGTCCTGAGCGGATGAAGCCCACAAAACCATGCCATCTGCACAAAGCAGAGGCACAACAAACGCTGAATGAATACAATTCAATAAAACATTACATGTTGTGTTTATGTTTTTGTTGAGTATATATATACTAATAGTAATATGAAATAATAAGAGCAGTATTGTTGACAAATCATTGGTTTGGTGTCTTGGAATATAGATGTGTTGAGTGAAGTCATCCATACATCTTATTTCATATGTGTTTTTCTTGAATGGGATATAGTTACAGGTCTGAAATGATCAAAATGTATACATAAGAATGATAAAAATAAATATAGAGGTTTCAACACTGTCAGTTTAGTAAAATGACACCTAATCTTCTGCATGTTGTGGCTGTAGGTCAAATTAGGTGTCATAAAAGACACAAAGTGTCGTGGATGCTGGTTAATCAGTGAAAACTCTGTCCTGCCTGCTGCTGGTCTGCAGAGGGCGCTGCGTGGTTTGTTTGGGACCAGAGACGTTCTCTGATTGGACCAGAACACACACGTGACCAGAAGTCATATCCTGGCGGGACGAGACCTGTTGTAAACAGAAGAAGTGACCCATTTAACGCGGGGATGAAACAGACGATTGTGGCGTAATTAAAAAAAAAAAGTCGTGTGAAGATGTTATCAGAGTTTTAATAAACAGTTGTTGTAAGTGACGGTAACGTTATATAACATTATTTAGTAAGTGAGACGCTGAAAAACCGACAACGAAGTTTCAGTTAAACCGTCAGACTCTGGACGTTGGTGCTGCTGCGTTTATTCGATAAGAAGCTCATTCAGACACGGTAAGATAATGTAACCCGCACACATTAGTTTTAGTGTTAACTTGCTGAAAATAGGCCCAGTAATGTGTAGAAAATGCCCTGTTTACACCTGCGAATTAGTTTTAACTCGTGGTGTTTGAGTTATCGCTGCTTTTTCTTTACTGAAGTACTGTTTTGAGGTACTTGTACTTCCTTTTCCTTTAACTTTATGCCACTTAACTATTGGGCCAAAAAAACTGTGTCTTGCATCATTTTACCTGCTCTGTACCCTACAGCACAAACAATCAAATTCCTGTTATTGGTTGAAATCGCTTTAAAGGACTTTTCTACTCATGTAAAGCATTTTACTACTTGCCAAAAAGTGATTGCAGCTCCTACATTGTGACTGACCTGCTATTGTTGCTTCAAAATGACGTGATATCGTTCATTGGAGATATTTTTTATCATTATAGTCCATAAGACAATTGTAAAGGAGATAATTAATTTATTTTATACAACAAGTCCATCTGTAAATCATTATAATTGTAGTCTATTCAAGGATAGCAGACACAGTAGACACATACAGATAAAATATAGGAAGAAATACTGTACTATTGCCTATAGTCATCTTAAATACTCATATATTATATTCACAGTTGATTATGATATATACTGCAAACAATTCATGGGTCACAGTCAGTTATTGGGTTATGAGAAACGTTAAGTTTCACAAGGCACAGTTTTGCTCTTATTACAGACATTAAGTTCTGTGTTTTTGCATGTTATGACTGTTTGGTCCAGATGAAAGCAGTTGTAGAGGTTTTATAAATTGAACAATACAGCTTTAACAAGTTTTGGCAGATGATCAATCGCTTTTTGGCACTATCTCACCGCCGTTATCTGCCGCCTTTTTTGATTAAGGTTATTATGTACATGCAAACACTTGTACTTGCAAAGCAGTGCTGTAAAATCCTTTTTTTGTAATAAACTAATCCTATAAATTGTATGGCATCATTACAGTTGTTCATTAAACTGATGTTACCCAAGTGCTACAAAATCCATCACAATGTCCAAGCAACAACCAAGCACACTCACATTTATACCCACAGACAATTTACAATCACCAATTAAGCATGTCTTTGGACTGTGTGATGAAGTCGGAGCACCCAGTGAAAACCCACACAGTCACAGGGAGAACCATCAGTGTGTCACCCAAACATAATTCTGTAATGTAATATAGAATGTATAACACAGACCAATGTACTTCACAAACAGCACTTTCATTTATTGATGCTTTAAATACACATTGTGCTGGTATGACACCTGTGCATCTCAGTCTGAGCCTCCTCTTGTTCCTCCTCTCTTGGCAGGAGGATGGAGGAGACCAGGAGGCTCAAAATAGAAGAATGAGATGAAGATAGTGTCTTTCTCTAGCTTGTTTTACCTCTGTTTTATTATACTAGTGAATTTAGTGCATATTTCAGAACAAGTTTTTAATTTGAATGAATCTCACATAAACTTTCTTTTTGACTGGGCTTCATTTGTTCATGCAGGCGTCTTCACACTGTTTGATGATGGACTCATCTGACAATGAGGGGAACCTCAATCACAAGCTGGAGACTGTGGATCTGAACGATGGCCCTGCCCCTGACAGCTCCACCGGACAGAAGGAAACGTCGCCTGCAGACATGCTGAGGTTCTTCCTCCACATATGCTTTCACATGTCCTCTATATCTCTCTGACACTTCCAGTTACTGATGAATCACATTTCATCACCAGTCTTTAAGACTAACTAAGTTCATTCCAGCTGTATCATGCTCGTTACCTGTTGTCAAACACAGTTACTTTCTTTTCAGAATAAGACAGCAGATGTCCAACCAGTGCTTTGAGATGGCAGTTCAGCTCCATGCAGGTACACAACAAAATTCATTGTTTACATCGAATTCTGTCTTCATTTAATACACAAACAAATAATTAATTTTATGCTTTCAAAACCAGATAAAAGTAAAAGAGCATGCAGCACATCTGAAGCAGAAAGAGAGTTGTGAGTATGGGAAATTTGTAATGACATGGATCCAGAATGTAAGTTTTATTATACTTAAGTTCAAAATACATGCTTTTAACACATATTTTTATTTTAAATATTCCAGGCCAGATTACATCAGCGAACTTGAACTGGTCAAAACACTTCATTATAACAACACGTTGTCACTGCACAGGTAAAAAGAGTATAATAATATGTACATGTAAATCTATTACAGAGGCAGTGAACTTTAATTCAGTTAACAGATCTTTGATTTAAATGGTGTCTTTCAGAATGCAGATGTGGCACGCGATGGGGGAAAAGCTGAAACAGAGTGATCCAGAGGCAGCGTAAGTTCCCAGCAGATTGAAACAACTGGCATACATTTATTTTGGATGATTTTCAGGATGGTGTCAAACATTTGTATTTTTCTCAGTGCCCTGAAAGCCGTGACTGATCGCTGCATGGCTCTTTGTTCACGAATACAACATCTTCAGCAGGTAAGCAGCCTCATTCTCCACTGTGTATCCATCGAGTCTTTCCTTTGTTATTCCGATGTTTAAAGTGTTTTTGTGTGTAAAATAGTTTTGACCTCAGACAAGTTTAAATTTAGTTAGCATGTTTGCAGTCCTAAACAGCTAACCCTCCTTTGCAAGACCGACTGTCACAGCTTGAGACACTTGAGACGGACACTTCAAACTGACATTGTTTCAATTACTCTTGTTTTTCCAACAGGAGTCAAGAAATCTTCAGGATGAAATTACAGATATACAGAAGACGAGACTCGGTATGTTGTAAAGAACAAAAATGTACAAAGATAGAATTAGACTAACAATAAGACTGCTGATATCTGAATTTACATCAGGAAACTGTTTTGACACTGAATTAAATTAGCTCCTAATGTTTTTTTTTTGTTTGCAGAAATGAAACGGCTCACGCATGAGAAAATGAAACAGATTGAAGAGCTGACGTTAAAGAAGGAGCATCCAGACACGGAAAAGTACAAAGCCGTGTTGGAGAAAGGCCAAGCGAACCTGGAGAAATATAAAAAGATGGCTGTCATGACACAGAACGTCCTCAGGGTAAGTTGTAGAAGAGCTCTGTTAGAGAATATAACAGTCGGTCGGTACAGTGTTTGAAAACGGCTCACGCATATGATAGAATTGGCAGTCACTGTTTTAATGTGTGTCTCTCTACAGGGCATCCTCATGGCCTGTAAAGTCAACTGGCTGGACGATCCCACACTTCGAGACATCGCCATGACCCTGGAGGAGTTTCCCTTCTCCGACTAGAGCAGGAATTCAGTTATCTCATTTATGTTTCTGTATAGCAATGTCTAATAAACAAACTTTTCAAAGCAGTGTGTTTTTGTAACCCAATTTATTCATTATTGTTGTTGGTGGTTAAACTTCTCCAGACTGTCTGGGCTGTGGGTGATGATAATCTCCAATCAAAACCAACACAGAGGACAGTTTCACCTTTAGCTCTGCAGCATGTTATTCCAAAAGTGTTACTGTCTCATCTGTCCCACTGCAAACAATGGCAAATAGGAACCCAAACTGCTCTCAGACAGTTGTAAATAAGCTAAGTAAATGTTATGCATATACACAAAAGCAATTATTGCGTTAAATATATATACATATAAAAAATGAAGTGCTGCAACTAATATAAGTGCATAATTAAAATAACCCCAACATGTAATGTGCACAGTAACTGAGGTCTTATTTTATTTGTAAAAAGCATTGCATTCTAGCTGCCACTAGAGGGCGACACAGGGAGTGAGGAGAGATTTTAGATCACATGCCGTCAGTGAAGAAGAAAAGAGGCTACACGTGTGTACCGTCCAGTCAGACACACTTTGGATAGCTGTTTCAAATTTGGATTTCTGGCTGTTTAAGTGGAATAAAAACACGTAAAAATGCCGAAGGTTAAGGCGGAGAAGAAGAGCAGGCAGCACCAAGAGGTTAAGAACCAAGGTAAGCTACGGTTATTCAAGGACGGGGTTAGCTTTAGCATGTTAGCAAACATTGCTGTCAGCTGCACTTAAAAATAGCTTTAAATTCAGTTTTTATATCTCTACAATACGTTGACATTAACTCCGTTAGTGCATCAGTGTTAAATAAATATCTCACAATTAAGTGAATTTCAGTTGCTGTGTGTTGACAAAACCTTAAGTAATGTGGGTTCGCTAGTTGAGCTGAGTACCAAACTTGGTTAAGAAAAATCGTTATTTAACGTCAATAGGCTTATCCACAAACACCCAGTTGTCACAGTATTGGTTAAGGTGTTTATTGACTTGATGTATATTATGTGTGTTTTACGGCGTGTAAAGTTTTTGACCAGTTGCTATGTTTATGGTTTGTTTTTTGTGTTTGTTCAGAACAAAAATTAACTATACAGTGTAAACCCACCATTCATTTGTGCAGTACTACGGATTAATTTAACTATTATTTCACTTACTGGCTGGTTTTAATCCCAGGCGTAGTGAAACTCAGTAACTTCATAGAAAGTTCTGCTGCTACAGTCTGAAACATTTATGCTAAAACCACTGATTTTAACAGCAGAAAATTATAATCTAATTATTCTTTCACTTCTAGTACTTTCCTCCTTAGTACTGCAGAACCCCTTCATGCACTGTCCTGTTTGCTGTCTGTTGCAGGGATCATGTTCAACACTGGCATCGGTCAGCACATCCTGAAGAATCCTCTGGTTGTCAATGGGATCATTGAAAAGGTGGGATGCACTAGTACACTCGTTTACTGAGACACTTTGTTTTTAAACACATACATAATCACAACCAGACAAATATATGTTGAAGATTAAATCTGGACAACTTCCTAATCTGTGGTTGTAGCTGAATTGTAACGTGCCACTTGCTTATCAGGCTGCTCTGAGGCCGACAGATGTGGTTCTGGAGGTGGGACCTGGTACTGGCAACATGACGGTTAAACTGCTGGAAAAAGCCAAGAAGGTGAGAGCCTCAAAAATCTGTCTTGCTCAGACCGTGATTCAGAGATGTTACGAGACAGAGACGTGACACTGGATTTTGGTTGTATGATCCATTTCATCCTCCTCTCCCAAAGAACAAATTGACAGTCAAATTAGAAAACATTCAGCTATGTTTGTTAATTTTATTTTTATCAGATTTGACTTGTGATTCTATACACTCCATTTTTATCTCCCAGTGACCACTGAAATTAAAGTTATGGCTCTCTTTCCCATTCATTTAGACAGGGACTTAGTCTTGTTAGGCTGAAAAAAACTGCTCAGGGGTTTTGCCAAGATGTACTGATACTTGCCAGTGGCCCAGTCCTAACTACCACCCATAGGACAAAGCATTAAATCCTTGCAGACTTAAGTGTGTCAGTTAATGAGGACTTGAAATTGTATAAAAAGAAGGAATGGGTCAACTATTGTGACAGCACACGTAGCTTGGAAACAACACATCACAAAAGGTGATCAGTTTCTGGAAGCACTCACACTTTTAGGGGGTATGTGCCTCAAAGCCTGACAGTATGGAGCTTGGAGTTGTGCCTGCAAGGAGTTTATTTGGTTGTATGGGGGGTGATTGATAAGTTTTGAGCCTGACCAAGAAAACAAGACTTGCTAATCAAAATGTTTAGTCCTCTGAGAGAGCAACATGTCACAATAGTTTGAATTCAATTTGGACTCATTGTGTGCATTAATGCATGTACAATACCTGAGTCTAGTAGGATAGGATAGAGTAGGTCCTTCAAGCAAAATGAACCAAGTTGCTGACCGTGCTGTGATACAGTACGTGACCCGAAAGGGCATTATTATGCTTCCCTGGTACGGCAACAGTGGGAGAAAATCAAAGAAAAGTGCTGTAGAAAGCTCAGAAGTGGTGTCTTGTTCCACCAGGACAATGCTCCAGTCCACAAGTTAGTTGTTGCCATGGCTACAATTCACAAATGTGGACTTGAACTTGTACAGCATCCACCCTATTCCTCAGATTTGGCTCTGTCCGACTTTCATCTATTCCCAAACATGAAACGACATGTTGCTGGGACCTATTATGCCACTAACCATAACATCATATCTTTAGTGAATGACTTCTTGCAGGAGCAGGATACAACTTCTATGAAACTGGCATCAAGGCTCTACAGAGACGCTGGAAGAAATGTGTGGACTTGCAAGAGGATTATGTTGAGAAATAAAGCATTGTTGAGATTTACTCTGACTTTTTTCTTGGTCAGGCTCAAGACTTATCAATCACCCCTCGTACTTCTGGCATACGTGCACAAAGACAGATGTGGACATGTAGTTATTCTTGTTCATGCCAGTGTTAAACTCTCTGCATCCGTGGGTCTACGTGATGTACAATTAGTCATTTTCTCAAGTTCACAGAAGTCTGCATGCAGCCCAAAATTTGCAGAATACTTAGATGCCCTCTAATACACATGTGTGGAACAGAGTCCTCCAAGTGGACTAGAAAATAGTAAAACAACAACTACGTATCTGTTGTGTCTGCAGTTGTGAATGTGTGTGTCTACAAGATAGGATAACGCTGGCTTCAGGTTGAGATCAGAAAGACTGCACAGATTCAGTAATCAGAAAAGGCATCACTGGGCCGCCGTATAGCTCACTGAGTTAAGGTGTTACCACGTGGGTGCATGTCGTCAGCAGCGGTCGCGAGTTCGAGTCCGGCTCACGACCCTTTGCTGCATGTCTCTCTCCTCTCTACTCCCTTTCACTCTGTCTATCAATATAGCTTCAAAAATCTCCCCCCAAAAAATAATATTTGAAAAGAAAAGAAAGAAAAGGTATTTTAAACTGATTGTGCTGTACTGTTCAGTGTGTGTTGCTTGGGTTTTTTATTATTAATTTCCCTGTACATATTATAAAGACATTATAATCCTTATTTACACTCTGTAAGAAATTATTAGAATAAGCAGACCAGGTTCTTGTGTTTGTGGTCTGATGTTTCACTTGTGAACCGCAGTTTTAGAATCAGTTTAATAACGTGTTTAATGTTTGACCAGATTAGATCTTGTAATGTATTATAATCTTGCATTTTACCACAGTGCAGCTGTCCTAGTAGTTAACAGTTTCTAAGCCTTGAAAATACATGTCTGTAAATACACAAGAGATTCATGGCTTCTTGGTAGAAATCTGGTTGTGTTGACCAAGTTTTCCATTTTGAACACCAAAAGTTCAGATTGCAAATCCTCAGTAAGAAGTTTTAGTTTGGAGAGCCTTGGGACTCTGCTGCAGCTTCTTGCTGGAAAGTTAATTGGAGAAATAATCATTTGGGTCTATGATGAAGAATCGGGTCAGAAATGTATCTGTCTTCTACCAGATAGTTTTCCGTAGGAAGTTTATCCTTAATGCATTTATTTAGTACTGCAGTTGTGAAAAGCACCTGTAAACTTTTAATAGTTCAGTCCCAATGATAATTGCTCTGTTTGCAGGTGGTGGCCTGTGAGTTGGACTGCAGATTGGTGGCTGAACTTCAGAAAAGAGTACAGTGCACGTGAGTGGAGCCAGCAGTGCTGTGCTGCCATATGTTTATATGGTAATTTAATAGTGGCAATTTAAATATTAATTTGTGATCTAACATAAACACTGTTTTTTTCCAACAGGCCCTTGCAGACCAAACTTCAAATATTAATTGGGGATGTGTTAAAAACAGATCTGCCTTTCTTTGACGTATGTGTAGCTAATTTACCTTACCAGGTAAAGACACGTTTCCTCCAAACTGCACACAGTTGATTTGACGTCATCAATCACATTTATCTTAAACTCAAATATTCTTGATTGTGCAGATTTCATCACCGTTTGTCTTCAAGCTGCTGCTGCACCGACCTTTCTTCAGGTAGGCAACAACCAGAGACCTGCGGAGGATTTTAATTGCCGTTCTTCTCATGTCCACTTTGAGTGTTTAGAACATCTTTTGTGCTTTACTTCCATTCAGGTGTGCTGTGTTGATGTTCCAGAGAGAGTTTGCGATGCGACTCGTTGCCAAACCTGGAGACAAGCTGTACTGCAGACTGTCCATCAACACACAGCTTCTGGCTCGTGTAGACCATCTCATGAAGGTCAGCTTGCACTCGTTTATATTTGTCAGACATGTTAAAGTTGGATTCAGACTACAGGAAGTTTTGGCCAGTTTATCCCAGTTCCTCTCTTCTTAACAATCACAGGAGTGATCTGGTCTGTGATCTGGGTCTGAACTGATGTTTAGCCAAGATTGTTTGGTAATTTTAGAGTTTACAGATCCAGTCTTCCAACCTTCAGAGCTACTCACAGACTCATCAGGACCTCCCTGATAATATCAACCATGTTTGACATTTAGCTGTTAAACTCTGGAGGATTATTGTGTTATTGTGCAGAGCTGCAGACGCTGTTGTCAAGCAGCACTAAACATTCTTGTCCTTGAGGCTTACGTTAGCTACAGATATTAAAACGGATAATTTCAAATCTCACCTCCAGTTCTAGCTGAAGATTTAACAGCCTGCATTGACCTCATCTGCCCAACCAGTTTCTCATCCAGATTCATCATTTAGCCTTCTGCCTTCGCTTTTTTGGTCACTGCAAAGTATTATCAGTGTTACAGTAGTCTTGCATGGCCAGATCATTCTCCAGCACTGTGTCAGCGCACCCCATTGTTATTCTGCTATATCATATTATATAACGAAAGGAGATAGAGAAAAAGCTGAGTGAATTGTGCATTGGAAATGGCAGACTGATATTCACAGTCTGCATTGAATGAGTCTGATTAGCGTTACAGCTAGTTGTTACACCATGGTTTTGTTTACATCTGTGTCTCCATGAGATTACATGAGTTAACTGCTCCCTGACTGCTTCTTCTGGCACAATAATGTTAATAATTTCCTATAAAGTGATTAATTTTTAAAATCTTGTCGTCTGTGCACATCTGAGAAAGAGAGAAGAATATCTGTGAAGCTGCTTGTCTGCTTATGTGCGTAATGCGACCTGATTTCAGAATCTGTTAGGATTTTAAAACAGCAACTCTCCAGACAGTGAAACTTCATGACAGCGCTTTTAAATACTTAATGTACAAAAGTGTTTCTCAAAACCTGTGTCCCAGTGTTGATTTTTCTTCTGCTTTCAGGTTGGGAAGAATAATTTCCGCCCCCCTCCTAAAGTGGAGTCAAGCGTAGTCAGGATAGAACCGAAAAATCCTCCTCCTCCAGTTAACTTCCAGGTGAGGTTTGTTCATAAAGGTTGAAGTTGTGAGTAAAACAGTTGTAGTAAGTGTAGCTACCTGACATTTTCTTCTCTCCTGAACAGGAGTGGGACGGTCTGGTCAGGATAGCCTTCGTAAGGAAAAACAAAACCCTCAGTGCAGCTTTCAAGTGAGCACCTGTCAGCTTCAAACACCAAATAATGCATGGAAAAAATACAGATGATCATGTTAATTTGTAATTTCCAGGTCCACTGCAGTGGAGCAGCTGCTGGAGAAGAACTACAGAATTCACTGTTCTGTTCACAACGTGGTGAGTAAATGTTTCAGTGAACACGTTGCTCAGTCGTTGCACAACTGTGACTTTTTAAGATCTCTCACTGTTTGGTTCAAAAATCTGATGCTCCGTGTTGACAGGAAGTCCCAGCTGACTTCAGCATCAGCAAGAAAATTGAGAGCGTTTTGCAGGAGGCTGAGTTCAGCGAGAAGAGAGCCAGGTCCATGGACATCGACGACTTCATGGTGTAAGTTGAACATCTGCAACTTAAATGTCAGAGAAGTTTCTGAAATCCTTGATTGATGTGACGTGTAACTGTGGCTGTTTCCTTCATCTTCAGGCTGCTGCACGCCTTCAACTCTGCAGGGATCCACTTCTCCTAAACAGCAGAGGGAGCTGACGAGAACAGCTTCATGACTCCTGCCTTTATAATGAGAAGGAGAAGCTGGCGGTCAGATGACTTAAAAGATAGTCTGACTGACGTTTCCCCTTTTTGGATTACCGCTTGAAGGAACTGAATTTCTAGTGTTGAAACATGTGGTTGAATATACAGAGACTATTGGATATATTTAAACAGCTCATATTGAGTGCTGTTTTTTTGTCACATGGGCAGGTGGAAGCTTCAAGATCGCATACTTTTTACTTTGGCGTACTGTTACATCCAGTACACATACAAAACAGACGTATTACTCTGTCATAATTGTGCGCCTTAAGCTCTAAGCATCTTATTCATATATCCATCGCAGTCTGATACAAGCTGCCGTCTGTCTGTGCGCTCTCGGCGGCTTAAACTTGTTTGTACTCACACAAGACAGGCGACATGTCTTCTTCTGTGCAGAAGATTGTGGGTCAGAATGGTAAGAAAAGCATGTTGGGTTGCATACTGCAGAATACAACTGAGTCTAGTAGGATGTCTTGGTATTTTTTAGCTTACAACATTTGAAACACCATGTTTAAGGGTACCTGAACACACCCTTATCCAAGTGATGCCAGTGTGTGTGAGTTTATCATTCACTGAAAATACGTCATGGATGATTATTTTAATCTAACAGGAAGCTTCAAGCTTTCTAAACTACACAAAATTACCTCCTTGTGGAAATGGTAACTATTTAACAAATGTACATTGAGTGTGTGCAGCAGTTTGTTAAAATAAATTGTGTACAAGCTCTCCTTCTCTATCAACCTTTCTTTTTCTGCTCTGACTCCATCTGACTTGATCACTAAATAGTGCTGCAGTAAGGATGCAACTATTGATCACTTAGTGTCACTTGGTTGGATCATCCTGCTATAGGGGGGAAAACACGCTCTGGTGTTTGTATTTGAACTAATCGTAGTTGTCTTGGGCGGTGCTAAGGATGCAGCTTTGTTGTTTCCTTTGTTGTGGTGTTATATATGCATGAAGGGAGATGAGTAGTGTCATTGAAATTTATAATCCACTGAAAAAAACTAGCAGAGCTGCCATACTGCACGGCCCAAATCCTCTGCAAAACCTGGAATATTCAGTGTGGTAGGTGGTGAGCCCAGAGGTGGTTGTCATTTCCTTTAGTGGTGGGATTTGAAAATGGTACCACACAGATAGCTAAAGAAGTGCAAGCCGACTCAAGTAAACAACCACTGACATGCCTGTACCAGCTACAGTGAGTCGGACTAGTCACTTTTCTATGGGTTAGAAAAATTAGAAAAAGTGAAATGTTGCACTTTCATATTTCCATCCCAGCCACAGAGTCGGCTACACACCACAAAAATGTGAGAATGCTTTTGTTCTGTCGAAGATCAATCAGTAGCAGACACAAACATGACAAGACTCAGAAGACTCATGTGGTCTCCTCCAGTCCTCACATGTGCACTGCCTGTGATCAGATCTGAGGGTCCAGCTGCCCCACTGTGTGCACACAGAAATGTGTCATGTTTGCTGCATTATTTTCATTCAGTCTTTATCACAGCAGGCTGTGCTCTCTGATTTGAGCTGTCTGGTCAAGTTAACAGAAGCACAGTGTCTGTCTTTCACGTTACACCAGCAACACTTTCTAAGCAGCTTTAACTCCAGACTGTCTACCACAACACTGTGCTTGACTGTAGCTACTTCTATCCTCTTTGACTTTGAACACAGTCAGATGGATTGTAAACTTAACGATGTGATGACCAGAAAGTCCTCATGATAAAACATTTGATGTGTGTTCATGCAGCAGAAGTTTAAATGTTGGTTTGTTTCTGTTTTGAGTCATCAGTTCTGCACCTGGACACCGGTCCGGGCCCATAACCCCATCAGATCCACTCCTCCAGTGGTGCTGCTGAGGTTCCAACCTCCTGGGTTCACAGCTCTCTGGGACACTCGCAGCTTGCAAGCTTGCTTCTTTTGCTTGAAGCTCGCAGGCTTGAAGAAACCCAGCTCAGAGATCTCTACCTTGATCCACACTGACTCAAAGATTGCAGGCCCATAGTTCAATGACTGTCACAGTGCTAGTCCACATCGCCCAGCCAAGCTTGCAGGGCTACAGATCTCTGGTTTGCAGAGTGTTGGGCCGCAGCACAGAGGCAGGCGGAAGGCTAGTTGACAGAACACAAGCTTGCAGCTCACAGCTTGCAAGACTTGCAGGCTCCAGCATGTCTATACCCCCCACCCGAAATGAGACAAGTCTATCCTCTCCTTCTCTTGCTTACTCCACCTTTCAGAAAATGTGTGCAGATTGGAGATTTGCCCTACATGATGTCATGTAGGGCAATAACACCACTTCCAGGTTGGTGACATCATCCAAGTGAATTGTTGGGCTGAATCCAAATCTACACCCACTGCACTTGCAGACTGAGCCTAAAGCGGGGATGTTGAATCCTGGTCCTGGAGGGCATCTATCCTGCATGTTCTAGATGTGTCCTTCTTCCAACACACCTGATTCAAATGATTAACTCGTCATCAAGCTCTACAGAAGCCTGATAACGATCCTGATCATTTGAATCAGGTGTGCTGGAAGAAGGAAACATCTAAAACATGCAGGATAGTGGCCCTCCAGGACCAGGATTGGACACCCCTGGCCTAGAGGACTTCAGGCATAGGTAATGTCTGTGACATCTTCACTGTCATCACGTAAAGCAGGGGTGGGCAATCCTGGTCCTCGAGGGCCACTATCCTGCATGTTTTAGATGTTTCCCTCTTCCAATACACCTGATTCAAATGATCAGGATCGTTATCAGACTTCTGTAGAGCTTGATGATGAGCTGATCATTTGAATCAGGTGTGTTGGAAGAGGGAAACATCTAAAACATGCAGGATAGTGGCCCTCGAGGACCAAGATTGCCCACCCCTGACGTAAAGTCTGCAACAGCAAGAGTCTGCAGCATTATGACTGGAGCTAATAGACAGGCTTGGAGTCCGTTTACTCATTTCCGTGAGAACATTTGAGAGACTATCATGTGTACGGTAATCAAGTAACAAGACATAAATCCCATTTATAGGCTTTTTTGTGTGTGAACAAATCAACATTCATACACATAGGCTATACATTCAAAACAACCCTCAGAATTCCCGGACTTCCCCTGAACGCACCAGCAAAGCGGCAGTTGCTCTGTTGTTGCTGAACAAAGAGCACATAAGTCTGCTTTTACCTCCTTCTTCATCTGAGGGTTTGAAGGCCCAGTGGACTGATTTTATTTTCCATGGAAATGTCCCCACAACTCCTAAAATGTTGTATATGTGTGCTCACCACTTCACTGCGGACTGCTTTCTCAACGAGGACCAGTACAAAGCAGGATCAGTACCAGCTGTCCGTGACCCAACTACAAACGTGGGAGCTGTGAGTTTTACCATGTTATGTTGCTTTACTGTATAGGCCTGCCTAGCATGTTAGCCTGTTGAATGTGGTTTTAGCATGGCAGCTAACCTAAGTTACTGTTGGTAGCATAGTTAGCCATTCAGAAACGTCCTGCTGCAGCCGCAGAGTTTGAGTTTCTTCAGGAGCCTCTCCTTCTGGGTCAGACTCTGGATCAGATTGGTATGTCTGAACCACAGCTTCTACCAGCCATACCTACACACTGTGTGTAAACATTAGCGCATGGAACCGGACGACATCTTCCAGAGAGGGGCGTGAAGGAGGCGTGGACAGGCACAGCTCATTATCACAGACACAGAAGCAGCATATTCTCAGTGGAGCTCACAAAAGGGAGATACAGGCTGGTTGAAGTCCAGGAACAAACTGGGCTTTTAAACAGCAAACTTCGAACTGACTGTTCTGGGACCGATGAGAACTTGGTGAAAAGGAGCATAATATGGGACCTTTAAATAAGGAACAGAGACGGGGAAATGAGTGACAGCCCAGGATGAGAGAAGAAATGATGGAAGCAGATCTGAGAGTTCAACTAACACAAGGAAACTCCTTGAAGTAAACTGGTTCATTCGGTATATATATTGACATGAGCATATGCAGCTACACAGCTCAAACTAATTATTTATCTCTGACCTAATGTGCATTTTCTCTGTGCTTTTGTTTTTAGAGTTCTGTCCAAGACCCCCAACAATAGGAAGGATCTGATCAGGACAAGGAACCACATGAGGAGCAACCCCAGAGATGTAAATCCACATTGTAGAGAGATGTGGGAAGAATTATTACAGTGACATGAAAGGTGAGAGAGAAGAAATATAATTCAGTGCTTTGTTATTATCTTGTGTGTCTAGTGTCCTATAACAACAGTTACCATCCATCTACTAGCTGTTACTGCTTTATCCCATAGAGGGTTCCAGGGCCTGGAGCTCACCAGTCCATCAAAAAGAGGACTTGAACTCCATATAGAAAACCAATATGACCAGCAGGTTGGTGCCATGATGTGACAGTGTGAACCACTGCAGCTTTGATTTTTTTTTTCTTTCAACAGTTTAAAATCTAAGAGGACAAGAAATGGTCTGAGGATCTCCAGGATGACCAAAGTTTAAAGAATCAGCCCCGAGATGAGACGAGGACCCGCCCTAAAATGAGACGACAAACGGCTCCAAACCAGAAGAAAAAGGTAAACCCCCCAAACTAAAATCTTCTTAGCTTGAAATTAATTGAGCATATATTGGTACAAAAACTTAGTGATTTGAATACATTAAATAATATTAACTCCAGACATTTACTAACACAGACCTTTTGGCCAAAATGTGAGAATATGCTAAGATGACATTTGATGTCGTGCTCTGCAGATCACTGTTGGGGTTCACTTCAACTGAACTATAGTTTTGTGATTATTGGAGTTACTCAGTCTGTACATTTGTCACAAAAGTCCTTCAAATGAAACACATGAATTTTTATTTCTTCATCCAGCATAACATCCGGTGCAAACACTGAGCAACATACCCAATGGTAGGTCAGTCGCCTTCACTATACATTTATTAATAGTTTTCTAGTTTCATTTTTTATAACAAAGTGTTAAATGGGTGGAAAACATGTTTTACATTAAGTAAGAGTTTTTAAGTCAGTTGCCACATAGAATGACATGGCACGAACTGAAGCAAACTACATGTAAAAACCTGTCAGGGACACAAGGAAAGAAACACAAAGGAAGAAGCACAATGTGGTTCAAGGCTTCTCACAAACTGGTAAAAACTCTGAGAAGGAAGTAAAAGAGAGGAGAGATAACCTACAATGAAATATGACTTTACAGTGCCAACTGAGGACCCCCGAAGCATGAAACAGTGGTGTACATAAGCTATCACAGAGTGCACATGCAGAAATGTCAGCCAGAGAAACCAGAAATCAAATACTGGTTTTGCGTAGTAAACTTTTCAATGAAGATCTCTCCTTAAACCAGGTCAAAGATATTCTGTTCAAAGGAAGTAAAAACAAGTATAAAAAAAATAATTTAACAACAGGGAGAGGAAACTAAACAGTCTCAATGAAGAAAATCAATGAAAGTGGAAAGAAACAAAACTATTTTCCTTTCCAAGTTTTCTAAAAAGACTGTAGTGAGTGTAGAGCCAGTTTTGTTAGGAGAGGGATCATAACAAATGCAATTCCTTGAGCCTATTGTTACATGAAACAGTCCTTGTATTTGTGTTTTCACAGCTGCCAGTGACAGCTTGAGTTGTGCCAAACATCTAGTGGTTACGTTTCTGTTTGTGCCACTTAAACCTCTTCGGCCTCTAAAGAGCACGTGGCCTCTTGGGATTGATCTGCTTACTGGCCTGCTCCTCCTCCTGGAGAGCAGAACGGAATGACTTCACTTTGTCTGTTGGAAGAGAGGAAAAAATCAGAAGTGATGAGTGTTTATCAGGCTGATCGATTATCCACGGAAAGACAGGATTCAATTAATTGGGCAAAGAAATGAAAGTGTGCTGTTGTGAATGGAGGGCTTCAGCTGGACAACATTCGTCTACCTCTAAATGTATACATATATGAGCATGACAACATGATGCGTGTTCAGCAACATGCGTGTTTGTGTTTTAGTCATACCTCGGAGTTCAGTGAGGATTTCTATCTTCTGGTCTAGGATCTGCTCCAGCTGCGTGGCGTACGACTCCACGTCATAGTCCACCTCTTCTGTCATCTCCAGCAGCACCTTTTCATCTTCCAGCCATCGAATAGACTCCTGCTCAGAGAAGAAACAGGACGGAGTGTTTAGCCCATTTACCTCGTAGCCTTCTTACACAGCCTTAAAACTGAAGTTAGAAACCCACTGTCAGGATTGGCATTCATCTGTTTTCATGTATGTGGATACAAAGAGGGGCAAAGTGAGCTGGAGGGTTTTTAGAGTTTTGTGTGTTTCCTTCTGACCTGGAAAACAGCTCGGTGGTCCTCTAAGACCTGTTCCTCCATCTCCACTAACTGAGACACTGCCTCGTGGAAGGTGAAGAGCTGGGGAGACACCTCTTCCTCCTAAGAAAAACATACGGTGTCAGCAAGGAACAGCATAAAAACTGAACACATGACAGAGATGACCTTGTCCAGGATCACTGCCTCAGTCTGGTTATTAGAAGATAATAAAGTTCACAGATAAATAATGTACATTATTTCAAACACATTACTCTCACAAGCAACAAAATTTGTCAGGTTCTTGAAATGTGCTAATATATTTTCAAAGATGAGGGTCAAATACTGGCGTTTACCTGCATGATGTAATATATACTATGAAATAATCCATTGCTCTGTGTGTGTGTTTGATTACAACAGTTCAGGGAAATGAAGCAGTTGTGTTTTCATGACATGTTTGCACAACTTGTCTGACACAGTCTACATCACACTGGTGACTTAACAGCCAAAAAGTATATACATTATGTGTATTACAATTTGCAACACATTACTATTGTGATACATTGCTAGATATTTATTATAATTGAGCCACAGACCCCCTCCTTGATCAGTAAACCTTCTGTTAAGAAGAACAGACTTACATTCTGCTCACAGAGCAGTTTGAGGTCGTCTCTCTGAGGTGAGATACTCAGCCACTCCTCGTCCAACAGATCCAGCTGGTTGACAGTGTGGATGTTGGGTCGCCCCCCCTCCATCACTTGGTTGGGGTCCACTGTCAGCTCCTTCACCCTGCCGACAGAAGAGACACTAAATTGGTCAGGACCGATTGATTCTCAGCTCAGACCCACTCTGAATATGGCTGTTGGATCGGGGGGATGGAGTTCACAATTTGCACAGCATGGTAGCATTGTGACGGCAGTGACATCATGCAAGGGGGAAGATGGCTGGAATCAATCGGTGGATGGCAGTTATCATGCTAGCTGGGGTCAGGATGGTCAGAGCTGGTGTTTAACAAGGCATCACAGAGCTGATGAGGGATTACTGTCTTGTACATAACGTGCAGCGACAGTGCTAATTAATTAGGACTAGGACTTTGACAGGGATTACCTGCTGAGAGCTGGCTCAAACAAAGAGCTCATCCTGGATGTGTTTACTGGGCAGCTAAAGTCATGTTTTGAACCTCCATGTGTTCATTCTAATTTATCAATCCCAGCTTTCACAGGTGTCCCTGACATAAACACTGATGGTATCACACAGAACAAACAAAACACACCCACATGGACAGACAGATGTATTGTTCTTCAGGTTTTCTCTACAGTTCAGCCAGAGGTAAAAGTGAAAGCACGAGTCAAAGAAGGGATGAAGAGCATGAAAAGTTTCGCATCATGCAGATGAAAAATAGGAAGGAGGAGACAGATGAAGTCTTCCCCAGTGAAGTGAGTGGAAGCTGCCAAAGTGAGCTCATGGTTGTGTATTTTATTGTTAAAAACGTGAAGGGAGCACATGCACTGTGGGTGTATTTGTGTGTGTGTGCGTGTGCTGTGCTTTGGGGAGTGCTTGACCTGCTGGGAGAGGTAGCAGCAAAGTCATCGAACTCAAAGGTATTGGTGGGAGAGTGGTCAGGGCGACTCCCCTGACCGCCCTGGGAGAAGGGGATGTCTGACGGACTAATCCCAAACTCCTTCACTCTACACAGCGCCACCAGCCACACCAGCGCAAAGACGAGCAGAGGGTGGGAGACAAGAAGGGAAAGAAGCAGGAAAAAAAGAGGAGTGAGAAGGAGACAAGAGTCAGAAAGAACTACTGAGAGTAAGCAGAGAGATATACAATAGCACCATTGGTACAGCTAATCTAAATCTATACAATAGCCACTAGGGATTATAGAGGAATTACAAGAGCTACAATTTCACAACAGGGAATTATTTCCTTTGTTTCCTGTAGAAAACAAGGCATTGTCCAAATCACAGTAGTAGGTCAACATATTCCCACCTGTTGGCGTAGCGTAGTGTGTTGAGTGTGTTCTCACAGGACGTCATACCAGGAGAGATTGTTGCAATCTGTTAGGAGAAAGAGAATATTATTCAGATTAATAGCTAGAGAACATATATGACAGTATGCACACAGATTATTTATCAAGACAAAGAACTGACCATGCATGTGCGTGAATTTTCCCCAATGAAGGAGTCTCTCAGGACCTGGGTGAGCTTACTGGCTCTGAATGGAGTGTGAGGCTTGTTGCGACCAAGAGCTCTGATACACTCCTGAACAAGAAGAGAAATGTGATATTGTTAATAAAAAATGCAATTTAGAATTACTGTGCATTTTGACTTCACATGAATGAATGAACAAACAAATGGCAGAAAACACTAGGGACAGAGTTTCTGCCATCCCTGTTGCTTTACTTCGCTGCCGACAGACCTTCAGGGCCAACAGGCTTTTGTTGATCTCAGCTCCTTCCAGACGAGTCTGGCGGTCGGCACTCGATGTATCAGCCCCCCTCTCATTTCCTGCGAGGTCGATGAGGGAAAACTTCCCATGCATCTTCCCCTTCCTCCGAAGAATGATCTGGAACACTGCATGGCTGCGGGATGAGTGAGCGTTGGCCGAGGTCTGACCTGATGTTCTACAAGTGAGAGGAAGACAATGTGAAATGACATTCGCACTCCATTATTTAATGAAGAACAAAAATAAGTTGTGGCATGTTTATAAAAACATATCCTGAACAAATAAAACAGCTTGACAAAGTTTCTTTTGTCCTACCTGCAGCTGTTGCCCACTTCAATGAGTTTCAAGACATCTTCTGTGCACTTGACCTCCTTCTCCTGAAGCCCCACAACCTGCACCTGCTGCTTCCCATCCTCCAGCACCCTCAGCTTAGCTTTACGATTCAGCAGGTCAAACACCTATCAGCACATACACAGTACAGTCAGCATCGGTTAATGTTGATCACATGTGAAATATGATCATATCAATCATATGAGATTATTACATATCACTTGCCTTTCCACTGTAGATTTCAAAGAAGGTTGCATACACTTGTAGATCTAACTTTTTGTAGTTGGGTTTCTTCAACATGAGAAATACATCCCGAGCTGCATAAAAAGAAATGAGAGATGTACACCTTCAACCATATTAAAGCAAAATCTTGATAAAACATTCACACAAATCAAATGGGAACTAGTTTAATCAACAGGATGCATCGCATGAGGTCAGAAATCACAGCAAATTTGCCTACCAGCTAATGCATAAATTCCTTTAGAGCAGTCTTGGTTCTTTCCAGAGAAATCTCCACCCATAGTCTACAATACAATACAGGTGAAGATATATTCAGTTATATTCAGCAGTGTTGAAATAAAGCAAAAACTCTCAGTGGAAGCAAACAGGTTTCAGCTTTTGCAAGAGAAAAAGTCATTGCCTGTAACTCACATGTGTTTTTCCACTGCCTGTCTGTCCGTACGCGAAACATGTTGCCATGCCCCTTTCAAAAATGGTCTCCACTAGAGGCCTGGCAGTAAACCTGCAGAAGACAGAGTACATATTAATTTTGTATCTGCAAAAGCAGGACACAACAACAATTATGTACAACAACAACAAACGTATTAGTCACTAATTCAGTTATATAAAACAATGCACTATGCTCATCATACTGATTAGTCAGTCCAGTGTGACCTGCTCTGTGCTCATCATTATTATTGGCATTACAACAGATGTAACAACACACAGCTGACTAATAGTATTATTGTTGTTAACACAATAGCAACCAGTTTGACAGAGCTCAAATACACTGTATGATATATAGCTACTGAAGCAAGTTTCTTCTCCTGGTGCCAAGTGCTGGACTGTGGAGGCTATTGTTAGGTTTTTCTCTAGAACACTGTCATATCCTGACCTTACTATGCAAAGTGCATTGAGAGGACTTTTGCTATGATCTTATGCAAGAAAATAAAACTGAATTCAGCTGCAATGGAACTATAACAAACTGGTAAAGCAAGCATAAAATCATATTGGTCTAAAGGCTCCGTTTGTTTTAAAATTTGCTGTAACAAACCTGTAAACCATTTCGTTGGTAGTGCTGTCATCGAAGGCGTAGTCGAAGCGGAAGGTCTGGTTCTCCAGGTAGCGGGTCAGGTCCACTTTTTGTTTAGGTTCATGAACCATCACCACATCCTTACTGGGAATGGTGATCACATCCAAGTCCTTCATGGTTAACTCTGGAACACAGACAAGACTTTGAATACATTGATACTGAGGATGTAGATTAGAATATAACACATATTAATCAGTCACAAGACCAGTGTTGATGAAAGATCTTACCTTTTTTGTTGAGTGGACGTTTCCTCACACAAACACATATTCTGTGCTCTTCAATCTGGACAGAGAAAAATGAAGGACATTTTATTATATTGCTGCTGAGGGTCAACACCCAACAATCAGGTGTAAAGAGGAAGAATTGTGAGTCTCTTCTCACCAGGTCTGCTGTAGTCAGAGGTCGATAGTCTAGACTGGCTCGGAAATCCCGGATCATGTACATGATCTCGTAGTTAGGGATGGTGGTATCCACCTCCTGAAGAAGTATAAGAAAGACAAAGTGGCAAACATCAGTATTAGTAAGTATTAAGTAAATACAACATAAGTATTTTATCAATATTCAATGAACATATTTTGTTAAAATACAAAGGAAAAAGGCAAATATGAACGTACCTGAGCTCTCTTCTCCCTGAGCTCCTGTTGCTGAAGCCGGCGTCTTTCTCTTTTCTCCTGCAGTTTCTCCACCTCCTTCACACAGTTTGACTTCCTCCTCGCTGCCATTATAAGAACAGAAACAGTCACTCTTCTGTATCTTACAGGATATAGCCTTTCTTTGTAAAAAGGTCTCTTCTCTCATCTCTTTTCCAGTCTGTTTCTTCAACTTCCTCTGTCTCTTCAGCTTTTCTCTCCCTTGGTCTTCCTTTAAACAGATGGGAGACCTTGGGCTATTTCCAGCAAAGCAGAACAGTAATAATGCCACCACAGACCAGGATGCAGTAGCTGGCACACAGTGTCTCCAGCACAACACTAGCGGCTTTCTCTGCATAACCAACAAAAGGCCTTTACAATGTGTTCAAAACCTGCTCTTCTTATTTATCGCTTCTATCCATTTTCTCAAACACAACTGGACAAAGGGCTGCTAAGACTCATTACAGTTTATCATTATTTCTGCAATTACTCCAGTCCGATTAAAATTAGAGGCAGTTTCCAATCAAATATGATTATCTTCATAAACCAGCAATCAACCACAATGTTATTCCAAAGCTACCAGCACAGCACACCCACAGATTAGTGTTGTTTCAGGTCAATCACAAACTATTAGTACCCACGATAAGAGCGCACAAGTTAGCAAACGTAAGTAAAAGCCACTTCTGATTTCTTTGCAGAGTTTATAAAATCCAGCGTTATCTGATTAGCCCTGGCTCGCTGCTGCAGGCCCAGCTTCCCACTGCGAAGCCCTGTAATACAGTCCTGGCCTCCTGCTGGCTCCAGTCCCTGAGAACCCAGACTATCAGAGCCGAGGGATTAATAATCTGCTCTAATCTGGGAGGAGAAGATGAGCTGCGTCAGTACCAGGAGAAGGAAGTGTAAGATGAATGCAGCACTGTCACTACTTGGGGTTTTTTCAGACTCGCTGGCAGTCGGTGGGGGAGCTGAGGGGTCAGGAGGGGGAACAAGGCATTTCTGTCCTTCTCCTCTTGGCTCATCAAATGTGTGTGAACACTTCGAAGGAATGGAGGGTAATGAAAAAGGCAATTGTTGCTGTCTGAGCCCAGAGGAGTAGCACATAGCATCACAGGTTTTTCCATGCGTGTTCTCGTGTGTGACTCAGCAGAAATCAGACAGGGAAAAGGCAGTGCAGCCAAACAGCAGCACAAACGCTTTTTCTTTTTTTAACTCCCTCTCTGTAATACCCAGAAAGCCTGTCTGCTGGATGGATTGTGTTCGTGCTGCTTCATCTCCACACCACAGTTCTGAATAGAATTTGGCAGACATTCGACTGTTCAATCTTCTTGTCAGACTAGAGGGCTCTCAGATTCTATTGGGAACTCTATTAGAATCACCATAAAGCACTGAGGACAGGAGTAACATGCAGATGATACATACAAAGCTGTCCAAACTCCTTTCTGGGTATCGGCTGATGTGAGGATTCTGTGATAAACATGTGATCGACAAAAACATGACATATTAAACAATTCTGATAGCTTTGTTTCTACAGTTAACTGATTAAAATACTTTTATTGTAAAAAAGGGATGGCATTCTCAAGTAATTAGTTGAAAATATATTTGTGAAAAGAAGTCTTGTGTGGATACTGCATTTGCATAGGCTGCATTGTTTGAGCTAGAGACTTTCAGCCAAATCCTAATAACTGGTTCTCTGAAAATAGAAATTTCCTAACAAAGATCACAAGATCATAGCTAAGCTAAATTAAAACAAACATGACTGTTTTGATCATGTTACCATTCTGTAGTTGCTGCTGTGTCTGGGCTTGAGTGGGCTGTGCAGGCTGCTGTGCTGGAGGAGGTGGAGCAGGTTCTGGCTGTTGAGGTTGTGTAGGTCTGGCCCGGGTTGGAATTGCTGAAAACACAAAACCTCAATCTCTTTATCTAGGTCACTGACAAGCAATATTTATATTGAAATGACATTTATCTGAAATTAGCAAGAATTGTCTGTCTTTGTATTTACATCTCTGTAATCCCTCTCCTCCATTTTCCTTATACATCAATAATTTAGGCTTGTGACATAACAGATTTTAATGTGAGCAGTATTATGAAAGAATACTTCTAGTAAGCCAGAATAATCCGATAATATTAGTCACTGGTGTGTCTTGTATGCAGTGACTGTTGCTTTTCTTCTTCCACAATAAATATCCCAACATATAATATCTCAACACCAAATTCAGAGAAAGCAGACATTTTTAGCAAATCCATCAACAGTGCAAGGAACAAACCTCTATTATCCCTGGACGGAGTATCATTCTTAACAGGTGCTATCGTCCGTCGGTTCTGCAAGAAAAAGCTACAGTTAGATACTGAGTTGGTTTGTGCGATTCCTACTTGTGCTTTTACATTTCATGGGTGCCCCCAAGATAGGAAACGTGTTTCAGTGCCACTCAGTTCACAACTTTGCTTCCCATGACTACTCAGCATATACGGATATAGCCAAAGCCCAAGAGTCAGATTAGTGCTGATTAAAGAGTCCACTTCTTTAAGTACTAATGCCTGAGACCACAGTGCCATCACATACAGCTTTAAGTGACTTCAAAAAGAAATGTAAGCAAACTTTGTCCCAAAGCTGCAGACTTTGTGTTTGTGAAGATTCCTGTACAGGCTATGGATCTGCTTCAAAGTCAGACATTACATCATATAGATAAATATTATATCTTACAGTGTGGAGAGTGTAGGGTGTATACATTTTTAAAAAATTGCAACACTATTCTACAACTGAGCCAAATGTATTGCAAGTGAAATTCAGTAAAAGAAACTCCTTTCCTTCAAAACAATAAATCTTCAACATTTTAAATTACCTCATAATTTACACTTTGTTTTGTTTATTTAAACCTAAAGAAAATCTACAACACAACAAGTCATCACAACTACAATATTTACCAAAATAATCCCAGCCCTAATCTACTGTGCACTGCAGACAGTGTTTGCAACAGGACTAATTAGCTGGTCACCTAGAAGGATCCTGTGTCTAAATTAAGGTCCAGCAAACTGAGCCACACAGTAACTACCTGAGCAAGACTGGCCACTTTATAGGCATACTGACTATAATGTGAACAAGGGCTGGTAAACAGAGGAACAGGAAATACAAAGTGTCTCAGGTTTCTTACAGTTGCTGATAGAGTGGCATAGCAGCACTCACCTTTGCAATTTTACTGCCCTTTACGCATACGGGCGTGGGAGGAGGTGGAGTCTCTGGACTCGGTGCTATCTCTTCATCTGGTGCCACATCTGGATTAAGTGCAAATATACTCTCCAAGTCAATCTGTCCAAAAACACATCAGTGTTAAGACAGCTAATTAGGTCATTTTTAATCTTCATTTGTAACAAGCACAAAATAAGCATTCACTACACAATTACTTTCAGTCAATTCTAGGAAAACTGACCAACCTGAAAACTAAACAGGCTAAAAACTACTTAAAAACCCTATGATGTTTAACTTGGCATTAAAACCTGTTTGTGTTCAGATAATAATAGCCAAAGAAGCTACGGTCATACAACAAAAAAACTAAATAAATAGTACAACTCAGCATCAGTTTGTAAATTATTTGACAAAGGCTCCCTGATCAAACCAGCTGAGAGACAGACTGTAATGAAAGTGGGGACTTGAGAGATTTGATTCGGACATGAGCTAGACTTGAAGCTGACTTCAGTGATAGTTCATAAGTGTGCATGTTTGTCAGTAAGCAAAAAACAAAAACAAAAAACTGACGCACTATATTTAGCCAGACACGAGTCAGCATCTTGTCTGGAACCAACTGAGCATATGAATAGTAAATTATTTTGCAGAAGTCAAAAACTTCTGTTAGCACATACTTAATGCAACTACAAATGTTTACCAGCTACTTTTCCAGAACACAAGAGTTAAAAGAAAGTTTGCATAAAAAATTTGGGAAGCTAAATTTTGTCTTGCAAATTTAATAAATAGCATGCATCAGATACACTTACATACCACCATCCTTCATTGATGGTTGGCCAGCAATAAAGCAACATTAATGGTATTGACCACTGACACAGATTATTGTGGTAACAACTTATCTCTTCGTTCTCCTGATAACCAGATATATGGTCAGACTGATTTCTGCTCATCATGTAATGTTGAAATGACTAGATATCTTGTTGTGAATTGCCCATTTTACAACTTAGGCTCAGGATGATACTGTGTATTAGTGACCTTTTATATACTGTATCAGATACATGTAAGAGAGCAGAAACAATGATACTACATTGCAGAATACTTACACATGGGCTGGGCAATATGACCAGATGTTTTATCAAGCTAGTCTTCCATACTGATTGGCACCAATAACTATCACATCATACATTCAATACCACTCATGTGGCAGGAAATGCATTCAAGATGTTTGTAAGACCTCACAGATACACACACACACACACATATATGTGCATGTGGAGGTTCATGGGGTATTCAGGTTAGGATTGATTCCTAAATAAATCAAATAAAGGTCTGTTATGGTTCAATAGTTCATTTTGGAGTAAAGAATTTGACCATCTCTGCACCCAACATTTATGTTGCAACAAGTCAATAGCATCAGTGCTTTGAGCCAAACAACACACAAAAGAGCTGCATATTCATCCAACATTTTTCCACCCTTTTTGTTTCTTAGTGATGTGACTTCTCTTTGCTACAGTTTCTGCACCTTCAAGGGGTGTTTAACTCGTCTTGCTTTCACTCATTTTTACTTTCTAAAAACAACGTGTGTTTTTTTCCTTGTTTTGGCTCCACATGTGTTGCTATGTAAGCTCACTGCAGATGAGGACTGACCCAACTGAAGAACAGATACATTTGTTGTAATTTACTGTTTAATTTAATCACAGTTACTTAGGAAATACGTTTTGTAATTATTGCCTAGAATATTTTTATTACCCAGCTCTAGGATATACTATTAAAGTTGCACAGTGTGGGGGTACATAATCAGAATTACAGACTGTGTAAGTTCAAGCACATCAGTGTACACAAGGTGGTATCTGGTGGAACTGTAAGACATGCAGACTACTTACGTAATAACAGTAGCTCCCAAATGTCTTTGGATGCATTATTCATTGCTGTGGAAAATAAAAGCACAAGCTGCTGCTGGTGCTTTGAGGGGTAATAAATGGTAGTAAATGGTGCTTTACCTCTTTCCCTTTTGTGTCTCCATTTTCTATCCACTCCACTGTGACGCTCTCGTTGTCCTCATTCAGCGAGGTCACCATTGCCTGATGTATACGTCCTGTAAAAGCACCACAAACAAGGGAGACGCAAATGTCAGGTTGGCAGAATAACACTGAAGACTCACGGCAGTGTTTAGTAGGACCCAAACTGCTGTTCTAGCCTAGAAAGTTTGATAACAATGATGGTGGCAGAATCTTTATTTTAACCGGGTATAAATACAGTAATAACAGTCCTGCATGTGCTATTCAATACCTCATAATTTAGAAATGATAAAGATATTACCAAACACACACACTGACACTCAGTTACACATAAAATGGATTTCACCAGCACTCTGCCTGCCACATTAGCAGGGTAACGCATTTAGTGGGGTGAATTACAAAAGGTCTAATTACCACCTGCTACCCTGATCTGATCTCTAAGTAGCCCTGTTAAAATAGAACTGGTTTACTTGAAGATGCAGTAAGGTGGAAGAAAGAGGGTTCAGTGTTTTTGTTAACACAGTAAATAATAAGGGTTTGATCTCAAGAACCTTACATATACACATCTGAATTTTCAATTGCATGTCTGTGTAGCATTATCCTCTTCCTTTTTAGATGGCCTGTGCTAGTTATCTACACTTTGAAGAAAACATAATTCATCTAATTAGTTATTCAAAATTATCATTATTAAATTTCACCTGAATGTCATGAGGCTATAATTAAAAACTGAAAGCTACGTTGCCATCATTATTCACCGTATTCCCCAGTGTTAACTATCTCAGTTAAAAAGGTCATAACAGTTTGGTACATAATAATGTCAAATGATACATTACTAAACCATATCCTGCCTGTGTTCACAATAATAATGACAAGCAGATTTTTTTTAATGCGTTGATTATTTACATTTTAATAATTGGGTGCACAGTGTCGTGTGAGAGGCAATAGGCTGAGGCTAATGTTAAGTTCTGACCATGAGATTTGATAATGATCCATTAGAGAAAATCACAGATAATAGAGACAAGTGCAGCTGCTGCTAGCCTGTACGCCTCTCTCCGCCCCTCTGTCTGCAGTGTAGTAATAACAGCTGTAAAAAGCCTGCTCAGCCCTCCCATCTTTGCCTATGTGGATTTGAGTGCTCGCTGTAAATTCCCATCACAATCCAGGGAAACACCATGTTCCAGTATCCATTATTCAGAGTCACACAAGGAGCTAGCAAGCAAAGATGCTTTCAGTGTTTGCCACTGCTGAGCACTTGATTGATTTAACATACACTGGTTTTACAACGTCAAAGGCAGGAAAAGACGATCTATTATCTATTAATAGGGAGAGACAGGAAAAACATTTTGGGCACTCAGAAGTTCAGGCGCCTTCAGAGGGTAGACATATATTTAAGAAGGAATACAATTTTATTACTTAGTCAGTCAACTGACATTGGAATAGAACTAATCAATTAAAACAGTAGTATGTGACACTTTCCTTTCGTTGTATAACAATGATTAGACAATAAGCTTATATGTATAGCGTATGTGTTAAATATCTTTAAAATAAAACTGCACATTCTACTTTAAAGTGCCACATGACACAAATTAACACAACTGTACATACTGTAAACGCAACAACAATCTGAAAACTTTGAAGATGATGTCAACCTTACCTTACTACCCACCCCTACTCTCCGTCCCTCTATTAGAAATGACAGTGGTGTTCATCAGTCTGTTAATAGTTGAGGTGGTGCTCAGATCCAGAGCTCATATCAACAGGGATAAAACTGGTTAAATTTAAAATAAGGTACAGCAAGTAATTATGCCGCATGTCGAGGTCAATAAGTCATATGGTTACAACATGGATGACAGAAGCGCTTAACTCATTAGAATAAAACACTGTGGCTACTTAAAAAGACCTAACTTAGATTAAAAGATTTCATAAAGTTAAATTCACTTCACTGCTATTCACAACACTTAGAACTAACAGATGGGGGCTTATTAAAGAGGTCAGTCCATGACAAGCCACCAAAATAGCAACAATGCACTTTGGCATTAATTCTCAAAGTTTCTATAAAGAAAAGACAAACAACAATTATCCCTTTAGGACATCACATCATTTAGTGTTAGTCGTGAACAGAACCAGTACAATAGGTGTTCCCGTGGCTTCTAAGTCTTGATCATATGATATACAACATTTTCATAATCACACCATTTGGTCCTCCATTTAGCCTCATATGAATATATCCGTTTCTTCTCTTTTCATTTAGGTTTTTCTCTTTGCCACTCGACTGTGCACACAGCACTTTGTGTACTTCATAACTTCTATGGCAACATCTCCAAGGTCTGCACTGTGTCAAGTCAGCTAAAAATGAACAAGAGAGTAAGTAACATAGTCCTGTAAAGTAACAAGACACCAACAGGCTCTTAGTGCTTGGTGTCACACCTGTATTTAAAGAGCACTGAAAGCACGACATTCTGCAAAAGTGACTGAAGCATGCAAGAGAATTAATGGAGACAAGACAATGTTTAGCAGGGTCAAATTCAAATCACGTCCTGTTTTTAGCCATTTACAACCAATATAAAAAAATAAATAAAAAAATCAATGTCGCTGACTGCCTGGCTAATGTCAGCAGTCAAGTTTGTGACCGCAGCCTTCCTGTGGGTTCATTGTGATGTGACTCATTCACAACATATTGCAGAAGTAACAACAGTAGAGCAGAGAACAACTTCCTCTAAACCACTGGTGTGTTAAAGTCTTGTAACAGATTGTAACACTTAGGTTTAGGGATGCACCAATATGAAATTTTACAGCCAATAACAGTAACCAATGATTATTCTAAAATCATGTTTAGCTCCTTTATAACAGCTGACAAACTGTTCATCATAAAACACCCCCCCCCAAAAAAGCATAATCTAGTTGATTGAAGGCAGAGTGGTCAAAATATGTCATTTCTGCAAGTTCATGTTCTGCTCGTTGAGAAGCTGCTGGGTCTATTTCTTTTAGTGCTGAATTCGCAGCACTTTGAAATAACCAGCACGATTGTTGTCAACTTGAGTAATACAGATGCTCTCAGCTGTATCCTGACTGCTCTGGGCACACTGATACCCAATTCACAGAGACACAGCAATGCATGCTAAACCTGCATTAGGGTCTATCTGTTTGGGTCAACCAGCGTGGGCCAACCCACCTCTCTTACAGGGTTGGGCGCAGCCAAGAAGAATGAAGTTCTTTAAAATATTAAGTTAACTTTCCATCTCGATGGAAATGACAGAGATAGACAGAGCAATAACATTACAACAGCAAACCAGCTTGACACAAATAAATGGTAGATGGAGTGATCTGTTTTTTTTCTAACTTTGCTGACTCAGTAACATGTTTGTTGTATGTACCAGCACACAGTGACATCTTTACTGTATGTTGACAGCACTTCAACGCTATTGTTAACACAAAACAGTGCGTCTTGACATAATGACCCTTACAATAAGTGTGAAGGCCAAGACAGACCAACACTGAAACAAATGCTGCTGTTTGAAGCCCAATTAATTCATAATTCAACAGTAAAAGCAATTTCAAGGTTTCAAGGTTGATGATGGCAGAAATGAACAGTTATCAGTGGCACCAACTATATAAACTGAGAATGAAGGCCACAATGTCAATAAAACTACACAACAGGACTCTGGGGTGCCTGTCTAACCTGTTTTAGATTGAAGATTCAGGAGTTATTTGTCACATGCTCATATGTGCAGTGAAATGCAAAGTGACCGTTTCTCAAGACTGTGCAATGACAATAAGACATTATAAGGGACAAAACTTGAAAAACAATAGAAAATTAGGAAAAGAGTCACAATGTCATAAAAACGAGGTAGATCTTAAAGTGCAGTGTATGTTGTGCAAGAGTGAAAGTCATAGGCAAAGGCCTTGAGACCTGAGGACACAAAAGCTAGCTTCAAACCATCCACCAAAGCCACATTTCTTACAGTAAGAACAACTTAGAAGAAGAATATTTATTTAATTGTTGATTTTAACTACTCCACTTAACTCAAATTCTAAAAGACAAAATAAAGATATACAGAACTAGAATACAGAAATACTTTAAAATGCAAGGGATGTATTTCGCGTTTGTATTTGATAAGTGACTCAAATGATTAAGGAGTTATCAACATAGCTTTCAGTCAGCTGATTAATCATTTCGTCATTAATTATTTCAGCATACAGAGTCTTCTGACAGGTTTCAAGGGCACGCCATGTGTTCTCTGGCAGACACTGTATACCAGAGGTTCAGAGGCAGTGTTGTGTAGATGTATGCTCTGACCTTGCTGATGAAGGCTAAATTTATTTTCCCTCCAGAAGTCAGTAATTTCTATAGGCCACCACCTATCTATTTCTCATATACTGTACACACATTGTCTTCCTATAGCTACATGAGCTAAGTCACACACTGACTTGTCTTCTAGCTGATATGCTGATTTTCTGTAGCTAAATGCATTATCCACAGTGTCCCACTTTTATACTAAAACCCAGCTGAATGGGTATACTGACACCTCCCAGTCGCTGAAGGGGCTTAAAAGGGGGTGCTCCAATCTGTGTAAGCCCGTGGAACAAACAAAGCCTTCAAAGCATCAGTTTCACTACAGAACCCAAAGCACCCATTGATGAAAATGTGTCAACATGTCACAGATTGAGAAAAATGATGCACGTTTCTAAAAACTAGGCCAATAGGTGGCTTATGGCTCTAGTTTTCTGCCTTTTAAAAACACCACTACAGTAAACAACAATATTTAATATGAAATCAAATGCCCGACAACAACTGATACTGCATTTCCAAGATCAAACAGGAAATCTTTTAACACATTTTAAAAGTGCATACATGAACCACTATGTGAAGGCTGTTAGGCTAAACAGCGACTGCAGGCCATCTAATAAATAGCTCAACGTATTTTCTATTAGATCTTGCTCTTGACTGGAATGATTATAAAATGGAAAAAAAACCAAGAGGAGCAAGGGAGAGTCCTGGCAGAATCGAGGGAGCTGACTGCAACAGATGGGGTGTTGGCTAATAGCCTGAATCTGGCTTGAATCTGAACCAGGCCTGCCACCAACCCCCAGAGAGAGGGCAATCCCTGCTCTGGACACAACACCAACTAGCAGAAAACTGACAGACAGACAAACAGGACGGCTTCCCTCTGTGGGCCTGCTGTGCAATTTATTCATCCAACCCCTGATCTCCAGACACTGATGACAGTGTAATCTAATTTCTCAGAGACGATGGACTTACAGACACCACCAATAACAACCAGTACAATGGTTAGAACACACCCTCGGCAATAGCTTTGTTGAAAAGATTATTTGTTGTTTGAGGGGTTACTGCAAAACAGGATCACTGGGTGTAGCCTCGGCCTGGAGAGGCCAACAGGAATGACACAAACTTTTCAGTCATCTTTGGCTTCTTGGCCCTGAAGCGAAGCTGAACAACCACACAGGGCAGGCAGAATAAAGCTGACATTCACATAGGGAAGAGTCATACAACAAGCAGCCTCTCCCTTTCTCGGTCTACGTGTCTGTAAACCTTCAAAAACAAACAGAAGCTCAAGCGACTGTATTGTAATCCCATTATCTTCCTGGACAACTATAGCTACATTATGTAGTGCTTCTATAATAAGTACAGAGCTGGCATAAGAGTTTCATACTTCACAGTATTTGCTAGCGTTATTCCATTACATTTCCTTGACATAAAAGACGATCGTATGCAATAAAGCTTCTAAAACATGAGCATCATTCATAATCTACATCTGTAAAGCCGGTGTAGTTTGTTGTTATAAATGGGAAATTTACGTTTTCTAAAACATTCTGATACTTGCTTTTATAGTATTTAGAGTTTCCATGGCAACAAATGTCATTTCAGTTGGCTTAATAAACATTTAATAACCCCAAAAATGAATGAACTGGGCACAAGCTACAACCAAAGAGAAAAGTACTCGTTAACTAAATGGGTGGTGGTGAGGTTTCACTCCGGTGTCACTGCTGTAATAAAGCCGGGTAGCAGTAGCTAGCGTTAGCCGTTTAGCTAATCACAAGCTAACACTAGTAACTGACGTGAGTTAGCTTTGTTAGCAATTTAGCTAGTCTGGCTAATCTTAATTTTTTTATTCCTTGTTTTAATACATCATGTAGGCAATTTGGCGTCGTTAAAGTTAACGTGTTAATGCGCGTCGCTAATTTCCTATTTAATGCATTTGGTGTTATCTATCGATATGAATTAAGAGCTAACGGAAAATATGTCTTGAATTCGCCCAGAAGCTTGCTAACAAAGGTGAGGGCCCATTCAAAAGGCTTAGGCCATGTTGAAACTCTCCGCCCTGACAGCTAACATTAACGTCTCGGTGCAGCTAACGCTAACGCGAACGTTACGGTCTGCAGCCCGGAACGGTTGCTACATTCAACAGCACCGCAGCAACAAAGATCCCCAAACAACTTGGACAGTGCGACGGGGAAAGACCAGACAGGGCGAAACTTACCATCACTGCGCTTTATCTCCACATAAGTACCAACGACAATCTTCCCAAAACCAGACGCCATTCTACATCACTTAAAAATTAACAAATACAGGACTAAAGACTTATTATAAGCCGGATAAATGCAGCCTCTTTGGCGGTCTTTGGTTTGGGAGGAAGATGCAGCCGACAGAGGGAGCATTACGTCGCTACCGAATTGGATTCTTCTTCTTCTTCGTATTTGAGGTCTATTGATGGTTTGCAAACAGCGAATTGGTGCATTACCGCCACCCAGTGGTCAGAATGTGTGACAAAATTGGTTAAACAAAAACTCTCCCCCTGTAGTGGCTGATGTCCAGAAACAAGTAGGTATTTTTAGAAACAGATAGTATTTTTAATTGAAAAGGTCCAAACACTCCCAGTAGTTGCATCAAATGCTGAGTGCACCTGTTTTGATCGCAGTCTATCATGATGTAGATCGCACGAGCAACTGTTTACTGTGGTGTAATGGTCACAGATGCCCTGATGTACAAGTTCGAAGAGAATAAAGTGTTTTGATTGGGTTGGGGAGTGAGGCTAGGAGGAGGGAGCAACTCCTCCTGGTATTATTGCCCATCAATCATTATTTTTAATAAAGTACCAGCTATTAGGATCAAAACAAGTGTTATAATCGTGGAAATTACCCAGGATGTATCTTAAAAGAAGGATGGGCCAGCACCAAACAGTATAAAGTCAGAACAGCAGAAGCGATTGTCAGAGTTTACCCTGGGGTACCTCTCAGTGTGTTTATTCTGTATTTTTGCAGAATAAATACTATTTCTTTGAATCTGAAGACTGGCTCCTCTGGCAACTGCTATTTTTGAGCACTCATGCAAATAAGAGAATTTGAACTTAGAACACCTGGACTGAAGAACTACAAGTTGCGGCCTCCTGATCCACAACACCCCCATCCATTTTTTAAAAAAAATTTACAAAATGCAATGTACAAACACTGGGAGATAAAGGTGCATTGTAACCTTAACAGCTCAAATACAGACAAATATAACAAAATAAAAATAAATTATAATAGAAAAGATGAAATATAACATTCAGCCAAAGGCGCTTCAGTCCATGGGGTGTCAGAACTTTTCATTTAGTATGATCTGTCCATAGTGTTCTCCAAAAATAGAAGAATGTCCATATAATGAAAATGACCTGTGACAGTAATCATGTAATTGTAAGGAACTAGTTACACTTAAAACACTAGAAATTTAGAGACATCTTCACATAAGAGACAGTTATCTTTACTGGAGTCTTTCATGGGTGACAAAGAAGCAAGGTATGGTTGCAGTTCAACTTTAAACACAGTCAGAGATAGATTTTTGTTTTGCCATTTACCTTTATGAATATGGTATTTACCCATAATTGTTATTATATTGCAAATTCTGAAAAAGTTCCTTTGGCAGATCATTATGACCATACAGTATTTGTTCTAACTTAAACTGCGTAGTCTTGTCTATTCTAATTTTCATCCAGTTCATTATATGGTCCCAAAATGTTTTTACCACAGAGCACGAGAAAAACAAATGTTCCAAAGTTTCAACTTCCTGGGAACAAAGAAAAAACATGGCTCCACCTCAAAATCAAATCTTTGCTGCTGTTGGATAATAATAACCATTTATTATTTTAAATTGCATTTCTTTGATTTTAGGAGGTATTTGGGCAGATCCCGCATCAAATTTGTAGATCGAAGCTACTAAAACATGATTCGATAACATTCAGCTCTTGAGTTGTTTCATAGAATATCTATAATTTAAAATTTTACTTGTGTCTCTCTGAGGTTTTGGCTCAGCTGCCTCCTTTGTGCCTCCAGTGTCAGACAGCGTATCATAACATAGTAGCGACATCTAGCTGTATTATGTTTCTGTATTTTGTAAGTGAGCAGTCTAATCCAGTGTGTTCAAATCTAGGTTTTGATTTCGTTTCCTCATCTCTGCTGTTGCTTCCTGCACACCTTTATTTCTCCAGCTTCCCTTTGAACTCTGAAACTTATCCTCCAAAGATGCTCCTCATTTCTTTTTCCAAGTCAATCTGAATACTTTCTGGGGCTTTCTTAGCAGTCTTTCCAGCCATTTCATTTTCTTTAATTCTATTATGTGCCAGAAACCATTAAAAAAAAAAGTTACTGTGAGGCCCATCATTTGAATTCTGTGTAATGTTTTCTGTCTTGCTATTAGGATATCTGGTCTGCTTATCAGAGAAACTGTTCTGTAAACTGGCTAGTAACCAGTGTGAATCAGATTATTGCGAGCATTTCTCTCCTGTAGACTCACTGGCCTCACTGGCACCCAGTTTCCTGACTTTAACATTGAACTCTGGAACAATAAATGCTACTTCCATTTTTTCATGTTAAGTCTCGATGCATCTGGACTGACTGTGATGACTAAACTCCTTGTCCTGGATTTGTCCCGTGTTGTGTAAAAACAGCAGCATTTCCAGCAAAAATAAAATCAGGACGAAAACTATCCTGTACTGTTGAACCCTTGTTTGGACAAGAAAGTACAGGAAATCTCAAATTTAACATTTACAAGCTAGCTGTGTCTTGTTTTTAATTGACAAACATGTCACCAAGCATATAGCATTCAAGCATTTAGGCCTACTTACTATTCTTTAATAATACATACATACATTGTGTCCCTTTTTGTTCAAATAAAAAAGTCCTAAATGTCCACCGAATGTGTCTTTCAAATTTTCAGCTCAAAATGCTACAAAAATAATAAATTTTACTGTGACTGTATACCCCTTTGAGGTTTTGGTTCTGTGCCGGGCAGACTGTTTTAGTGTCTGTAGTTTCAAGTACTACTGAACTGAAGGTGTCCACGATCCGTTCAGGAAGAAGACTCTCTCTGTGTCTGTAACTGACAGCACAGAACAAAACACAAGTGTATGAAACCATTACTTTCTGTCGCTTCTAAATAAATAATTTTAGATTAAACTATGGCCAAATTTACTGTACAGCTGGTGTTTTTAACTCATTTGTATGGGGAGGTTTTCAGACCACATTACAGTTATGAAATCAGTGTTTTAGCGGTGCAGAGCAGCAGCTTGGAAATGGCAGAAAAGTGATTGCTGGTTAACATAAAGTCTTATTGTTCTGTGCTTCAGTCATGATTTCAGACTCTTTCAGTTGTCTGACAACAGAAACAGAAAAACGCTTGTAGAGCAGCTTTATTGGGAATTCAGCTGTATTAAAGTACAGTATATATATGAGCACAGAGAGCTGGAGAGAAGTATGTAAACACTGGCTAAGATTAGGTTGAACTGAAGCACAACAAGCAACATAAGAACACAGTAATCCAAAGCCAGTCCTAATTTGTTGTTTAAAATGGTCTTAAGGTTTCCACCATCTCTAAATGTACCTCAGCGTTATGATTATAACATATAAGAAAAATAAAATAATCCACCTGGTCGTCAGTTCTCTAGATGCTGCGAGCGCCTGAAGACTCTTGTGTTCACTCTTGCATCCACCATCAAAATATTTTGCGCGCTTTGCTCATAGCTGAAACATGTCCGAGTTAACAGCAGCAGGAACGGTAGAGTTAAACTTCTTCCTATTTTAACAGCTTTATTTTACAGCTCCGAGTTTATCGCTACCACAAAACACAATAAAAACACACTTTCACAATATGGAACCAAAAAAAGGACAATTTATGTACAAAGCCAGGGAGCTGGTAATTCGTTAATATTTGTGACACCATTGGTAGGTCATATACATAAAATTTGAAAGGATGTTTACTTCACTCTCTGACCTTTACTCGCACTTTTTTGGGGAGTTTTTTTTCTTCATTTTTATGTATAGCGAGAGAGACAGGGTGATGGGGTATAGATTGGAGAGAGAGAGATACAGCAAAGGGTCATAACCCGGACTCGAACTCACGACCGCTGCTGGCGACCTGGCCTAAGGTAACGCCTTAAGTCGTTGAGCTATACAGCCACCCTTACTTGCACTTGTTACTCAAAGCTAGAGCTTCTACTTCACAGATTAACCCAGTATATATGGAACCTAACCTATAAAATAACCAACAGCTTGTAACATTGCTAAAATCATCCCATTCTTAACCAACTGCACATTGAAAAATCAGTAGTAATGAATGTAATACTATATAATTAAGGTATGCAACATTACATTATTGCATGCCAATTCACTGATTTTACTTTCAATGTATATTTTACTTGTAAAGATTTATGTTTAAATTGTGCTTTGATTTGGTAAACTTGCTTTTAATTACATTTTTTGCAACACTCACCATTTATTATGTTTACAATGCTTGCTTTTAAAAAAAAAAAATCTTTCATCCTTCTTTAAATTTTTGACTTGCTGATTAAGGTGCAGAGGAGAACCCAACTGCAGACACAGAACAGGCTCATGCAGAGTTTTCAAAGGAAGATTTAATCAAAACTGGGCAAGGACCAACATAACATGGGAAGCTACAAAACCAAAACCTACTCAAATAAAGGAGGAATCCAGAGACTAAACTCAAACACTAGACTACAAGAGGAAAACAGAAACAAGACTAAACTGAAGCCTAAGCAGAATATAAATATAATTAACTGAACGACAGCAGGAAAACCTAAGAAAACCACAGATGATTTAACTAAACAAAACCAACAGAACAGAGACATAAACTACAGACTAAAACCACCACAGAGGAATAAAACTAAACTGGAGGAGAACAGAATGGAGAAACCAGGCTTGATACAGAAAAAGGACCAAACTACAAAAACCAAAGTGTAACTCTAACTAACAAACAGAACAGGAACAACACAAAACCTGTGAGAACAAACTAAATCACTACAAACAAAACAGGGTTACTCACATAACCTAAACAACTAAAGGGACAGGTAGGATCAGGAAAATGCAGGCTGGAAGTTTGGGTGATGGAAGTCCGAGTGAAGCAGGCAAGCAAACAGGGAACCGGTGGGAGACAGGGCAGGGTCCAGCAGGGAACAGGAAACATTGTTCTATGATCTGGCAGCGGGTGAGTCAGTGGCTTGAGCATTTATGGGAGGTAATGTCCAGGTGGGCTGCTCTCCACAGTTGCCTCGACTCAGTAATCAGGGCACCAGCAGCCACGGCTGAGCTGACAGAGTGAGGCAGAGTGTGGGAGAGTCAGGGAGAGTGAGGGGGAAGCACAGGCTGGAGCAGGAATCCTAACACTTGTCAGTGTTTACGATTACGCCCCAAAACACCAAACTCAAATTTCTCTTATGTGAACCTACTTGGCTATGAAATAGATTCTGATTCTGATTAGTTTTACTTAAATAAAGAATCTGAAGGCAAATGTACTTCTACCATTGTGTGTCCTGCTAAGATCAACGATCCTCCTGACTGCCATTTTTAATGTAGCTGGGTCTTTTTACTCCAGGTTCAAGAATTCTTTCCTCCCTCCTTTAATGCAGATTTGGAGCAAGCATTTATGCTGCTGTTCAAACTTCCACTGCAAGCACAAGCCTATTATCTCTACATATCAGTGTGGAAAACCTCCAACACATCACATCGAAGAAGAAGAGGGAGAATTCTTTCTAAGACAGGGGGGTGGTTAAACTTTCGATATGATTACATCACACACTCTGCATATCTTGACTGTTTTTTAAGAAAGATGGTTGTGGTTTTCCAGACAAAGAAGGAGAGTTTAGAAGAAGTTTGCAGAAGTATGTAAGACAATGTACTGCCACCCAAAGTGAGGTAAAACAGAACTTTGTTTCCTGTAATTCAGAAGGTGTCTGATGAAGTGCAGGAAGTCTAACCCAAGGCTGAGGTGAGTCAAGATTACTAAAGAACCTAGCTAAAATGATCTAAAATTGATTAATGTCATAAATTTAGGCTAAAACTAACAGCAGTAAAATCAGAGTCTGATGCGAAAACGCTTGTATATTGCTTGTAAACAGCCAAAAATGGAGTGGACGGGCGTCGTTGAGAGTGTGATCATTTGCTGGCTTGCCATCCACTTTGTGCTTGTTGATATATTGCTTGGACTAATATAAAAAAACATGAGGGAAAATGCAAGTAAAACTGACACGGAAGTCTACATTCTCTGAAATTAAACCAACTGAATTATGAGCTGTTGGGTGTAGTGGGAAGGAACAAGTGTATTTTTCATAGAAAGGAGAAACACTCTTCCTGCCCGTGGGAGAACAGACAGAATCACGAGCCACGCGATCTGCTGATGAGAGAAGCAGAATGTAAGCAGACTTTGTCATCAGTAAGGCAGAAAATAAGTGGGCATTATTAGGGTTAAATGACATTATGAGCCACAAATAAGTCTGCTATCAGGCAGTATGTAAGTGGACATCATTAGGATAAGTAGCCTTCTAACAGTGTTTGCAAGGTGCCAGAAGAGGGTAGAGTGTAGTTTACAACCGCTTATATTTTATATCATTCTATCATTTAGTTATTTTATTTTGCACTAGAGCACACTTTCTAATGTTTTATTCCTCAGAACTATATTAAGTAATGTATCTTATAGCACACTGTCATGCAGCTATTTTATCTATTTTTCTGAGGGCATAGTCTTTGATGCTGTACGTCCAAGAATTTTAACAGAGGTTTTTATGCTCAATCAGCTGTTTCTGTCTCATAACACCTCATCTGGTTATCTGGTTACTTCATTTCCTCAAAAGCACACTCCTTAGTGCTTTATGCTGTCTCAGTTTACGGCCTTTCTGAGTTCTACCCTCTTTTGGCACCTTGCACAAAAGATTAAGTACGGTAATCACAGAGGCTTAACTTTACTTCTAAAACCACAACACCCGTTCAGACCTTTCTCTCACTGGGATGTTCACTAAGAGCAACAATCTCAGAGATAAGAAGCTGTAGCTGCAAATAGATATAGCTGCTACATGTCTTTAGGAAGACATGTAGCAGTCCTTTTTTTGACGTAGCACCAAATGACATTTAGATATGACAAAACTCAGTTGTTTCTACCTACAACACAAATTTGGTTGGAATTGAGAGGATGTTAGTGGAGATATGAATTTTTGAAAATGAAAGTTTTTTTGTTTTAATGATAAATGATAGATCAGGGGGCGCTAGTGAGATGAGTAGACGTGTTTTTCTGGAGCTCCTCATGGCACGACATATCTTACATTTTAAAACTGCTTTTTTGAACACTTGACTCCCTTTTTCTGTTGTCATTTGCTTCGTTTCTACACCACCAGTGAGTGGAACGAAAACATGTCTGTTAAAACTGCACGAGGTGGAAAAGGAGCTGGTCGCGTGCTGACCGACACAGCAGCTAATGCTAACTGCGCACAAGCTAGCAAGAAATCACCGGATAAGTCACCAGTTGAGGACGAAGACGGGCTTCCGCTCGCTTGGCACAACGTGTCAAATAGGCTTCTGCAGTCCTTTAACGACCGGTTTGATAAGTTCGAGCAGAGTTTTCAGACCATCTTGTCCACCCAGCTGGAGCTAACCGAGAGACTGACTGTCACCGAGAGCCAGGCATCCAGGCGGTGGAGACTTCAGTCGCTGAACTGAGTAAAGAGAATAAAATGCTGCGGGCCAGGCTTTCAGATCTTGAAGGTAGACTGGAGAAAGGGAGGCCGACTGAGTTTGTGTCCAACTTGATCCCTAAGCTGCTGGGTGACGACAACTTCACCAAACCGGTTGTTATCGACAGAGCGCACCGCATCCAACAGCCCAAACCACCAGAAGGATCCAGGCCTCGCATGATCATCGCACGGGTGCACTTAGCACAGGAGAAGGAAAAGATTCTGCGGCTTGGGAGACAGAGTTCAATGGAATATGAAGGTGATCGAGTCCTGATCTTTCCCGACTACACTGCGGAGGTGATGGAGCTTCCGTGAGGTGATGCAGCTGCTGAGAGAGCGGGAGATCCGTCCCTCACTGCGCTTCCCGGCCAGACTCCACATCCATTACCAAGGGCAAGCAAAAACATTCAACCATCCGGATGAGGCTAAGACTTTTGTAAATCAAAAACTCTGAAAGCTCACTTTTCTGACACAGATGAAGAGAATCTAAACATATTCTGCGCAGACTTTTACCTTAGCGGTTTTTGTTTCCAATGCTAAACTTAGTTCTACTATGTGTGCTAATGAGGGGCGTTTAGACGGAGGTGTTCTTTTTTCTTTTTCTCTTGACTTGCGGTCCCAGATGTGGATGAGGGTAACTATGCTCCGTTTAGGGAAGCCTTGGGTGTGAGATTTGTTGGTGTATTTGTTAATTGTTCACGTTGTTGTTCTGTGTTTGAGACTGGCTGCCAGACTGAATGTTAAGTTTGTGGCTAATGCAAAAGGTACCATCTGTGAATAATGCTTTAGATCTCATGTCTCTGGTCTCTTCGTGGTTTAGGTCACCCAGTTAAATGAAGCAAAGTTTTTTTCACATTTGAAATCATTGAAATCTGATATTATATTTTTACAAGAAACGCACGTTAAAGCCACCCAGCTCAGGAAACTCAGGGCTAACTGGATCTCACAGGTTTATTAGTCACCATTCACACCAAAAGCCCGAGGTGTTGCCATTCTCTTTCGGAAAACAGTTCCATTTCGATTTCAGTCATCTACTACTGACCCAAACGGCAGGTTCATAATTGTAACTGGGCATATCCATTCATTTCCCGTTACACTAGTTAACATATACGGATGACCCAGCTTTTTCCGAAAGGTATTTGATCTGATCCCAGACGATGATCTCGACCACATAGTGATCGGGGGCGATTTTAATTGCTACCTGGATCCATATTTGGACAGGCTGTCGTCTGCTCCCCCACCTAATCTTTTTGCTATACAAACCATTAATAATTTAATGAAAACAAAGCAGGTGGTGGATATCTGGAGGCTGCAGCACCCATCTGATCGGGATTATTCTTTTTACTCTAACGTACACAAATCATATACACGAATTGATTATTTTCTAGTAGACTCCAGACTAATTTCTAACATTAACCACACTAAATATCACAACATAATAATATCTGACCACAGCCCTGTTGCTCTTAATCTCACGTTATACTCCCCTAGACAAGTTGGCGTTTTAATCCCTATTTTCTTGAAGATCCGGCTTTTAAAACACACATCACTACGCACATATCACAGTTCCTCGAGACCAACGACAACGGGGAGGTGAATGACACAATACTGTGGGAAACTCTCAAAGCGTATATTAGAGGGCAAATCATTTCTTATGAAGCAACACTGAAAAAGTCTAGAAGAGGCAGACTGGAAAAGATTGAAAAAGAGCTACAAACTGCTGAACTTGTCTACAGAAATTCACTACTTCAGTCAGATTACACCACAATTCTTAAGTTAAAGTATGAGTATAATAGTATTCTGGGAGAACAAATAGGCAACTTATTACTGAAACTTAAACGGACGCACTTCGAGCTTGGTGACAAGCCACAGAAGCTACTGGCAAGGCAGTTAAAAGGTGAACAAGCAAAACGTGCAATTTATAAAATAAAATCTAAATCTGGAAAAATGCTTACAGACTTAAAGGACATAAATGAATGTTTCAAAGAATTTTACTCAGAAATTTACACTTCAAAATCAACAGCTACACAGGAAGATCTTAATCAGTTTTTTGATTCACTCCATTTTCCAAAATTGGATGCAGCTTTCAGGGAGTGTCTGGACTCAGACTTATCACTTTCTGAATTACAGGATGCTATCAGAGACTTCCCCACTGGCAAAGCGGCGGGTCCAGATGGATTTGGGCCGGAGTTTTACAAAGCCTTCAATGGGGTCCTTGCACCCTCTCTGTTGAGAATGACTCGAGACGTGTTTGAACACAGGCAGCTCCCACCCTCTCTTAATGAAGCAAATATTTGTGTTTTACTAAAAAAGGATAAGGATGAAACAGACCCGGGTAGCTACCGGCCTATTGCTCTACTGAATTATGATCTGAAAATAATCACAAAAGTTCTAGCAAAATGGCTTGGTAAAAATGTAGCAAGTATCATTCATCCGGACCAAACAGGATTCATTCCGGGCAGGTATTCATTCTGCAACGTCCGCAAAATCCTTAACATCATGTATGCAGATTATGGCAAAAACAACAGAGTGGCTATATTGTCCTTAGACGCCCATAAGGCGTTTGATAAGATAGAGTGGCCTTATCTATTTGCAACACTTAACAAATTTGGATTCGGCAACACTTTCATAGAGTGGGTCAAAATATTATACAGCAACCCAAAATCTTCCATTCTAACGAATGGGGACAGGTCCAGTTCATTCACCCTGCAACGTGGCGTCCGCCAGGGGGACCCATTGTCTCCCCTGCTGTTCAACATAGCGCTGGAGCCCCTGGCTATTGGTATTAAAGGACATCCATATATTAAAGGTATTATGTTGGGCAGAACAGAGACCCGTGTGACTTTGTATGCAGATGATCTCCTTGTCTGTTTAGCTGACCCGGCGGTCTCAATTCCTGTTCTATTAGAATATATAAATTCTTTTGGAAACATCTCTGGCTATACCATAAACTGGAAAAAGAGTGAGTTCATGCCCTTAACTAATCAACTCACTGATGACTTCCTGACAAAATTGCCCTTCAAAGTGGTGAAGGAGTGTTTCACCTACTTAGGACTTAAACTGACAAAAAACCCTAGACATCTCTTCAAATTAAATTTTACAGAATCTATAGAAAAGCTCAAAACAAATATTGAGTCTTGGAGAATACTGCCCCTATCAATGATTGGCCGGGTAAATGCAATCAAAATGGTGAGCCTACCCAGGTTTCTATATCTTTTTCAGAATCTGCCTATATTCTTAAATTCATCTTTTTTTAAGAAGCTTGACTCTATCGTATTGCCCTTTGTGTGGGGTTGCAAATCCCACAGGACATCTAAAGCTCACCTTCAAAAACCTTCTGAGAGCGGTGGTCTGGGACTGCCAGTTTTTAATCACTACTACTGGGCAGCAAACTCCAGAGCTCTTACATACTGGAAGTGTGGAGGCGTTAAAGCTGAGGAGAATCCTTTGTGGTTACAGCTGGAAGCTGCGGTTGAAATGTCCTCACTTCCTGCCCTTCTGCTTTCTGACTCCGCTCCAGTAGCCAAATTAACTCAACAAAACGTTGTTGTGAAAAACTCCTTGCGAATCTTAAATCAGATAAGAGTGGCTTTTTCCCTATTTTTATGTATAATTCTTTGCTATTATTTTGACTGTTGCTCTGTTGGGGCACGTTTTGTAAAGTTAAAAACTGTAAATAAAATATTAAAAAACAAAAAATAATAAATGATAGATTTTTATTATTTTAATTTCTATATTAAAAAAAATCAGCATAAACTATTGACATGGTTACAAGTTCTAACTTTTTCTTGAGGTTTCTGAGATATTCCATTAAAAAATCTGCCAAATCCTGTAAAAAACAAGCAACTGGTGAGGCTTTAAAGATGCTTTAAAAGAGTCAATAAAGTTATCCGAGGGCCGATTTTCAAAAATTCATAACTCAAAAAGTATTTGGAGTAGAGCTGTGGGATTTTGCAAGGTTTTGTGGTTTAGGTAGAAGTTTTTGCGTGATTTTTTTCAAGAAAATCCAATGACCCCAACTGGGAGGGGACTTTTGCACGACTTTGTACACAAAGACCCTCCCTTGAACAGCACATTCTCTAACCCCTTCCACAACTAAATGCCTGACCTCAACTCATGAGGCCTGAGATCCTGGTCTTTCTAGAAGCTACCAGTCTCTTCTGTGATCCTACAGTTGTCAGCCCCCTCCCCACTGTCTCCACACACACTCTTAAACCCCCCTCTTGCCACATCAGGCATTTGCTGGTGAGTTCTCAGCTGTCTGTGCCCTAAATAGACCTTATCAGGGTCAGACTATGTTTGAGGGGGTCGCTCTCGCATAATTTCAAGTCAAAAACAAGTGTTTCCTTTGTAAAACCTTAAATAACTCAACAACAGTCTAAGGATGTTTGCTGCAGTGTAGTCATGATTTAAAATTACTACCTATTTAGCACAAAGTTGTTCTTGAGGGTTTTTGCATGTTTTGGAAGGAACCCCTACATGTCATGGAGGGTCCACTTTAGACCTGTCCCACCTCATTGAGATCCACTATAAATATAAATTGAGGCGTTGGAGGGGGACGGCCACATAAGACAGAAAAAGTTTGTGACAAACACCAGGGATTGGAGGTCCAGATTGTCTACGCAGAAAGAAAACACAGACGCAAAGAAGTAGACAGAGCAGACGCACAACCTAAAGGTACAGTAGAGCTTCCACAAACACCTTTGTTTTCTTTGAGTGACACTCAGCTGTGCACAGGCTACTTTGGGGGAGGACACATACTGTGGCTATCAGGCGAGCATGTGGAGATGGGGTCTGTCGTTTGGAAAAGTGGCATTTGTTGCATGGCTCAGCGTGGGGTATGAAACTATGTCCAAATAAGGCCAGAGGGGAGGCCATTTAAAGTTAGAGATAGCACGTGTGTGGCCATTTGCTACAGGGAACCGATGTCGGCTGGACAGTGATTAGCAAGAATGGTGAGAATAGAAGAACATTTCTGAAATTACAGTATTTTTTAACAACATTTTAATGGTGGCAGATGACTATTCTCCAGAGTGAATGGGAAAAACAGCTTCACCTTGTACATCTGTATAGGTTTAAACTAATTCTGTACTTTTAATCTAGTACTCTTTACATTTAAAATGACAAAAAAGTAAAGCATGTTTAACAGATTTGTTTTAAACATTGTCTTGTTAAAATATCCAGATGTCTATTAATGTGACTGATATGTGTGACTGCAGTATGGCGGTTTGGTTACTTTATTACAGTTAAACTACTACATTTCACTGACTGATGACTCTGAAACTTATGAAAAATGATTTGGCTGAGGAGCTGATAGTGTCAAACAAAAAAATATTAAACATAGTGTTGACTGTAAGGTTGGACTTTACACAAAATGTTAAATTATCTGTGGATTCTCCATTTTCTGCCAGATGGGAGACCCAGTCCAGTTAAAAGATGAGGGAAACAAACACTTTCAGGCAGGAGATATTGACAAGGCCATTGAGTGCTACACTAACGCCATCAAGGTGTGCAAGGACAAGAAGGTGCTGGCTGTCATTCACAGGAACAGATCTGCATGCTACCTAAAAAAGGTAAGCAGCTTGGTAGCACAGAACAGCCACAAACTAAACTATACCAAACAGATTATATTTGCAACTTCTCTGGCAAATTTAAACTTTTAAAAAATGTTTTTTTCCTCACAGGAAAACTATACCAACGCAGCCTCTGATGCTTCTAGAGGTAGAGTGACACATTAAGAAATTCAAGCAATTATACAGTACAGTCAATAGCAGCACTGCCATTAACACAAACATTAACTAATACCAGTTGCCACTACTTTCTTTTTCTTTTTACACAGCAATTGATGTTGATGCATCAGACATAAAAGCCTTATACCGGCGCTGTCAAGCCTTGGAGAAACTTGGGAAACTGGACATGGCTTTCAAGGATGTGCAGAGATGCGCCACGCTCGAACCCAAGAACAAGACTTTCCTGGAGACTCTCCGCAGGCTGGGAGCAGAGATCCAGGCCAAGGTCAGAATTAAGCAGTTACACCAACACGCAACACTTCATACAGGACACTGTAAGACCTCACATACCACACTACATAATGTTAGTGGTATGTGTTCAACAAAGGAGAAAAAAATATGATCTTTCCCTCTGAAATGTAGCAAAGTATAAATATAAAATATTAGAAAATATAAGTAGTACTTCAGTAAAAGTACTTCTACCACAAATACTTACATTAAGCCAAAAAATAATGAATGTAGTCGATATGACAGTGTCACTTGCAGTAGAGGTTTCATTCATTCATGTGGCATTTTTTGTCTTCACAGCTCAAAACAACGTTCTCCACAGATTCAAGGGTACAGAACATGTTTGAGATTCTCCTCGATGAAGAAATGGAAAAGGACAAGAGGGAAAAAGTGAGTAGTTGTTTGTCAGAATGTGGACTAAAAGTTCACTTGTGGTTTTGGCTCAGCTATACTTCCTCCTTTGCTGTCTAGGCTGCCAACAACTTGATTGTCCTGTCCAGAGAAGACGCTGGAGCAGAGAGAATCTTCCAGAATAACGGAGTGTCGCTGCTACTCAACATGATAGAAACGGGCAAACCAGAGATGATCTTGGCTGCTATTCGTACTTTATCAGGAATGTGCACAGGACATAAAGCTCGGGTGAGACAAGATGCAGGCAAAGTGAAACAGAAAGTGTAAAAGTTCAAGGGCACATGTATTTTCTTCCAAACATAATGCACTTTTACTTACCTAAACAATGCCACTGGTAAATAAGAATAACAATATTTATGTGGCATTTTCCTTACAAGATATATACATTTTTTAATCTTCCCTAAACAGGCCATGGCCATTGTTAACATGGTGGGTGTTGATAAGATGTGCAGCATCATGGCTATTGACAATGAAGAGATTGCACTGGCAACCTGCAACCTCTTCCAGTGCATAAATGATTCCCTCACTGGTGGAGATACAAGGGAATATGGGAAAGAAGCATCCTTGGTTTTAGGTGAGAGAGAACAATCATCAGCAATAAAAAATGATCATATTATATACACTTATTTGATGTTTTAATTCTTATTCTACGGCTAAAACTGACTAAATCGAATGGTTTCTACTGCTGAATTTTTTCCACAGCGCTATGACCTGAAACACATGATCACATATTTTATCTGCCTCTCTGCAGATGCATCTAAAGACCTGAAAACTATTCTTCTCTCTCTCCTGGAGATGGTTTCAAGCAGCAAGGTTTCTGGCCATGGCAGAGACCAGGCACTGAACCTGCTGAACAAGAATGTACCTCGGAAAGACAAGAAAGAGAAAAGTAACTCCAGGACCCTCTTCACAATTGACCATGGTGAGCCAGACAGCTACATCAGGTTGCTTGCTACAACTTGTTCCTGCAACTCAGATTCCCTGACATGGTGTGCTCAAGTGATGTTTATATTTGCGCATATGCATTTGTTCTCCAGGTCTGAAGAAGATCCTTAAAGTCTGTGGTCAAGTTCCTGAACTTCCAGACCAGTTGCCTTTGACAGACAACACACAGCTGATTGCTAGCGTGCTCCTCAGCAAGCTCTATGACGACCTCACATGTGACCCAGAGAGAAACAACTTCAGGGACATATGTGATGAGTATATCAAGTATGTCCATAAAATCTCCAAATCGACATGTGTTGTAATAAAGGAATTGTGAAGGCATTATCACCCAGCCAACATCATTTATGTAACTGCGTATAATGTTTTTCTTTCGCTTATCCTTCATTCATTCTCCCCAGATCCAAAATTGACCCCAACAACATGGACAAAACCATTCATGCCATCAACACTATCTCAGGGCTGCTGCAGGGTCCCTTTGACGTTGGCAATGCCCTAGTCGGACATCAAGGCATCATGGAGATGATGGTTGCACTGTGTGGTTCCGAACGTGAAGTGGACCAGATGGTTGCTGTTGAGGCCCTGATTCATGCCTCCTCAAAGATGAGCCGTGCCAGCTTCATTATTACTAATGGCGTGTCGCTACTAAAGGACATCTACAAGAAGACCAAGAATGAGAAGATTAAAATCCGTTCACTGGTGGTGAGTGGATAAAGACAAGAACAGAACTTCATTTATCACTGTTTGAAGCATGATGGCAGTAGAAGAAAGTACAAACATTGCGAGTAGTTACTGCGAACGGTATAGAAGTTAGACTGTTGTGGTTATTACAGTTTATTAGTTGTATTAGACGAACCAATTTCTAGATTTTGTCTCTGTGTCTGTCTGCATGCATCCTCATATCCATGTCCTCTCCAGGGTCTCTGTAAACTGGGCTCAGCTGGAGGTGATGATTACAGTTTGAGGCAGTTTGCTGAGGGCTCGACAGAGAAGCTGGCCAAGCAGTGCAGAAAGTGAGTATTTCACACACAGGTGGTTAAAAAGACTGTTCAAGAACCCAGCAGGTTAATAAACTGTACATAATGATGGAAAAGGAGTTGTATGTTGCATGTTCTCCCTGTGCAGTGTGGATTTTCACCGGGTACTCCGCCTTCCTTCCACAGCCCAAAAACATGCTGAGGTTAACTGGTGATTCTAAATTGCCCATAGGTGCGAATGTGAGTGTGCTCGGTTGTCTGTCTCTATCGGCTGGTGACCTGTCCAGGATTTACCCTGCCATCACCCTTAAAGGATGGATGGATAATGATAGAAAAATTGTGATGTGTAGGAAATGGGTGGAAAATCTGTTAGTAACACTAACAATTGTGGCAATTTATTCCTTACTAGTGGCATTCAGAACCGGGACGTCATTGCAATTCTAATACTTCAAATTATCACTGTACACTGTTAACAATGTTTCCTTTTTCGTTTCCACTAGATGGCTTTGCAATCCACAGATTGATACCAAAACTAGGAAGTGGGCCGTTGAGGGTCTTGCTTATCTGACAAATGATGCTGATGTCAAAGACGACTTTGTGGAGGATGAGCTTGCTATGAAAGCCATGTTTGAACTGGCTAAGGTAGAAAAATAACAGACAGAAAGAAACATGCAGCATATCTGAATAAACACCAACTGTAACCTTTGTCATTTCTGTGTTTTCAGTCTACGGACAAGACAATCTTATATGCAGTTGCTTGTATCCTGGTTAACTGTACCAACTGCTATGACAAAAAGGAAATTATCCCTGAGATGGTTCAACTAGCCAAGTTCTCAAAACAACATGTGCCTGAGCAACACCCCAAGGTAAAAAAAACAACAACACTCAGACCACACTAGCTGAACTGATGTGGATAAAGCAGGACATGTTACACATATGCATTCACTCACTGCACATAATTTGTAATTTGTTTTCTCAGGACAAGAAAGACTTCATAGAGAAGAGAGTGAAAAGGCTGCTGAAGGCTGGAGTCACGTCAGCTCTTGCAGTCATGGTAAAAGCAGACAGCTCCATCTTGACAGACCAGACCAAGGAAATGCTGGCAAGGTGATGACAAAGCATTCTGACATGTCGTTAATGTCATGACTCATCATGCAACTGCCCTGCAAAATCTGGCATCATGTCATGTACCATTGTTTGGGGGAATTTCAGTGAGTAATATCATGACATGGCTGCAGCTTCGATCAGTCCATGAGATGGTGTTTGATTTTCAGCTGTTCCATTCCCATTATCACATAGTACACTTTCATGAGGCCACATCAAATGACTTGAACTTAGGAGTAAATGCAAATGAATGCATCCACTTCCTTGTGTTTTTCCTGTTAAACTGCAATGCTGCCCAGAAATATATGACTGTTAAACCTGGTTTCGGTTTTATCTACAGAGTTTTCTTGGCATTATCAGAGGATCCCAAAGATCGCGGTACTATTGTTGCCCAAGGTGGGGGAAAGGTGAGACAATTTTGGAAATCAGTATGCATACATAAATTTAAGACATTTAATGAAGTTACAATCAAATGAAACACGATATTTTCACATAGTTCACGAGTAAATCCCCAGAAGAAATACATTTTGCAATAGAACATTATTGAACTGCTATTACCACGACACATCATCATGCAACCCACAGTATCCACACCGTTGGTCTTTATTGTTATTTAAACTGTGTCCTTCTGGCTTTGCCTTCAGGCTTTAATACCACTTGCTCTGGAGGGGACAGACGCTGGAAAGGTGAAAGCCAGCCACGCCATTGCCAAGATAGCATCTATTTCCAATCCAGAAATCGCCTTCCCTGGTGAGAGGGTAAGACATGCATGTTGCGGCAGGCCTGGGAACCCAGGTGCTTATACAGATCAAGCTGAGACAGGTAATAAGTTACAGACAGTTTATTTAACTGAAAGTTAAACCCTGGCAGTTAAATAAAAGGGGAAGGAAGGCTCGAGGAATGCCGACAGGAAACAGGAGGAACCTGCAGCAGTGAAGGCTGACAGTGCAGGTGGCACTTGCTGCTTTGTTTACTTTTGGCAGTTTCACCTGTTACGAATGTAAATTTGCTGAGGCATCACATTCTTCTGGGGTTGCATGGTGGCTCAGTTGCTTACAGCTAGTTAGGATGCCTGGGATCTTTCTGTGAAGAGTTTGCATGTTCTCCCTGTGCAGCGTGGGTTTTCACCGGGTTCTCCAACTTCTTCCCACAGTCCAAAATCATTCTAAGGTTAAGTAATTATTCTAAATTGTCTGTAGGTGTGAATGAAAGTGTGCTTGGTTGTCTGTTTCTATGTGTAGCCCTGTGACAGACTGGCAACCTGTTCAGGGTGTGTCCTGCCTTCGCCTGAGTTGGCTGGGATAGGCTCCAGGCACCCCGCGACCCTACAGAGGATTAAGTGGTGTATAGATATTGGATGGATGGCTCACATTCTTCTGGCTTCACATTGCTTTCACTTTTGACATTATTTTCCTTTGTCACTATATTTCTCAGATTACTGTGAAATGATTAAAAATTTCCCCCTATGTATCTCTTCTGCTCTCTTGTTTTACCCCATAGTAGTTTTTAAAATTTATTGTTTTCCCATTTGTTTTGTTTGAAAGGTGTATGAGGTTGTGCGACCTTTAGTCAACCTCCTTAGCACAGACAGAGACGGGATGGAGAACTATGAAGCTCTGAGAGGCCTCACCAACTTGTCTGGTTTCAGTGAAAAACTAAGGTGACAGTCATCACCATCATATGATAATACAGTCACTGTGATGTGTAATAGCTCATTTCCTACTAGAGGTTAAGTGAGTTTTCTTAACCTACATCTGTTTTGCAGAGTCAAGATTGTGAAAGAGAAAGCTTTGCCAGAAATTGAGAACTACATGTTTGAGGAACACGACCAGATTCGGCAGGCTGCAACAGAATGCATGTGCAACCTTGTGAACTGCAAGGAGGTGAGGACAGATAAAAACATCACATAATGATGGTGGCTCATTCGAAACCAGTGGTTCTCAACTGGTGGGTCGGGACCCAAAAGTCGCGAAGCCATTTTTAGAGGGTCGCAGAAGAATGCCCCCCCGGAAAAAATAGTGGTGTGAAGTCTTTTATTTTAAAGGATATGTTTCTGATGACACAGTTTGCTTTCAATAGCAGGATATTTAGTGGTGGTGACACCAGTAGTTGCTCACTATTAACCTCTAGATTTGGCTCTGCATGCTCATTGGAGAAAATTATGCTAAAACGCCCCAAAAATATATTAAAATGTGCTTAGAATCTGTCCAAATGGAACAAAATATGCCCAAAACTTGTCAAAAGCATTCAAATATACCAAAATTAGCAAAAAAAATAAGCCAAAATTTTCCCTAAATTGTATCAAAATGCATTGAGATGACACCAAAATAAACCTTAGTTTGTTAACAGGAACAGCAAACTTTAAAAATCTGGGTCGCGACCATTATTAATAGAGACACAGTGGGTCCTGAGGCTGGACCAGTTGAGAACCACTGTTCTAAACAAAGTTTCCAGGAGGACAACTAGTTGACTCCATGTGTTGTAGGTCCAAGATCGTTATCTGGCAGATGGCAATGACAAGCTGAAGCTGCTGGTGCTGCTATGTGGCGAAGATGACGATGGTCTTCAGATAGCTGCAGCTGGAGCTCTGGCCATGATCACTGCTTCCCAGAAGAAGCTGTGCACCAAAATGACCAATGTGGTACGTACTGTTCAGCTGTGTCTGTTTTGAAAATGTCTAAAAACCTTCCCAAACAACACTGGGTTTTTAGACAAGGTTCCAAACAGTCCTTAGAATCAGTTCCCGTTTTGAATATGCAGTGCAGAATTAAACGTATATTACAGCTTGCTGCTTACCAGGAAGTAGGCAAGGTTGTGTGGAGAGACAGCAGGGACTTTCGATCTAGAGGAAGCTACGGTGTCGAGTTACATCTAAGATATTTTATGACAGGAGGGGATTATTTTAATGGAAAAATTTCTGAAATATGTAACTTTGATATGCAGGGATTAGTTTTAGGGTTAAATCCAGAGGGTGACTTTAAAGAGTTGATATCTTACACCACATGCAAATGCAACAGGAGCCGGACAACACAAATAGCACAACATGACTGTAAAACTCCTGCTAGCCTGTGTAACACTTGGTTACACTGTAGCTCACTGCATTTCATATCCGGAAATTAGTTAATTTGTAATAACTGGAAGATTACATAATCATTATAGCATTCATATGTAAGATTTAACAAAGAAAATGAACTTTGGTGACACGTGGGAGAACTTCATGCACATTTGTGGTCTTATTGCAGGACAACTATGATTTATCAGAAATCAGGCAAGTTAGTATCACGTTTTAATCCAATGAAGTTTATAGTGTCTAAAGTTTCCATAATGTTTAAATCTTTCTGTGATCAGACAAGTCCCTTTGTCAAAAACATACCTGACATGTTTCGACGGTAACTTCCGTCTTCGTCAGAGGTGTCACTAGGTGGTGTGTGACGTAGTTAAAACCAGCTGATGTTCTTCGGGGCAGTGCCACCTGTCAAATTTTGACAGGTCGGCACCGCCCCCCGCTGTCCGCTCGCCGCTGGAGGATATCGCTATCGGATATCGCTATCGGATATCGCTATCGGATATCGCTATCGGATATCGCTATCGGATATCGATGGATAATGGAGGCAGTGGAGATTAGAAAACGAGCCGAAACGTTTTCTAATCTCCACGAACCGGGACGAGGGGGCCTTCCTACTTTCACACACATGGAGCGATATCCTCCAGCGGCGAGCGGACAGCGGGGTGCGGTGCCGACCTGTCAAAATTTGACAGGTCGGCACCGCCCCAAAGAACATCAGCTGGTTTTAACTACGTCACACACCACCTAGTGACACTTCTGAAGAAGACGGAAGTTACCGTCGAAACATGTCAGGTATGTTTTTGACAAAGGGACGTGTCTGATCACAGAAAGATTTAAACATTATAGTATCACGTTTCTTTAAAGCTGAGAAAAGACTTGTGTGTGACGTCTACAAAATGTCCTCACTCTGAGTCCCAACTTCCAGATACATTTGGCCCCTCTCACAAATCAGCTCAGCAGCATATAATCATTAATATCTCTTTGAGCACTGAGCTCACTGATAACCTGAAGTCATCACTATGACAACCTGTGTTTCTCAAAACTCAAGGTGTGTCACTCCATGTGCGGGAGAGGCCACCACTCCTTGCCTCAACAAGGAGTGGTGGACACTCCTATGTGACACTCCTTGTAACTAAACTATAATTTAGATGTAAAATCAGTGGAGATCCTCCTTTAGAGTGGTACTCCTTGTGAAATTTCCCAACAATCCTTCTTGCCCCTTCTGGTAGTGGCACAAGGCGTGGCACCACTCCTTGCCAGCTGTTTTTTAACTTAACTGTATCGCAGGTGTAAAAATCATTGGTGATCCTCTTTAAAAATGGTCACTCAAACTCATTGTAAGCCATAGCTTTCTTGTGTTTATAATTGTTCAGAAAATATCTAAACTATGAAAAAAAGAATGGGACTGACTGAGCGACTGATCTCTCCCAACAGACAACCCAGTGGCTGGAGATCCTGCAGAGGTTATGTCTCCATATCGACCCCAGGATCCAGCACCGCGGCCTTGTGATCGTCAACAACATGCTCTGCTCAGATGATAGTGAGCTGGCCAAGAAGCTGATCGAGAGCGAGATGCTGGAAATCCTCACAGTGATTGGCAAAGCGGAGGACAATCCCAAGAGACAGGATCCCATTGATACAGCACGCGCATGCCTGGTCAAAGCCATGGATCTTGGCCTGATCAAACCCTTTTCCAGCCCTTCTTAAAAGGCTGGCAACAAGCCAAACAACATCAACAGACTATCTTCTTTATTTCCTCTGTTAAATAGAGACTTTTCCCCCCAATTTTTTCCACATCAGAGATATTCAAGAATTCAACAACCTGACTTCAGATCACTAAATATAACCTCTCACAATATAGATCAGGGGTAGTTTGCTTTTTTAAATAGAGGTTGTTTTGGGCTTGGGCAGTATAGTGAGTACATACGGGGGATTTCCTGCTGTGAGACATCTCTTCTCTGATGGAACTGTATTATTTCTCTTTGTACTGAGCTGTAACTGTGAGGAAATGTTTGAAGAAAATTCAAATTTGCTGAGGATTTGGATCGTGATTTAAGTCAGTGAGCACAGGCCATGCTGGATTTAGCCATTTGTCACTACGTGTTCACCTTTAGGGGTGAGACTGGTCCGAGTGGATAAGAATAATTTTCAAAACACCATAGGAGGAACTTCCAGTAAGAGAACGAGAGAAAGAAAAAGATACATTTACATAAGACTGCAAAATCGACCATAAGCACTCAACGATGCACATGCAGCCAATCTACATATAGAAAACATCAAATATCAGAGAAGACTGTTATTTCATTGTTTCTGCAGTCTACTAACCACACGTGTGGATCAAGTAATATAGAGCACAGCAGACAGAGAGGCTCTTGCATGCTGGTAAAAGTGGTGCAGCAATGCTTAGTTAAGTTAGTTGCATAAAAGCTGGGATTTTGTAAAGGTGACACAGTGTGCTGAAAATATGAAACGAAACCAGCCTGTGACATTTAAAAACAAAATATTTTGATTCAGCACTTTGCGGAAAACTTACATGACAAAGGCATCCAAGCATTAGTCATTTCATTTCCACTGAGTAACCTATGACTAAATGCAGATTCCCAAGACAGCAATGTACTAACCTACTGACTTACTCCATTCTTAATCACAACCACTACTTGTCAGACCCTTGTCTGGCTCTGTTCCAGGGGTCTGAGAACCCAGACACAAGAGCAGGCTGACATAGGTGGAATTTTCAAAATGATTTATTTTTACAAGGACTGAACTTGAACCAACATAGGATTGGGGAAGAATAACTAAGGAAGAAACAACAGGAGCAAACCAAAGCTAACACAGAGAAGAGGCAAACTACAAAACCTAAGAAATACTCAAACTATCAACAGAGGAGGGATCTAAGGAAAACTCATCTTAGACACTAAAACTAGACTAACAAAAACAGGGACGTAGAACGACCAACAACTGAAACCTACACAGAAAGGGAAACTAAACTGAGGGGGAAATAGCAGGAGCATACCAAACGTAACACAACGAATAAACAAAGCTACAAAGCCTAAGAAACACTCAAACTATCAATAGACGAGGGATCTGACCAAAACTAATCACTACAATTAACAAAACTGGAATATAAACAACAGACTAAAACTGAAACCCATACAGGAAAAGGGAAACTAAAATGAGCGGGGAAACAGAGCAACGCTAACAACCACCAGGATGGCAACATACCACACTTGAGGCTTCAAAACAGTAGTCCACAAAACAGTGGTTTGAGTGGAATGGTTGAAATCGAAACAACTCTTACGGAAAAGAAGGTCACATTGTCAAAGGTCACATTGTCAGAACATATATCTGAAGACTGTGATTGTAAAACTTAAAAAAATAAGCTAAAATGTATAAATGCATAACTTTTTTAAATGAAAGCTGCAATAATCTAATGAAAAATATAATTTTCTAGTGCAGTTTTTCAATATTTTATTGCAATAGCCTACAACTGCATATCTTAGAAATGTTTCTATGCCACAGTGTGCTTTTTTTGTTTGTTTTTTTTAGCTCAGGTTTGGTTTAATGCCATAACAAAATTAACCGTGACTGTTCAGGCTCCAACATGGTTTGGGACATGTGTCACTTTGTCATTTACAAATGCTGTGTTTGATATAACATGAGGGGACATTAAGAGTGACTTGATGCTGAACAGTCTAATACTAATGGCAAGCTTGCACACATCCAGATGCAAAAAAAAAAAAAATGATAGGGATACAAACAACCACATTATCAGGAACTGAAAAAATCTAATGACGTCTACAGCAAATGTGAAAGAACGGGGATTTGAAGGAAGAAGAAAAAATGCTCACAGCGTCACCTGCCAGCTGCAGCCCACGTGTCTTTGTTTGGTACTACGTCATGCTGTTCTCGGTAGATGCAGGATAAGGACTTCTGATGTTACGATTAAATTTTATTGTGGATATCTTAAATGTTGTTTTTGACTAAGAGGAACTGAAATACAAATATCTGCAATGCATATCATATCTAGCTATTCACTATTAAAACGTTTGCAGTGTGACATTCCAGTCAGCGTCACCACAGGGCCGACAGACGTTTCCCGCTTCTCATCCATTGCCTCTGTAATCGCTCATTTGCATAAACCGGACGCGAAACTTTCGTAAAACGTCTAAACTAGACGTTGCTGAATCAAATTGAGGACAGATTCCGTGAGTGCACAGCTTACTTCTCGCTTGAAATGTTTTCAGAAATACTTTTCGCTGAACTGTTTTGGAAATAAGAGAGAAAGTTTGCCATCGAGCCGTAAATGGCCTTACACGTGACCACCTAGTGGCCGCTAGTGCACACCCACCGGCGATAAGAAACGTGTCGCCACTTCCAGAACGTCACTTTTGTAGACACTTATCAGCGGCGAGAAGATAGAGCAGTAGAGCATCAGAGACGAGCGGATCAAGGTAAGTTATTTAAAGACTACCAAGCGGATCATTCATTATATCGACGCTGCTACTCAGTGTCTATAAAAAAAATCTGGGTAAAACTTGCATGGTGTGATTCGGATCTCATGTTTTTAAATTATAATGACTTTACCGTGAAGTGAAAATGTCAGGTGGGGCACGGATTGAGACACTCGGATTGGTTCATTCATTGCATTTATCGTGGATGAGAAACGTCACGCTGTAGTTGGCTGTACAGACTAAAAATATGAAGTCACATCATCATCTTCTCTCACAGATTAAAAAAAAAATGCAGTTCTTTGGCTTTTTGCTGGTGTGGTTCACTATTGGGATTAAGATGTAGTAAAGAAAATGTAATTTACTGTTGAAGAAGCAAGACTGACAAGCAGAAAACACCAAATGCAACTGCTGCATTGGAAGTGAACTGAAGTGTGAGTCACTGTATGGGTCTTATTCTACTGTACGGGGAACACAGTGGAAGTGATTCATTGTGTGGTGTAATCCCGTGGGTGTGATGCAAAAGGAAAGACAACAAGTAAATATGGAAAGTAATCCTAATAATACTTTTGATGATCATATGAGAAAGTCAAAACAATTTTGACCAAAAGACTTGGAATTGAAGTTAGAGTAGGGATGAAGGAAAATGAATTGAGAAGGGAAGAGCAGAGCAGGAAGTGGTGAAGTGTGAAGATTTATTCTAGTGAAGGTAAAGACTGGGGGGGGGGTTCCACCTGGCAGGCGGGCAGGTGAAACCAGTTTGTAATAATAAAGAATTCTATGCTGTTAATATTCTGATGACAAATCGTTTCTCCAATAGGAAGTGTGAGAGGAACATCAGTAGAAGATGGCAGGACTGTGTTTTGTGATCAAGAAAGCCTCCTCAGCACTGATCTCTAACATGATTGGTAGGTTTCTGACAACATACGAACTGTTAACTGTGCTCAGTGTCAGCCATGAGAGAGATTTTAATTTATTTCATATTTTTGTCTTCACAGGGCTGACCTTCACCTTTCTGCTGCTGTTGGTTCCTGAACTTGCTCTGTGTTTCCCAGTAACAGCAGGTCAGAGGTGTCTTATTTCATTTACACTATATTTACGATAAAAAGAAGTTCACTTGAGATGTTTTCTAGATATGCTGCATGATGTTACAGGTGGGAACGGACCTGTGCAGATGTTCTACTGCAAGCTTAAAGGCTGTGCTGCTCATGTGACCAAGGTGTTTTGCAACGACGAGCCCCTGCTTGATCACAGCGACATCCCAAATTGCTCAGGCCCTCCACAACTCAACAATGTGTGCCAACATGATGGCAGGGCATTTGTCTCCACTTCCGCAAATGGTGACTGTCAGTTTGAAGGAGAAAAGCATATTGCGACAGAGAAATGTACAGGTATTTACATTTTTTTTTCCTAAGCCCTCAGTTTTCCTGTAATAACACCTATCTATCCAGGTTTTGTTCTCAGTCATCCATGTGCTGTTGTTAAAAATGATATAAGTATTTATATCCTGTTGTCTCCATTACTTTTTCGACAGAGGTAGTCATATTGTATAGAACTGAATCTTTTTTGATGCCCAATAACTGATGGTGTTATACAAGTTTGTAACATTTCTCTTGTTCCCCCATGTAGACCTCAACAACACTTGTCTTTTTAACGGTGAGCTGTTCTGTAGATACATACCTCACATCATGTTTCTCACTTTTTTTGATGGAGCATTGAAGAGAGTTTTTGTGTTTCTTCCAGATCCTACATCACCAACACCAGTCAACCTGACTGGTACACAGGTTGGGCTGGCTGTGGACCAAACACAAAATACTGTCATTGGAGCAGTGGTTGGTAAGTTCTCATCGTCATTAGTTGTGATACTTTGTCTGCATGCAGCATATGTTTCCTGCGTCTACAAAATCACCTGATGACTTAAGCAAAACAAAATCTGCCTGTCACTTCTTTAAACGCATGCTTTCCTCTAAATGTTGTTTGAAACAATAAATATGGCTTCTTGCTACTAATTTTTTTTTACTACACTATCCTCTCTCTTCCTGCTTTGCTGATGGCCAAAATATTTTTTCAAATGCTACCAGTCAGTCAGGTGAGACCTATATATTATGATGTTATATTTCAATTACTTTAATTGATGCACTTATCTAAAATACTATCTTTTGTTTTCACAGGTGTAGTAGTCCTAGTACTAGTCGTGGGTGTGACTGCATATGTTTGTAAAAAGAGACGGAGCAGACAGCCAAATCCGGAGCAACAAAGGTGACTGAATAATATAATTATGTACCTTTTTGGCGGCTGTGGCTCAGGTGGTAGAGCGGGTTGTCCACTGATCGTAAGGTTGGCGGTTCGATCCCCGGCCCCTCCGCATGCCGAAGTGTCCTTGGGCAAGACACTGAGCCCAAAGTTGCTCCCAATGGCAGATTAGCGCCTTGCATGGCAGCTCTGTCGCCATGTGTGTGTGAATGTGTGAATGAGAAACACATTGTAAAGTGCTTTGGATACCACTAAGGTAGAAAAAAGCAGACCATTTACCATTTACTTTCTATGTTTTCATATAATGTGACATGTTTCATACTAATGTGAACTTGTTTCAGTGGCCCTGGTGAAACTGGTGGAATCTGTTTGTAATAAGCTGATAAGGCACATGTGTGATTGATTACCCTGCTACCAGTTTAAAAGCCTCACTCAGATCATGACTCGACGCCGGACTGTTGAACGGCCTCTGTTAGATCTCAGTTCCTGTTCTGTCCAGCTCCACGTTCTGTTTGCCTGCAACTAATTGGTTTTCTCTCTGTCTTCAGCTGGATCATCCGCCTGCCTCTGTGAGCATTCACCTGCCTGTCTCTGCCATAATCTGGACAAACTCATTCAGGATTCCTCATCCACGTTTTTCAACCTGTTATGCCGAATTACTGGACGTTATTCCCTCAAGAGGTCCTCTACGTTCCACCTGCTTGCCCACCATGGCTTGTCGCGCCATTCTCCTCCTGCTGCCACGACGCCATCTCCGCCGCTACTCGCCATTTTTTGCCTGCCTAGCCTACTCATTCCTACTCATTAAACCTTATTTGGGGTCAAAGTCACCAAAGTTTTTAAACAGTTTTTATATATTTGAGAGGTAATTTTTTTGTTTTTTTTTAATACATGCAGATTTTATGTACCAGTGGCCATTCAAACTGCCGTCACGACTTCGAACTATGAAGCATGATCAGTAGTTTAGTAAGGTGTGTTGAACTTAGTCAGACTTTTTACTGAAATGAAGGTTTATTTTACCTGACAGATTATTTTATTTAAATAGGACATTTTAAGGTTTTTATTTAACCAACTGTGGTACAAAGTCTTCTCTTTTAGCATACCTTGTTATTTATTTCTCAATGAACACTCCAGTTTAACAGGATTACCAAATCTCATACCATGCAACAAGGAACTAAAATTGGAATTTAAAGGTTTAGAATGTTTTCAAATTACAGATGGAGAGCGATAACAGAGACAGAATAAACTGGGAGAAGATCCCCCTGAAGAACAATGTCTGTTTTCCCCCCAAATATATAGTTTCTGAGTGTCAATACACTATGCATACAAGAAGTACGCTTAAGTGAACAAATGTAAAGGGACATAACAAGTTACAACTTTGTAATTCTAACAAATCTTGTTAAAAAATAAAACTTAAAAGAACCACCCTCTTAAAAAGAACATCTTTTAAAGAATTACCTTCCCCCTAGAACCAAGAAGCTGGTAAGCTCATGAGTCATGAATTTACACAAACCTGTTACACAACTTCAACATAACTGTTACAGCACCTATAAAGTGTATTGGCCACCTTTAAAAGTTGTCCCATTTATTTGCTTTTCAACAGTAAATCATGGTCATTTTAATTTGGCTTTTACTGTTAACATTAGAGTCATAAAGCCCTCAATGGTTGTCAATGCTGTAACCTTGCTAATGTCACATTTTCTGATAACTTATGTGCACTACTATCTAATATAGTAACAGCAGCGAACCAACAATAAAAAATGTATCATTAACTGTCTAAAAGGCTATCTACTTGAGCTAATACCATTATGCTACATCAGCTTGGTGTAGCACTAGCTAGCTAACTTGAATTCTTTCTTAGTGTAGAGATGAAGGAGGCATCTTTCCAGAGTTAACCTAATTATTGTCGTACTAACTTTAGAACTCAAATGAATCTTTAATGATGTTGGACAAACCTGTGGGGTTTGTTCAGAGGCCGTGTTGGAGTCACTTGTCTTCTTCATATAAAGTAGAGCACTGAATGAATGGTGTTCTGTTATCAATGTATTTTGAATGCAGTTTATATGTATTTTTCTATGTGAAATTGGTCATTTGGTCATTGGTTGTCTTCTGGCACTTAGAAAATCCTGCAGGACAAGCTGTAAAAATTGTCCCTTTTTGATGATGTCAGCAGCCTGAGCCCGCTGTCTGCTGCTCTTCATGTGCTGCTCTTCTCCAGTTTCGAGAGTTTCTTCATCATGAAGTTGGTCTTTGAAGGCTTTATTGGGATGTAATATAAATTTCAAGTGTATTTCTGCCAGTAACAAAGGTGGTTTAAATTGTGGGACACTAATGTTTATTCATTATAGCTAACATATTGGATTTGTGTGAAATTTGCATTATTGTTTATTACTGTTTAGTGTTTCCAAACACAATGTATGTTTTGTTTCTCAGTTTTACCCTACTCCAATTGGCTATATAAAAGAGTGAACCTGAATCTTCTTGGCAGCGCGGTCATTTGGGGGGGAGTTTAACCTGGTTGTCAACTCCAGCAAGGTGTTGGACATAGAGGACAGTACAGATGGTTGTACTAGGCTATCACTGTTCTGACTACAAACTAGTTTAGGAGCAGAGTCTTGCTCTCATTAAAGAGTGTTTGCTTAGTATGAAGACAAAGGACATTAAGAGTGAACAACCTGACACTCCTGGCCAATTTTGATCCATCCAAATGAAACACCTTCTCTCAATTTATCGAAGGGAACTTGTGGACAGTCGTCTCCGTGCTTTAAAAATAATCAAAGGGAAACATACAAAGTCTCTCTAAAGATCTTGTATGAAACAAAAAATATGGTTTGGGGTTCTTATTCTGGCCTCGTAATTCCTCAATAAATGCTTGTGGGCAGCTCAGCAGGTTGGTGTTAAGTACATGTGGCCTGGTACAACAAACCACAGACACCTGCCTTTGTGGTGTTATGAATGCAGTAACATCCTCTTTCAAGGAGAAACAGACCATTGTCTGCACTCAGTGAGTGCAGACCATGGTCTGCACTCCGGGAGTGCAGACCATGGTCTGCACTCCCTATAGTGCAGGGAGTTTCCAGATGCAATCAGGTGCATCTCATAAATTCAACAACCCATACTGGAATGGCCAAAAAGATTGTTGCAAACGGTGAAGTATCTGTTTTTTTTCCTTATTTTCCTTTGTTTCAAATTTGCACATCCGTCATTCACGCAACCACACTGAAGCACTTGAAAATCTTGAAATCATAAAGTAATCAAATGTAATTGTTACCAGCAGACTTATGTGCTTATATTTTTGTTCAAGGTAATTTTGTGAAGATTCTCATGTTGTTTGACTACAGCATTGTTTTGCAATTAAATGCTAAATTCATACCCAATATGCATGCATCGCTATATGGGCAGATTTATTTTTTTAAAATCAATTAAGAATTTAAATCAAACTGTTATCAGCAAAACCTGCCATATTCTTGTGAGGTCGGAAAGCTCTTTGAAATCTCAAATTGCAAAGTACAGCTTGTTAAAGTACGTTTTAATATGTTGTATCTCTCATTCTGCTTCCCTCTGTTTCTTTCTTTCTTTGGACATTGGTTTATTTGCATCACTTTTCCCCTCCACTAACTTGTGTTTTTCTCTGATCTGTGTGTGTACAGATCTCATGTAGTTCATTCAGCCCTCTCCACACCAAACTTCAGTCACATTCTTTCTCAATGTGCAGCTATGCTCCAACTTATCTACACCTTCTCTGGACCTCTCATCGGTCTATTATCTGCCTACCTGCCTGCCAGGCTCACCCCCCAACTAGTTTGATCATTTCTATACAGACAGGTGACACAAATAAGAAAAAACCTGAATAAATGAATAGAGAAGCACAACCGATGAAGGTGTTTCCGTGTACACGCACTGCACAACAACATTAAGAAATTAGCATCCAGTCATGCTCTGTTACATGCATAAAAATGATGATTTTGTATCAAGATGGCGAGAAGAAACTCTGACTTTGAAAGAGGGTTTGTTGTTGGAGTGAACATGGCAGAAGCTTCAGTCTAAAAGACTCTTAAACTGGCCAGTGTTTCAATAGGAACAGTGATCAAAGTGTGGAAATTGTGGTTGACATTTGCATTTGATGAGTCTATCACTGAGAAACAGAAGAGCAATACTTCCTCGGTTGACTGAGAATGTTCATGCAGGACGTGATCGGACTGTCAGCAAGAACAATCCTTTGACAGTTACCCAGAAAGGGATATTGTAGTATAGTCACATTCCCCAAAGCCCTCACAACAAAGACGAATGAATAGTTGAGAGTTGAGTGATACAAAAACAACACTGATCTACACATCTACTGATGTGGCAGAAAAGATAAATGTAGTCAGATGAGTCATTCACCATATTTCTCAGGTGGGGGCATGCATGTGTGGCGTAGTTACACCGAGAAAACAGTACAGGTTTGAACATTTGATCCCTACAGTGAGGGGATCTCCTTTATCCTGCAGTGAAACATTTCTATCATGATTGGAGTGATCTCTTCAAGGATGCCAATGCTTCCACCCATAGGACATTAGGGGTCACTGAATGGTTTGACAAAAATGATGTGAATCGCAATCGATGGCCTTCACAGTCACCAAGCATGTCTATGGGGTATGAATTAGCATCTAATTATTAAACAGTGCTGCAGTAAAATGACTAGAAAATCATCAGAGGCATTTGGAAACATTTTGAACAATATTGTGGTGGGGTTTGTTGATAGCAATTTGATTTGATGTTTTAATAGATTTTTTAAATATCTGCCCATGAAAGAACTGATTAGGATATCGTTATGGTTTCAACATTTGATTATTAAAACTGTTGCAGTGAAATAACTCTGAAATCATCACAGATGTAACGGGGGAAATGATGAACAGGAATATGGGGGGTAAGCTGATAACAATGTGGCTGTGTTTTGAATATATATATGAATGTCTACCAGGGTCTACCATCACCTCACAGCTCGAAGATCCCCGGTTTTGTGTCCCGGTTAGGACGCCATAGGACTCCATCCATCCATCCATTATCTATACACCGCTTATTCCTCACTAGGGTCGCGGGGGGGCTGGAGCCTATCCCAGCCGACTCGGGCGAAGGCAGGGGACACCCTGAACAGGTCGCCAGCCTATCACAGGGCTACATATAGAGACAAACAAGCACACTCTCATTCACACCTTTTTTGGACTGTGGGAGGAAGCCAGAGAACCCGGTGAAAACCCACGCTGCACAGGGAGAACATGCAAACTCCACACAGAAAGATCCCAGGCGTCCTAACCGGGATGCGAACCAGGGATCTTCTAGCTGTGAGGTGACGCTGCTAACCACCGCTCCACCGTGCACCAGCCTTAGGACTCATGGTAATGAAAATGAGGAAAAATAGAAACTCTACTGGTTAAAATAACCTTTGTGGCTGTTCAGGCAAAGATTGCCAACCTTACCTTGAATGCACTACGTACGGGTGTGGCAGGCAAGACATTCTCTACTGTCTCATGACAATACTGTCTCTGTGGAGAGGAGAAACTCCCCTTGTCAGTTCATCAGATCAACATGTCTTTGCACTGTCTTTGAAGAGAACTGCACATCTCGTGGGAAAACTTTGCTCCAGGCTGTAGTTGATGTGTTTATCAAGGTACTGGGTATACAGACTAACAATAGGAACTCGCATCATCTCCTCTAACTGACAAAAAAGCAGTTCTTTGGCTTTTGCTGATTTAAAAATTCACTATTGGCATTAAGACATATTTAGAAAATGTGTTTTATTGAACAAGACAAGCAGAAGCACCAATGCTACTGTTTTTTGCACTGTACGGGAAACAGATAGTGCATGTGAGTCACTGTGTGGTGTGACCTTATGAGTGTCGTGCAAGAGGGAAGACAACAATTAGGGGTAACTGAAGTGAATACGGAAAGTAATACTAATAATAGTTTTTGATAGTTATATGAGAAAGTAAAAACAATTTTGACCAAAAAAGGGAAGAGCAGAGCAGGAAGTGATGAGGTGTGAAGATTTATTCTAGTGAAGGTAAAGACTGGAGGGTTTCAGGGAGAAAGAAAATAATAAAGAATTCTGTGCTGTTAAGATTCTGATGACAAATCGTTTGTCCAATAGGAAGTGTGAGAGGAACATTAGTAGAAAATGGCAGGACTGTGTTTTGTGAACCAGAAAGCCTCCTCAGCACTGATCTCTAACATGATTGGTAGGTTTCTGACAACATACAAACTGTGCTCAGGGGGCAAATCCTCTGGTGGCAAAAACAAGTCTGATTGTACAGAAGTCTGTGAGAAAATATGATGAAACTGTTGGGATTTCAGCTAAAAAAAAAAGAAAAAAGGAAAGTTTCAGGTGCCAAAGATCATTCCAACAAAGTATCAACAGATTCTGAGATGGTTAAGCAACCACCTTTGCTGAGATGACACGGAATGACCCATTTGTTCCAGAAACCTGGGTTGCCTCTTATTGTCGTGTTGAAACACCTGAATATTTGCCTGTGTACTCTGATTAATATGGGGATACTGTGTCATGTGTTTACACATGACACCGGCTGCACAGTGGCTTGGTGGTTAGCAGCGTCGCCTCACAGCTAGAAGATGCCTGGTTTGCGTCCCAGTTAGGACGCCTTGGATCTTTCTGTGTGGAGTTTGCATGTTCTCCCTGTGCATGCGTGGGTTCTCTCTGGGTTCTCTGGCTTCCTCCCACAGTCCAAAAACATGCTGAGGTTAATTGATTATTCTAAATTGTCCATAGGTGTGAATGAGAGTGTGCTTGGTTGTCTGTCTCTATATGTAGCCCTGTGATAGACTAGCGACCTGTCCAGGGTGTCCCCTGCCTTCGCCCTGAGTCGGCTGGGATAGGCTCCAGCCCCCCTGTGGCCCTACAGAGGATTAAGCGGTGTATAGATAATGGATGGATGGACATACTGAACGAACCAAACAACATGCAATTAAAAATATGAGGGCTTTCTAACAACTCCTGTGACTCTTTTACCTGTGTTTTTCAGGTCAGTACACTTTGAAAATCACACAAATACCGAAAGCTAAACATATTGTAGCGACAGTTACACTTTGTTTGTGAATGTGTTTCATTGGTAATTAATGATTTTACGAATGAAGGTAGCGCGCCGCTCGGCAAGCTGAGTTAACACGAGTCGGGCCATTGAACAATATGGCGACTGCCGCGATGTGAGTTTCTGAGGCTTCCTGTACATCTTATTAGCGTGATCTGTGAAATGTTTTAGCAGTATTTTAGATGCTGGGATTCTGAACACACTCAAATCTTCTGCATAGAGTTATTTTTGTGGTATTTTTGTTGAGAGGTAACTGCTTCAGTTCGCTGCAGAAAAGCATTGAGTTAAGATTAAAGGAGCAGTTGTTGCATTTTTGTGAGTTTGTATTAAGCACTGTGATGAGTTCAGTAGTATTTTTCCTATGTAACGTGTCAAATGTTTTAGACTGAAAACGGTTTTATACCAGTAAAAAATGCCTTATTGTATTGGTTAGTCTACATTCTTCAGTGAAGTAACAGTATAAGTATGGATTATTTGCTAGAATTGCACTAGGTTTTGCACTGCTATAGTAATCATAAAGCCAGTATATGAACTGAAGGATACTTGAGTAGATATAGTACTGATCTGGTTAAATGCCTGTGAGAGAATTGATGAGTGAATGTGCTTTGCTGTGTTTAATTTTGTTTGAACAGACTGTGGACCAAACAGAAGGACATTGAAACAGACACAAAACTGCTATGGAGATAAGCTATGAGTTTGATATTGAATGTTTTAATAGATATGTGCAATAAAGCAGAGGAAGTCTGGGAAGAGAAATGCACGGTTGGTGTCTTCACTCCTGTGAATCTTTTACCTGTGTTTTCAAGGGAGACACCGGACCAAAAGCTTTTTGTTACTGCGTTTGAAAGCTCTGAAACCCATAACACATACATACATACATAAATGAGAATAAAATGCATGTAGTTAAAAAGGATTGGTCCATATTGCACATATTGCATGTTACACATATCAGTCCATAAAATAAAATTATTTCACATTAATGCTGGTGTGTTTCAGCTTGGAGTTCAGTATGGAAATGGCCTTGGGGTAAAAACTGTTTATAAATCTGGTGGTGTGTGCTTTGATGGACCTGATGTAGTGTTTTCTGGAGGACAACAGTCGAAATGTGATGCGTGGTGAAATGAGTCCTTTAGGATGTTGTGTGTCTTTTGCAGGCAATGGGAGGTGTCGGTGTCGTCCAGGGCAGGTAGTTGCTGGTTAATGATGTTCTGATGTTCTGATGTCTTAATGATTCTTTACAGGGACTTTCATATAAAGTAGAGCACTGAATGAATGGTTATACTAGGCCGTCACTGTTCTGACTACAAACTGGTTTGGGCCCAGAGTCACGCTCTAATTAAAAAATGTTGTGTTTAGTATGAAGACAGAGGACAGTAAGAGTGAACAACCTGACACTCCTGGCCAATTTTTGATCCATGCATCCAAATGAAACACCTTCTCTCAATTTTCTCGAAGGGAACTTGTGGACAGTCGTCTTAGTCCTTTAAAAATAATCTAAGGGAAACATACAAAGTCTCTCTAAAGATCTTATATGAAACAGAAAATGTGTTTTGTTTTTGCCCTGCAATTCCTGGATAAACAGGCAGCTCAGCAGGTAGGTGTTAAGCACATGTGGCCTGATACAACAAACCACAGACACATGTCTTTCTGGTGTTATGAATGCAGTAACATCCTCTTTCGAGGAGAAACAGACCACTGTCTGCACTCAGTGATGGTATAGAGCAGGGAGTTTCCAAGATGCAATCAGGTGCATCTCATAAATTTGAATTCGAATTCATTTTCTCAAAGGAAATTTGTGGCCAGGCGTCTTTGTCCTTTAAAAATAATCAAAGGGAAACATACAAAGTGTTTGTAAAGATCGTATGCGAAACAGAAAATGTGTGACAACCTCCAGAGCAAATATAGAAGAGCTCAAGTTTTTTCTTAAATGTATTTTATTACACATTATTTAAGTTTTTCCTTGTCTAATGCACGTTTTATGTTACATGATGATTACTGTTATAAAATCTATTCCTTGATGGTTGTAAATACTCACATTAAGGCCCACAACCACCCGCTTACGTGGTTTTCGAAATGCAGTACCACTGTCCACATTTAGTCGGTCTCTGCTCATAGTGTTGCGCTTGCAGGGTGATGCATTCAGGTGCATCTCGTAAATTCAACAACCTGCACTGTTTCAAACGGTGAAGTTTCTGTTTTTTTCCCCCTTGTTTTCCTTCGTTTTAAATTCACACATCTGTCATTCACACACTGAAGCACTTTAAGGGGCAACTGTAAAATCTTGATATCGTAAAGTCATCAAATGTAATTTGAGCTGAGAGTTCAGTGGTCCAAAAATAACAGACGCTGGTCTACAGTGGTGCTGCAGAAAAGAGAAATGAGTTATTCACTATATTCACTGTATATCCTGATGGAAGTGGTCTCTCCAAGGATGCCAATGCTTCCATCCAAAAGATTTTAGAGGTCACTGAATGGCTTGATGAATATGATGTGAATCATAGACTATGCCTTCACAAGAGGGGACAACAGGCAATGTCCAGAGTGAGTGGGGTCCTTCAATATACAGCTGTTTTTTCAGTGGAGACGGCCAGAGTAGGGCTCATGTGGTCCTGATTACAACTCTGCATCCCTCACCACCTGCTGCAGGTCCTTCCTGTCCTCTGCCGTGCAGCTGCTCAACTACACCGTGCAGCAGGAAGCCAGGAGGCTGTTAGGCCTTCCCCACTTGATGGGAGATGTTTGAGGTCCAGGTGAGGTCAACTGAGATGCGGACTCCAAGAAACTTAAAGGGCTCCTCTCTCTCAACCTCCTCCCCGTGTATGCAGAGGGCACAGTGGTCGGTGTGCATCAATCCATCAATCCATCAATCCAATATCTATAGCCTACACCACTTAATCCTCTGTAGGGTTGCAGGGTGCCTGGAGCCTATCCCAGCCAACTCGGGCGAAGGCAGGGGTCACCCTGGACAGGTCGCCAGCCTATCGAAGGGCTAGACACAGAGACAGACAACCAAGCACACTCTCATTCAGACCTGCAGACAATTTAGAATAATCATTCAACTTCAGCATGTTTTTTGGACTGTGGGAGGAAGGCGGAGTACCCAGTGAAAACCCACGCTGCACAGGGAGAACATGCAAACTCAACACAGAAAGGTCCCAGGCGTCCTAACCGGGACGCAAACTAGTTTTGAGGCGACGCTGCTCACCACCGAGCCACCGTGCAGTCCTCGGTGTGCATCAATCTCCTGAAATTCACTATCATTTCCTTGGTTTTTGTTGTGTGTGTTTGTTGTTTATGATTTGCTTTTTAGTGAAACAACAAGAATGTACTGTATTCATGAAAAGGAAAATGAGGGAAAAATAAAAACTACCGTTTCAAATCGTCTTTGTGTTCAAGGTATAGATTGCCGAGTTTACGGGGTATCCTTGAATGCACCATAAGTGATTGAGAGGGTACGGGTAGGCAGGTCCTATTGGTGCGGGGCGTGCGAGAAAGCGCAGTCTAGGGCTCTGCAGAGACATACTGTAAGGGGATTTCTTATTAATAAAGAGCGACGGCGTGGAGGAGACACCTGTAAAGCTTTGAGAAGTTCATCTGAAGTTTATTCGGACCTGCAGGTTTCTGTACGGCACTGACTGAACGCGGCTGACGGTTTCAAGGGAAATACAGCATCTGAGAAGCGGACTGGATCAAGGTAAGTCATTCAGATTCCTACGCTGATCGTTCATCATATCGACATCCATAACATAGTCTGCTGTCCGTGTGACTTCAAACAGACGTGGCGCTGCTACTTTGTGTGAAAACTTATGGTAAAACTTTGATCACGTGTAGGCAATTTGACTTAAATCTCATGTTTTGATATCTTAATGGCTTTATGGTGACGTGAAAATGTCACAGACCGCATTTGTAAGGGTGTATGTTGGTGATTACCCTGAAATGAAGCCCCTTTGACCGGTGCAGGCAGCTACTGTGTTGGATTGTGGTTGAAAATCGTACTTTTTCTTCCTCATTTTCTCAGTCAGTCTCTACCTTCTGACGAGTTAATAGTAGTTGTAGATGCTGTACCAGAATAATAATAAAGCTACCAAACTCTGGGCCAGAATCAAGCCCTGGTATTCTGCGTTTTTTCCATAATATAACAAATCTAAAACAAAGCTACACTGTGTTTTTTAAGAATATCTAGCATCCACTTTCTCTTTTAATAACATGCAAATTGTAAAATGGTTGAAAATATTCATACGTTCATATATTTTTTATGTCTGTGTCTCATTCATTTTATTCTAGACTTTGAAACTGAAGTGAAAGAAGTAAAGTCTCAGTAAAAACAACAGACGGTGAGCCAAAGTGCTCATCAGTGACTAGAAAGAGAAAACTGGCCCTGCAAATTCACTTAACAAGATTAAATAGTAACATGAAGTCCTTAAAATATAATAATCTACCTTATTAACGTAAAAGTTAAGCCCATGGATTTACAATCTGATATAACCAAAAGCAAATTACTTGACTAATGGAAAACTCAATGAATCTAAAGATTCACTATTGACAAAGCGTTTTGATAACTGTGGAGAGGAGAAACTCCCCTTGCCAGTTCATCAGATCAACATGTCTTTGCACTGTCTTTGAAGAGAACTGCACCTCTCGTGGGAAAACTTTGCTCCAGGCTGTCGTTGATGTGTTTATCAAGGTACTGGGTATACAGACTAACAATAGGAACTCACATCATCTCCTTTAACTGACAAAAAAGCAGTTCTTTGGCTTTTGCTGATTTAAAAATTCACTATTGGGATTAAGACATATTTAGAAAATGTGTTTTTTTGCACTGTACGGGAAACACAGACAGTGCATGTGAGTCACCGTGTGGTGTGACCTTATGAGTGTGATGCAAGAGGGAAGACAACAATTAGGGGTAACTGAAGTGAATACGGAAAGTAATACTAATAATAGTTTTTGAAGGTTATATAGGAATTTTTGACCAAAAAACTCAGAATTAAAGTAAGAGTAGGGATATAGGAAAATAACATTTAAAAAGGGAAGAGCAGAGCAGGAAGTGGTGAGGTGTGAAGATTTATTCTAGTGAAGGTAAAGACTGGGGGGTTTCAGGGAGAAAGAAAATAATAAAGAATTCTGTGCTGTGAAGATTCTGATGACAAATCGTTTCTCCAATAGGAAGTGTGAGAGGAACATCAGTAGAAGATGGCAGGACTGTGTTTTGTGATCAAGAAAGCCTCCTCAGCACTGATCTCTAACATGATTGGTAGGTTTCTGACAACATACGAACTGTAAACTGTGCTCAGGGTCAGCCATGAGAGAGATTTTAATTTATTTCATATTTTTGTCTTCACAGGGCTGACCTTCACCTTTCTGCTGCTGTTGGTTCCCGAACTTGCTCTGTGTTTCCCAGTAACAGCAGGTCAGAGATGTCTTATTTCATTTACACTGTATTTACGATAAAAAGAAGTTCACTTGAGATGTTTTCTAGATATGCTGCATGATGTTACAGGTGGAAACGGACCTGTGCAGATGTTCTACTGCAAGCTTAAAGGCTGTGCTGCTCATGTGACCAAGGTGTTTTGCAACGACGAGCCCCTGCTTGATCACAGCGACATCCCAAATTGCTCAGGCCGTCCACAACTCAACAATGTGTGCCAACAAGATGGCAGGGCATTTGTCTCTGCAAATGGTGACTGTCAGTTTGAAGGAGAAAAGCATATTGTGACGGAGAAATGTACAGGTATTTGCATTTTTTTCCAAAGCCCTCAGTTTTCCTGTAATAACACCTCTATATCCAGGTTTTGTTCTCAGTCATCCATGTGCTGTTGTTAAAAATGATATAAGTATTTATATCCTGTTGTCTCCATTACTTTTTCGACAGAGGTAGTCATATTGTATAGAACTGAATCTTTTTTGATGCCCAATAACTGATGCTGTTATACAAGTTTGTAACATTTCTCTTGTTCCCCCATGTAGACCTCAACAACACTTGTCTTTTTAACGGTGAGCTGTTCTGTAGATACATACCTCACATCACGTTTCTCACTTTTTTTTGATGGAGCATTGAAGAGAGTTTTTGTGTTTCTTCCAGATCCTACATCACCACCACCAGTCAACCTGACTGGTACACAGGTTGGGCTGGCTGTGGACCAAACACAAAATACTGTCATTGGAGCAGTGGTTGGTAAGTTCTCATCGTCATTAGTTGTGATACTTTGTCTGCATGCAGCATATGTTTCCTGCGTCTACAAAAGCACCTGATGGGTTCAGCAAATCGTAAATCTGCCTGTCACTTCTTTAAACGCATGCTTTCCTCTAAGTGTTGTTTGAAACAATAAATATGGCTTCTTGCTACTAAATTAACTTGTTTTTACTACACTATCCTCTCTCTTCCTGCTTTGCTGATGGTCAAAATATATGTGTAACAATCAGTCAGGTGGGATCTATATTGTGGGGTGTTTCAGTTACTTTAATTGATGCACTTATCTGAAATACTATCTTTTGTTTTAGCAGGTGTAATAGTCCTAGTCCTAGTACTAGTCGTGGGTGTGGCTGCATATGTTTGTAAAAAGAAACGGAGCAGACGGCCAAATCTGAAGCAACAAAGGTGACTGGAGTATCTAATTATTCATTTATGTATGTTTTCATGTAATGTGACATGTTTCATATTAATGTGAACTTGTTTCAGTGACCCTGGTGAAACTGAAGCCCTAAACATGGACCAAAGATCTGGAAACCTCACTGAGAGGTCAGTGATCATTAGACATACATGCATACTGTACAGATGTTAATAAACTCCTTTTAAGATTTCTTTTCACATCTTTAGAGCACCTCCAGCTGATCCTGGATTGGATGATGACACCTCTCCTTCTCAGTGTGACAGCGGAGCCTAAACCTGAGAAGTTATTAGGGAAAGATTCACCACTGAAAGAATCCTGAATACAAATATATGCCAGAGTTCTATAACCCCAAAGATGGTGATTGTATGACATATATCCTGCTTTTCCCCCTAAAAGCTCATTGCCTGCTTTGTAATGTCCAAACTGGGAAACATCCAGCCAACTGAATTGTTGCATTAACTCAGTCACGGTGAAACTGTGAGCAATGCACAGTAGAAGTATAACCTGTGGAGGAGAAATGATTTTTAAACCTTACTTGGGGTCAAAGTCACCAAAGTTTTTAAACGGTTTTTATATATTATTGACAGGTGATTTTATTCATGCAGAATTTATGTACCAGTGGCCATTCAAACTGCAGTCATGACTTCGAACTAGAAGCATGATCAGTAGTTTAGTAAGGTGTGTTGAACTTAAAGTCAGACTTTTCACTGAAATGAAGGTGGCTTTCTGTCAACCTGCTAGGTCACCATGGTAACTGATGCAGTTTCGATCAGTCCTTTTTGTTTGTAAGAAGATAACATAACGCATCAAATGCCCCCTTTTAAAGTCAGAGTTAACAAAGAAAGTTGATAACTGCCATCGTGATACTTGTCATCTCTGACTAAAGTTTGAGGTTTTGTCGAGCTGTCTTACACAAACAGAGCCTGGCTATGTAAAACTTGCTTCGTGGTACACCTCTGTGGTCTTGTTTGCCCAAAATTACTGCTTTATGGGCATTACCAAGATAACTGCTGAGCAGCAAGACTTGCCTACAAAGACTTTGCTTATACTTATGTAGCTTAATTTCTCTTTTTACATTTTTGCTTTCATTTGTTACAATTCTGTTTTGCAAAATAAATGTGTTATTATGAAACTGGTTGTCATTTATTAAATTGTTACACCACAATAGTATATTAATTATTATATTAATTTGCATTCCAATTATTTTACCTAACATATTATCTTAGTCTAACATGACATTTTAAGGTTTTTGTGTAACCAACTGTGGTAAAACGTCTTCTCTGTCAGCACATCTGAGAAATAAAAACCTCTTTGCAGGTGTTTTGACATAGTTAGCTGATTAGAACTCTTCAGGACTGTGTGGTAGTGTATTGGGGTCCCTGATAACATCTCTGTGGCCCTCTGTGAAATATTCTAATATTTTGAGATTGATTTGAGTGGGGTTCATGAGCTGTAAGCTGTTATCATCAAAGTTAAAACAAATAAAGTCTTAAAATATTTTGTCTTATGTGTAATGAGTCTAGAATATACAAAATTTTACCTCTGAGCAATTTATAATGAAAAATACTCAACTTTTTCCACCATATTCGAATTATATGAGATGCACCTGTATGTGCTGTAGAGAACACATACATAAATTAAGTGTAATCTTTTAAAAGCAGTTTGATTATGACCACCTAAAATTATTGATATCCCTTTGAGAAATTACTGGTACAGAGATTATTACTTTAACATGACTTTATTATGACTAATGTTTAAATTCCTTGAGTAAAAATATGGCAAAATCACCAGTCTTCAGGGATGCTTAGCGTGCACTTAACAATACAGAAAGAATTCAAGCTAGCTAGGTAGCACTACATCAAGCTAATTTAGCACAACATTATTAGCTCAGCTAGTTAGCCTTTTAAATAGCTAATGATTAATTATTTTTAATTGCCAGTTAGCTATTAAGCTACTGCATTAGATAGTACCATACATATTTTTTTTTCATATTATACATATTACAAAGTATTTGAAATTTTCTGTGCAAATAAATGTATTTACTTATTTTAACATTTTAGTGTAGTTTTCAGTTAAATGCAACATAGCTGTTACATAAAGCATAGAAAAAATATATAGTATTTTTAAAGCCGTTTGACAACTGTCAATTTAGAATTGATGTTCCTGTGAGAGATTATAGGTACAGAGAAGATCACTTTACTATGACTTTATTATCACTGATATATAAATTCCTTCATTAAAAAAATGTTGCTTAGCGTACACTAAGAAAGAATTCAAGCTAGTAAACTAGTGCTACATCAGGCTAACATAGCATAACGGTTGTTTTTTGCTCAAATAGCTTTTTAAACAGATAATGAAAGTCTTACTGACTGTAAGCTATTATGTTACTGCAGTAATGATAATGTACATAATTTTTCACATTTGCACATATTACAAACTAAGTATTTACAATTTTTGTTCAAATTAATGGATTTATTTATTTACATATTTTGATGTAGCTCTCACTTAACTGCAACATAACTGTTAGATAATGCAAACGGAAATTACATGGGATTTTTAAAGCGGTTTGACAATTGTTCATTAATTCCGAATTTATATTCCAATAATAAATCACATTTACAGAGAATATAACTTCACTATGAGTTTATTATCACTGATATTAAACCCTTCAGTAAAGGCCATGTTTAATCATCAGTCACCAGGGACTCTTAGCCTCCACTCAGAAAGAATTCAAACTAGCTAGTTAGTGTTATATCAAGCTAATGTAGCATAAAGTTATTAGCCTTTTAAACAGCTTATACTTTTTTTTAACAAGTAGTTAGCTCATATGTTACAGTTTTAGATGACAATATACATAATTTTTCACATTTGCACATATTACAAACTAAGTATTTACAATTTTTGTTCAAATTATTGGATTTATTTATTTCCACATTTTGATGTAGCTCTCACTTAACTGCAACATAACTGTTAGATTATGCAAAAAGAAATAACATGGGATTTTTACAGCAGTTTGACAATTGTTCATTAATTTCGAATTAGTTACAGAGAACTTAACTTTCCTGAGTTTATTATTATCACTGATATTAAACTCTTAGCTTACACTAGAGTTCAAGCTAGCTAGCTAGTGCTAGCATAACGGTTTTAGCTAGCTCAGAAACCTCCATATAAGACTCTGGTGTCAACAGTAAAGACAGTTTGCATAAGATTAAAGATAAGATATTAAAAAACACAGACTTATATTGTACAGTCAAAATGTTACATCAATAAACCCTCACACCACCTCTTTTGGTTTCTTTAGACCAGTAAAATCATTTCAATGCTATTTAAAGGTTAGCAGGGCTGATATTAACCTACTACGGAGCTTCTCCCCACCTTATTATCACCACAACAACTTCAGTTACTCAATACATTTTTGCTGCTGGACTGGACAGACCTGTGGCGGCAGCAGAGGGCGTGTTGGAGTCACTTTTCCCTCCTGGTATCCAGTGGTGCACTGAATGGATGGTTGTAGGAGAGAGAGAGAGGCAGGGCAGGGACAGACACACGGGGCTTCTCGCTGCTCTCAGCAGAGGAGTGACTCTCCGGTTGGACACAGTCGGTGGAGAGAGACGCTGCGTACGTTACTCTGAACCGCCTTTAACTCTCGGCTGGGGACCGTCAGCCTGAGGAACCGGGCTCTGTGTGAGGACTGCAGCACGGGAAAACATTATTTCTACAAGAACAACAAGGCGATCACTGTGAGTTTGCTGCATCACGCGATAGATATTTGGTAAAGATCTGTGAAGACATCTGCGCAAGTAGTGACACAGACATTTGCGGCACAAGTGTCAGCTCTCAGGTGTTGTCGCGACAGGTGAAAAAAAACTGAAGGTGAGCTCTTGAACTGAACCAAGTCATGCAGATGCTCAGTTTGTAGTCCGATATAAAGGTGTCATTCTGGGAAAATAACCCACCTGACCTTCTCATGGAGGCTGAATGTCTCCACAAAGACAGATTATTTTGACATATTCTGATTATAAGTGTGTTGTTTTGGCTGAGATGGAGGCTCATTTGAATTTGATCCTCAAACTCTAAACTGAATTCTTGCTGTTGCTGTCTAAGCCTCTAAGTATACTCTTGTGTGACTCCAGTGTGTAGCTGTGAGACGTTCACTTGTGTTCCAGTCAACATTTGTTTTGTTTTTTTTGCTCTCCTAAATAATGGGGAAGTGTGTTTTTTGTTTGTTTGTTGTGTGTCTGCAGAACTGCCTTGCACATTTTTAGCGAGAAACAAGCTGTGATTGCGTCCAGTTTAATGGGAAATGAGGCGAGCATGTTGAAGGTTGTATAACAAGAAGCAGAGGAACATGATAATAATGAGAAATCTGACCTTTTTAACCTTCCGTGTGTGTGAGTGCAGAGTAATCGTGACAATAGTATTAAAATCCCTTCATGTGTGCACCTGTCAATAACTAATACAACTAACTATATATATAATAACTAATATAACTAATACTGCCTCTGTGTGTGTGTGTGTGTTCAGTCTTTTTGACACAATATGTGTTGTCGATGGTGGATTTACTGTATTCCAAACTTATTATCCCTGAGCCTCAGTATGTATCACATTATCACTGCTCTTTACAGTGAAGTGCTACATTTCAGCCGCTGGTAGTTGGCAGCCAGGCTCTTCACAGTTCCCTCCACTCTGATCCATCTCACCACCAAACTATTCACAGGGCTGTGACCATAAAAAACAGTCCGAAGAGAAAAGGAGACAACAGGTTATCTGTGCCGGGGGAATGAGGGCTCGCTGACCTGGATGTGGTAGTTGTCATCCAGTTGTCGATTGTTGAATTATGTCTGAGGAGGGTCTTGCTTTGTCACAGTGAAGCGCAACAAAGGGCACGTTTTGATGTGGCTTTGTTCCTTTGCTATGTGAGGCAGTTGCATTTTTATTTGTTGTTGCCTTCAACTGAGGAACGTCAGTAACATCAATGACAAATGCTTCCTTTTAGAAATGACTCAGGGTTTTTTTTTAAACTCATGCAACAGAGGGGTTTTCTGACAGCACATTTGCGATTTAGTTGCTTTTCCCAGTGTATTTTCTCAGCCCTGCACCAACATTGCCCTGTCACCCTGGGTGTCAGCGCTGTAAAGGGCCTAATAAAGAATCACATGGTTAAAAAATATCTTATCAGTTCCCTGAAATACTGCAGACTCTAACTGGGATGAAGCTGTGATGTGCTGCTGATTAGAAAAGATGTATAATCATGCAAATCTGACTGTTTTCAAGCCAGGATGTAGTGAAAAGACAGAGGCGATGACACAGGGACATGAGTGTGCAACTCCCTTCACGTAATGCATGTTTCTTCCTCATTTGACTGCGAGGCGGCCGGGTTGGTCAGCTCGCAGCACAGGATGTTTGAAAGGGAAAACAACTCATGCAAATCTCCTGCTCTCTCCTTGGGAGTAACACCTGAGCTCCTATCGTGTGCTGCCTGCCGCCCTTGCGCCGATATGTTGCCCGTCAGAGTGAGGAGCATCCGTGCATTATGTAATATTTTCCATCTGAGCAGCAGCAGAAGTGCCACAGCACAGTGGGGCCAAAGCCTTGTCAACACAAATCACATTTGTTTTGTGCCTCCGAGCTCTTTTCTCTTATTGGGGTTTCACTTCAGTGCGTCTCATTCTCTCTTAAATTAGTGATTAAACTGAGATGCTGACTGCAACTGTGATAAAGCGATAAACGCTGTGACACAGAGCAGGGGATTACCTTTTCAGATCTACTGCTGCTCGTCTTTCCTCGGCTGCTCAGGCGTCCTCAGAAGAGGTAGCACAACAATTAAGAGCTGGAGGGTTTTTCAGTGCAGTCTTGTGATTTGGGTCAAAGAGCACTCTGTGTACTGTGCTCACACTGTACCATGGGATCCTAGTAGTGATAGGCCCAAAATACCAGACATATGAGACTCATTAAGACCGTTACATAAGTTGGTGCCCTGAACAGTAGTTTTCAGCTCTCTCTCATTCCTGATAATGCTTTGACTGACTGATGGGCCTCGTGTCCACCCAGGGGTGCGGCCCCATGTTGGGTCTGGTTACATTCAAGATGTTCTGATAAGGAAAAAAAGGCCACACTGTGTTGTGATAATGAAATCTGGCTCCTTGTAGCGCTGCTGTGTGTTCAGTGCGGCCTCTCCTCTCTCTAATTCTTCTCTCAGAGGATCCTCTCTCGCTCCTCAGCACTGATAGATTCTCGCCAATGTGCGACGTCCCCGTTGCAGCGAGCTGAAGGCACCACGGGAGTGTTTGTGTTCTGTCTGGGGTTTGTCTTCTCAGGTTGTTCAGCACCATGTCAACCTCAGCTCAGTTATAGCAACAATAAATCAGATTTCTATTTTACTACTGCTTCAGTTCCTGTAGCAGACAATGTTATAGTATAAATTTTTACTGTTATTTAGCCTGTACACTGTAAAAAATAGCAGTTTTTAAACACTTTTTTAACTATAATGTTTTGAACATTTGCTGGTATTTTACAAATTTTCAAAGTTGATATAATAACTAGTCGAATCATGGTAAAACATATTCATTTTATTACATTATAACCATAAAAAAGGCCAAAACTGTAAATAATGTCCACATCAAAATCATTGTTTGACCGTAAAATTTAAATCAGCAAAAATAGAATAATTTTACAAATACTTGCTATTTTTTTAAAGAAAATGTATATATATGAATAATTTAAAGATATAAAATAATTTTTCCTTTTATTTATTATTGTTATTTTAGAATGTAATGTTATTTTACGGGTTTTTCTTGTTTTGTTAAATTGCAGATAATAACTAATAAAATCCTAGAATTTAATATATTTACATTATAAACATAAAAAGGCCCAAACTGTAAAATCTGCATTTTTACAAATGGTATTTTGTTCTTTTACATTGTTTGACCGTAAATTACACCATTTTTACTGTGTTCAAATCAGCAAAAATATCATTATTTTTACAGACACTGGCTGTTAATTATAAGAAAATTTATGTAGAATAAAAACTGAAGAATGGTTTAAAAACAACAACAACTTGCGGAACGTTTTTATTGCTTAATCCAGTACTGTTCTGGGTAATTGATTTCTAAATAAGCCATTTAGCATAAAACGTCAAACAAGGAACCAAATACTGATGGTAAAGTGGGCAACTATTTATCATTGTCCGACTAAATTTTATTTATTTATTACAGGTACTGGTATCATTTGAGTGTTTTGTACTTCTTTTAACATAATCACATAACATAAACTGCACTCAAGATATGTATTGAGTGAGACATTAGTAAAACTAAAGGAGACACGGTTTCAACTGTGTCTGTCAGGGACAAGTGAATATTGGCCATTTCTAATGATCAGTCAGGCCCTTTGTGAAGCATTATAAGTAGCTTGTTTGGTATTTTTACTAGATAAAATAATTTATTGCTCATTTAAAATGGCATTCATTCTAGATCATTTGACTCTTTCCATCTGAGCCCCAGGCCTCCTCAGAAATGTTTATACGGAAAGAATTGAATGCACTGTTTCCATGGCCAGCGCTGTGAATCAGAGCACTGCTGAAGAAGGAGATATTGTGCAGCATAAATCCTTCGACAAGTCAGTGGTCAGTTTGACCCACATACTCTATTGATCTGCTGAGGGTCAGGCTCCGCACCTGTTCAGTTGTGAACAGCGCTGCACCTCCACCTCGACACAGCGTGGGCTCTCTCTTTCTGTTATCTGTTTTATTGTCCTCATTCACTGGCCAGGCTCCCTCCTGTCAGCACATACCACGTACTACTGATTGCCACAAGCACTCTGTCCGGACTTTATGATCAACTCATCTTTATTACTTGGACTGTGGCAACTGTTCACCCTCCATGACCTGAAATCTATTAGAGAATAAAAGCTGGAGTCTCCCATGTTGTATGTGACTTAACCTAAACCCTGTGTTTATGTGTTTACTTTAATGATCTGGAGGTACATGTAGTGTACAGTGGGTTACAGTAACCTTGTGTTAGTATGAAATATATTAAAATTGGCATCTGCTTAATGGCCTGTTCACAACTACTGTAAAATAGGCATGAAGACATAAGTGAATACATGTTTTCTTTGGTTTAAATTCTTGAAATATCACAAGTTTAATAGCTTTTATTACCTGGAAGACTTTCTGATGACAAGGATCAGGCACTGTTTTTTTATTCTGCTTCTAATGAAAGTGAATGCCAAGTGAATAATTAACGTTAGACTCCACCAGTTTCACACATGAAGATTATTTATTTAGCCATTACGGGTACTAACTTAAAAAGGTGATATTAGGACTATTGAGGTTGTTTTTATAAGTCTGGAAACCATCTCGTCTTCTAATGCTGCATTTACACAACATTGGCGGAACAGAAAGAGGGGGAAAACCTATTCAAAGCTTTAATGAGTAATCTCCAGATGGTCACATTTAAATAGCCTTGCTTAATTTCTTTTGTTGTGTTCCATATTTATGCTTGATTATCAAGTAAAAGTTGCTTTTAAGTGAGGCGATTTTGTCCGTAAGAGCTTCAGTAAAAAAAAAGCAACTGGAAATCTCTTTTTGGTTTTTGAATCTGCTTTATGCTGAAGCTCTTAGGATTTCCAGGACATGGATGACTGAGAATCCACACAGGCACACAGATGATTGTGTCGTTTGAATGTTACTGTTTTGATTTAAATGGGATGGAATTAGCTTGGTGGCAGTTGTGTAGTTATTTTCACCAAGTCAGGAATATTGTTGGAATTAGAACTCAGCTGATTGTAATTGTGCTCTGAAAGATGTGGCATGTACACAGTGACGATGTATTTAGTGACAAGGTGCTCCTGAGCTGCATTATGGGAACTGTACGATTAAGTGTTTGTGGAGCTTGATCTGTTTTAGTGACAGAAATGTGTAGGACGTCTCAGCCTCAGCGACACAGATTTTAAGAGTGAAGATACAAATTGTCCGCATTCACAGCGCCGTATGTAATGTTAATTTTGTGAACCGACGCATATTTTGCAATTAAAGTTGCTATTTTCTGCTACTGTGACTTCCCAAACTCATGCTCATGCAGACAGTGATAAAGTATTTGTGTATCAGTGTGTAAATCTGTCAGCAAACGCTCGTGTCCGAGTCTGTTAAAATGCCCTTGGTTTACTTTGCAGCAGCTGAATACGGACGCAGAACTTCCCAGTGCTATCGCTTTGATCTTAATGACCTCCAAGTGGAGTTTCCCCCCTCCCGGTCCATGAAGCACGTCTACACAGGGGAAAAAAACACTTTTCAGCAGAGGCCTGCGGCAGTGATTGGCTTGAATTGTTGTGCGCTGCCTGGTGATTGGTCGGTCGCAGGCTGCTGGCAGAGCAATAGGTTGGCAGCCTCGCAGGAATTCAAATTATTCAGAGGTTGTGATGTTTGTTGTTGTTGTTGTTGTTTTGGCCCTGCTGAGTCCTCCATGTCCCCCCCCTCCCACTTTCCTGCCCTGATAATGACGAGGTTTGCTGAGGCCGACTCAGGGGACCCGAGGGTGTTGGAGTGAGATAGTGGGGAGGAGGGAGGAGGGAGGAGGGTGGAGGCTAACACACAGGAGAAAACAGTCAAGAAATGCAGAGCTGACAGAAATACATTCCTCCTCTTTTTTCTCTGTAGCCACCTGTGACCTCAGATCAATAAAGGCAGGACGAGACACTCCCCTCTTACCCCCATGATTGGCCATTTCTGAGAGTAATTCAGCCATTTGTATCCACAGCGAAATGTAATAAACCTGCCTGTCTCCCTTGTGGCCTAAAGGAGAGTCAGAGGACCTTTGGACTCCAACAGGGCCGAGTGAAACTAAGACGGGCTTGGCAGAGATGAGCAAATCTGTCTCTCATTGTGTTTGTGCCATGTGATTGTGTTTTCTGTGGGACGTGACGATAGGAGCCGAGGCTCGTCGCTGGTGGTTGAACATAATCTGCCTGTTGTAAAAAGTCCTCGTCTCAGAGAGTGTCGTGCTGCACTGTATCGCGCCGTCGGGGAGGCCTCGGGTCTTTGGAGAACATTGTCTTCTTTCCATATATTCATCTCTATGTTTCGCTCACCCCCTTCATTCCCTCAGCTGAATCATGTGACTCTCTGGACACAGAGGGTGACCTCCTCCTCACTGATTCTCATGCAGACTGGAACTAGAGTGAGACGCTCTCTGAATTACAAATACACGGGCTGAAACTTCCCCCCGGCTCTCTGTTATTCATGTCACCCTACAAAATGAAATATCTCCATTATTTTGCTCTCTGCCATGTTATTGTGAACTGCTGTTATTACTACGGTGCTTTTGTTTCTGCTCATGAAAGGAAAACAGCTTTTGAGTGAAACTCAATCTTGAAAAAAACCCACGGACTAAATATTTTAAACTGTCACACCTTTTGCATCTCTATCTCTCTTCCTCCGTCTTTTCTCTTTCTATCTAGCTCATTTTTTTTGTGTGTTCATGCCACATCTGAAAGGTCAAAGCTCTCCGTAGGTGAAATCCCTCTTCTCCCCCCCAGCGTCTGTTTCTCCTGATTTGACGTGGCCAAAAGGTCAAACACCATCTCAATATGTAATATCACACATTAAAACTTATGTTTAGAGATAGTTGAATGATCAGTAGTGCATCTCACACATGTCAACCACTGAGGTCACTGAAACAAATATTAAGATTAAGGAGATAGCTATTCTTAGTACACGCTGTACTCTCTGCAGCTAGATACATAATAGAATTGTGCACAGAGAGCTCCCATTCTTTACACCTGTGCCATGGCCTCTCTTTGCAGCCTCATGTTGTTCAGACAAAGACCGCTCTATTTAGCCACTTTATCACTCCAGACACTCTTCAGGGTTCCCAGTGGTTAAACCTCAGTGATCTCTTCAGGCGGCTCCACCAGCACACTCGTCATTAAATCTAATGTTTAATGTTTCCTGTGAGCTTTTACATTAGCAGCATTAATTATCGCACCACATGCCCTAATGTTAACATCAGCAACATACGTCCTACATACGAGATATTACACGCTAAGCATTAGACTAAACCCTTTTGACTACACAGTCTGTTCACTTGGTGCTCCCCTTTGGCCGAATTGAAATTTTCCACCTCAAATAGTTGTCTGTTTCCTGGTAATCAAACAAATCGCCCCCTCGCGGGCTGCTAGTGTGGCTTCAGACGTTTAATCTCATTTAGGCATGTAGCCTCCACACGCACAAACATGCTTCTTTGCAGGCTCTGCAGTGCTGCGCTGTGGCTGACGTGCAGGTGGGCAGACGGTGCTCTGAAAGCTGCATCACTGTCCAACAGAGGGGATGATGAAAGCAAACACATCTCCAGAGGTGGAAGTGAAATACAGAAGAGAACACACCAAAAAAACAATCCAAAATCATGTGTGTGTGTGTATGTGTGTGTCTGAGATGTGTCTATGTGGCCAGAAAACTTGTACGTTGGTGTGCATTTCTACATGTTGAAACTGCGTGTTTTGTGTCATGTTTTTCCTCCACTGCACGTCTCACTCTGTGACTGTGGGAAAGCAGAGTCATTCTTAAAATATCAAGGGGGATGAATGTGATAGAGGACTACATGTCTTTTGTTTGTTATTGTCATTTATAGACCAATATTTTGCTTCGGCGGTGTCGGGGAGCCCACACATTCAGTGCTTATTTCTCAAACACACGATCCACAACAAAACACAAAACATTTTGTGGCAGCAGCTGTGACACTAACAAAGCCAAACATCTGTTTGCACATATCATCAAACAAGTGTTTACTCAAGGTACCAGAATGGGATAATGACGACAGCGCCTCACGCCATACATACACTGTAAAAAAAAAAGAAGTTTTTTACAGCTTTTAACTGTACTTTTTTGAACAATTTAATCGCTTATTTTGCAAATTTTCATCCTTGTTTTGTGAAATTACAGACAATACCAAGTAATATTACAGGAAAGAAAGTAATTTACCTGTTAACTGTAATAAAAACTACATAATGTCCACATACTAAATCTTTTCAAAAATGGTGATATTGTTGCTTCACAAGTTTGACTGTAAAATTCCACTATTTTCACTGTATTTAAATAAGCTAAAAATGCAATTATTGGAAAGATATCCAAAGATACCATTATTTGAAAATAATAGATTTTCCTGTTTTGTTAAATTGCAGATAATCTCCAGCAAATCACAGTAAAATTGATTTATGTACAAAAACAAACCAAAGAAAAAAACAGGCCAAACTGCCCACATCAAAAACCTGTTTTTATACATCGCAATTTGTTTTTTTAACAACATGTGACTATAAATTTTTACTGTATTGAAATTAGCTAAAAAAAAAAAATCAATATTCTACAGATATTTACCAATTTTGAAAAGAAAAAATATGTATATTAGGGATAGAAAAATGGCCAAATAATTTTTCCTGCTGGAAAACGAGGTTACATATAATATCTACTAAAATCACACAAAAGTAATAATTCCCATGAACAACTGTAAAAATAAACTGGTCAAAAAAATGGATTTTTATTGTATTTAAATTCACAAAAATCAGTATTTCACAGATTTTTGCTGTTATTTTACACTTTCTTCTTTTTTTTTTGTTTTTTATGCAGTTTTTCACTGTTACAGTGTTTCACTCGTTTTTGACATTTTCATTGTTGTTTTTTCCCCTTTTTCCGCCCACAGTGTATTTTGTTTTATCTACTACTGCACTTTATATAAGTGCTGTTTATCATGCTAGGAATATTGAGTGTTTTTTTGTATATTGCAAAAAGATATGATGAAAAACCCAAAACAACAGTAAAAGTGAGCATGTTTCCTGAGTCTCCCCGAGCCCTGGTCAAGGATGAGCTCAGTTAAGTTGATGAAGCTGATCCCCTTCAGGCCAAGCTAAGCTGACTCTCCATGCATCTTCTTGATTGTATTCGTCCAAATCCAGATCTCAGTGCTTATCTAACATCTCAGCTGGGGATTGTGGGGGTCATGAAACCCCAGCAGTCCAGTCCTCAGCACTCTACACTGCTGCTCCGCTATCGATTCTCCATTATGTCTCCAATCTGCTGCAGTAATACAATAGTATCTGGGGACTGAAGCAAAGCAGAGAGGAACCTATATGTGGTGTCTGTGTCCTGGTGATAGAAACCGTGGCAGCCTCCTTCACTGCTACGCCTTCCTACTGGTAGCAGTCTAAAACACATGCTTGTGGGTGTGTTTAGTGATTCGTCTGACTCCTGGCTTAATTATTAGCACCAACACTTTGCTCACTGGGATCACTGAGAGAATATTACCGCAGCTACTTACACTTTTTGACAGTTCAGATATATTCCATCTGCGTAGCCGTCATACCAGACGGCCCATGTCTGCTCTCAGCAACATGTTTTCGTTGCCAGGATTGCTTGGCAGTCTACAGAGGGACTATTTGACTTCTACAGGGGCTGACTGGCACCCTTGCAAATAACCCTGAAACCATGGAGGAGATATGGCATGAGAAGCAGTGTTTGATCTGCGCTCGAGTCTGTTTGTTTGAAGGGTGGTAGAATTTCTGACGAGGGCGTGTGGACGAGTGGGAATAGAGTTGTTTAGGAACAGAGAGACTGACGGGGAGGAGAGGTAAGTAAGGAAGCTTATTTATCTCTGAACTCACAAAATGCTTCGCAAGTAGGAAAAGCAAAGAGCATTAAAAGTAGATTGTTGACCAAGTCTGGGTTTTGACAAAGACACAGTCACAGTAGGAACCCAAGTGTTTGCCAAGAAGTTGCAAGTTTTACAATTTTACTGGATGCTTTCTTTGTCTAAGCCCAGTTTATTTGTTTATTTAGAGGTTTATTCCATTGATTTTTCTCTCCTTCGCTCTTCACTGTGAAGGCTTGGCTTTCCACAACTTCATCAGATTCTATGAAGCCCATGACCTTGCTTGACTTTCACAAAGACACAGAGACAGAGACCTCCCTTCTACACAAGCCTGTTTTTAGTGGTTTTCATTCAGATTCGAGTACAGAGCTTCCTTTTAATCGATCAGCTGTATCATTTTACCCATTTGACTCTCATCCAGACCACAAACATCCACATCCACTGTCTACCAGAGGCACTGATTTGACAAAGGTGCATTTTTGTGTTTGTAGGACACGCTAATGTAATTGCTACTTGCGAGGTGTTGCTTTACAGATGCGTAACAGTGCACTAGTGCTCTCTGTTTTCCCTGTTATGCTGCTACATGGCAGCGGTGTTTGCGATGGGAGTGCCTGACAGTGGCAAGACACAGCTGATTAGGATCATCCATCCATCCATTTTTATCCATGTGTCCGTCCATCTGTCTGCCCCTCTTTTGTTGAGAGGTGAACAAGAGACCTGCTGTTGTTCTCTGCAGCTGCGGGCCTCTCACGGATTGTTCTGGAAACAGTCTGATAGAGTAGCGGCTGGGTTGTGGGGTCAGGTGAGAGGGAGGGCCACACAATTCATTTTGACATTGACACTCAGGCCAGGGCTGCACCGAGAGCCAGACAGGCATGCCGGCAGGCTTATTAACATTCCTCAGGTTCAGAGCACATAACCAGTCATACAGCGGAGTGACTCAGGTGGATCAGCACCTCATTACACAGATTTGCTTCTACACCGACACAGCTCACGATCGATAACGAGGATTTTATAATGTCGCCTCAGCCTTCGCTTAAAGTCGGATCCTTTCCTTTGTGGATAAGTCAGTGAGTTTTGTGCGAGCACATGTGTTTCCTGAGAAGGACAGGATATTATTTTAAAGGTAATCAAGGAGATACAAATGACGCACGGACCCAAACAAAGAAGGATAGTTCTTAGGTGCTGCTTCGGTCAATATGTATCTGCTGTTGTCTCTGTGTTTATAGCAACAGAAGAGCTGGTTCACAGATAAGGACTCAGTCTGGAGATAAGAGCTCAGCGTCTGCCACATTCTTTTAATAACTGAATCAGTTCATGTGAACATGTAGTCATCTAACAGCGTCTCTCTTTGAAGACTATTTTTAACACAGTTGCAACATATTTAGGGCTCTTAATTTACAAGTAATATACATATTTGTGGTAGTTATGTTGATAGGGGTGGTGTTTCAAGGATTGAGGGGCGCACATTCTCAGTGCAATGGATTCTGATTTGCTGGGGTTTTTTGGGGTTTGATACAGAGCAGGTGACTGGAGGACACAGCGCCGCAAGTGCTGACGAAGCAGAAAGGCATTATGCAATAGTCGAGGCTCTGAGACCTGCAGGTGCATTTGTATGCAGGTGGTGTAGTGACTGCAGGCTTGCCAGAGCCTGTCAGACAAAAGTCCAAATGTGGCCAATGTTTCTATTAAGCTCTCACTCCTCACAGACTTCCCCATGTGCGTGTGTGTTGTTTTTTCCCTGCTACACTCAGAAGACAGACACTGAACCACAGCCTCACTGACTTATGTCACTCTGCCTTATTTTTCTCTGGGGAACGAAGGAAAACAGCAAAACAGACATATTTGGATGAGGGGACAAGGAGGGACAGGGAGTGGTGCGGTGAAATTCATGGAGAACATATGGGGGAACAAGACTGACTGGTGTTTTGTGGCTTGGGAAGGTTGTGGTGTAAGCTGGGCAGTGCCAGCTGTTCGCTTTTAGCCCCAGGGCTACACCTCATTTACACACACTTGGCAGCTTTGCTTCTTTATGAGGTGTTATTCTGCACTCATAAGGCCTGGAACATGGAAAGACTGTTGGAAAGCCAGATGTGACGAAGAGCAAGAAGATGCATTTTAAAGTACAGTATGTTTTCTATACTTGCACAGTGGCGGGCAGGAATTACACACACTCATATATATATATATATACACACACATTTTCATGAGTCATGAGTGACTACTGCAGCAGAATTGCCTCTCGTATCAGGCAGAGATTAACAGGAGAGTGATGGTATTAAAATGGCCTCAAACTGAAAGGCTCACAAGTGTATCACAGTTAATTAAGGAGTCTTTGCTGGTGGACATGTTCCCTCCCGCACTCAGCTTGTCATATCCTAACTCCAGAGCAGCTTCTCATACTGTACTGCAGTGTCTCTGAGCGTTTTGTTGCCCTGGTTTGTTTTTATTGTGTAATACGAACTCTTTGTGGGGCTTTTCTCCCGCAGAGGCTCCCCTTGACAACGCCTGATGATTTCTCTACCTGACAATCAAGAGCTGTCGCCCTGATCGCTGTTTGTCAGGCACAGCTTTTCATCAAGCAAGGTAAGTTTATGCTCTTGACCTCTTGGCATATTAGAGCTTATTTCAAGTTATGAAATAGGTCTTTTCACTGCATTATACTCAGCCTGTTGTTTCCATTACTTTGTGTCTCTTTCAGATGTCAACCACAACAGAAAATGGGATGGGAGGGCCTTGGAGCACGAGCAGAGAGAAAACGTACAAGAAGGTACAGCAGGCTATTCACACAAAAACCTCGCTGTGTTTGGTTTTATTTCCCTCTTATGGTGAATATAAACCTGCTCCCATAACATTTATTTTGGAATGCTGCCGTTTAGAGTCCTTTACTTCTGAGTCACTCGAGTCCTTAAAATGTCCTCCTGCAGTACATAATGTCCTGACCCCTGCCAGGGCCGGCTGCCAGAGATCAGTCAAGTACTAGTCACACTTGTTTTCCTTGCTTTTATTTTTTTAAACTGTGCACGTCACAGCTTATGGCAGCTTTTCTTAAGATGTGACCATTATGAGGCTCTGTACAGTAGCTACCTCTGTTCAAGCTGGGAGTAGAAGTCAGAAAGTGTTCTTGTGGCTGGCAGGTTTGTGTCCCAACCTGTTTTCATGTTTGTGTGGAAATTAATCTGCAGAATTGTTGTACACGGAACGTATGAGTCGTATTTGTTCTTGACTGCGGTGTCACACATTAAGATTGGTAAATAACTTGTTAAATTTGACTCTGCAAATACTTTTCAGACCAAAATATAAACAGTAGGCAAAATAGCAGGATTACTATTCCTGGACACGCCTGATTTATTTTTTAATCCTTCGTTTTCTTTCTTGTTTTGCTGGTTTCGAGGTGTAATTCCAGCACTGGGTGTGAGAAACCCTGGACAAACCTCTGATGAAAGTACATTACATTTTATTTAGTTTCACAATCTCTCCATTCCTTATTATTTATGACTTTTTCCATTTTGAAAGAATGTTTTTTTTCCTGTTTTGTTATTGCACAGCCTTGTGGTACCAGCTGCTTTGTATTTCACAGCCTATTACTGTATGAGCATGTGACAAATAAGAGCTCTTGAGTCTTTTCATCCAGTAGCGTATGTAATTAGAATAGCTGTTACATTGTGCTGCAACCACGCTAATGTGATGTTTTCTCTCCCATTTCCCCTTCAAGACCACGTCATCGGCCTTGAAGGGAGCCATTCAGCTCGGTATCGGCTATACAGTCGGCAACCTCACCTCCAAGCCCGACAGAGATGTGCTTATGCAAGACTTCTACGTGGTGGAGAGCGTCTTTCTGCCCAGGTCAGTTCCGCACAGCGTGACGTCCCCCGTGGTAAACACGTTTTCAGAAGCGTTCGCTCGACATGGGACTTATTTGTGCGGCGAAGGCTTGCACATTGTCATCAGAACAGCAGCCAGACTTTTTCATGAGCTCAAGGTTATTCATCTGCAGCAGCGAGAGAATCAAAGAGCTGCTTCATAAAAACAGATTATGTGTAGGTGGTAACAGGCCGCTCTGTGGCTGTGACAGTTTCCTGATTCTGCATAGGGAATGAATGGAGGGGGACTAAAGACCACGCTTTGCCTGTCTGCCCACTCAAAAATTAAACGTCTGGGTGTTGCATTTGGAACATTCAAAACTATTATGAATCAGTGGGCACTTGCAGGCGCTGGACATCCAGATCAAAGAAATCCTGCTGCATAACTGCCTCCATCATCATTTTCAAACAAAGTGAATTTTTGCTAGTCTAAGTCATGATGCGGGGATAAAACTATTCTCATGGATTATCCTGCCAAGAACTGTGAAATCAGCTTACTGTGTGCCTTTTACCGCCACAGTGCAAAATATACGTCAATGTGCGGCTGCTCAGTCATCTCGGGCTAACTTCACAATTACATCATCAGCTTAAAGAAACCCTTTATATAATCTAAAGCAGAACCAAGAATTCTTTCAATGTGTGACTCACGCAGTGTTTGTACACACATATTCACACCCAGCTGATTCTCGGCCACATGTCGTGTCAGTTTTTCCAATGAACTTCCAATCATTTGGTATTTTCCTCTGATTTTTGATTGATTATATGAAATGTGTCCTTTTCTATTTCAAAATGTAGAGCTCTATAAAAAAACAAAATGAGTGGCAAACAAGAAGAAAGGTGCTCGCTAGTTGGTTTTTTTTGTGTCTGAGGCCAAATAGCTCATCTTGGATCATCCAAGACTAGCGGTGAAGCTTCGAGAAGAGAATTAGAGTCATGTCAGGTAATACTTTGTGGTTTACCTTTGAGATGCAGCGCCAGGATATGCAAACTCAGCGTGGTTTATGCAAACTTGGTCTTGGCACGAACACTGACCTTTTGCTGTGTTCTGCTTCTCGGCAACAGCCAAACACAACTCGTGTTTTGATAATGGCTGTGCAGCGATGATTGTCAAAAACCTGTTGTTGCTTGTCGAAGTAGAAAAAGTTTATTTTAAAGTGGGCTTGTTAGAGCCAACATAACAACACTAATGCTTTGGTTGTCTCCGCGGCTTACACTTCACGAGGGAAAGCCAAGTGAATTGCAAAAAGAGGGAAATCAAGGCTGTGTGGTTAGAAAAAAAAAGACAATTACACAAGACACAACAAACAAAACATAATCAGCAGGGAGGGAAAACGGATGTGTTACATCTAGTGTCTGACATAACAGTTTCCTTCTCTATTCTCTGTATTCCTGCTCTGTTCTGTAATTGCACACAAACACAAACCCCTCGATTTCTTTCCACTGATCCTGAGAGAGGGCGGCTGAGTGATGGAGACGGCTCTCAGATGCTTTTTCACTGCCTCCCTCCCTCTCATCGTTCTTCTTCCTCTCTTCCTCTTCATCTTGTCGTTCCTCTCTGGAGGGTTTTCCGCTGTTTGTCCTGTCAGTCTAGTTTTGGATGCCTGGAGACGTCGCTGATCACGTCGACTCCCTCACACACAAACACACCCACCCTCTCAGTTTTGTGTTAATCAGTGCCTATATCTGTTGACAGCCAGCACGCCTCTTTCCATGCGCACACACAGATGGCTCCCCGATTAGGCTGAAAGAAAACATTTCCAGGTGCCGTATGTTGCTGTGAGTGTACGTTGCCACCGTCGATGACAGATAATTGTTGTTGCCCTCACACCCCAAACAAAGCAGTCACATTTCACTGCAGAGTAATCACAGGTATAAAGTTACACGGCGGGGCCTCGCTGCTGCCTGCATCACATTATTGAAAGTAGTACTTGCAGGAATCAACAACAACACAGCAGCCTTTTTTTAAAACCCAGAACATCATCCAAGTAACTAGGTTTAGAGGTGCCCTGGAAAACAAAAACCTTGATTAACCTACTTCCAAATTGATGAAAGACGCGGTGTGGCGGCTGAGTCACACTAACCTTATTAGAGGTGCTTACTTTAGGTTAGGTTAGCTACACAACAAGGTCAGCCTTTGTCAAAGCCACTCTAAAAATGTCTCAAAGTCCCGTCAAGACAACAAAATGTAGGTTATTGTGTTTGTTGTGGATTTTTTTAGACTGTTGCTACCTCCTTTCTGCCCCTCTGAGTGAAGGCTCATGTGTTGTTGCCATTGTTCAGACCCAGTAATCAGAGCCATCCTCAGTCTCCAGGCGAAGAACTCTATACAGGCCTGTTTGTCAGCACAATGCTGGTGAATCTGGGTTCCCATAGATGACTTTGCGGAAGCCTGATGGTGCATGAATGGAGCAAATTACAAGGGCCCACTGATAAACTTACTGGGAGTCAATGGCATCGATACACAGGCACAAAGATTAGATGTTAGTGTTCACTTTCCCTACTAGGTTTCACTTAGATAATGTTAAAGGCTTTCTTTCTCTTTTTTTTTTTACAATGTGTGATGGAAAAATGTATTTAATGCATCATTACATGTTTCTGCTTCCTCTGGGCTTCGCTATTCATCACACATACCAGTGAGGGAAGCAACTTGACCCCGGCGCACCACTACCCCGACTTCCGCTTCAAGACTTACGCCCCGCTTGCCTTCCGCTACTTCAGAGATCTGTTTGGCATCAAACCCGACGATTACCTGGTAAGAGTGAAAGCTGTGTTTGCATTCATGATCCAACCCTCGAGCTCGGTCCTGCTTCTCGTCAAATCATTTGCACAGTGTCATGCAGCTGGTGTCGCGTGACACTGTGCAACTTTAGGGGTCAAATCCAATCAAACGCACATACAGTTCTATTGAAGTAAGACACTAATAAGCATGAGATGAAATACTACACCTACTATATATAAAAATAAGACTATTTAATATTTTATACTAAAACATTAAAGGAACCCCTCGGGGTAGGAGGCCTCGGGGTAGACCTAGGACATGCTGGAGGGACTATGTCTCTCGGTTGGCCTGGGAACGCCTCGGGGTCCCACTGGGAGAACTGGAGGAGGTGTCTGGGACGAGGGAAGTCTGGGCCTCTCTGCTTAGACTGCTGCCTCTGCGACCCGGCCCCGGATAAGGGGAAGATGATGGATGGATGGATGGATGTTAAAGGAATAGTTTCACATTTTAGGAAATGTGCTTTTTTTTGCAGTGACTTTAAACGGCTAGTTGCTGCACTGAGCCAAGAAATGCACATAAAACTGCAAAATGCTGAATATACACTTTTTTCTGCAGATGAAGCAAACCAGATATAACATGTTAAGTGGCAAGCTTTAGAGGCACTTGTAGCAGGATTCTGTCACCTTCAGCCTGTTTCCAGTCTGTATGCGAAGCTCAGCCAACTGCAATGACTTTATATTCACTGGACATCATCCTGTCAGTCTTTTCATTTAACTCCATGCAAGACAGCAAATGTAAAAATGTCATCACTGTGACTCAAACAACACATTTAGATGACATTTTAATGCCTCTCATGGTTGCATACTGTATCTGGAACCACGTACTTTACTTTTGCTGATTTATTTGTCAACTGATTTTGTTTAATTGCTTGTATAATAATAATAATGCATTGGTTTTATATAGCGCTTTTCTAGGCACACAAAGACGCTTTACATTATTCATTCACTCCATACTTGATGGTGGTAAACTACGTATGTAGCCACAGCTGCCCTGGGGTAGACTGACGGAGGTGAGGCTGCCAGTCTGTGCTGTCGGCCCCTCCAACCACCACCAACCACTCACTCTCACACTGCATTCAGCCAGGCTCCCTGGTGTTCCCTCATGGTCTCCCATCCAGTTACTGACCAGGCCCAACCTCGCGTAGCTTCCGAGATCTGATGGAATTGGGCATCCACAAGGCGATATAGCCGAATACATGTACGTGCCAAAAATAGACATGTACTGGCCTCATAAAAGAAGAGAGAATGGTTGCCTCTCTCTCATAAATCACTTCCATTGGACCAAATGCTGGTCTTTTACTTCATTGCATGATTCGTTTTAACAGAATCTAATATGTTTTTTATCAAGTATTGGAAGGGTAATGCCTAACACCATGAGAGGCTGAAGCTGAGGTGATACACTGGGGTGGAGGCGATATTTGAGCTAATGACAGACCATGCCCTCATTTCCACACAAAATCAAAGACACGTGTTTGAAAGAGCAGAAACATTTTGGTGATTCGAGTTTGTGCACTAATTTTACTCACGAGGCCCGTTAAAAACTCCCGTCGAAGTCTTTATATGTGTGCCACTGTCATTGTTGATGTAGTGCTGCACCTTGTTGCAAAAATCACAACTTCTCTACTTGTGCGCTTCTTGCTCGGAACAAAATAAGATTCCGTGTGATCTTGTTTGCGCTTTATCTTGTTGTGACGCCATTTTTTCCATTTTCCATCTGCCTCCAAGCCTGTCCTCAACTCAGCCATCTGCATTCTTGCTTTTGAATGCCAAATTCGTTCCCGCATAAGTGAAAGACAAAAGGCTGCGGAAGAGAGATGAAATGTAACTCTGAGGCAGCTGAGGAAGGATGGCACAAGGCGCTGCTGCTTAGGGAGGCGCGCTCATGATTGATGTCCTTGAGGTGATGAGGAATTCATTCAGACAGAGGCCGTGCAGCAGAGTCTAATTAAAAGAGAGGAGGATGCCCACACATACACAGTATCCTGAATGCAAATGCAATAAACTGCGGCTGTGTTTGTGTCGGTGGCTCAACGTGACTGCGGACGGTCATCAGAGGAAGTCTCTGGAGGAGGAGAGCAGATGCCTCCAGTGTTCTTCCTCTCCTCTGAACATGTTGCTCTCATAATGCCCTGATTAACATCTAATACTCCTCTACAGCCTGCTGCTCTCGCATGCTCTCCCACGGGTTTTTTTTTCCTCTTTTCTTTCTGAGACACAGCACAAGCAGTAATTGCTCCTATTACCCTCGGCTGATGAGCTTCTGTCCATGTTGGCCGGTTGTTCGGCTGTTTCTTGGCAGCGAGGCTCAAATGTCCACAGACACCAATAAAGTTTGGCAAACAGATAAACACTGGACTGATGTGACGCAGGATTAGCATTTCAGAAATCAATGTAACAGTAAAACAAGTGTAGACAGAGCTCTGCTTTCACTGGCATGTTAGTAAAATAAGCTATATGGCCAAACATATGTGGACAACCAGATACTCATACTAGTATACTGTGGATTTCATGGTTATGGGTTCGTACATTTTAATGCTACACCACAGAATAATATTTTAGACAAAAGAGAGCATCTAACTTTCTGAGGCCAATTAAGTAAAGGCCCTTTTCTGTTTACTAATCCTCTTTGCACAAAGTCAAATCCGTAAAGATTTGATTTTCATGCCTCGATGTCGGCGACCGCTGAATCTAGACGAATTATGTTTTCAGGTCGTCTGCGTGTTCGTCCCATTCTCATCATGACATCTCTTGAACTTCTGGAGGGAGTTTTTGCCATAACTTTGGAATTCTTACGCTAAATATGACAAATGTTCACACAAATGTGGATAAAATGATGAAGAAATTACACTTTATATCCAAAAAGGTTTAAGTCTGGACAGACATGGATAAAAACTGTAACTTGACTGGCTGATGCAACTGAAAAGCAGTAATTCTGACTAGATTAGACTGGTTTTGCAGAAAAACTTGAAATCAACCCCATCCTACCATCCTACACCTTTTGGAGGAATTTTGATCGAGTCCTTACATCCTACTATCTGTGTCTGACCTCACTGAGGCTCTAATGGTTGAAGGGGAGCTCTGTGGAAAGTCTTTGCAGCAGAGTGGAAGCTAATATAGCAGAATAATAATGGTTTTTGAATGACATGTTCAGCTGTACGCTTATATTTTTGTTGTGAAGCCACTAAAACTGAAACTGTGTTGGAAATGAAACCCGGTCAGTGTAAATACCTGAAGGAAAGCCCAGATTTACTACAGTTTATTTCTTCTACCACTAAATAAACAAAACATTTCTGTTTTGTAGCTTCTTTGCTGAACACTTCTTCGGTATAAAGTGTTTTCATTTTGTTTGCTGTATTGTAATTGATGTGCTTAGGGCTGCTTTAGAATCAGTTTTCTCTTAGTCTGATCAGTGCTACATGTAAAACGTCGTCCATGTGTTTCCCTCCTCAGTACTCTCTGGTAAACGAGCCTCTGATCGAGCTGACCAACCCGGGGGCCAGTGGCTCTCTCTTCTACCTAACCAGCGATGACGAGTTCATCATTAAAACCGTGCAGCACAAAGAGGCCAAGTTTCTGCAGAGATTGCTACCTGGATACTACATGGTAAGACATTTCACGTCACTTCAGGAGATGTCCAGCACCTGGTGAGGCAGCAGAAATCCACTCTTGAATGTTGAACGGGCGTCTAAAACCCACTTAGTGTTGAATTCAAACATGAGATGCTTCAGTGGCATAAATGAGGTACAGTGAACTTCTTTATTAGCTGCAGCTGTGGAGCAGCAACAGCCTGAAAAGTGTCTCCAACAAGAAGATTGAGAAGATGTTGGCTGCATATGTCAAACATGTGATCATTCATACCTGTTACCTCCAATAATTTTAACACCCTCTGCATTTACATGTGATTTACCCCCTGCACCCCAAGCAGTTTGTAAGCATTTTTTTCATATTTTTTCCTTACCGTGTGCTCAATTTTCACTGCAGTATAAAGTCCTGCACCTCTATGGAAACAGAACAACAGTGACTAGGAGTAGAGAGAACCCGAAAATGCAGTTTGTGCAGTATGACACAGTTGCAATGCCATAAATCACAGAGAAAGAGGAAATGAAAGCTGAGTCTTCTTGATTATTCTTTTTACAAAAATCCTGGAATCAACATGTACAAAATGTTTCCAAGAGCCCACAGGCGTCACCAGTGCTAGAAAAAAATGGTGGCTTTATATACCACAGACATTTTTAATTTGTTTACATATACGCCTCATATTCGTTCTGTGTAAACACAGCCTGCAGTTCATCCTAGCAAGCCCAATTTTTTTTTTTTTAAATTTTTGGCAGATGACTGTTGGTCACAGCTGAGTCAGTAATGTATAGTTTTAATTTTTAAACGCAGAAAAATCATATCTAATTTTAAGCTTAGCTTTGGTTAGGTTTCCTGACTGGCATGTTACAGACGAGTAGTTCAAGCACCATCGGAAAGTTGAAAGTCTGCCAGTTCTTCCTGTTTTTAGTGTTTGCCCCTGATAAATGATGTAAAGTTGGTGCTTTTTTTTTAAAAGGCAACATTCTTGTCAAACCTGCCTGTAAGTTTTGGAGTTTAGAGGATTAGCTTAACAGTTATGACAGCAAAACGTGATTGTTATAAAAACAATAAACATACGATGCACTACTTTTTATTTTGTTCAGTAAAATTACTCTAATTGAGTTAGAGTTTTTAAATAAAGCAACTAAACAACAGTAACAGTGTACCATATGTGGGTTAGATTCAACAAGGTAAAATTACACCCTTTAATTTTATTAGGTATTTTGTAATAATATAACAATGTCTAAATTAGGAACCAAACTACTTTTTTTTAAATCTCTCTCACTGACGTATTAAGCAGTGCACCAAGTCTTTAAAACTCTGTGATATTGAATCTTCTCACTTGAGTTTGACCGCACGCTGTCTTTCAACTCGCAGAACTTGAACCAGAATCCACGCACGCTGCTGCCCAAGTTTTACGGCCTGTACTGTATCCAGTCTGGAGGCATCAACATCCGACTGGTGGTGATGAACAACGTGCTGCCTCGCTCCGTCAAAATGCACTACAAATACGATCTGAAGGGATCCACCTACAAGAGACGGGCCTCCAGGAAAGAGAGGGAGAAGTCCTGTCCGACCTACAAAGACTTGGACTTTCAGGACATGCATGAGGAGGGGCTTTACTTTGACACAGAGACGTACAACAACCTAATGAAGACCCTGCAGAGAGACTGTCGGGTAGGTGCCTTTGTCAGTGTCTGTTCACTGGATTGACTTTGAAATGGCAAAGTCACAACACGCAAAGAAGCTCAGTACTGTTCCATAAAAGGAAGCTGTGCGATAAATTAGGAAGTCAAGGATCGAGTTGTTTTTGTTGTGAAGGCTCTCGTTAAAAGCAGCATCACTTTGCTAAAACATGTTGACCTGTGTGCAGCACAGCCTCACATGGACATACTATCATGTGATATATTAGAGCATAGAGCAGATTGCTTTTAACCTGGGAATTCAGCAGAGACAGAGCTGTTGAAGGGATGTCACTGACCTCTCATTCTTGTAACCGATTACGGAGACTTAGACACCAACACAAACTGCCTTGTATGTTAACCACATTACATGCTGGTTCAGGAAGGTCTGCGCGCATTTAATATAGGTCAAAATGTTATGAAAGGAGACTTTTCCATGTGTTTGCCAAAGGAGGAGAAAGCGCCGTGTTTCCACTTTGTGCTCAGTTTAAGCTGTCAGTTGGCCGCTGGTCTCTGTTCTGCTTTTCCTGCATGAGTACGCTTCAGGACACGACAGCTCTCCAAACACTGAATGTGATTAAGACGTGATCCTGGTGGCGTGAGAGACTCGGAGCTCGGTCCAAAGATAGTCCTCCAATTCTAAAAGCTCGCATTCTTCTCTGTTTTGATACAGAGGCCGGGAGAGCGTTGACTGGAGGAGGACGGTTGGAGTTTAATAAGGCACAATCTGTGATTCACCAGTATTTCATAGGTTTTAGAAGCATTAAAACAGACAGTAACTCATAGACTACATCATTTAATATCATTTTGCCTGTCTTCATTACATTAGTGTGGAGAAATCATGGAATAACAATCAAGTCGAGGAGACTGAAGAACCATGTTGAGTAAGGCTTTACAAGCAGATGCTGTATTGCATGTCCTCTATCAAATTATGGCTCATAGACTCTTAAAACAAATAAACTTTTCTAATTTCTACATCACATCTAGCAGTGCTAAATAGTTCTGTATAGACTCGTCGAACAGGGTTCTTTATAAATAACCAGGATTCTTTATTAGCATCACAAGGTTCTTCTGAGTTAGAAGGAAAGTTTGTTATGAGGACACGGTAGCGACCTCATGGGTTTGCTTTATCGCTGCTGACAATAAAGCTGTAACACAGTGATTTAAGGTGTTTTGCTGGCTAATGATGGGTTTTACAGCACCAAAGCCGCCTTGTTATGTAACCACATTTGTGCTACGATGTGATGTTTAACCTGGAACATGACCAGGATGTTGCTGTAAGTGTGGATTGATGCATCAGAGGAGGCCAGAGACCAGGAAGAAAGATTTCCTGGCAGAGTTCCCGCTGGGCCGGGCCAACCTGCCAGACAACCTGGCAACACGTTCACCGCGTTCACCGCTCACGACTTAACAACTTTCATTACACCAGATTCAGCTTAATTGTTTTGATTTTTAGCGTGTGAGAACCTCGATAGTTTTATTACTAAGTGGTGATTGATTGCGCATGGATACGAATTAGAGGTAATGAACAGTGTGATGCTGTGGCTGTATTTAGGTTGGCTGGTTAGGAGACAGAGCACTCGTCTCTTTGTCTTGTCTCCCTAATTTTAAACTGCACTTAAAAACATGTGAATTGCTTTGCAGTAGAGTGTCTTTTTTTCCAGTTCTGGTTCATTAGTCTTTAGTTTAGTGGTGCAGCCTTACAGGAAAGATGTTTAAACAAGTGTGAACAGCTGGTGCTTTCCCACCTTTTAGGTCAAACAAACCCAGATCTCGTGATGTTAAGTCAGAACGAGTTCACCATAAATTCAGAAGAGCTGCGTGTGATTTCGTCAGGTTATGGCCTCTTCATACCATCATTAACCAATATGCTGACTTCCTCAGTGTTCTGTCTTCCTTTTAATGTTTTCTTAAGAAGACTGTGTTCAGACTGACATCCTCCCCTCTTGCTAAGTCAGTGCTTCCCTAATGTTTAACCTGGCAGCTACACACACATCTATAAGCAAAAGTCCCCCAGATATGCGCCGTCTACCTCCCACGTGTGAACGCACTAACCTGCCATGTGTGCCATGTATTGCATGTGAAAAGTGTGTGTTCTAAAGTGAGGCCGTTTAGCTGCAGCTGTTCGACACTCTGTGCTGTGCAGTTTGTTATTGTCGTGGCTTCCTGTGCTCGCCTCCTGAGCGGGAAGCAAAGTGCCCCCTAAGCAGAATCTCTGTCCATTTCCATGAGTAAGCAGCTAACCCCGTCACCCCAGGAGAGGCTGCAGGCCGCAAACACAGAGGAAGGGTCGGCTGAAGCCCAGCGACAGGGGGTGAAGGGTGTGGAGGGAACGAGGAAGTGGAAGGGATTGTTGTCCTGTAGTAGTGCAGTTTGTGGGAACTAGAAAAAAATGAATTCCAGCTGGGGTTTTTTTTTCTTTTCCAGAGAATACTTGTTTGTTGGAATGTGGCGGGGCGGAGCTGAAAGCAGGGTGATGAGAAGCTTTTTGAGAGAATCTAATATTTGTGCTACAAACGCAGGGTCGTCTTTTTTTGAGTCTCCATTACTCCGCAGCTCCCCTGACACTCCCCGAATGCCAAAACAACACAAGGTATTAATAATTCATGTTGAGCTCTACTGTACGGAGAGGAGGGGTTTCAGCGTAGACTGAGTATGTGTTTACTTATCCCAGTCTGGTGCCGGCTGTGTTCGCGTGATCCGTAACAGAGAAGAGCATCAGTTAGACAAACATGAGAATGACTGTTGAGAGCTTTGTTCAGTGCATGTGTTCGACAGTGGAGACTTGGTCATCTTCAGAAGGACTCAGAGAGATGGCAACAAGATATTTTATAGCTCAGCTTTTCAATAAAGAGTCTTTCAATTTCAGATACAAACAAGGCTGGAAATTAAAAGATTCTGTCAATGCAGGCATGAACGCTTGGCAGATTGATGACAGTGGTTTGATCTGCAGTCAGTGTAGCCAATCAGAAACAACCATTTACTGTCTGGTTCCCTTCTTCTATAATGCAAAGACGGCTGAGAAACTAGCAGAAACTAGAAATTATGTGATCAAAATTGTTGCTGGTTGATTGTCTCATGCTGGTCCCACTGATTATTTAAACAGTCGTTGCAGCTCGACAGAAGTCTAAATACAGATTTGCAATGTTAAATTATTAAATGGTGCATGTTTGCATTCATTAATAAGGTACTTGTGCATCATTTTATGTAATCCAATACAATGGTCCTGCAGTAAATTCCACAATTTTTAAAGCTTACAATGAATAGACTAGAACACTTTTAGTTTAATTGTTCTGAAATTTACATTATTACAGTTGTGTAGTTCTGGAAAACGATGCCAGAAAGCAGAGATTTTGCGCAGCTCCACTCAAATTAACGTGAAAACTGTAATTAGCTGAACTCCATGTATCTTTACAAGCCTGGGTAGTAAAGGCCATGTGTCTAAGTGTTATGTCATGAGGAGCATGTTGTACTCATGAATTATGAATGCATGCTTTAGCAGGAACATTTCGGTGACCATAACGCATCCGAGCGTCTACTCACAATCGGTGCTGCACATCCTAATCGGCTGTGCGTTCTGTCTGTTGTGCGCAAATACTCAGATTTAAGAAAGCTTGCAGTGTATTAGTGTCACTGCAAAGTGGGGCATGTGAGGCGGCACTGTGGGGAGCTCCACAGCCTCACTGGTGCACTGATAGATGGGCGGAGGAGCGCTTCAGGGTGGAATATGTTTGTTGAGGATCAGAGGATGCTGTGACAAAGCTCACTTCCTACAGGAGTGTTATATTGTGTTGGCCTATTCCCATTCACTCTAAGAAACGGGAGCAGAGGGCAGCTGCTCAGGGAAAAGACCCAAACACTCAGGATTTGTAATAGTACACTCCACACAGTATTTTTCAGAAGCTAAAGAAGACTTTTGCAGAAATAATTTGTCGGCTTTCCTTCTGCTGTGATGGTTTGATTGTTTGCTGCAGGGAAAGCTGGGGCCCGGACACACAGTAATGGCTCTCTGTAGGCAGCATGGTGTGTATGGCTCCATTCAAAATGGCTGCTGTTTGAATAGACTGGGGGAGTTGGAGTGTGGGGATGCAAATTGTTGATATGGAAAAGCTCAGACAAAAGCCCCAGTGTTTGTTTGAGCCGGTCATTAAGTCTGTTCTGTGTTTTCATGCATGTACTTCACTTGCCTGTATTGCAGATGCTAACTGGATTTACATCTAACACCAATGATATCCTCTCAGTCTGTGCATTGAAGACAGGTTACAGCGATAAGAGTCCAGTTTTGTCTGGATTCTGAGTCAAGGTTCTCTTTGATTATATCGGATGTTTTTTTCATTGCCTGAAATCCTATGCAGAATGTGTTATTTATGGACTGTAAGTTTGAAAGTCTGAGCCTGGGATGATAAGTTTTTATCTGCCTTATTGGCTGCGTCGCGCTCTTCAGGTTCTCCATCAACCACCACATGCTGGACATTAAAGCATTTGAGGAAAAGGGAGATTTATGAGCAACATGAATTTTAAATTTGTGTTTTCTGATGTTATTTGCAGAATTAAATAAAGTCAAGAATAGCAAAATAGCACAATAGGGTTTTTTGTCCAGTCTGGGTCATGAGATAAGTCTGGCTACATTGCAGTGACCCTGATCCCAGACCAAGCTCCCAGCTCTCTTTCTCCCTCCACCCTTGTGTTGCTTTACTAGAGAACCAGGAGACATGAAGTCACGGAGTCTCTGGGAAACTGGGCAAAGGCCTCCTCAGACAGGTCAATGTGTAACACTTGGCTCAGTGTGGAGAAACACCTTGTTTATTTAGCTCAGAACTGGTTCAAACAGAGATTTCCTTCTGCTGGCTTTCTGGTCTTTGACGCATGAAAGTGAGTTGGGTGATGAAAGTGTTTTGGGAGGAAAAAAAACAAGTTCCTCAAACATTTGCTAATGTCTCAGTATTTATTGTTGGTGAGCTGAAGGTAAAACACTACAACCCATTCAGTCTTCCAAAAGGTTCTAAATATGTGAATATTCCAATCAAGACGCTTCCACACATCAGCTGACCCATTGTGCATTGTTTTGTAGGTGCTGGAGAGTTTTAAAATCATGGACTACAGTCTGCTGCTCGGTGTGCACGTCCTGGATCAGAGCCAGCGAGAAGGAGGCGAGTCGGGCCAGGCGGGCAGCGACGGGAGGAGACCTGTGGGTCAAAGGGTGCTTTACTCCACCGCCATGGAGTCCATCCAAGGAGACGGCAAGGCTGCTGAGGCCCTCACCACAGACGACACGTGAGTTGGCTCAGCTGGGGAGGGGAAACACACATATTATGAACACATATTTGGACATACACACACTCTGCCTCTGTCTGTCGCCATAATCTCCACTTTTTCTCTCACAGACACAGTTATACAACCATGCTCATACCTCACAGTGTACACACACACACACACATAACCATAGCTACACAAATACAAACACAGTCTCCGTTCTGCATATTTACAGCAATACACCCGAATGTAAACACTCTGAGTGCTTCTTTTACAAACACCTTTAACAGTGTGGAGGCACACGGCCTTTATTTGAACAGTGGTGCAAACATTTCTGAGGAACAGTAGCCGTTCCCTGACTGCTGCTATGCTTTTTACTTTTGTTTTAGGATGGGTGGCATCCCTGCCAAAACACACAAAGAAGAAAAGCTCCTCATCTTCCTGGGTATCATAGATATTCTACAGTCATACAGGTACTCATCTTTATGAGATTAAGTGAACTTTTTCCAATATTGGTGCTTTCTTTATATTAATAATAACTACAACATGATTCATCCGTTGGCGTTTGGGGCCACGCTGACATTGACAGTGATTTACAAAACTGCCTGCAAGTGTGAAATATGAAACGGTTCATCTGTAACCAGGGGAGACGTGACAATAGTTAAAGATGTACTTCTAGTAATTTTAACCTTGTTAACATGTCCATATGGTGTTTTTTTTATACTGGAACATCATGATCTCAATAAGCAGTCAAGACAGTGTAAAGTTACATCCAAGCCATTTTAATCCTGGAATGGATGATTTTCATGCACAAAACTCTCAGTCTGTAACTTCAATAAACAGAGATGAGTTTTTAGGGATTTAATCTGCAAACAGAGAGGGGCTTTGTGACTTACTGCCATTATTTTCTCAGAGAAACTGCTCTGATTGATGCCCGTGCTACAGCAAAACCTCTTATGTTGAATGATCACCCTGCACTGAAGAGCTGCAAGACACTTCATACACTCTGACTTTTTCTCTGTCCAACACAATTTAAACGGACACATCAGTCTTCTTTATTTACACATTGATTTTTTTTTGGGCACCAGAGGAGGAAAGCCTTTTGGTTCATTGGCTTTTTCAAACCGGTGGAAAAGTAAAAGCACCACATAAATCTTTGTCAGCCTCGTGGGTCGAGGCTTCAGATGCACACGGCGTGGGTGGGGTGAGATCAGGTCAGGAGCGATGAATAGGCCCAATTTGTGAGCACTCTTGGTTCGGTAGTTCATGGTAACTTGCCGCAGTCAGAGACAAACCTTTAAGACTGAATGTTACATAACTTTAAAACTTCACTTTCTGCTGGAATCCTTGAAAGTGTACATAGACGGTGCTGCGCCCAGTGGAATGAGGAAGCATCTCAGGTTCAATCAAGACTAGTTTTTGTGACAAGGCGTCTTCTCTGTTTTTTTTTTCTCCCCAGGTTCATTAAAAAGCTGGAACACTCATGGAAGGCCCTGGTGTACGACGGCGTAAGTCGATAGCCTGCTCAAATCTGACACTGCTGCTTTAATAAAAGAGCCCTTTATTTGAGTACATCCTGCTAAGTCTACTAGTAGCTGTCTGATTAAAGCCCTGCATTTTTTTCTCACTTGTCCTCAGGACTCGGTCTCGGTCCACCGGCCAGGGTTTTACGCCAGCCGCTTCCTCAAGTTCATGAGCACGCGCGTCTTCAGGAAGACTCAGCGTAAGTCTGCCGCCCGATCGGCGTCGCACACATGCAAAATCAAAGAGAAAGGGGCAGCAGTGTGTTGTGAAAACTAGGAAATCCCGGCCTGATAAGAAGAGAGTAAATCTGTGGGTGGGTTTTGGTGTGTATTTCTGGGTATTGGTGTGTCACTGCAGCGTAAATAGATTATAAATAACTTACTTCTGGTACCTGAAACATTAACTGGAATATTGTTTCCTCGTATTGTCCTCCCTTTTCTTGCCTGTGATCGCCGTCTATAGTTAGCTGTAGGATTGAGGCACATGATCCACTGTGTGCAGTCACGCAAAGCTTGATTCAATTTTGGGGATAAACAACACACTTTTGTTAGTGATGTGTAAACAATCGTGTGAGCAGGTCATACAACACAGATTGAGTTTTTGATGTGCCAAAAAACAGTAAAAATACAACACAGAGAGGCAGCTACACAACACCAAAGTGGATAATGCAGTTAAGGTCAGTAAACTCTTTTAGCCGAGCACAGATGATTCCTCTTTTTTTTAAAGCCTGTGCAGAATCCAGGCATGCAGAGCTGATCGATGTGTGACACCAGCATTTCAAACCATTTCATGCGTCTGTTCTCAGGGTGCTGGGTGTGGCTGTAGGTAAAGCCAGGAAGTGTGGTTTGGAATTTCACATCAACATCAAAAATAGCAACAAATGTTACGCAACCGTGCAGGACCCCCTGTGGAAATTACCGTTGGCTGAGGCAGCGATTGGAGGATTTAGTCGTGCTATTGCTCATCGCCAAGTCCCGTCAGAGGGAGATGACAGGAGGGGATTTCATTTCAGAATAAGGGTGGCTTGTGTCATCATCATTGTGCGTTTAAACAGTTTAATATCTGCTCATTTTGGAGTGTGAGCATTGCTTTGGTCAGAGTTAGCCGTCTCTCCCCCTTTATCTCCCCCAATTATCTGCTCCTCTTTTTCCCTGCCTCTCCTTCTCTCCCTGACTCGTATCCTCTTTTTTTTTTTTTCTCGTGCCACAGCACTTCGATTCTCCCCTTCAAAGAGAACTCGCACTTCCATCCCTGCTCTGAAGTCGTCCTCACAGGAGATCCTTTCATCGCAGGCAGATGAGAGGAACGAGGGGGACAGGAGGGACCGGCTGGGAGGAGCTCGCAGCCTGGCCAGCCTGGATGGACAAGGTAAATTAGACGAGCTGTTGGCAAGACCTCACTCAGACCCAGGACACCACTACAGTTCACGGTGAAGCAATTTTATCCCCATACAGTTTGTAGAAAAAGTCCATATCTGATGTTTGGGGATATTCATAGAAAGGTCTGAATTATTAATGAGGTTGTTGTGATTTGATCATCAGAGCACTTCTTGTTTTACCATTATCCCCACCATGTCCCCCTCTAAACTGTTACTAATCCACCATTTCAACCACAGTCGTTTTCAGTTTTTTTGTGGCTTATTAGAGCTTCCTAGAAACACTGGAGACCAATAAACAACCACTTGCATTCAGCACGTAAAAACGTTGTCCTCTCAACACTGCCCCAGGATGATAGTGTTTGGCTTTGAAGGGATAAAAACAGCAGCTTTTTGTTGTTGGCCTCCCTTCAGATACAATATTCGTTCGTGTGTGGAAAGAAAGAGACGTGCAGTTTAAGCTCCCTCTCCTTAATCAATTTTGCCTATGACCCCAGTGAATGAAGTGTATTTATCAGGAGAGTAATAAAAGGTGAAAGTTCTGCGTCTGACCTTTGGGTTTGATACGTGTGTTAGCCAATGCAATGCCGGAAGGCTGTGGGTGTGGAGCAGAAAAAGAAGTCACGGGGCTGCGTGTCCTTTTTTTTGCCTTTACAACTGTCCCAGCAGTGTCTCCAGCTGTGACGCAACATACTATAAAGCAATTTGGATTGTTGCACTTCCTGACTCGCTCTTTATGGTTTGCTAAATCGATCTTAAAGACAAAGAGACGCAGCAAAGGGGACGGAGAAAAGCTGCCTCACTCCGCAGAAACTGAGAAATAACAATTGCAGGAAAAAACAGTCCCCCCTGCCTCTGCTCGATAGTCCAGTGTCAGGTTTATGCTTTGATCAATACAGATATACACGTCTGCACTGATCACATTGATTAAATAATACGGCACTCTGGTCTTCCAGGAAATGATGAGCGTGGGTGGTGATGTGTGTTTCCTCAGTTAAAGAGGAACTCCGTTTACTCATCAATCCTACTCAGCTGCAGCTGTTTCAGATGAAATGATGCGAAATGCTGGATAATGTCAGAGTCTTGTTTTCCGTTACTGACGCCACGTGCGTGTCCTTTATTTTTTTTCTCCTCAGCTGTGTTTGGTTCCTATCTGCGTCCTGATCTGGTCCCTGCCAACCCGTCCTTCTACGAGGGCTCCTCCATGGGAACCATCTCCACCTCCTCCATCTTTGTAAATGTGGACAACCAAACAGAAGAGAGGTACAGCATCCGCTTCGTTTTCCTTTTCACTTTCTCTGGCAGTTTTCATTTTGTCATGAGGGGTTGGGGTTATTTACAGTGCCTATTAAAACTATTCACCCTCCTCGGAGATTTTCCCCTTTTACTACTTTTTAACATTAAATCGAGATTATTTCCATTTGTTTTTTTTTTACAAGAATATACAAAAAAAGACTCTTTCATGTCAAAGTGATTTCAACACAATAATGTCACTTAATTAAAAATATGGAGCAAAAAATGAGTGACTGCAAAAGCATTCACCTCCTTTAAAGTGACTCACTCAATTTACCAGAATAGAATAGAAATACAATAATAGAAACTCAGTTGCTACAGCAGAAAGAGTAAAGTTACCACCACCATAAATACAGATAAATAAGCAAAAAATATGCAGTAGGTAAAAATAAACAGTGAGAAAAATATAAAATGCAAAATACAGTGTAATATACACTCTAAGTCTAAGGATCATCTGAGTGCAGTAAATGTGTGCGAGGTGATTGCAGTATAAAGACACTTGTATCTGGAAGGACCATTTACTGTTGAGCCAGTACTCCTGGATGTAACTACACCATGAAGACAAAAGAACTCTAGAAGCACCTCTGTGAAAAGGTTACTGAAAAGCAGAGGTCAGGAGATGGATACCAGAAAATTACCATGTCACTGAATATCCCTTGGAGTACAGTTAAATCCATCAGCAAGGAATGGAAGCAATGTGGCTCATGCATAAATCTGTCCAGAGAAACTGGGGAGGCCACCAAGCCGCCTATGACTCGTCTGAAGGAGTTAAAAGCTTCAGCGTCTGAGATGAAAGACACTCGATGCTGTAACTGTAGCCAAAGGTGAATCTACTAAATACCGACCTGAAGGGTGGGAATAGTTACACAATAACTAATTTTCATTTCATATTTTTAATCAGTTCCCATTACTTTGTACTAATCCGTTTTCACTTTGACATGAAAGAGTCTTTTTGGGGTAAATTCTCATCAAAAAAGTCAAAATAAATTGCCCACAATTCAATTTTGAAAAGCAATAAAAGGGGAAAAACTCCCAAGGGGGTTAAATTCTTTTTATAGGAACTGTATAGAGCCCATTTTAAACAAAAGACCCAAAAGAGCGAGAGCATAACAATACAAATTTACTCAACTAACTTAAATATTAAGCTTAGGATCCGACAGTGTTAGTGTAGTTTGTCATCCTCGACTACTGTACAAATACGGCATGAGGAGTGACGGCACACCCAGCACACACACACACACATGCACACACGCACACACACACACACACACACAGAAACACTCAGACCCTCCCACACATTGTGTCACCTGTGCTCTGACATCACATCGTCTTATTGGTGACGTGCGTCATGGAGCAGGTGACTCAGCTACACAATATACGGACAGTCCAGCCTAAAGATGAGCGATCGTGGCTGATTTTTGATTCGCAAGACGGGAAGAAGAAATAGCCAGAAGTTCAACGGCAGCCTTTCTGTGAAAAGGAATATTAGTTTTGTCTTTGGGCAGGGAATGTAATGCATTTGGGTTTTATTTGCACAGCGCCAAATCACAACATCAGCGCATTTCAATAGGACCTTACAATATTGTGTCAAAGCCTCCACTGTAAAAAATGATAGTTTTTACTGTAATTTTTTTTTCAATTTAAGGTGATTTTACAGATTTTTCTTGTTTTGTTAAAATACAGATAACAACTAGTAAAATCACAGAAAAAGGTATTGATTTACATTTTAACTGTAATAAAAGGTCAAAACTGTAAATAACATCCAAATAAAAATGGTTTTCATTCTATTATAATGTTTTAGAGTAAAGTTATACACTTTTTTTTACTGTAAATTAGCAAAAAAAAATTAAAAATCACTTATTATTTTCCATTATTTGAAAGAAGAATTATGTTTAATAAGGAATAAAACATGGGCAATTTTTGTTATTTTGAAGATTTTCCCTGTTTTGTTAAATTACAGATAACACCCTAGTAAAATCACAGCAAAAAAATAAAAATAATAAAAACAAAAAACGGTACCGTACAGAATGTCCAAATCAAAAATTTAGTAGTTTAAAAATTGGTAGTTTATTCTTTCACAGTGTGTAACCGTAAAATTAGTAATAACTATTACGGTACTTTACTAAAAATATAAGTATTCTACAGACATTTGCTGTTATTTTCCCCATTGTTTTACAGTTCTTGAATGCTACAGCGACTTTTTAATTTACTTTTTGGCCTGCTGTTTGATTTTTCACATTTTTTATGAGTTTTTTTTACACTGTGGGATGGCTTCACCAGCAATTTGTAAGACAGACCTTAAAAGGCGTTTTAATGGAACAGCGTTGAGTAATAGTTAATGACCTTTACAAGTTAATAATATCCCTCGTATTATGTTACGTAATGTGATAAAATGACCAAATAATCTTTTCCCTTGATAGGTTTTATTGCACCTCTGACACGCTTTATTTTCTCACTTCACCGTCTCGTAGAGGACAGTTTCATTTCCCTGTTGCTTCTGAACGCTTCGTCCTCTTCCTTCTGAGTGCTTTCCATCTCTTGCAGCCTTCCCTCTTGTCCAGCAGCGTCGGCTTCAGATTGCTCTCTGAGCCTCCATTGTGTGACTTGCCCAGTCTTGTCCCCTCATCAGTCACCTGCTGCTGCCCTGACATTGTTCTGTCAACTGTTTTCATAAATATTTAAACTGCAGCTTTGACACGGTCTTACTCGGTGCCATTAGGCTGCGCAAAGATGGTGACAAACATGGACAAGCGGTGCAGAGGAGGCTATATATCAACCAACAATAAGCCCCGTTTGACAGCCGGTCTGCCTGTTTCAGTAGTAGCACCTTCTGTTGTGATGTTTTATTATTATTATTATTTAAATCAAGCTGCTGTTTACCAGTGTCTCTCCTTTTCCTTCCATCAGTCTTTACAAGTGCACATTCCTGCTGATCTTTACCTGGATTTCACTTTGACTTTGAACTCTAAGCTCAGTCCGTCAAATGTCATAAAAGGGTGAAAACACATTCCTTCATCAGGGAGTCACCTGATACACGGAGAAAGAAAACAGCTGCCATGTCGCCCCCTAGTGCTTAACCAGAGCTGTGTCCCCATAGTCAACATTTAAATCCATATTTCACTCATGAATGCAGCATCTTAGTACTTCATCTGAACCCTTGTTAACCTGTTTAAAAGACTTGAAATCATGGTTGGGTTTAAACTTCCTCTGTCTTAATGAGGACAAGACCGAGGTTGGTTCCTCTGACAAAGTGGACTCTTGTGCTAGCACTCTCAGCCCTCTAGGGTTGGTCACCCATCCCTTTGTTAAACACCTAGGTGTATTCTTTGACAGTGCTTTTAATTTCAACAAACAGATTAGCACCGCTGTTAAAAATAGCTTCTTCCAGTTAAGGCTGCTCGCTAAAGCCAAGCCATATCTCCCTCGTGGTGGCTTTGAGAGAGTCATTCACGCTTCGATCACGACCAGGCTGGACTACTGTAGTTCTTGGTATGTTGGCCTTGATCAGTCGTCTGTTTGCCGGCTGCAGTTGAACCAAAATGGTGCCGCTCGGCTTTTAACTGGGACCAAAAAGTGGGAACATGTAACCCCAGTCTTGGCATCGCTCCGCTGGCTTCCTGTTCGTTTGCGTTTTCGGGTCGGTTATAAGGTTTTATTTCTTGTTTTTAAAGTTTGACATGGGTTGGCCCGCTGTTATTTAGCAGACCTTATTCAGATCCACAAACCTGTTAAAGAACTGAGGTCATCCAGTCAAGTGGTCCTGGAAGTCCCCTGATCCAGACTCAGGACTGAAGGTGACCGAGCCTTTTCAGTGGCAGCCCCTAAACTCTGGAACAGCCTGCTGCTGGCTGTTAGGGCTGCTCGGACTTCAGAATCTTTTAAGTCCCGGCTGAAGATCCACCTTTACTCAGTGGCTTTCAGTTCGATTGGGCGTTGACATCCTGGCTGCATTTATTGTTTTCATTGTATGTCCCTGTATGTCCCTTTGCAGTGTTGATTTAGAAGTCCGTAAAGCACTTTGGTCAACCTTGGTTGTTTTTAAATGTGCTATACAAATAAAATTGACCTTGACATTGACCTTGATCTACGTACACAGTGGTGGAAGATTATTTGCTTAAGTAAAAGTATCAATACAGCAATGCAAAAATTCTACCAAGGTAAAAGTATTAGCAGCAAAATGTAGTTAAAGTATTAATGTTTTGGTATTTCTGGCTGATATATCATTATATATGACAGATTATTAACAGTGAATCATCAGTAGCTGCTGCAGGTGGAGCTACGTTGAACTAAGTTAAACCTATTTTTTAATACAGAGACACCAGATAAATCTGATGGGTCATCACATGATTAAAGAGAGAGCAGAAAGAATAGAAAGAAGAAAAGTTCTGATACACATATTTGTTTTCAGGTTTTGGACTATCTCTCTAATCTTTGTTTTTTTGGTGGGAAATTTAGTCATTTGAACATTTAATTGAAGCTTGAATGGAAAAAACAACATTTTGTGGGGCTGTTAACGACTCACAGACGTGTGAAATGTGGATCTGACAGTGGTTTAATGTTTAATTTAACAATGCGTTGTATTTTAAAAGCCACCGTGTAAAATCTTTGGCTTGAAAGTCACCAAAGCGGCCAGATAAATGTAGTGGAGTGGAAGTATAAAGAAGTATAAAAGGAAAATACAATACTCGAGTTATTGTACTGAGTTACTTGAGTCCACTGCTGAATTACATTTATTTGCTTTTGCTTTTACGCTGTTTTATTCCTTGTAAGTACGTTTTTATCAGGTATCTCATGCTACATGGGACCATTTGTAGTTTATTTCTGCCAGCGTCTCATTCTGACTTGGTCACTGAGGTCAAATCCGTCTGCTTTCATGTAATTTACTTCACTTCCCGTGAGACATTTCTGAGGCTATGAGGCCTCCAGTGGTCCGACAGCAGACAGGTCCATCATCCTGCTCGCAGTCACTTCACCTCTTCGTCTCTTTGATGTGAAGAGTCTCTGCAACAGCGTCTGATTTGTTTCTGGAGTTTTTCATCAGCTGTTTATACAGCTGCTGTAATTCTGCATCGGACCCCCAGAGTAATAAAAATGTGCTTTTCTGTTTCAGAGAGGACGTTGCCTCAGGCTCCACATTCACCCTGGAGGACAGCGCCATCTGCCTCACCTCAGAGCAGAGCACCATGGACGTGGACATAGACCGCGACGACGGCTCTGTCCTCGATATCTACTTGGTGAGTTGTTGATCACTATGTTTAGATATTGGTCATCTTTGCGCCTAAATATTCACTGTTTTCTTTCCTCTCTTCTCCTCTACAGTGAAAACAGCAGCTTTACAAACTTCATTTCCTCCTGCCAAGCATAAGACAATCGCCGCACTCCATTGGACGGGCCAGACTGGTGTTTGACTCCACTTTCAGTGCTGCTACTCCCATGATGCCACTCGTAATTGCCAACTCGTAAAGACGCAGAGATTCCCACCGGTTGAAGGACTAAAAGAAGACGCCAACAAAGTCACAGCGACGGACATCTGACGAACCATGTGACATGTCGTGTAAAGTGCTGAACATCAGGCTGAGCTGCTTCCCAGAGCATGCATCAACTCAGCGCCATTCAGTTTTATACATGGACACCGTTTCCATGACCTACACAAGATTTTTACTTATATATATATAAAGATAGAAAGATAGGTAGATAAATAGAGATATATGGAGAGACAGTAGATACACATTACATCATACATTTCTTTAAGCATTTTTTTCCTGCTGATCAGAAAGAAATGAGAGACACTTCCAAAATTTTGCAGCTGCATTAGTTGCTGAGAACACAAGGAATGTTTACAGTGTATTTATGATGGCATCTTTGTCCCTGGTGAAAGGGGGACGACGGTGACACACAAACGGACACGAGCCAGCTTGTAGACCACAGCCAACACAGACGAGGAAGGACTCACTTGAGTGATTCTGAAGCTACCGAGGACAAAAAGAAAACACAGACTGTGATGTGTTTAGAAATGGCCATCGCTTCCTGGCAGAGAGCTGCTGTGAAGAGAAGCGAGCAAAGACAGTTACTGGATCTTGGATGAAGCACAGAGCGGAGAGACAATGCACTTGCTCTTGATTTTTTTTTTTTTTTTAAAAAGACGCACTTTTAACATTGGTTATGATTACTGTAAGAAATATTTTTCTCTGAGGATGTTGCTTAGGTGGGTGGGCTACCGGACATAAGCACAGATTTGGATGCGTGAACATGCACTTTTATTTTCTTTTTACTATACAAATGCACACCTCTGTTTGTCATTGATACTACATGTACAGAGACAATGAAGGAACATCGTAGATCATTTTTGATGTGGAACTACTAGTTTTGTGAGGTTTGCGTCGCGACTGAAGATGCTTTTACTCAGGATATCCTTTGATACTGAAGAAGTATGTCCTCTTCAAGAAGTTATGAGACATGCATCCTACGCTTAGAAGCTGTCTGATACCTCTTCATCAAGACTTTATCCAACTATAAATGTCCACGATCACACGTCAGTTGAGAACCATAATTTATTATGTAAATCTCAATATTTTACCATTTGCTGAAAATACTTTAATCGCTGAATGTAAAGACAATGCATATTTATATAGAGAAGAGACTCCTATAAATAAACTGCTAAAATTCAGTGTCCACTCTTGTTTAATAACTTTAGCAGCAGTACTTTCCAGTGCTCCGGCATTAGTCCAGGTGATATGGGAAAATGAAATGAAAACAACTTGGATGTGTTGGGTTTTTACATAGCCTGTATTTTTGTAACTTAAGTTCCAAATTAATCATGTTAATCTCCATAATTAATAATACTTAAGGTTCTTAGCATCAATATTTATTATAGACAAGTGAAAACTCTATTTTGTGTCAATTTTGTAGGATTTAAATCTTTAATATTTAAATTTCTTTGGTTAATTTAGAGCATATTCAACATTCTATGGTCTAATCCTCAATATTTAACCTTGTTAGGCCAGTTCATCTTCTATGGAACACTTGTACAGAACATTTTCAGAAAAGCCTCCGAGTGACTATAGCAGCCATTTCACTCTCTGCCATAAGTAAATTAAGGATTTAGTTTCATATTCCCTGAACCAGACTGGCTTAACTTGTCATGTTTGAGCCAAATATGACAAGTTAAGCCAGGCTGTGTTGGATGTGGCTGCAAGAAGAGCAGCCAGGGGCACCGACAATGAAACAAAGTACATCTGCGTCAATGTGAAGGAGATTTGAACGAGACGGTGAAGAACAGGTTCAACAACAATCAAATGAGTCAATACATTTTTTGAAGTGAGTCTTTGTGTTTGCTACATTCCTTCATATTTATTATTGTTCTGCTTTTAACAGTCACTGTTTTGTCGGAGTTAACAAAGCGAAGGATTACACTTTCAAAATTCTACACAACAGACATGAAATTATGAAACCTAACCTTGGTTCTCTGATACTGAGTTCCCTTTCACAGCATCCAGATGCACTATTAGCTGCTCATGTGGACAAATTCTGATGTAGTATACAGTATTACCAACCATGAAAACATGTGGGCAGGCGTCTTTTCTGTGTTATGTTTGGTTCAAGATGGAAAATACATCATTTGGTGAAAGTTAAATGGCCACAAGGTGTTTTCACAACGGCTCCATTTCTGAAAATGTTCAGGGTTTCAAACTGTTTCATGCCTTTGTGTAAAAAGTGAACCCGTCACCTCAAATTACCATCATCTGAATATCACTGCTGAGGGTTTTCGCATCAAAGGCTTTTCCATGAACTACCTTCAGTTCCACAGCAGTGCAAGTGAAAAAGTGCACGCACTCCGTTCCGTTGTGTAATAATTTTAATTTACAGAACATTGTCAAATTGCATTACATTTAGTGCAAATAACACATCTGATGTACAACTTAGAAATATACAAAGTGTGTAGATTACTGACAAAATATCAAAATTAAAAACACTAAATGCATTCTTCAGCTGACACTGCTCGTCATCTAGCTCTTGTAATTATCAGCAAAAACAATTATCCAGATCCTCCCTCACCTCTGACCCCTTAGACTGAACATCTCATGGTGAATTTTTCAACCACTGCACATCTACTGATTGCAAAAACTCCCAAGCTTTGATGGCATTAAACACAGTCCAAAGGAAATTTAAATCTTGAGGTAAGATGATGTGAAATGCTGACCCCGCCCCCAAACCCCGCCCAGCTTCATTTCATCAGTGTTGATAAATGCACATCTGGTGGCTGTACAGTAGAGAAAGCCAGGACTTTTAGGTTTCATCCTGGTGTCTAAGGCATTCTGGGGGTAGTTTATCAGTCAAAGGGCAGGAGGCCACTGCACTGTAGTGTGGCGTTTGAAATGTAAGCTTAGCACATGACTGAGAGCGCAGGCTGCCGATGATATCCTGCTCAACATTTTACAACTTTTACCTTATCCTGCATCAAAGCAGCAGGACTGATTTACAAACCCGACACTCATGAATGGACAGACATTTCTCCTGCCTTATTAGGGGCAGAAAACAGTGAGGGAAAACCTCAGGCATACAAAATGTACCCGCTCATCTCTCAATCAAAGAGAGGAATCTTCAGATCCGACACTACAGCTGGTCATTTGCACATATCCGTCAGAAACCTCATGCAGGTTGCAGACAGATACACACTGAAAGCAGCTTAGCATCTACAGACCACAGTCAACTATCATCAGTTCAGCTGTGTCCAAAATATTGTCCAACATAAGTGAATTAGTAAATGCTTTTCATCTCCCACTCTGTATTTCCTTGGCCCATTACCGTCATCAAATTCAAGCGTTTAACAGTCAATTCACATTTCTCACATTGGTAAACTAACTGAAAACTTATTCTGTTTTCTCTGTACAATACATTGTGTCCATGGTGCTCTCTGAAAGCTACTTTATAACAATCTAGAAATATAAAGATTCCAAAGCTTTAGGCTCTGACCCCCCATCAAACTGCAAAGAGCGTTTTCACAAGAGGGACAGGAGAAGGCAAGAAAGAGGAGATAGTGTACCACACCTCGTCAGCGCTCTTCCTGTAAATATCGAACTTTCCTCTCTCATGGTAGTTTCTTTAGCAGCAGCAAAACAAGTAGCTGTAATACTAGTGATTAAAGCAAACCCAAAAAGTCAAGAAGTATGTAATCATAAGAAATGTACAAAACAATTTACAAAAAAGCAAGTAATCGGTAACAATTTAAACTCACTTAGGAAACTCTTGAATTTATGTACACGCAAATGTACTCACGACCACCAGATGGTGCTAAGCCATTCTAATGTAGCTGGGATGATGACTACTGATGCATTAAAGCCATAAAACCAGTCTCATCTTCAAGCAGGGGTCCAGTGGAACGTCCTGATGATATGGTGTCCTGCATGTAGTAGTTTGAAAACACATTCTAACTGATAGGTGAAAAGGTCATGTGGTCGTCAAGAGTCTGTCCAACATAGGTCTCTCTAATGGGCAACTTCATCTCTCCACAAGCCTGAAACAAAGAGGATTGAAAGTTCAAATAAAAACACAGAAAATAGCCTAACTCAAATGACAGCAGATTCTATACATCTGCTAATTGTTTTTATGATTCAATATTAGAAAATAAACACCAGCCAGGAGGTATTACACACATTCACAGTGTTGTACCTTTCAGTTTAGCTGCTATCTCAGTTGTACAACAACATATGTTTGGATTCTTGGTTACCTTTTGTGCTCAGAAGAGGATGGGCTTCCCAGCAGTTTTGTCCTGTACGTAGGTGGTGAAGCGTTTGAGGAACTTGGGATACTCTCTCTTGGCCACAGCTCTGAGGACAGAAGCTGGAGCCCAGCCTCCCGGGTTTACTGCAGTCACACACAGGAAAACTGCATCAGCATACCGTTTCTGTGTCGACTTACAGTGTGATAAAACCATTAATCATAAACCCGCAGTGATTCAGTACATAGAAGACGGTGTGGGGCGCCCTCTAGTGATAGGAGAGGATGCAATGCATTTTTTTTAAAAAGAACTCTCACGACCTGCCTGACTACTCTGACAATAAACTTGTTCAAGATTCCTTCTGCAGCGCTTCTTTATGTCAAAATCTCCTCGTCTACAGGAAGTAAGGGGAGGGGGAGAAGCTGCACAAGTCTGGACTGAAATTTCAAAGACAAAGCCTCATGGACTGTCTAGATTTGTGTTAAAGACCCGCTCCACAAAGACTAATTAGGAGAAAAATGAATGATATGCGACTGTTTTGAATTATTTGGGAAAGGCTATAAAACAGTAGAAAGTGAGGACATCAAAAGGGGCTTCAGGCAGTTTGATGATAGCGTGACTTTGTTTTTTCTCATGTGTGACAGAAGACATTGCTACTCCTGTGGAATTTTTTTAAGGCCCTTTTGTGATCTGCAGCTATTTCCATCACAATTGCGGTGATGGTTCAAACAACCGCTTACATTTGAACAGATTTACAAAACTGTCCCCCAGCTGACCGACTACATGACAAATCAAGAGCATGACAAATTTGTGTTTTTTCTTCTCTAAGCATGGACGGTCTTCAGATTAGAAACAAGAATTTGACCCAAGAGCTCAGCTTAGCATTTGCTTCTGCTATTTAAAGTAGGCTAGATGCTGATACCGGGGTGATTGTAGATAAATTATAGTAAGATTGAGGCTTTGTTCTGCTGGCTGCTCATCTCGGTTATCCCGAGATCAATCTAAGGTCTGGAGAGGCACTTACCATTGGCAACATAGGTGATCTTACAAAGGATGTTGTCTCTGCTGATCTCTTTATCACCTTCAGGTGGGCTGACGAGTGTTTGGCAGATCATGGCGACATTGATTTTGGCACGAACACACCGGTTTGTAGGCTGAAAGTAAAACAAAAATATAAATACAAACAATCCCCACGCTGCCACAAATCTCAGAAACTATTCTTTTTATATTTTAACTATAAAAAGGCCCTACAACAAAGTCCTGTTTAACTACGGGATGTTTGTAATCATATGCAGTACTGATTCAAAGGCATTTTTAGAGATGATTTATTAGAAAAAATTCTCTAAAATGAATTAAGGCCGAGCAGTATGTTCACCCAGCAGTCTTCTGCTCACTCACGCAATACTGTATGATAGGAATAAGCTTAAAGCATTATCCCTAAAATACATAACTACTTCTTATATAAAGCAGATTATCACTTGCTTGTGACAATGTAGTTAATGTTAACCAATTTGCGATCTTCAGCAGTCTGTGAGAATCATGGCTGCAGCAGATGGAGGCCAATGTTTCTTCTGGCTTCCCAAGTTGGAAATTTGGCCTATAGAACTAAGTGTGCATTAGTAGCAGCAAGATGAAAGCAGTTTAGGTAACTTGAAGATATTTCTTCACTTGTCCAACCCTCTCTTAGGACACTAATTGGATATATGTTCACTGTTGTGAAATTTAGAGAGCCTGAAATGTAAGTTACTGTGGCCATTAGTCAAATATAATTCTCTACCAACAACACCAACATCATAATAAAACCAGGAATTACAACATTGCCTTCTGCAGTTTTATCTGGCACACTGCTATTAAACACAGTAGAAAAATACATTTCATTATTTTTGACATTTTGACACCAGTCCAATACCGATGAACACCGGGGAGTTGAGTGCTTAACTAAAAAAAGAAGATTTAATTACATAGTCCTTGGATCACTATCAAGACTGGGTTTGTATTTCAGTGTTAATCTTACAGGAGCGTTGTCGTGGTCCACAGAGAAGTTGCAGACAAGCCATGTGTCGGGATCATTTTCATTTGTGGCCAGAATCTTCCTGATAGCCGACAGATAGAGTACGTCCCTCTGAGAGGCCGGCCACACTCTCTGAAACACAACCCAGAAACATCCAGCTTTAAGATCAAAGAGGCTGCGCAACATTCATGATCAAATGTGTAACATGTTTCAGCAAAGTCTAAAAACACTGTCAGCTTCTTTTTACCTTGTGTGTCTGGTAAACAATGATGGCATTGTCAGAGAGCGTTTCCACAAGGTTGAAATTTTCAATGGTGGCTGAGGGGGAAGGAGGAGGAGGAGGAGTTCAGTCAGGTTGTGACATTAAACAAAGTCAAAGTATTCTTGATGTGATGGTGCCTTCTGAAATAGTGAACTTACTCTCCCAGTCCATTCGGACAGCTGTATCCCAGAAGTAGTGGCAGACCTCGTGTCCTGTTACCCCCTTCACAGCATGTGTAGCTTTGAGAGGATCCAGGACGATACCATTCTCCTCCACCTCTCTCCTGTACACCTATTGAACAAAGTGTAGGACAAAAAAAAATCCCTACTATCAACATGCTCACAGACTCACAACAAAAACAAAACGTATCCTCAAAGACGTCAGTGGCTGATAAAGTCCGCTGACTTTTACGCTCTTAATAGATCATTTTCCATTGCAGCATGAATACTCATACTTTATCTGAGCAGATCTTCCACCTCTGCTAGCTTAGATACAATCCCCACTTTTGATTTACCAGTGCCTCTACTGTCACCACAACACCTTTTGATAATGGAATAAGATTTAAATATTCACAGCCAGCAACCATGGGGAATGATTCATAAGGAGCTCCTTTCCTCTGTACTCACCTTCATCTCTCCTTCTTCTATCACCAGCTGCCAGTTGGCATCTCCACCCACATCCTGAAGAGAATAAGTCATGTGATTCTGCACCATCTCCTCCACCTAAGAGACAGACAGATAGTGATTAAATTCATATCTTAGACAGTCTTCCGCTGTTTTCACCTAAGTGAAACAGCCCACAGATGAAGAAAAAAATAATATACTATATTAAGGAATCCTATGCTCAAGTTTAATGAATTACAGCAATCTACACACCTTGCACTTGCAACCTGACTTTTCATAAAGGTTTCTGATAACAATATAGAAGGAAAATATCAAAACTATTTCCCATCTATCTGAAAATCTTAGGAATTCCTAAAGCAAATCCACGAGCCACTGAGCAGTAACCAAATAAATATTAGACACTTGATCCTGCTTGAGGGTGTTATTCAACATTCCAACAATGCATTAAAAACACAGCGCAAAGCCAGTCTGGATTCATGCCTGCTCATGCTGTGGAAGAAGAAGACGACTGATGCAAGGAAAGGAAGAGGTGGAAATGAAAAGGTTTCTAGATTCCAGTCATGCAGGGTTCAAACAACTTTTTGATATGATAACAGCCGCTATGTGATGGGGACAACCTGTTCACTCCAGGAATTTCAAATCTGTCCAGTTAGGTTTTCGTCCTTGTGCATCAACACATAAAATTATAAACTATGGTGTAAGGCTGAGCAATTAATCAATTTCAAATTAAAAGATGGAAACGATGCAATCAGCAAATTGCAAACACTGCAGTTTAGGACATACCAGGTGTGGCTATTAAATAGTAAATCTAATGCTGTAATTACATTCTATTTAATTCAAGCATCCTTTCATTCATTATGCTCGCTCACTGATCAATAACTTGACATGGGTGAGACACTGTCTACACTGTGGTTTGACTGATAGAAGCCCAGTCTCACTATTTAACAGTCACACTTCGTACATTTTGCAGCACAGCTGATCGAGGGTTTAAAATGTTGTGTCAAAGACTTTATAAATTCAAGCAGTTATCCCTGTGTTACAGTCACATGTAATAATGATCCATGACATGTTTTAGATCTATTAAACAGTAACTATTGAATTGAAGCTTGACTTAAAAAAATATGTTTTGCAAATTAAATCACAGAAATCTGCACTACCACGGTGTAAGAATCTATGCTAATATACTTTCCAAAGCACAGGAAATGTTTGTGAAATCCTGGAGCGAGTGGTTGGTAGACATTCTCATGCTATCTGTTCATGCTCTCTCTGCCAGAGGTGGAAAGCAGAAGGCGCTTGCATCCCCTGAATGTTCTCTAAGTTGACCAAATACAGTACCTGAGCGCTGAATCTGTGAATGTCATCCGAAGCGCTGACTAGCTCAACGGAGGACAATGAAGAAGAATGGCTATGGGGCTGTACAGCAGAGAGAGGGTTGAAAGAGCAAGGGGTAAGGAACAAAACAGAAAGAGGCACCACTGCAGCAGATCAGAGGAGACAACCAGAACCTGCTAAAGAAGCATTTCATATGAAGAGATTATATAAGCGCTCAAAAAAATACTGCAGTAAGAAAAGGCTGATTCTCTGCGCAAACAGATTAAGTGAGGCATGAAGACATCATGAGGATATGTTATTCAAGCGTAAGCACCAAGAAGTTGTAGGACTTTAAAGACAGGTCACACTGGCTGTAAGCTGAATAGGCTCTGGACAGGAATGATGAGGCAAAGAAAACAGTAGCAACTTGTAGCCTTAAATTAGAACAAAGTAGGTGTAAAGCAAAGAGAATATAAGAAATATACTGCGCACCTTGTTGGCAAATCGGTGTGTACCGATGGTGGAGTAGGCGTCGCCAGGAGGCACTGGAGTTAGTCGAGGTATCCTCACCTTTTCTGACTGGCTCTGAGGGGCACAGTGTAGGAGTTTGGTAAAAGAAAAAAGATTAAGGTGATATACCTCAGGCTACAGTGAAAGGATACATCTGTGTATGTAGCTGTGGTTAAGTAAGTTTTACACAAGCAGAAGAAGCAAAACAAAATAGATTTAGTATATCTTCTAGACTGAAGGGACAACTGGTTTATACATCTCAAATGTACAAGACATTTTTATTGTGTATATAATAATATAGCCAATTTAGAGCTTCATCACACCTGCTCTTCTATCTTGTCTTGTCTGTCCAGTGCAGCTTCAACTGCATCAAAGAATTCATCTTCATTGATCAGACTGTTGGGCCCCTCCTGTTGAAAAGAAATAAACAAATGAAGCAGAGAGTAAGTGAAGTGAAGAAGTACAAGAATCCTGTGAGAATAGCTCTGTCTAAAAAAAAAGTTGGGAAAAGTCAAGAAATCTTTCTGCTGTCTTTTTCTAGCTGCTGCTGATTCATTTATTTTATATAACTTCATCGTGCCTCATAGTCTGGTCCCCCATAGTGCGACTTTTTCTTCAGTTCATTCATAGCAGACTTGTAGGCATCTTCTACCCGCCTCCTCTTCTCCAGCTCCTGCATACACACAGAAATTCAGTATGGTTAGTGTAACTGTGTTACTAATCCTACAGTCAGAAATCATCTCCCATTGTCCCAACGACGATGTTTCAGTTCATCAGACCACAGATCATTAAAAGCTTGAATTGAAAGCTGAATAAAACAGAAGTCTTCATGTATCCAGTATGAACCATCACAATGTGTAGCTTTGTGCAAACTCAAACAGGTTTTACATAAAGTCTCATTCTTTGACGGAGACAAATATGTACAATTCGTACAAATGAACTAGAAACAACAGACTGCCACCCTACAGTTGAGAACTTAAGTCTCTGGATTATTATTGCTACAGCTACCATGCTGCCTGCTTATTACTTAAAAAGAACAGGACATTTTTGTTTTTGGTCTCTTTGTTTGAAAAATTAATCAAATTACAATTAAAAATTATATGCAGGCTTACCTTAGCAAAAAACACCCAACAATTCTGCTCAAAAACAGTTGATATTTGAGAGACAGCGTTCCAAATTGCAATGAGAAAGCAAGAAAACTCTATAAATGGCAGATAAAAGTATCCAGTAATATAAAACAGCAATGGTCTCCAGAGAACAATTAAATAGAGGGTAACCAGACACAAAGAGACAATGACACCAAACAAAGCACAGAGGAAGGTGCAGACATATAGTACTTGCCACAAAATAAACAGGAGGCGATCCTGCTGTCAGCAGTGTTTAACAACTACACAGACAGAGACCTACTGTCAGAGACCTACTGTAAAAAAGCGACTGCAGGTCTGTAGAGGTATCCATCTTTGTGTTTGGTATTTCAGCAGCTCAGTACTCCTTTGTAGAGATGGCTTCCACAAACTCAACCACGAAGTCCGAGCAGTCATTTTCTAACTCGCTCTCTGTACAAGTCTGAGTAGGTGTGCCCTGTTCCTTTGACTGCGTGTTGTATAACTATTTCTATATCTATATCCCTTCTCCACATCTGCAGCTACACTTCACACACTTTATCAAACACAGATAAGTTTGAGATAGTTTCACCCAAGTAGTCAAACTAACTGAAACACTTCCCAGCTTTTGCAAGTTTCTGGGTTGGGCAGCACGCCTTTACACACACAAAAAAGAAACTGGTTTGACAACATCAGCTGGGCTGATCAGGATGCAAGTAAGAGCAGCTCTTCAGATACCCTTAAAGAGACAGACCACTCTCTGGATATTATTGAATGGAAGAGGGTTATGCAGGCTTTAATCACTCTGACAAAAAATGAAAATAGCAAATAGCAAAAGGGCTCAATGGCCCATCTGTCCATATGCTCACTGAGCCATGGTTGTAATGTTGATAGCTGCTTTAGAGTAACTATCTGTAAACCAGTGTTCAAATATTATTACTAATTTCTGGACATCTGAACTAAGGAATTTAGGGAGTCTTTTTTTAACCACCATAGCACAGAGTCTTTTGTCCTATAACTTACTTTACATTTATAACAGGCAGTTGAACAGGTAGCCAAATTGCTAAATATCTTGCCAAAGGCATCTTAGAGACCTTAACATTTCCTACAGAAACTATATTAACAGAGCAAACTAACAGAATACCAAACCACTACACAACACACAAATATGAACACACAGGTATCAGAAGCCAATAAAGACTTAAGCACATACCCACACAAAGCCTTCAATAAGCAAAAGCACGTTAAGAAATTAGAACTAATAAAAACACATCTGAACCACAACCAAAGGAATCATGTCCAACCTGTTCATTCTTAGCATTAAATACAGCTAGTGCATTTTACATGTGAAAAATTTCAGTGCCAACTCTATTGACTCTTTGTACCCTTTCCAAAACAATAGTTAATAATTTAATAGTAAATGTTGCACCACCCTAACTGTCAACAGGAATATCTGAGTGTTTTTATATCAATCATGACTGGACATTTGGACAGCAGAGTGTTGCACCACAATCTTATCACCTGAAGGACAGAGTCCAGACGACCAAACGCTTGGTCATAGCAGCCGAGTTCATAAAGAAAATGGAAGGCAGTCAGTTTCTCACTGAGCGACATTTCCTCACAGCAGTGGCTGCTGACACGCCCACTCAGGAAACTGCTTATTATTCACTTGACACTTCACACACTGTGAGTGACGTTTATTTTAATTACTGTGTGGAGAGTCCAGTCTGTACCTTGTCCAGTCTTTTCTGCCAGCTGTCCTCTCGTTTCACCATCAGTTCGATGCAGTGGGACAACGTAGAGAGGATGCCTGCTGTGGTGGCTTTGAAGGTGATGGCTTCACCCTTAAAGTCTATCCCGTTCATAGCTTTGGGGCTGGCAGGGGAAAACACTGGAGCAGAGAAGAACAAAGACATAGTGAAATGGAAGAGCTGCATTGCGACTTGATTAAAAACAAACATTCATGTTTTCCACATCTAAAGTGAATCCGTTATTAACAGACCAAGCAACCAGCATGTATTTATTCACAGATACTCTTAAATAAAAGCTCAAATAGTCAGATAGTACTGAGGTAGGTAGACTCACATTTCTCTTTGCTGCCATTGTTGTTGTGATTATATTCACCGTCGGGTCGTGCAGTAGTAGGAAAGTCATCTTCATCCTCCTCTACTACTGGCAAGAAAACAACAGCAACATTAGCTCTACCTACTGTCCTGTAATAGCATATAGGTTATACTAACAGTAGTACTGGGGCTACGCAATGCAGAAATTGACAATAGCAGTTGACACGTTTCCTAACGAAAAACCAAATTCAGTAAATCATAAATCATTTAGCCTACAGCTGGTTAGAAAAATGATTTTAAAGGCTAAAGAAAGGTTCTGCCACAGATATTAAACAACCCACAAAATGTCCTGCAAGTGGATATTGATTTCTGTTTCCTTTCTCAGTGGGTCTTACCAACCACTCTCCTTCAACTCTCATGCAGCGTCAACAAGTAAAGACACTTGGGTCTACAAATGCTCTCCTTTGCCAGTAAACACATCAAGACCAAAGCCGCATAATGGTGTATTTAAGCCACAGATTACCTCTGTCTCTCTGAAATTCATCTTTGGAAACAGCATCAGCACAGGAGTCAAAGTACTTCTGCAGGGTGTCCACTTGTCTGCACAGAATGTCCCGGAAGGTTTCCATTTCTGCTAGCTTCTCACGCAACCTGTGCCCCTTCTGCACAGAGAAACAGAAGTAAAAGAGATGCAAACAACAGCATAAAAACTAGACAACATGTTGTCAGGGAAAAGATTCATTTCAGTTTGGTGGTTTCTGCCAAAGGCGTTGATCTGGTGCCGGTTAAAAGAAATATGCACAAAATCCAAATCATTAACACTTGACAGTTTTAGTTGACAGATATGCTGGACTGTAATCTGAGTTTTGAGGCTTTAATATTGTATTAACCACAAATGTTATGAACCTGTTAAAGCTATGGCTAGGTACTTTCAGTCATACGATGATACTAACACATTTTCATGGCCTGCTTACACGTTACACAACATCTCTCTACTCAGTCACTGGTGTTCATGTTTTACCTTGAAGGAGGATGTGGATGTGGAAGACAAGGCACTAGCTGCTGAGGTGAGAGACAACATGGAACCATGACGCCTCAGACTTGTTTCTGAACCGTAACCAGACTCAGCCTGCGATCCAGTCGTTGAGGTAGGAGGAGAGCGAAAGAGAGAAGAAACAATAAAGTAGAGAGACAAACAGGAAGGGACAGAAGATCAGTAAGTGCACAAAAACACTGAACAATCTGCAGTATAATAAGAAAGTCTGATGCTCATCAAAACTAGACAGGGTGAAATCAATTCTACAGTCAGCAGCACTGAGTAATGCTGAGCTTAACCACAGCAGGACCTACACCTACACAGAAAAACCGTCTGCTGAGAGAGACTGAGGATGACATATGCATCATGCATCAACTCAGCCACGAGACCTGAGGTCCGTGGCTGAGAAACAGTGGAAATAATTTATAATGTATTCTGGTGTGGATAGTAGCTAGTGCAACTTTCAGGGAGAATGTAGCGTGTATACCTTTTAGGAAATACCGTGTGCTGTCTCACATGACATTATAAAACAAATCTATGACCAGGCATTAGAGAGCAGCAGTGATGGCATTTGTTCCATTTAATGGCCAACTTATGACTGGGCGATGCCTGGGACTGCCAGCTCAGCAGAGTGACAGAATTTTAACATCATCTGGTGTTGTATTATATGCACACCCAGCCAACCACACCAAAGCAAAACACTGTTTGTCCCTTGTGCAGCTGTAAAGTGTTATACATAACATTAATAAGAGACAGCAAATTCACGACTCAATACATAAGCCTCACACTTGAATGCATATTTTCCTCACCCAGCAATGTCTGAAATTCTTTTACGTATGCATCAGGACTCTAACACATTGGTGGTATGCTTCATGAGTCTAAACTCATTCGCTTAGGTTTAGTCATGGCTTTGCATCTAATTTTCCACTTGATTACAAAATCAACAAGAGGCTGTAAGCTATTTCCGTTGCCCAATTGGCATACAGAGGAATTTCTTAATAACAGTGAGCAAACTGAAGAGGGAGTCAGGTGACAGCCTCAAGAGAGAGTACACATGCATTCCTTTGCCAACAGATCTTACAACACAGACTGCAGAGAGCTGACACTAAATACCAGTAAACAGGTAGTGAGCAGAGTGACAGAAAATAAGGTCCCAGTGTTTGCAGTTACAGGGTGTGTTTACATTCAGATGGTCCAGACATTACTGTGACAGTAAACAAAGTAGTAAATGTGAGCATCTATGTAGCTCGAAGTAACACATTTTCTCTCAATACCACAGGTTTATAGTAGAAATAAACTAAGACGTGTCATGAAGTGGTGATTGGGCACAGTACCACAACCAGAGTCACATCAATAACAAGCACTAAAATCCCTATATCCTTCAGATAGGGTTTGACTTGTAATTAGTTGTTTAGAAAATCTGAGACACATTAATACAGTGGATAAATACTGTCAAGACCATGCAAAAAAAATCCATCTATATCACTAAACAACAACTCCAGCATGAAATAGTACATGACGCAGTTCACAAAGTAATTAACATTACCACATTAACAAAACTACAATCAGACCTGTTACTAAAGAGACACTGGAGCAACTACTAATAACAGAAAACAATGAATATTTAATAATGTTATTTTACTGTGCAAAAACTGACTACACATATAAACACATGCAGCCGAAACCAACTGAAGGCAAAGTAACTGTCAGTTTCAAAAACAGCGTATTGTTTTTTGATCGCCCTGGACTATGCCTGACTGTTAACATACTACAACATAATCTAGACTTTTATTTTATTATTACTTTCGTCAATCACACATTTTTCTATTTTGTGCTTGCAAATGGTAAAACAAGTGGCCGAGCTGAGTGCCAAAAGTGTTCATTTTAAATTTCAAAAGGTAGTCAATGATTGTTGACAGTTTGATGTCTGCAAAGTGATTTAGCTGCAGTGTGACACCACTGACAGCTCCACAAATATCAAAACCTACAGGTTACATTTTAAACAGCTGAGAATGAACGTTATCTAGTAACACGGGTGAATAAATGTTTGAAGTTAAACGGACTTCTTACAACACTATCAGTTAAACACAAAGGATTTGATTTATTTGGAGGCATTAAATAATGAATTGGAGAGCATATATTTATTTCTTTACTTTAGTTACTGAAATTAGATATGCACAACACATCTGTGGTCGGCAAGCAAGGAAATGTGATTTTTTTTGTTACTGTTCTGATAATTGAATTTCAGCTGCTAATTGCATCCGATTATGCGGAAGTGGTGACTAAAATGATCTTTTACTGCTCAGTTTCCAGTCAACCCACTGTGTCTTCTGCACCCACAGTGTGAATAGATGGCTGTTGATTGCTTTTAAAAAAATGGTGTTGTATTAGAAAAATAAACTTCTGACTAATAATATATATATTTATGTTCCTCTTCACATTTTTCGATTGTAAATATTATCCAGTTATTATATCAGTGCGGGCCACAAGAAATAGATAAATATTGGTTGTAATTAACTGGTCTAAAATTCAACATAGGTGCATTTCTAACTGAAATCATTATTACAGTATTACTAATGTGGGACCAAGAGGCAAAGCAGCACACTGCAATTAAGCAATGGAGACCAATCTGTGACCACACCAGACACCGTCGCCTTTATGCACCTGGTCAGCTGCATGGCAACCATGCAAACTAAATACCCACTTGTACACAACATGAAATGGCGTCTTGAATCCAGGGCTTTGTAATGGTAATGAGAAGAATGTAACAGTGACTGACCACAGCAACCTCTGACTACTTCCACACATCTAAGCAGATTGCTGCTGGAGAAATTACCTCTCAGCACTCAGCCATGCAGTGTAAAACCTCATCTCTAAAGAACAGTAAGTGATTTCTTACACGGTCTGACATGCAGTGGAGTTGAATGGTAAAGCTAGTTCATCTGTGATATGAATTTTAAAAACTGCATGCAATTTAAAAAAAAAATAAAATGAATGCATTGTATGGACATGAGCAACAATGTGTCATGTTCAGTAATCATTCATGTCACAATGCTGGCGTACTTATGAAAGACCTCAGTGAGGAGTGACAGTGAGCAAGCAGCATGCAAACATGCTAAAAGCCCACCATTCGGCCATTCCAGCAGCCAAAGCAGAGCAGGACACTGCTGCAGTCCTGGTGGTTTGCTGGCCCCAACATGGCCAGGCGCTCCCCCAACAATCCCACTGTTCAGACAATTCAGAAGCTTTAATCCAGTATTCCTGTTTCCCTGGACACACCTCACTATAGAACAAAAGGGGAAAGGAGGAGGTGGAGAAGAGAAGCCATACGGGCTGAGCTTATCTGATCAAGTAAAAGAAAGCAGCAATAAGAAAAGGAAGGAGGATGAAAAAGTAGTAATTTGCTCCGCAGCAATCAGAGGAGAGACGAGGCACCAGCTGCTCTATGAAGCAGAAGAGGCAGACTGAATCAAAAGGAAGAGTCTTGTAATTCCTCGGCAGAGCGACGCTGGGTCTGCTTTCAGTCAGGTCCTCTGCAGACACACATGGTCTTAAGGAGACAAACACGTACATGCACTCCACTCTGGCTGCGCACATACATCAACAGACCACACACCCTGATATGTGAAGCCTTTTCATCTTGACGGTCTTTACGTCCAGCATCCATAACTGAACAAGCAAGCGTGACTGTGTGTGTTTGCATGGAAAAGTGAGAGCGAGAGTGGGGTAAAAATGGAGGCTGCATGCATGTATGCATCACAGAGAGAGACGACGGCTGTCTGGGGCTGTTTGTGTAATAAACCAATAAAGTACCAAATGGGTGGGCGAAACAGAATGGGTGAAGCAGCCTACTGTATATTATGACAGAGAGAGAGAGAGAGAAAGAAAGCGAAAGAGACAGGGAGGGAGAGAGTGGGAGGCAGGGAACAACATTAGTCTGGATCTTCTGCTTTACTTCTATCTACCCACCTCTCCTTTTATCCCTTCCAGCTCTGATTTGCTAATATCTCCTCCAGCCTAATCTGGGCCAGGAGTGTTCAGACTGTGCCCCCAACCAGCCTGAAGTGGCGGAAAAACCACAGATAAAGACAGGGGGGTTTCCCCATCCCCTCCCATATCACCCCTCTGAATCCGCCTGAATGGATCAGTCTTCTCTGTAAAATACAGAGTTTTATATGTCCCTCTTGATTTTTGCTGCTGTGAGACCGAGCGATTAAAAAACTGCATTATTCATCAAGAGCAGCACTTAACGTCCCTACATTTAGCACGACTTTTCCCACCACCAACACAAACACACCCACACATAAAAACACAAATGGACCTGAACAAAAACTGTTTTGCCCTGAACAGTCAAATTTTGTATTATGGAAATGATGCTTGTTTGTCTTTGCAAAGTGGCTGAAATGAGGCACTTAAAACCTGCAGTCATTATTTGCTGAACCTATATCAAAGCACATTCATACCTTTTAGATGCCAACATTAACACAGAAGAATGATTGTTTCAAACTGGTACAAAACTGTAATCCAACACCTAAAAAGTGACCAACAAGGACTATAATTAAAATACATTATTTGTCATCACACTGATGTTGGAAAGATGCTCTATGTATAAATGTATGTGTATTCTCCCGTCACCATTTTTTCTATTCCCAGTTTTTTAAGAATGGAGAAAGAAACTGAAAATGAAATGCCAACAAGTAGTTAGTGTGTTTATACACAAAAGCACCAAAGCTAGTCTGGGTAATGCTGCAAAAAAACTGAAACCACACTGCAGGTGGTGAGCGTTGCATGATGCAAGCCCTTCTTGTCCATTAGGGAGCAGCAAAGACACATGACTTACAGCAATGCTGCAGGTGGTGCTGCATTCATCTCACTGAGGTTACTGTAGGTCAGAGACCAGACATAACCCTAAAATATTCTCTCGCCTTCGTTAATGGACTAGAGACCTGAGGTCACTCACACTCACAGGACAGTGATTATTGCTTTTTTCCTCTATTAGTGCTAAAGTTTCATTGGTCTCACAACTAAACCCAACAATATACACAAATTAATAAAAGCAAAACCAAACCAGATCAAACAGAGGGTAAACTACTTTAATACTTAGAACACGCTAATGTAAACTAACCTACAAATTCAGTCAAGTATCTTGCAGTACTCGGTAGTTTTGGATGGACCACAGCAGCATGTTTTGCACATATAATGCAGTTTTTCCATTCCCCACTATATATTCTACAGGCATGTTAATTAAAAACCTAGAAACTAAGTATTTTTATAACTGTGTTGTGAAAAAACTTGAAAAACCTTTGTGTGAATGTTCACACATCAGGTCTGTCAATGTCTACAATGCTTAAGTTAACACACTGAAATCATGTGATCTTTGTAATGGTTTCACCAACTCAAGTGCATTATACATCAAACACGACTCCAGCCTAATGAACTCCTGAATGAAGAGCTCACCAAATAAAAATGCCCATGTAGCATACGCATAAACCTAATAATAACCCTTTGACACATTATCTGACCCACATCCTGTTCACTTCACACCCTTCATGTTGGGGGTGGGCAGTCTGATCAGCCTGATCTCAATCTAAATAGCACAAATCACGTCATTAAATAAACAACAGCCCTGACCAAACTTTCCAACTGCAAATGAACTAAGCAAAAGCATGATCAGTTGTATCACAATTACAGCTGGACTTCAGACCTTGGGGGCCAAAGACCGGGCATTTGTTATGTGATTTTGTTCCATCCTCTACACAGCTACATTTTCCACTAGCAATGCTTCAGAAGCAGAATGTTTTGTCCCACTTACTTTTGTGACTCGCTGATTTGTTCATTTTTTCTCAATTTGTGTACCTCTATCATGGACATATAAGCTACATGGCTGAAATAATTGTTCCTTTTCTGGTGCACCTAGTTATTACTGTGATATAGTTATGTAATATACAACTGAGAGTAATTCATTTTGAAAAAAATAAAGACACTTAATGATGCTCCTGTGTCCGACTTTCTGTGGACTCAATCTGCTACGTGCAGCTTGACGCAGCTTCCATCAAAAATAGGTTAGGCACGTATTTTTGGAAAGTCATTTTAGGGACGCATCTGAAACATGTTGTGGCACGTCTGACTGAATCTCAAGCACTGTCTAGCACAAGCAGCAAAATCTGGGGCTAAAAAATTAAGCCAACACAGATGTGCCAAAAATGGCAGTTCCTCAAAGGGCTACTTAAGGTTGGCTTCAAAGTTGATTTAGTCGCTATAGACCCTTGTGTTAAAATGCCAAACTTCACTGCAGAAATAAACATTTTCACATTGTAACATGAAAATCAGTTATGGTCTCTATAGCTAATTCGTCCATTCATGACAACTGTACGGGGGTGAATTTTTCCATAACTTACACATTAAAATTGTATTAAGGCTTTAAGTCATTCAGAACTGAGGGTGTGGTTACTTTGACTGGCAGGTAGGTGCTGTCACAAGACCGTTCACGGCCCAGAGATATTTGCATGGCCTGCCTTGTCCCTAATTCTGCTCCACCTCTTTGCTCATTTTTGGATTAACTGGAAGCTTGGCGATGTCAGAAACTGCTAAGATGGTGACGGCGTGAGCCACCAGACCGAGCCTTAAAACCACTGTTCAGGAAACGTATGGCTGATGTCACGGATGGTGTGTCCATTTTTATAAAATCTATAGTCTAAAGTGGATGTGTTGCAGCTGGAATGCAATGCAGTTGTCTCTGGTGTGTCAGAGGCTAGACTACGCATCTTGAATGTGTAAATTATTTTGCAAACAGAACACAGTTTGGTGTACGAAGAATAACGGAAACACTGGACTAACATCCTGAAATGAGCATCAAAGCAGTGGAGATACAAATCACCACTTCTAGTCAGAATAAAATCAGTGTAAAAACAGGATGCAGAGATTTGTGAATTGTGATTTGTGGGCCGTTACTCTTGAGTTCAAGTGACAGATTTTGTATCCAAGCATTCATATACACAACTAATCATGTGATCCCATTAGTTCAACTAGAATTGTGATTCAGATTGTGGACTTGATCCTAGAAAATCTTCATATAGTCGCACACAACTTCTATATGTTGAGAAGCCACACAGCACTGACTAGATGTCTTTGCAAAGTAAGCAGCTGCCTACTATCTGAGGACAGGGGATACCCCCACTTCAACACCTCACTCCTCAGATTCCTTACATTCCCAGGGTGAAGGGCCGTTTGTGTGTCTGTGTGTGTGTGTGTGAATCCTTGTCCTGCCACACCCAGCTCTCTGAACAAAACAGATAACTCCCTGTCTGTTCCGGAAAAAAAGCAAAAAAACATTCTGACCCGAAATTCAACCCGAATAATGGAAGAATGTGAACAATGCAGGAAAACTCTGCTTTTAGTAAGTCATTAGACAAACTAAAAAAAGGACCAGATACTTAGTATGGCCTAACAATATAACCAGGAAAATGTGTTCTGACTTTCAAAATCTAACAAAAATAATCTCTAAACACAGCAGGGACTGGATTCATGCAAGAGTAAGAGTAGTAGCACAGTAATTATTTTGTCTCGGTAATGTAGCAAGTTGCTTGCTAAATAAACATAATTTCCATAAATAACTTAATTCCAAGAAAGTCTGTGTGAAAAGCAAATATGTCACAGAAGCTTACGATAAAATTTCAGGAACAACAAGAAGAAATATTCAGAAATGTACGATAAAAAAAGAGAAATTCAAACTACTCACCTTGTGCAGTTCTATCGACTCGATCCACTGGAGTCTGTGTTCAGGATCCTCAGCTCTGAGGTACCAAACGCTGTCGTTCACGCTGATGTCAAAACGACACTCGTCAAACTCATGAGGCTGCACAGAGAGAGGAGAGGGCTCATGAATAGTTATTAGGCACAGTGCATGAGTAATGTCAGGAAATGTTATGCCCAAAACCAAATTTTTGTATTGAATATCAAAGAGCAAAAATCAATACAACATTTTCTCCTAGTTCAGTGAAGTTACTGGGGAATAAGAGCAGATTCCTGCTGTAATGCCTCTCTGGCTTACTAGCAATGATACATTGTGGACACACATGGACTCAATCAGTCACAGAAAAGCATATGCCACACAATAAACAGGAATTTTAATTAAAAACTGGTGTCTTATGTCTGCCGTCGCACCCTTAAACGATTGCTGCAGAGCTGTGCAGAAACAAAAACAAAAACAAAGCAAAAAAAAAACAAAAAACACAACACAAAGATTGTTCCAGTATACCATCGCGTGAAGCTGGATTGTCATAACCTTTCCTTCAACTCTGGGGTCAAATCTTTAAACTATCAGACTCCTCCATCCTACAATGCACCCCACCCAGCTCCAACCACTGATCGCCTTAGGCACCCAAACACGCGCAACAAAGAATTCCCTCGTTTCCTCTGAGACTGGAATTTGACCACTGCACTCAGCTGAGAGGAGATCAACCTCACAAGGGTTCACAATAAGAAATAAGACACAGTTGAGTTGAATCTCCTCATCCCCCCCATCTTCCTCCTGAGTATAATCAAGAATTCAGCTGCCTTGTCAGCTGACATAACCGTGTTTTGCCCAAATTGAATTACAGTCGCTGAATGACGCTCATGTGCTGGCTTATTTGCTGCCACTGACAACAGCAACATACTGTGTCAGCCTACATAACTTTATGCAACAGTGTCTTAACACTTTAGCGCTGGTGTAACATTTCACAAGTTGCATGCCTAGGATGTACACAGGGGTGGGTTTTCTATGACCCTCAGATGCTTTCTATTAAAGTCACTGCCAGCTTCAGAGCAAAATTTTGCCCTCAGAAACAGGTGTAGCGTCAAATATGCCCTCAGGTTGCAAAGTTTCCCTGGAAGGAGGGGCGTGCAGTGGTAACCTCAAGTGCATCCAGCCGTGATGGTTACTGCCCAGAAAAATCCAGTCTATCTTACTGTGCTGTATCAGGCACGGACCATAAACCTCTGCTTTACAATCACGTTTATAACTCTTCCATTCTGACTAGAACATTCTCTTTCTCCTTACGCAAGCACTGCTATATATCCATGCTGCATTGGCTTTTTTCAGGGTAAAGGACTGTGGAATCTTCCGTGTTAGGAAAGAGGAGGTTATCAGTCAAACGCTGACAGTCACAGTCTTTAAAGAACTCTGAGAATGAAGTCTTCCTTATATATGTCACCTTTAAACTATTGTGCGCGTGCATATGTTTGCATTGTAATTAAAATATGATTAAAATTAAATTCATATCAACTTCAACTTAAACAAAATATTGCTGTACAAAAACAGAGAAAACACTAAAGCACAGACAAAAGCTAGAAGTGATGTGAGCTTTTGATAACAGACCTTTGCATGCAATCAGATTTTTTTAGACAGCAACAGTTCCTGCACACTGTGCTTCCGTATGAGGACAGTCTGGTGTGTGTCTGCAGCTACACAGCATGTAACAGACTGATGTTAGGCAAGAAAAGAAACAGAGGCTTGTTTCTGCATTCCTGAGACCTCATACCACGGTCTCCTCAGACTGAACAGGCTTTAGATGTTTAGAAAAAGAGAGGCTGTAAAAAGTGGGTGTGTGGGTCATACTACTCTGATTATTAGTAAGCATGTGTAATAAAACCGTGTACACTCTTAGTTAGGCTAATATAACATAATTAGAAAACACTCTGAATGTCATGTGGAGCTCCACTCGGGGTCTACACAAACACCGAAATTGGCATAATGCTCACATAAATAAGTACTCTCACTAGGGGAACCTCACTGTAAGCTTTCATGTTGCGCTTTTAATCCAGTTTTGAATCACATAATCCTATTGCACAAATCACAGTAAAACCATTCGTTTGGCCACTGTACTAGGTGGCAGTATGCTCAGAGAGAGCAGTGAATATTTAACCGGGGTGTGGGATTTCAGCTTATCTCTCTAACAGGAGGCCAGCATAGGAAGAATGCAAGTCCAATATCTACAGTTTGTGGTCAAAGCTTACATTTTAAACCACAGGGAACACTGGTTTCAAGTAGACAATAATTGTCATGGAGAAACAGACATGAGAGTGTGCTCAAATGATGGCTCCGCCAAGATTGCCTTGGTGTACTTAAACACAGGTCTCTACCCTACCTGTGATCTTAATGACAGCCTCATTACAAGTTAATGTTTACCTTTCTATCTCAGAGGAACATCGATCGAAGAAGTTCCACTCTGTCCTGATGACAAGGAATGACGAAGGATCAAAACACTGAGACCTGGGAGAGAAGCAACTCTCCTCCAAGAACACTGATTTAAAAAAGAGGCACATCTTATAAGCCCTTAGACCTAAGAGAAATGTTGAACAGGTGCTAAGCTCATTCTGCTTTCTATTTGTGCCTTAGAAAGCAGCAGAGCAATGCTCCCTCCTCATACCAGCGTAAATACTTACTGTGATGACAGCCTTGCTGAGGCACAGAGACCCCCTGCAGCCGTACTCCCGCTCATCCTCTGACTTGTAGTAGCTCAAAGTATTGTTTTTTAAAACGACCCATCGGTCCTGCCACCCATGGATGTAATTTGTCCACTGTAAACACACAGGAGATGCAGTACACAGTTAGCTGCACAATGCAATCACCAAATAATATGGCTAAATGATGTCTAAGCAAGGACTAACATGCCTAATGCAGTTCATTAGTCATGTGCACCTACTTTCTGACAGGCAGAACTATTAAATAGTGAGCTAAAAGTTATTTCTGCTGCACAGCACACCAACATACAAACTGATGTCTCTGCACATTCTCAGTCATCCAAGTTTTGATAATCTACAAGCGTCAGTAAAAAGCAACTGGACTTCTCTTTTTGGTTCTTGGAGAGGTTTCAACTCTCATTCAAGGGGTTTCTTAGTTTCACCTCATTCAAGAGGCTTCTTCAGTTTTGCTGCTTTTAAAAGAAGCTCTTAGGATCCACAGTGATTCACCTAAACTTACCTTGCTCAAAACGCCTCCAAACTCCACAGGCTGTCCGGATTCCGGGTCCACATCCTCATCCGAACCCGACGATGAACTCTTTTCGGACATTTAATTCCAAGTTAGAGTGGAAACTTGAATCTGATTTGTGTCTAGAGATCCACGTAGCTTAACGCTAGCTGCTAGATTACTTATCGGTCCAAACGCGTCACGGTCAAACCTGCTGACAGCTTCTTCAACTTAGCTTTAACGTCGGCAAAACAATGTTAATTAGGCATTAACTGAGTGCACAAAACATCAGCTGGATAGCGGTATTTATCTTAGGTCGTCTGACAGACTTGAACCGAGCTAGCTCGTCTGTTAACGAGCAATTCTGGAGGTGACAGCTGCCTTTCAATTCCTCCGTTTTGCGGGCTTTGTTTTGAAACTGACGTCGAATACCAATGAGACGAGCTAACTTAGTTAGCGTTAGCTGTCAAACGACGCAACTAGCTAGCATTAACTTAACTAGCAACTTGTGAATGTTCTAGTTCGCTATCTTAGCTGCGGTCGGTAACAAAAGACAGAGCGGTGTGGAAGGCCTTCGTTTTTATCGCTACACCTCAACTTCAGTGTACAAATGACGAGCAACGGAGTGGCTGCTGTGGTTCCGCAGTTCAGTTAGCAGTAGTGGACGGCTGACTAGCTTGTCTTCATTCGGGTCGGGGGGAGGAGCCCCGCAGCCACGCTTTACTGTGTACCTGCTGCGTGCTGGAGCGTCAAGCTGCACAGCATCACACACAAAACGGCTGTAAAATTAAAAGCAGCCGTTTTTACATATAGGAAATGCAGTATAACAGAAGCCGAATCAAAGTCAGGTAAACTGGAGATGCATTAATCCGGAAATAATCTTATTTAAAAGTGTTTTGTGTGCGAAATGACAGACAACGTGCTACACGCGCTGTGCACTGAATGTACTTTGCACATACAGACTTTGCAAGTAAAATGTAAGCGTCGTGCCTAAAGGCGTTCGCCCTCCGCAGGAGCAATTATACCTATGTCTGTGCATTAGTTTTCCTGCTCTGTGCCCTTGATTATAACCAATCCAGTCGTTTTTACCTGTTTTAATAGCTTTAAAGGACCGTTTCAGCTCATATAATGCAGTTTTCCACTCCAGCTCCTGAATTGTGACTCAGATGTTATCAATGCATCCAAATAACTTGATTTCATTCATGATGGTTATAGTTTAAAGATTAAGATTGCACGCTTCATGTTAGATCTGTTTTTTTCAGTTTATATGTTTCTACAACTTATTTTATCTGGATCAGTAATAATCTGTAAATACACAAGTTATGTCTGTGTTGGCGGCAAAACTGACACTTTATGTGTTTGTTTGTTTATTTGTTTTCTGCAGTTTACGCCACAATTAGTCATGAAGTTTAGGATGATTATATGCAATACTGTAGTACTGTCTCTGCTGTTTAGGCTATATGTGATTGACATGTCTTATATCATTTGTTAGACTTACGGATGGATTTTGTGCATAACATAATAAAATGATCTCTTTTCCAATTATTATATAGACTATAATCTTTAATAATAGAACCATTATGAATGAAATCCAGTCATTAATAAAATTTCAGTCGCTATGTGGAGGCTTCAGTCACTTGGAAAACAGCATTATATGTTGAAATGACCCTTTAATGCTATTTCAATCTGTTAAAACTGCTAGACTGGTTGTAATCTAGAGCACAGAGCTGGTAAAACATTGCAGAGACATGAGGATGATTGTTCTTGCAACAAGTTTTTGGCAGATGATCGCTTTGTGGGACAAGACCTGTTATACAGGTTTTTATTTTGAATGACAACTTGGATATTGCGCAGGTCCGAAATGCTCTAAATGGTGTTTTGGGAATGATAGTTTTAATCCAGTATCGTTCTAAGTGAAGTCTAGTTTTATTCTTTGAGGGTTTGTGTAGAAAAGCCTTCTGTGTGACTGGTGTGGATCCTCTAACTGGGCATCCAACAAACTGTGCCAAAGGTTACATTACGCAGCATTTTTTTGCGCTTAGTTTTCTTCTTTGTGTCTCTTTTCTCGGTTGATTTCGTGTGCTTTAGACACGCTTATAACACATCAGTCTGAGGTTCATACAGTCAAGCGGAAAAATCTCAGTATTTAAAGACATAAACGTGTGAACTTTAAAAGACACAAAGCAATCACCGCCTGCAGGTTTAAGGGAAACCGTTTATTTAGCCCCGCCCCCTAGACAGTGACGTGCCGCGGAAGTGCCGCCAAAATCGGTGTCGTCACTTTTTCAAAACATGTAGGGACATGATCGTTGACAGCTGAGCGGTTTGAGTCACTGTGGTGTTACTATTCAGGGGAGCAAAGCCACGTTTCTGAAATACTGTTCGGTATCTGGTCTATCTCGTAAAGGGGGACACATGATGGGACACACAGCTACGGTGTGTTAGCGCTGTATCGACTAACTTCAGAGCAGAGTCGAGATCGTTACACATTGGGCCACACTGCCTCAAAGCAAACGTCAGTTTTACCGTCAAGGATCGATTCTTCGTGATGGAAAATGGGGCTGCATCCACCAAAGAAGAGGGATTCCTCTCCAGGATGGCGCTCAATGACAACAAGGCTGGTATGGAGGGTCTGGACAGGGACAAGATCAACAAGATCATCATGGAGTCATCCAAGGTACTCAGCTCACTTGTTCAATTCGTTTTTGTGTGAAATACTACAGAGCCATCCACACACACATCCGTATTCGTGGTCATCTACACAAATTGGCTCTGAGAAGATGAATGGTTCTCCAGTGTAACCAGAATCTTAACAAAAGGATGTGTAGAAAAGTACAGATCAAGCTACAGTGTGCTGTGGACGGTAGGAACTGTGACACCCCCTTTTACAGAATCTTTGTAATGACATACAGTCCACAAAAATAAGTGTTCTATTGCAGCTTTTCATTATGGCTGTGCTACTGGGTTTATATAAGTCTTCATTGCACTTGTCCTTCCACTGCAGGGATCCAGGTTTTACGAGAATGAGCTGAAGAGGGAGCAGCAGGTGAACCAGCGCATTGAGAAAATGATGCTACAAAAGGCACAGATCACAGAGCAACAGCTGAAGAAAGCACAAGTTCAGGTACGCATTATGAACTTGCCTGGTTAAAGTTGGCATTGGTTTCTTTTTAGAGGTTGTTCAATACACATGCAGACAAATGTGAAGACATGTATGAAGACACATTTCAAACATCATGTTTCTTAAGGGGCTGCTCGGTGGCTCGGATGTTAGCACCGACGCCTCACAGGTAGAAGATCCCCGGTTCGCGTGATCTTTCTGTGTGGAGTTTGCATGTTCTTCCTATGCAAATTGGGCTTCCTTCCACAGTCCAGAAACATGCTGAGGTTAATTGATTATTCTAAATTTCCCATAGATGTGACTGAGAGTGTGCTTGGTTGTCTGACTCTATGTGTAGCCCTTCAATAGGCTGATGACCTGTCCAGGGTGTCTGCCTTTACCCGAGTCGGCTGGGATAGGCTCCAGCCCCCCTGTGACTCTACACAGGATTAGGCGGTGTATAGATGATGGCTGGATGGATGGGTGGATGTTTCTTAAGTGTTTTTTTTTATCAAATCTTTCCATTTAGGTGGAAAAGATGGCCTCAGTGCTGGAGATGAGTCGTGATCTAAGCCGTGTGATTGTACATGTAGACATGGACGCCTTCTACGCTGCTGTGGAGATGAGAGACTGTCCTGAGCTGAAGGACAAGCCTATGGCTGTAGGATCCATGAGTATGCTGGTGAGTTGAAGACTCTCTCCGGTGAAAATCAAGTTTTTTTAAAACTTTGTTAGGATTTTTGTATGTTCTTTATTTGCTTAGTAGAAGACATATAATGAGCAAAATAAGCAGTCAAATGCCACAACTGAGTATTTCCACCTTGAAACCACAGTGTAGCAATGACACAAAGCACAGATTCCAACAACCAGGGCTTGGTGTGTAACAAACATACCAAGGATCCAATCCTGCCAGCATGTGGGGTGTGTCTTTTTGTGTCATTATTCTTCTTCAGAATCAGTTTTCTGCTTCAAACATGTATGGCTAAATTACTCCAATATAACAACTTACCATTGTGCAATGCAGAGTAGTTTTACAGTTTTTGAGCAGAGTTGTGAACGAATGTGGAGGGGTGCAGGGATGTGGAGAGACTTCATAGATCCATACAGTGTAAAGGAAGCAAGGAAATAGAGTTACATCTAAGCCATTTTAAAGCAGAAAGGGATAATTTTCATTGTAAATATGTCCAAAAATATGACTTTGATACACATAGATGAGTTTTTAGGGACTGCAAAATATTGTCTGGGAAATTGGACACACTTATGACAGAAATTTCTAGGATAGTTTATGATTTTGCAAAGCAAAGGCAACAAACTTTGCTCATGTTTACTTTAACACAGGAATGTCACTTCTTTTTAGTGTCAGTACTGGGTTACAGATCACAGAGTACAAAATACTGTCATATGATTCATCACAGTTTTTTAATTGCAGAGAACATTTGATAGGACATAACTAAAATATTAATCACAATAGAAATTTCAAACATATATCATATTTAATTACACAGAAACCTAATGTGATTTACTTTGAAAGACAAAAATCTAACAATAAAGGTATAAACATAAAAAAATGGGCAGCATAGACGGCATAAATAGAAGAATATACGCATGACTAAACTGAAGATTCCATTAACGACATAGCAGAAAATCTTGTAATCCCCATAATACGCATAAGGATACTTTACATCAATTACGCACTACATTGCTGTATTTTTAGTATAACTTCAAAACCAATTTAACATAAAACTAGAGTTTAGTATATATAATCCAGAGGGACCTTTTCTCTCTTTAAGTGTTTAATCTACATCTCCCTCTTTCATTTTTCAGTCAACATCTAACTACCATGCCAGGAAATATGGGGTTCGAGCTGCTATGCCTGGCTTCATTGCAAAGAAACTCTGCCCGAACTTAGTCATTGTTTCACTTAACTTTGATAAATACAGAGCTGTGAGCGATGAGGTAAGAGCGACGCCAAAACACACACGCCGACACAATCAAATGCTGAGTAGCCCTTTTGTGGCTCCTTGCTAACAGATGCTCGTAAAATTGTTATCTCTCTCTCAGATCCGGGAGATTTTTGCAGATTATGACCCTCACTTCCAGCCAGTGAGCCTGGATGAAGCCTATCTAGATTTTACAGACCACCTGGAACAGAGGCAAAGTTGGCCAGAGTCCTCCCGTACACACCGCTACCGCGCCAGAAGCATCGCTACAGGCAGGGCTTGATTATATGAATACGTAGAAGTAATACATGATGTGGTGGGATTTTTTGGAATGTTTATCTAAATTTCTAAGTTTCACACTCTAGAAGTCCATCTCATCATTCTGTGAACTGATTTATTTTCCGTAAAGATGAACAGCAGATCGAGCTTCCCCAGGAGGCAGCGCCAGAGGAGAGAGACCTCTCCCCGGTGCTGTTTGAAGACAGTCCAACCTCTTCTCTCTGCTTGCCGGGCTCTGAAGGTGCTGCTGGTGATGCTTTCGAGGTGTTTGGGACATCTGTCGAGGAGGCTGTGAGGGAGATGCGCTTCCGTATTGAGCAGAAAACCAAGCTGACAGCCAGTGCAGGTGAGGGGAAAAAAACCACTCCGATGTTATTAATAACACACTGTATTTTATGGTCTCTCATTATGATTGTATCCTGTGTATATTTCATCCTGTAATATATACAGAGTGTTGTGCTTTTGTCTAACATTTTTCAAGATTTATAGCATATATTAAAATGTACCTTTCTTCCCTCACCCCCACCACTCCTGCACTTTTTCGATTAAAACAACACAAAAAATTATGGAGTCTAGGCACTTCATCTCACAAGTATAGTTTATTCTTCACAGTACCAAAACTCCTCAACAGTAATGATAATAATCCAAGTCTGCAAAGTCTACCCAGCATATTCTATTCAGAAATATGATCAACATTATGCATGTTTTTACCAGCCGTTTGTTTGCAAATGCTCTTTCCAATCACACTTTCCAATCTTCTAGGAATTGCTCCAAACACGTTGCTTGCCAAAGTGTGCAGCGACAAGAACAAGCCCAACGGCCAATACAGACTCCCCTCCACCAGAGAGGCCGTCATGGACTTCATCCAGAATCTTCCAGTTCGCAAAGTACAGTACACATTCAAACTAAAACATAAGCAGAGCCATGTGCTTGCGAGTGTTTTTGCTCACATATGTGAATGAAAATTAGAATGTCCATATGTGACAAATTATTTGGACGTACCAGTGGCTCAGTAGAAAGAAAGATCAGTGAACTAACGTTGAGGTGGCAGCTTGAAACCTTGCTGTTGTCAGGTTTGTGTCTCTCTGCAAGTCGATGCAGCTGCGTCTGCACTCAGCTGCAGATGATCGATGAGGTTAAAGATGCATCACTCAGTAACTTTGCTGTATAGGCAGAAGTGAGTTCCAACAGCTGCAACAGAGTGAGACGTCTTCTTTAGTCAACCCGTCAGCTGATCGTGACACGTCAGTTCCAGCAGTCATTATCTCCCAGCTAGATCTTTAATCATATCAGATTAATAAATTAAGCGGATCAATTTTTATTTCTGAATCATGACCTTTAGTGTTTGGAGTGTGCAACAGTTGGAAAACTAGGTGTGTTGAAGTTAGTCGGTTAGTGTTTTGCTCATCTCACACTAAAGATTTCAGCTCTAAACAGAGATTGGTTAACTGAGAAGTTTGACAATTAAACAAGTGTTTTCACTACTACAATCACGTTGAATAAAATGTTAAAACCCCAAAGCTAATTTCAAAACCCTTAAAAGACCTCCTTGATTTATTTACTATTTATCGTACGTTTCAAAATTCTTCAGTCATCTATTGGTTTGTCACGTGTGTTATAAATATGTTTGTTTACTATTTAAAAAAGAGAAAAATTGATGCCCCCTCATTTTTTCCTGCGTTAATGTCAATAACAAAAAGATACAAGCATAGCCCTGAAGCATGGAAAGATGGTAGTCATACGTGTTTGTTTTAGTAACAGCCGTTGGATAAAGTTACATGCTGTGTTACAGATGTGCGAAAGACTGTTGAAAGTAAATCAGTTTCATTGTTTAAAGACAGTAATAATGTGCTTGTGTGTTCTTCCAGGTTTGTGGCATCGGGAAGGTGAGTGAGAAGATGCTCAACGCTCTGAGCATCAGCACCTGTTCTCATCTTGGCCAGCAGATGGCACTGCTGTCGTTGTTGTTCTCGGAGACGTCCTGGCATCATTTCATGGAGGTGTCTCTTGGTTTGGGCTCCACATTTATTCACAGGTATTGCCTTATTTAAAAAAATAAATCAGTACAACTGAACTGATTGAGACAAAACTGTCTAGTTCATGGTGAGGAGATCTTAATCACTGTCCTTGCTCTCTTGCAGGCATGAAGAAAGAAAAAGCATGAGCATAGAAAGGTTAGTTTTTAGATAAAGCATTAATAGACACTGATTTTTTATTGCTTATCCTCTTGACTTTCACTGAATTTCCTCTCTGACCCACTCTTTCCTGATGCTTTGTATTTACAGGACCTTTAGAGAACTGAGTAAAGCTGAGGAGCAGTTTTCTTTATGCAGGGAGCTCTGTGAAGATCTCGCAGAAGACATGAAGAAAGAAGGCCTGAAGGTACAGATTGAGGGCTGCACCATTAATGTTTCAACATGAACATACTTGTGCATATCTTTGGCTACTCGTTCATGGTTTTGTGTTTATAACTGCTGTGATATTGCTTGAATGAATCTTGCCTTAACATGATGTGGTTGTCTCAGACTGAGCAAAAAATAAAGCAAGTACTGGGGGTGTTTGAACAGAAATAGACATTACATAGCTGGACAAATAATAAAGAGAAAAAGGTTATTTTGGTGAAAGAAAAATACCATCTCTTCTTGGCCCTCCTGGAATCACCCAGACTCCAAACAGAGTCTCATACAATTACCTGAACCTGTCCATTCCTTTGTGAATCGATAGAGTAAAGACTGGATGGCTTGGCACAACCATCACCCCCCTGCCTGGGTCCCGATGTGGCCTTGATAGCTGAAGGAAATGGAGGGCCATTAAAGAGACAGCAGGGGCTACTATCAGCCTTGGAAGCGTCTCCCTGGGAGATGATCACATTACTATGAAAACTCACAAAATGCATTCTGACAAATCAATCACCGACATGAGAGATTATACAGATTTCCATCTCTCTTCTATTTATAGCCCTTCCGTACAGTGCCATTGATAATGTCTGTAATTAGGAGGTTGTTGGAAAGGAGACAGAAATGGCCTTAACTGTTTTTCCCTAATGTGAATTCCACTGTGTGTCTCTTTCATTTTTCCGAAGGGTAAAACGGTAACACTGAAGCTCAAGAACGTGAAGTTCGAGGTGAAAACCAGGGCACTGACGCTGGCATATGCTGTTGCTACAGTAGATGAGATCTTTGCTGTTGCTAAGGACCTACTGAAAACGGAAATTGAAAGTGAAAGCCCCCAGCCACTGAGGTTGAGGCTCATGGGTAATTAGATATAACAATATAAGTGACATATCGATTAATATAAGTAGTTCGAAATAAATCCAAATGATCTGTGACATACTGCATGCGGAAATAATAACACAGCTGGCATTCATTTCCAAGTTGTCTCCAGATAATTTGTTTTTGTGCTTGTAGGTGTTCGAGTTTCCGCCTTCGTCAGTTCGGATGATAAAAAGCCCCTGCAGAAGAGCATCATTGGCTTTCTTCAGCCAGGCAAGGCGGAAAGTAGCGGCTCTTCCAAGGGAATGCATCAAAACGCCGAGAAAGAGAATCCCTCCCACCAAACCTGGCCACTTGTGTGTCCTCCACTTGTGCGGAAGTGCGAGAGAAAAGAGGAAGTTCCCTGGAGGAATAAGCAGGCTGGTGAGGAACCCCAGCAGTCCTTTTTCCAAAGGGCTCATGCCAAAAGATTGCAACTCCAGGCAGAGAATGGAAGTAAACAAGAGAACCGGGTTGAAGAAAATACTTCAGTCATTACTTCTACAGGCCCTTGCACTGAACAGGTTGTAGAGTCATCAAAAAAAGCAAACAAGAATAAAAATACAGCCTCAGATCTCTCAGAAAAAGAGCTTGTTTCTCCTGTGGAGGCCCATGCATCCACATCCGGCTGTGGTGGGACAACGTCAGAAACCCTCACATGCCCCGTGTGCTTCAGGCGGGTGGAGACGACTGATCTGAACATCTTCAACAACCACATTGACAACTGTCTTAGTGATCCCACTAGAAAACCAAACCAAAGCATTGCTTCTGACAGTGAGTCAGATGTCGACATGGAGGATGACCATAAAGAAAGTGAAGTGGTGCGCAAATGGAGAGAGGAGAGTGAGGCTGAAGATGAGACGTCAAAAAAGAGAGAAGAGTTGAGCAGAGACTCTCCTCAGAAAGGCCAACACAGCTTGACAAACAATTCTGTTCCAAAGCTTTCGTTAATTAAAGGGGACAACAAAGCTGTGACCTCGCTACAGCCTCAGCCATGTAGCGTTAAAGGTCCCGTCCTCATCTGCCCCGTGTGTCAGCTGACTCAGGACACTGATGACCTCACTGTCTTCAACCACCATGTCGACCTCTGCCTGAACCAGCAGGTCCTACATGAGCTGGGGGGACAGACATCCTCTTCCAGAAATCCAACTGCAATGAAAAATATCAACACCACGGGTAAGCGTGTGTATTAAATGGAGCTGTGTTCAGCACTTTCTCACTTAATACGAACCCCATTCTGTGCACTTTTTCATTATTTAGCATTATTAAACCTTCAATAGTTGCTTGCTTTGGCCACTTTGACAGCATGAGAAGCGAGTTTTGAACACATACATTCCCTTTTAAATTGAAATGTCTTAAAACAGATTGTTATTTACACCTCCAACACTTACAGAGCAACATTTTCCTTCATTTGAACTCGTGTTTCTGGCCACCTGATGAATGTAACGCCAATATTCACTCCTCATCCAGCTCTGCCAACCCATGAGGGAAATATGTTGCTCTTTAGCTCCTAAATGTCCCTTTATGTTCATCAGCTCAGTCACTAACTGTGTTTATTTGCTGGTTAGTGCTGATTAGGTTGGTAGGTACAAGAGACCCTGTTCACATTTTCACATGGTTATTATAAAATTATTGATTACAGTTAATTTTGTTCATTGTACACTCAAGATCTCTCAATTGCGTCACTGTTTCCCGCCTGGGTCTTATAGTATGTATCCGTCTCTGCTGATGACAGTCCCGGTCCTGTTAGCAGTGTCTATAAGCTGTGGCTCTGTGACATCCTTGGAGTTAACAGAAGGAATGTCTATTTGGCAGAGTGTCAGTGGCCTATGACCTTGTTATTTACTGACAGTGACATTGTGTGAGAAGTTTGTATTGATTCAGACCGAGAAAAGACATCTCATTTCACCCCATGGGGCTCCCTTTGCCCCGGTCTTGGAAATGGCTAAATCACTTTCTCACCTATTCATTTCCTACAATGAACTGCACCCCGGTTTCCTCTTAAACAAGCCTGCCTCCGAAAATTGCACTCTTTATGTTCCTGAAGAGGTGCTGCAATTGTGTGCCTCCTCAATGGATGTCATTTTTTTTGTCAGAGAAGAGGTGACAATGGAAGTTGTTTTTTTTCTACCCATGTCAATATGTGTCTGCTTCTGTTTGTAGACAGAGGACATCTGATGTCAAGGCCAGCGAGCAAAGGCAAAAGCAAAAGGTGAGAATGCTTATTTGCACATTATTGCTTCATAAAAAGGCTGACGGGTGGTGTCTGTATGTTTTATGTAAAGTAGTACTAATTTGTGTTTCTTTGTTTGCGTTCATTTCATTACTTAGGCGGGACTCTCCTTCTTCTCCTCCTTCTAAAAAAGCTAAAAGTTTCGGCCCTTGCATCACCATAGACAAGTTCTTCAGATGACAGTCATCAATGCATCCTCACCTTGATGAAGCTTTCTGCAGGCAGTAAAGTACAACTGTCACAGTCTCATGGTTACAATTGGCAGATCTTATTCATGCTATGCACTCCGCAGCTTAAACTGTCTTCACAATCATTGCACTTAAAGCCACATTTAGTTTCTCTATTCAAAAACCTATTGTTAGGATTGGTGATATGAGAAGCTAAGCAATTGCACAACTATACCTTTTTTGGGTTTTCTAAGCCATACACAAAATGAAAGACAAATACAGTTGGTTTTAATTCTAAAAAAGTTTCAGGGATTTTTAGTGACCCTAGTTTCTGTCAATGCCACTTTCATTGTCTGTTTTCTGGTATCTGTGAAGATAAGCCTAATGTTATTATTTTAATGTATGGAACATGAAGATGTTGATAGTAGAGGTTAAGTGAATTTTAAATTTATCTTCATTAAGTTATTCTGATATTTGCAATAATTTCCAGTCATATTTATCGTACCAATGATAATACTATACATCATGAAAATAAGAATGCTTCTATAATAAAACAGTTAATTTCTATTATGCTGAAATCTTACTTTTGGTGACATTTATTACAATCTGCTTCCATCTGTTCTCCATCAACCTGAATTGTACCCAAATAGAGTTGTTTACTGAAGAAACACAGCATAAGACTGGTTTAAAAGCAAGTTTGTAACTGGAGGGTTGTTCTTTTGATAAGAAAAAACTGTGAGGAAAAACATGCTCCAGGTGAAGCAGCACAGTGACCAACAGCAAACACTGCATTGCTTCAGACTATGTGATTAGTCTAATTTCTCTGGACAACTAAAATAAGCTACAACCAGTACTTTATGTTAATCTTTGGCAAACACTGCACTCTGTTAACAGAAATTAAAGTTGAAGAGATTCTCATGTTACTGTAGGCGGCATAGTTATGCCACCTACTAGCCATATAACACAGGTTAAGTGTGTCATGTTAAATACACTCTGCTTCTATCAGCGGGCCTCTCAAGGGCGTGAGCTGGTAAAGCAAACACGGATCAGCCCTGCAGCATTGAGAAAACAGGAGTACACTTCCATTTTGAGTCTTGCTGTCGGCTATTTGAACATAACTGCTGCTCGAAACTGGGCAAAACAAGGATCCTTCATTTTCTGTGTGGTCGGTTTCTTGACACTTAGGTTCAAGGTTAGGTTTGCTTTCAGTGTATACACTAAATTGTTTATTACCCCAAGCCTACCTTGATTACACAAAGAGGTTACTTAAGGAGCATCCCAATGGAAAGAAGAGCTTTGGCTTTGAAGGCGATGATCAAGAAGCATCGCCCTAAGAAGGAGAATTTGGATCCTCGAACGTGGATGAGACAGGAGACTGTCGAGGGATTTGCTGACTTCGTACGCAACAAGCACTCGGACAAAGAGACAGACAACAGCTTTGACAACAAAGAGATGTGTGAGTATTCAAGGCGATTCAACAACAAAATGAGAAAAGGTGGAACATAATTAAACTGTGGCTTTATACATCAGAATAAGCCTAGAACTTTATGTGGTCAAATATTAAAACAAGTTTCTTTGTACAATTGAGCCCTTGAGTTTGTAATGTTAATAATTAGCTTTTCCTAGTGGTGGAGTGGCTGTATAGACCTATAAAAACTATTCACCTCCTTTGGAAGTTTTCCCCTTTTACTGCTTTTCGACACTGAATCAATGTCAGTTTGACAAGAATTTACCAAAGAAAGACTTCGTGTCAAAATTAATGCAGATTTCTATAAAGTATTGTCAAATAACTAAAAATCTAAACTGTAAAATAAGTAACTGCATAAGTGTTCATCCCCTTCATGTCAGCATTTAGTAGATGCACCTTTTGCCAAAAACATCGCCTCATCATGATGCTGTTACCACCGTGCTTTACAGTGGAGATGGCCAATAAGCTCAATTCTGGTCTCATCAGACTGAAGAATTTCCTTTTGGTTGACTTCAGAGTCCCCCACATGGCTTTTACTAAACTGTAGTTGAGATTTATTGCAACATTTTCCAACAGTGGTTTTCTCTCTGCCAGTCTCCCAGAAAGCTTTAAACGACTTTGGCAACAGTTCTATGCACAGTCTCTCCCAACCAGCCACTATAGCTTGTAACTCCTCCAGAGGAATCATAGGTGTCTTGGTGGCCTCCATGACTAGTCTCTTTCTTGCACGCTCAGTTTTTGAGGACAGCCTGCTCTAGATAGATTTACATGTGACATACTCCATTTCTCAGTGATTGATTTAATTGTACATCAAGGGACATTCGGCGACTTGGACATTTTCTTGTATCCATCCCCTGACTGATGCTTTTCAGTAACACATAGTCGCTTGGAGTGTTCCTTTGTCTTCATGATGTAGCTACAGCCAACAGTGCTGATTCACCAGTGACTGGACCTTTCAGATACAGATGTCTTTATAATTTTTTAAGACACATTCACTGCACTCATATCATTTACATTTCCTGAATTGTGTAACTTCTAGCACCAACTGTTTGCACTTGTGTTAAATTAGGTGAGTCACTTTAAAGGAGGTGTCTATACTTTGTATAAATCTGTTTTCACTTTGACATGAAATAGTCTTTTTTTTGTAAATTCTTGTCAAAAATCCCCCACAATTGATGCTCAGTATTGAAAAACAAAAAAGAAGATATATATATATATATATATATATGTGTGTGTGTGTGTGTGTGTGTGTTACGGTAGAAATTGTGATTCAGGACAATCACCTTTGTCCTAGGACAGATTGCGATCGGAGTCTCTCCTAGGTTAATCAGTGATTCTACTAGTACAGATTCAAATTTATTTTAATATGATGTTAAAATAAAGGAATCAACAATATTCTGACAAACCATGACTTTATTCAGAATTTACACACACAGTGTTTACAGTCTATTCTGACATACTCCAGCATGTATGAGGGTTAGGGTTAGTGTACTTAGTGTTACATGGTAGAGAACATACTGACATTAAATGTATCCATTATAAAATACGAAGTAATTCACCTAAAACAGTTGGTAATGATGAAAGTAGGCTTACCTATGCTAAAATTGATTGAAATGTTAGTTGTGAAGTGATTCCGTATATTTTCCAAAACATTTTGATCTAATCAGAATTTTCCCAAGTAGAATCACCGATTGTCCTAGGACAGATCCCGCTCGCAATCTGTCCTAAGAGAGACTCCAATTGCAATCTGTCCTGAATTGCAGTTTCTACTGTGACATATATATATATATATATATATGTGTGTGTGTGTAGTTTGAATTCTAGGCAATCTCACAGAAGGTGCACAGTCATCTCATTTTACCTTACAGCATAATGCTCTTGAAGGATTGACATCATCTAGTTGTGTGCTTAGCCTTACACGTGCTGTCATGTATATTAATATGTAAGCAGCCATATGCAAAACATTCCTGTCTACTGTTTCTGTAGTGCTTGACACAGAGAAGCAGTTTATGGACGCAGCTAAGAGGAATGATGTGGAAACCATGAAGACTCTTGGAAAAGGACTGAATGCCAATGCAAGAAATGTGGTGAGTATAAGAAGACAAACTATCTGCCTCGTATTACACTGCATTATTTATTATCACACAGACTCAAAGGCTAAACAGCTGTGGGGTTTTGGAGAAACCTTCATTAAATGAATAACATATTGGTTGTGTTGTTTGCCCCAGCATAACAGGACTGCCCTTCACTATGCAGTCGCTGGCAAAAACAAGGAAGCTGTTCAGCTTCTTCTACAGCGCAGGGTCAAGGTGGATCAAAAGGACAAGGTAAGATGGTTTGAAGCACCTGCATCTGTAAACATGAGTCACAGATAATAGCTTAGGTAATATTTTTCTATTTTGTGTTGTCTGCCCAACAGTATGGTGTGACACCTGTTCACCTGGCTGCCTGGTTTGGTAGTTTGGAGATCCTGAAATTATTAGTACAGGCTGGGGCCGAACAGAAAGTTGAGAACGAGGTAAAGTAGCAGGAAGAGCTTTATTCTGCCGAGAAAAAATACCCTGAAATTGGTTCATTTATCTTTTTGTTTTGCACAACTTTGAAAAAAAAAACATCCTCCTCCTAAGGGCATGTGGTGAGTAATTTCATTATCCTGAATTATGAACCTCACATTTATATGCTCATCTTGTTCCAAATCTCAGGGCAGGCACACCTCTTCTTCTTCTTCTTCTTCTTCTTCTTACTACTGATGTTTTTGCTTCCTAATGAAACTCAAGTTACATTTCTTTGACAACAGCAGCCACTTAAACTGCACACTACTTGATTTAACCTAAACTATTTCCTAAGTTATTGGTTTTTTCTACCTCAGGACGGACTGAACATTCTGCACTGTGCTGCCATAAACAACCACACTGAAATCGTGGAGTATATTATTAATGATCTGCAGATGAAAGACCTAGACAAAGAAGACAAGGTACCTACTTGGCACGAAGCTTTCCTAAATCAGCTGTTTCATTCACTTTCTGCTTAAGTGCGTGCAGTAAATTTGGTTGTCTGTACCTCATTTCTTACATCTCAGTCAGGTCACCGGGCGTTTGCACTGGCGGCCGAGCATGGGTGTGTTGAAATGTTAGAGCTGCTGATGGAGCCATACAACATGGCCACCATGAAGCCCAATAAGGTGTGTGTGAACCTGCTTGTGCATTTTCGGTGCATCTGTTCGCAGTATATCGCAATTCATCCTCACGTGTCTTGAGTGCACATTTTGGTGTCACACCTGCAAGAAAGCTCAAAGTCAAACCCTCTTTGATGCGAGTTGTCTCCCCTCCCTCCCTTCTGCCAGAGAGGCGACACGCCCCTGCACTTAGCTGCCAGGAACGGCCACTTGGATGCCGTCCAGCTGCTGCTGCAGAGCTTTGATACTCGGGATGAAGTCAATATGGTAGACAATCAGTGTAAACATCCTCTCTATCACCGTTTGGTTTGTGACAGTGTGGGCTCAGTGGCTAATCCACTGCTGGATAGTGGCTCCCCTTGGGATTAATTAAGATGAATCAAACATGTGCTGGTTACTATGACAACACATAATGTATTCTGCTCAAACTTCAGCATTGACTGGTAAATTGTACTTGATGATCTTTTATAAACCATTTTTACACAGTTTGTTGATTTTTAATTGACTGGAGCCTGTTAATTCAGTGTACAGAAGGTTGTTTGATTTCTGGTTACGAGTTCATTTCTGTGAGCATACTGTCATTTTAACATGTGATCCACCTGAGACTAACTTTCTCTGAGCCATGCACCATCACTATACATTCTACTGATGGATCTTCTGTGTTGCAGGACGGTGAGACAGCTTTGTACCAGGCAGCAGACAACGATCAGGAGGAATGTGCTCTGGCTTTGCTCGAGGCTGGTTGTGACCCCAACATCCTCACAGCGGTGCAATAAAGCTACTATACTGACTCAAATAGTGAAATCCCTGCGGTTAACGATACAGTACAATCAATGCAATACACTCATTTTTTAACACAGACTACGCAGCTGAACTAACTCTCATTGTAGGACAAATGCAGCCCTCTGCATCCAGTTTCACAAAAAGGAGACACGAGTCTTGTCCAGCTCCTCTTGGGGTACAGAGCCCATACAGATTTCCAAAATCAGGTGAGCAAGCTCCAGCTAGATGGCAGCAGTACGCTCCTTTAGTAAAGTTTTCTGATAACGCAGATCACTCACACATAAGCTGTGATGCTGATGTGCAGCTTTAGATCATTATTACAGTTTTACATATTTTTGTCCACTATTTGGGCTCATTATGTGTGCAACAGAATATTTTTGCTCTCAGCACCAAGAGGCGCCTCTCCACCTGGCAGTGAGGAACAGTCACATCCCTGTCATCCATTCTCTACTGGAGGCAGGCTGCAACATTAATGTCACCGAAAAGGTACGATTGCCCTCACAACACAGTAAAAATAAAGGTGTCAGCCAACATATATAAACAGCATTTAACCAGGAAAATGTTTACTGTGTTTTTCTCTTCTGTGCTGTAAACTGTTAGAGGTCCCAGACTGTTATGCATCTTGCTGCAGAGATTGCCAGGATTGAGGTTGTGGAAATGCTTCTTAAAGCTGGGCTGGATCTAACACTCCGGGACAGAGTAAGGATCCACAATTTCTAACATAGTTTCCATATTAATTAAATTGTTCTGTATAGTCAGGCCATCCAAAGGGTAGGAAAACTATATATGAGATTTCTAGTCGATGATTTTCAGCCATAACAGCAGCCAAAAAAGTCTAATTCTAAATGTGATATCTAACGGTTCTAATTTAGTTTGTGTGTTTCTTGTACATGCTTGATTCGGAGTAGCAGGGCAAGACGGCTCTGGGTGTAGCAGCCAGAGCAAATGAGGTGATTATTGTGGATATGATCATCAAAGCAGAAAGATACTACGCCTGGAGAAAGGTGAGTGTCACATGATACTTGTAGCTTTTACAGTTTTCCTGTGTGCTGTAATCTATTCTCTAGGCTTTGAAATCAATAATTACATTCATCACAAATGCTTCATTTCCCAACGTCACATTCTCCATTAGTTGAATCCCCTCTAATACTATTACACAAGCAACCACTGTAAAAAATGACTCGCAACCCAGAAACATTTGACAGCCAATTTACTATCAATTTAATTACAGATATGCCCGATTCCCTTCCATTATTGATTTTCAGAATGTTTAACTCTGGCATTCATATTGCTAATCATGTGCGTTAGCGTCTTGCCAATAATCTCTCCTTGTGCCCCTCTGGTGCTTGTGGCCTTTATCAGTCTCCTGACATGATTTAATTGCCCTTTCAGGCCAGCCCTGAGGTTGACGAGAGTGTTCACAGCGAGTATCCACTAACGTTTAAACTTGACCACCGCTATGAGACCAAGCAGCTCCGTTCGATGGCCTGGCGCCTGGCGTACGAGCTCCTGAAGGCAGGAGACTGGAAGAGACTGGCACAACACTGGGGCTTCACTAAGGAGCAAGTGTGTGCCATCGAGGAGCAGTGGACAGGTGCCACAACTCACACACCGGCAGGACAGGCTTTTGACTGTGCATTTGGCAACACTCTCAAACGCTATAACAGAACCATTCTTAATGCCAATAAGAATTAAAATCCTTGAGCTTTGCCTATAAAAATAATACCCTCGGATGACTTTATTTCTCTGAACAGACTTTTTCCGTCTTTACAGCGCCTTTTAAAATGCACAGGCACTATTCAGGCTATTTTTACTAGTTGAATTGCTTTCCTGACAACGCAGCGCTGTGTTTGTCCACAGGTCAGCACAGCTATCAGGAGCATGGGAACAGGATGCTGCTGATCTGGCTCCATGGGGAGGAGCTGGCTCAGAGGAGTCCTGCTAAAGAACTCTACCAGGGCCTCATCCTCACAGGGAACCAGAAAGCTGCAGGTACATTCAGTTAGTTATTTTTTTAATAAACCATATATTCTGACAAATATATAAATATATATGTATAGCTGTGCTACGTGGGCATGCGTGCTAAGGTTTAGCTAAATAAAATATTAATTTGTCTTCCAGATAAGATTCGAATGGAGGCAGAGAGTGCCAGCAGTAAGAGCTGTAGTATCTCATGAGGATGAGCACTGCAACATACAGACTCACAAATTTATTGTTTACATCAGTGTCAACTACTAATCTGTACAGGAAGATAGTAAAATAATTTATTTTAGAAAATAACATTATGCATCGGATCATTAGGATACAGCTTTGGCTTAGTAAACAACCTTGGTGTTGGATAGTCGCCACCACATGGATCAATACACAAGAAAGTGTGATTTTAAGCATTACAGCTCACTGTCACTGTGCATAATTTAAAAGGTAACATTTTTATAGCAAATAAATGTCCATTTTGCAATTCTAAACTCTGTTCTGTCTGTAACAATTAAAAACATTTACACATGCAGTTCTAAACACCTGGCTATGCAGTACTTTCTTGAGAAAAACCCTACTGCTCAGGAAATTGTGCATTTCACAGCCATGACAGGAAGCCGAAAAAAAGACCGCAGAGGGGAAATTCATTTGCAGGATCATAAAGTAAAATGGACTTTAAACTAATTTCAAAGTAGAAATTGATAGGATCATTGCATAGAATGTGCTAAATCTTGACTCTAGACTAGGTTAGCAACACTTTGATTGAGATATGTGTGTGATCAGTCGACTACTTTAATGGAGTGTACATGGCACGTGCTGGTTTGTGCTCTGGAGGAACCTTTGCCTCCAGCAGAGGTGTGGCTCTGCTGTGAGGAGCGAGGAAACTTGGCAGCTGTGGCCTGTCCGATGGTCAGCTAAAAGAATAAAAGAGAAGCAGGAGAAAATGTATCAAGTTAGCTTCAGCTTCACATGATTAAAGCTGGAATGACACAGATAGTTAAATTTTAGGATAACGGTAGAAATGCAATGCACCATGTCGCATACCTGTGTAACGGGATGATGGCGTTCAACTACCACAGAGCTCATGGGCGGAGCCACTCCCATCACCTGGAGGTTGCTGCGTGCCGCCTTTCCAACATCAGCGCGTGCAGTGATGCGAGCCATTACAGTCTTTGAGGGTTTTTGTTGACTTGAAGTGACCATACGACCGCTGACCTGAAACAACAAATATTACTGCATCATGAATAAAAGTCATTACAGTTGAAGATACTTTTTGAAAGACTTTTAGGTTTTTTCACAGAAGAGACGGACAAGAACTGTGGGTAGAGAAAACAGGCAGAATGACATGCAGCAAAGACTCAGCCCACCAGGAGTTGGACTGCTGGAATGTCGTATCCACCTTAAACCTAAGCCACTGGGCTGCGACACTGACTTCTTTTTTACTAAAGTTTAGTTAGTTAGTTAGTTAGTTTAGTACTAAAGTCTAACAAACCTGATGTAGGATGTGGGCATAAGCCTGCCTCTGACCGCTTATTTCCGGTAGCTATGTCCTTCCCCATCACACTGAAAATTTCAAATTTGGCTCAGGATTTGGATCGTGCATTAATGCTAGACTTTTTAACTCAGTGGTTTATCAATTTTAATCATAGTATTTGCCTTCCCTGTGTGAAAATGTTAAAAAATATTTCACCCATCACTGTTGTGAGTGAACAGCCAGATCCTTATCTTAGCCCCGCCCATGACTGTAATTAGTTTAAAGAATTACAAACAAACCAGACTGTTTTTTCCCCCTATAGCAGAAAGATAGTGTGGTCTACCCAGACCTTCTGTTCTACAGAAAGGGTTGGCAAAGTGAGACCACTAAACCTTGGGCATTCTGTGTTGTTGGACACCATGATAAGATAATTACCATCAGAGTTGGGCTGACCTGTTGTGAAGGTGGATATTTTCATCATTTTAGGGCCCCTTTAATCAGAGTCATTAGATCAGTGTGTAATGCTGACCTGTTTGTGGGAACTTGAAATGCCTCCAAGTGGGAGAGAGCTGTGCACCACTGTAGTGGGAGGAAGTACTTCGTCCTGCAACATAGCAGGACCAGGGCCCACCTAAGAAAAGGGGAATCAATGGAAACAGGAGCAGGAGTGAGATTTTGGGAAAGTAAATCACAGGTGTGGCAGATAAAAACAGAGACAAATTCAAAACTGCTGTAGAAGTTCCTCTGTGTTCATGGATCTACTGTACATGAGTTGAGTGTGAATTCAGAATTTGCTGTGATAAAAGGTAATAACATAAAAATGCTTAAGTAAAGAAAAGGACAATTATGCAACTACGACAGCATATTTAAAATTCAAATTTAAAGACTTTTTGTATTAAAGAAACTGAACTATTGGATTAAGATCCATGATGTGGAAAAAATAATGTTTTTATTTACAAATTGTCAGCAACTTACAAAATCATCTGCTTCACTGTGGGAAGGGTCTGGGTGGTCTAAGTGAACTGGACTGAACCGTGCTGACGAGGTGGGATACGGATGAAGTTGTTCTAGTGTGGCAGAAGTAGCTTCATCCTGAGGAGGAAGAGGATCTACAGAAAGAAAAACTGAGTCAGACTACATTCTTTACACAAGTTTGTTATAGTTAAAGAAAATCACTCAAACTGATGAAGGAATCTTCACGGCCAGCAAGCTACTTCCTTTTGATTGAACCATTTCACTTCTAAGTAATGATTAAAATTGACAATGTTTGTGTTTGAATGTGAATATCTTCATCCCCTTTTGCTTATTTGAAGAGACGTTACGGACTCATTTTAAACCAAACATTTGCTTTAACACAGAATCCAGTACCAACTATGCAACTATGCTTTTCCTTGGTAAATTCAAACGATGGCTGATGATTAATTATGCGTAACTCCAATAAAGCATGAGTATTAAACAAGGTTAAATATTTTGTGTAAGTCTAGCTGGCAAAATAACATATTAATGAGAGTGATTATGAAGAGAAAACAGCCCGGTCAGACAGCAACATAATGAAATGCATTTCAGGTTGCAAGACTCATTAAACCTGAGAGCAGATGGACGAGCAGAAGACCATTCTAGAGTTCATAGAACAGTGAGATCCAACTTCAGCAGCCGTGTGCTCAACAGAAACAGCAGACGAGGACAGCAGTAGGAGTGTTGCTTGATCTGACAAATCCTGACTTTTGGTGCAACATGTTGGCAGGGTGTGAATTCTGGCAATAATGGCATAGTACTAAGAGTTTTTGAGGCCTGATTGTACTACTTCATTGCCATTTTAAAGGTCTGAAAACACGGCTGACCTGTTGAATCTAGCCCCTAGGTTTATGTTAGCTACTGTTTGTATACTTAAATATCTGGTAATAGTGCCAAATCCTTAATCCAATCTTTTCCATTGTTAAAATACACAACAGTAATTAAATGAATTAATAAATGTTGCAAAGGGGTATTTAACTTTATTAGCCAATCTTTAAGTGCCATGTCAAGGTTGCCAACCTCAGCACTAAGCATATCCACTGATGAATCACTCCATTAAATGAGCCAGCAAACGACTTCAAGAAACGTGCAAAGACCCCGTCCCCTCCTCTCATTCATAAATCTACACAAATGTCAATAGCACAAGGCAGCGGCATATTGAAGAAATCATGTTTCTATTTTTTTCCTCTCCGTTTCAGTCTCGATAGTTGCGTTAAATCAATACAGCACAGAGGCAAGACTAACGATGCAATTATTGTACATTATAGAGAGAAGGGGTCTTATGATGAACACAACAGTACATGGTTTAATGTGCTTGCAATTAAGAAGATAATTATTGTCTCAACCTTTGTTATGAACCATACTGACCATGAACTGGAGGTTGCTCTGGCCTTCCCTCTGTAGAGTGGAACATGCTGAGTGCCTCCATGTTGAGAGCACATACACCCCTCATGAAGGCTTTCTTCATAGATTCCTCATACTGCTCTCGTTCTAATCGTAGTCTCCGAATCTCTGCCTGGGCCTTTTCAATAGCCTCGCTGTGCTGTAGAGACAGCAGAGGATGAAAGGGATTACTCAATTATCAGTTTAAATAATAGTGACAAAAATATCCTATGTTCATTTTCTCACTTTAAATCTTAGGCCTTTATGCTGCACGCTAGATAAACATCAATCAACAACACTATTCAACCTATTTAACCTTTATTTCTGCGTCACTTCTTGTTGTACCTTCTCTGTCTGCATACTTGCTCTACAATAATTTCACGGCAATCTATTAAGTCAAATGTATTTGTAGAGCACAGTGTCATACAGGATCAATTGAAAGTGCTATTCAGATTGGCAAATATAAATTAAATTTAGTGCGGCTGTCAGTCACTGAAATGTTCAACTTGCTTTATTTATTGCAATTTACTGAATAAACATTTGGATACTACCAATACATTTACCTATCTAAGGAAATAACAAATCATCCCATAATGCGGTAGAGTCAAGTATAAATTAAGTACCGTAATATCGCCTCACCAAGCACACACCGCTTCATATTTAGATCCTCCACCCACTTATTTACCTCTGTTAGCTTGGCCTCATACTCTGAAGACATTTGGCTGCAGACCTCTTCAGCCCTCGAACGGCAAGCTCGCTCCACCTTGACCTTCCAATGTTTCTGGACCAAGGAGTGCCAGCCGAGCCACACCTTCTTCTTCAGCTGCAAACTGTAGTGCTGCCGCGCTGCCTGAAGAGCATGAGCCTGGAAGGGAGCCACAAGATCATGTAAATATTCACAAGAAAGTAATTACACCTATAATTCAGCTGCAGTACATTTTGGCGTAAGGTTCACTTTTTGTCATGGCTTAAACAAAACAATGAGTCATCCAGTTTTTCCATTTTAAAGAAATGGCATGAACAGGTATTTTCTAAAAGTTAACACAGAAGAACTTCATATTTGCTGTGAAGTTACAAAAAGGATCAGATTGTTTGTCTGTGTACCGACAAAATGCCATGCATGCAATTTTTATATGAGGAGATATTTAAAAGATGTGGCACGCACATGTTCAGAGTGAAGTGTAATAATTATCTATTAATAGTAATATACATGCACAACTGGTTATTTTACATTGATTTGTTAAAAAAAAACTTGCACAAAAAGAAAAAAAAATACTAACTGACAGACAAAAATCATATAATAACAGGTGTAAAGGTACCACTCTTCCAGCAATCTCTCCAGGGAAATATTGATGGTGCTGCACTGGATGCACACATGAAACATGCACACAAACAGCTGACATCCTTATCTCATGTTGGGAAGGTATTGGGGGAGGGTTGTTGTTAAATCTATCCGACCAACAGTTTGTACAGAGTTTAAATCCCACGTAATCTGACGACGTAGGAGTGTGGGCGGGGGGGGGGGTTCTGCTATCTGACAAGCATTTCTGATGAAGTATAGTGACCCTTAAATACTACAGCAAACTGGCGTCTTGTGGCAGAAAACACAACACCACCAGCGTACCTCTTCTTTGGCCTCAGTGTGCTGAAGTCTCCAGTTGGTGAACGCCCTCATCTTTTCAAGCTTTTCTTTCTGTCTGTCCAGCACCTGGCTCAGGTTCCCGATCACCTGAGGGAGGACACATCACACAATAAGTTTGTGAGATACAATGTGCAAGCAAGCTGTTTTGAGATATGTGGCGCTGATTGCTTAGACACCGACAAAAGCCTAGTCCTACATTCAAACTTGACAACGATGTAAACAACTGGAATTTAGAGCTGTTAGTTAATGTGCAGAAAAGTTATCAGCAACTATTTTAATAAACAAACAATTGTTTAGGTCAATTTCAAGAATCTCAAATGTGAAAATACATTACTTTTCTTATTCATTACATTAATCTAAATTTTAGATTTAGGCATTCTGGACTGTTAGACGGTTAACATAAGATATTTGACAATGTGAGCTTGAATTCACTAGTCACTTAAATGCATGTGAAAATAATTTGCCAGACTTAAACATAATACAAATATCTGTTAGTCTGTTAAAACTACTGTAAATGAAATTTTAGTCCAGTACTTGGTTTAACCCATGTCTAGCCAATAACTAAATAATGTACTAAAGAAAGCAAATAAATACACATGGAGTCACCTCATCTTTTCTCTTGTTGGACGTCTCGTAGGTCTGCAGCAGCTCCTTGAGGCTATTTAGCTCCGACTTGAGGCCAGCTGTCTGGGCCGCATGCCTCTCCCTCTCTTTCTTTATCTCCAGCTTGTGTTGCTCCACGAAGGCCAGCTTCCACTTCCGTAGTTCAGTCAGCACATTTGACTAATTGGGAAATAGAGGGTGGGACAGTCACGATGAGCATATGTACACATACGGTCAGTCATTTTTAATTTATACACAGACACACTGCCACTAACAACAACAGCAGCTAAATATACGAGCCTTGTAGAGTTCACTTCTAGTATTATTTTGTTGGATTCCTTTTTTGAAACATCTAAAAAGTTCTCCCACCAGACATAGAATAGCCTTCACCACACCCCATCACACAAGTATACTTCAACATTGGCTTTACAGATAAACAGTTGTGAACTCGGCTAAACAGTGTTAACCATAGCCTACACCCACAAAATGTAAACCTGTTTGACAGATTTTGTTCCTGCAGCAGAAGAGGCCCACAAACAAACAAATTTTATCAATCAAGAGAACTGAAAGTGTCTCTACCCTCTCTCCTACAGTCTGTGCATCTCTACTGCCTTTTCCTGCATCAGACTCCACTCTTTTATCCGCACAGTTTAGCAGGTGATTGGTTATCGTCTGCTCTCCAAGAATGAGCTGTACAACATCCGAAGAAAAGGGCAGGATGGACACCCACATGGAGCCACCCACCTCCTCAGAATCATTCCACTTGGAGACACAGTTAAAAAGGTCACTGGTTCCATGAAGAGTAGAGCTGTCATCCTTTTCAAAAAGCTTTTCTTAGACTCAGGCTTACTCAAACACATTCCCTTTATGATCTCTGGGCTCATCCTCACCTCTGCCCATGAACATAGTCCTTGGTATTTCTTGCATTTAATTCATCTTGTTCTAACCTTCTAATTACATATAGAAAAAGCATAGAAAGGTACGTGAGAGAAATATCATTATAAGCCTAAAATGCTGGTGTAATTCTCTCATGCATTTTTGTCATTATATGTATATCATTTCAAACATTCAGTCAGTGAGATTAAAAGAGACTAAAAAGTAGTTGTTTTTCACATTTAACATTCTATTTACCTTTTCCTTCATGCATTATTTTAGGCTTCATAAATGAATTGCTGCAGCAGCAGAATTTACATGTCCAAAGAAGCATATTTAAATTATTTGCTTCCTAGATTGGTCCTCAAAAGCCTGATTAATGGCCTGCTCATATTGTACCACCTATGCAAAAACGTTAATTAGGAAAAAATTACACATTTTTTCACAGCAAATGAGCAATTCATTTTTATCATTTCAGTTTATTCAAAATAAAATTGCCAGCTCTGGACTATTTCACAGTAAACTGCTGAGGTTCAAAACACACAGTTGCTGTTACAAATGTGTGACAAATTAATGGAAAAACCTGATTCCTTGATCCCTAAAGAGCTGGTATCTGGTGGCTGTTATCCTGTCTGTGTGTGTGTGTGTGTATTTCCAGCATGGTTTGGGTCCATTTGCAAATCAATACTAAGCTGTTCTGTGTGGTCACCTTTGTCCTATGATGAACCAATTGTATCCTGATAGTAGCGGTTTCTTCCCAGATGGCTTTCGCCCAGCCATTAAGCACAAGGGGTCACTGAATGGTTTGGTGAGTACAAAAATAATGTGAGTCACATGCTATGGCCATTTCTGTGACCAGAATTTCACCTAAGGGAACACCTATGCACTCTACACATACACATTAGACAGTGCTGTCCACCACCATCATCAAAACACCAAACAAGGGAATATCTTTTTGAAGAGTGGTGCATCAATTTATTGACAGATTTGAAATTTCTACAATGTGAAGAAGCAGACTAACCTTCAAATTATTGCTCCACGTGTTCAGAATATTCTCCATCTTGTTTAAGTTCTCCTCTGAAATAAACATCTCTGTCACAGCAAACTCGAGGGGGTCCGGGCTGTTTGGCCTAGACCTTCCAGATGTCACCTGTAACCTGTCTAAGGGAGCGTCTGAGAACACTGACGCCCTGCTAGATGACTGGCCTCCCCTCCTGTCAGCTGGAGGGCAAAAAACAAAACCGCAGACAGACAGAATATTACTGAGAATATGAAACAACCCTGTAATAATACGGTCTGGATATTTCTAAGCTCATTTGGTATTAAAATCAATGAATATATAATTACAAATAACACATTTTGGTTCTTTGTATATTTTATACAGTTTACCATGAGAGGCTCTTGGGTGTGTAGAGGGCTCAACAATCAAGGGAGAGACCTGCGTTGATCTCAAGCTCCTGCTAGAATGCCTCCCATCTTTATCTTCATCTGACAGAAGACACAAGAGTTGCAGCAAGCAAGTCAGTGAAGGTGACACGAAGGTAAAAACTGATAAAAACTGAATGTTGCTAAAATAAATCCTGCAATGAAACTGGTGATTAAAGGTAAAAATAGAATGTAAAAGTCAGAAAACAAAGGACGGTTCCAGGACACAAAACGTGACAGTGAGAGTGCTGAATAAGATGAGCATGGCTACTCGTCCAAGAATGCATTTATGTCAATATCTTAATTAAATTCTGCTGGGGGAAGAGAGAGCCTGCACTCTAAAGAGCAGTACGGGCAGAGTGCCAGGAGATCATTACCAATCGGGCTGTCTGCTTTCTACATCCCTGTGCACTGCTCCATAACAGTTAAACCTCCAATGAGAGATGTACCTGGCGAGGGGGACTGATGGACTGTTTAAGATGTGGGTATCGTAGGGGAAAGAGATATGGGGTACAATGTGACAGACTGATATCTGCTCTGTTGGACTGCTTTACAAGCTGAAAATAAAAAGCTGATAAACAGACACTATATTTTCTCCATGCCAAATCCTTTGTGACAGCTGATCATTTGATGGGAGCAGGGTGTAGAAGGGCTCAAATTGAGGTTCTGTCAAAAAAGCTTAGTGTGTGTGTGTTTGAATGTGTCCTGCATGCGGGAGGTAACACAAGGTACCTGCTTGGTGGTGCGACTTTGTGTCATCTTTGCTTTGGGAAGTCCGACCCCCTGCAGAAAGATGTGAGGTGCTCAGCTGCTTCCGTTGAACGCTGGCGAGTGTCTCAATCTTCGGGGTGACAACAGCATAGCGGAGGAGCTCCTCATACTCATCCTGTTGATCCATAAACAGTACAAAAAGAAAAGTGAGCTGCAGCTGTCTGAGCAACTTCAGACCAAAGCCCCTCAAATCTAATCTCTTTTGTATTAAAATTACATACTTAGAAGCTTTATCCTGGCTTACATATAACTCTTCACCCTTGTTTCTTTTACAAGATCTATAAAGTCCGCCTCCATCTACATCTCAACCCCTTTGACACTTGCTGCAGCTTGAGCATGTCTGCTTAGCTATGACTTGATGGGATTGATTCATCAAGTTTATTAATGTATGAAATCCTGGAAGTCCAAATCTGTGTTTTTGAGACCGTCAGCACACTATAGATCTGTTGTGGAAATGCTCAGCAATGACAATGACTGCTTATTTTGCTCTTGACGTGTCTTCTAGCATATGAAAAACACCACATAGACATGTTAACAAGGTAAAAAGCTTGACTTTCATCAAAGGGAGTCTAAAATAGCTATACATATAGTATTACAAAACAACTAAAAAGTCTAATAGACATTGTAGGCGTGATATTAATTGTTTTTCACACCCAAGCTATTGACTGAAACTGACCCTATGTAAAGATTGTTGATTGTCTGATAGCATTTATTGCTATAAACAACTTAGATAGATAGATAGATAGATAGATAGATAGATAGATAGATAGATAGATAGATAGATAGATAGATAGATAAATACTTTATTCATCCCAAAGGCAAATTCAATTATTCAGCTGCACACTGACATCCACACCACAGTCACAACTAAGAAGTAAAATAAAATTTTAAAAAAGTAAAGTGCAATACTAAAATAGTAAAATAGTAAAAGTGCAGTGACACTGCGCAGTATAAAAACAACAATCAGTGCACGTAATAAAATTACTAAAAGTCTACCCCACTATTTATGTCCCCTCCCCACTCCCCTCCCTTGTGATGCATTAAAAAGTCTGATAGCTCTGAGCAAGAAGGACCTCCGGAGTCTTTCAGTGGAGCAGTTCATTAACAGCAGCCTCTCACTGAAGCAGCTCCTCTGCCCCATCACCAGCTCGTGTAGAGGATGGCTGCTATTGTCTATGATGGAGAGCAGTTTGTGCAGTGCTCTCCTATCAGCTACGGACACCACAGATTCCAGCTCTGCCCCAATGACAGAGGAGGCCTTCTTTATCAGATTTTCAAGTCTCTGTGTGTCCCTTTGTTTGACGCTGCCCCCCCAGCACACCACCCCATAAAAGAGTGCACTAGCCACCACTGACTGGTAGAAGATCTGCAGCATCTTTTTGTAGACATTAAATGATGCCAGTCTCCTCAGGAAGTACATCCTGCTCTGTACTTTCTTGTATAAAAAGTCACAGTTAAAAAACCAGTCCAGTTTGTTATCCACCTGCAGGCCAAGATACTTATAGGAGGTAACCATCTCAATCTCCTCGCCACTGATGTTCACAGGCAGAGGAGATGGGCGGCGCCTCCCAAAGTCCAGTACCATCTCCTTTGTTTTGGAGGTGTTGAGCTGCAGGTGGTTCATGTGACTCCAGGTGGCAAAGTCCTTCACAAGGGACCTGTACTCCCCCTCATCCCCACCCCTAATACACCCAACTATGGCAGTGTCGTCAGAGAACTTCTGCAAATAACACAGTTCGGTGTTGCGCCTTAAACTTAAATATGAAGATGTGCCACACAGTTTTGCCCTATCCCCAGATCTGCAGTGTGAATGTATTTGTATAAATGCACATAAATTGTGTATTGTTTAGTCACCTGAAGTTCAGAGGACACAGAGCTGCCTCGGTCCGAGTCTTTGGGCAGGACAGGACTGGTTAGTTCCTCTTCTTCTGAGGACATCTAAGCAACAAAAAAGCATAGCAGAAATGGTGTTAGTTTAATAAAACCACGCAATCTAAAAATGTCAGACCATAGTGTCTCATATATGCATTATATGTTGGAAAACTTTTAATTTGTACCTTTAGGGATTATAAGTAACACGTGATAATATTAATCAAGAGTCTGTGGATCATTATCTTGATCATTCAATTTATGTTTTAGTATATGACATATCAGACAGTGATGAAAAATAACTATCAGCGTTTCCCAAAGGCCAAGATAACGTCCCCAACTGTCTTGTTTTGTCCACAGTCGCAAGGAAAAGAAACCAAAATAACAGTCAAATTTAAGAACCTGGAAGCCAAAACTTTACATTTTTTCTTAAATAATTGCTCTAACCGATTAATCAGTTTTCAAATATAGTTAATGAATAATTTAATAGCTGACAACTACTTAGTAAATCGCTGCAGCTGTAGTCTAGAACAGACGATGTCTTCTAAATCTGGACAAATGCTATAATTTGTATTTTATAGTTTTCTGTACATTCAAAATGTGATATTAAACAAGGAAAGCTGTATGGAAAGCCCATAATCGAGTAGAAAAATGTTGAGACACGTGTGTTCTTATGAAGCTAAAACACATACAAACAGTAGCTTCATTTTACGACATATTTAGCTTCTTTCTCGTTGAAATATAACCGAAGCTACTTACCGAACATTTTCAAACACGATACAATACTCACTATTTTTACTTTCTCTACTGTTAAAGCTGTTGCTGGTGGCCGTTTAAACAAATAATGTTAGCTACATAAATCATAGCTAACCTTAAATCTATGAAGACCGAAACACAAGCGCCCTTTTCGACTGCTTCAAATCGAAAAAAAAAACACCAACTAAACTATACGAAGCAAATATTCCAACATAGACACTTCATGCGGGAATAATAATCAGTAACTCTTACTTCTTTTATATGTCTGTGCAGAGCATCTACACTTCTCAAGTTGGTCGTCAGTTAGAAAGTGCTTGCTTTGCCGTTTCAAACAGACTGACCCTGAAACAACGGGCTCTCTGATTGGCTTTGGTTTCCAGCGTGTTCTGCTAAATCCCCTCTGGTTGGTCAAACTGTTTCCATGGCGACGATAAGCGGAACAACGCTAAACTCACCAGCTGCTCCTCCTGCAGTTTGAATTAAAAGGTCCGTCAAACCCTTTACTGTGATTTGGAGAGTAAGATATAATTTTATGATGTAAGATAGATTTTGCCATTTCAGATTTTTTTTAAAAAGTTCGGTTTACATAATAATATTAGTAAGTGCCCCAACTTAATAAAAGGTGCATTTAAACTCAAATGTACTGTTTTACTTTTAAGATTTAAACATTGTTTGCTCAAATACACTACTTCAGTAAAAAAAAAAAAAAAGGTAATCAGACCATATTTTGCTGTTAAATGAATCAAATTAATAAAAGCTACAATATGAATAAAATCCCAGCCAAAAAATACTAAAGTTTAATTTTAGAAAGTTAAAGTTAAATTTGTTTACTTAGAAGTTTGTGTTCATAATTATGGCAATAAGGTGCAAAACACTTTAAAAAATTATTTAAAATTATATGGAATTTTTTTTAGCATAGCTTAAGTTTTGCGAGTAATGAGCTTAAAAATTGTGTTTAACCTACCAGTCTAATGCTAATTCCCATAACTAAACATAGTTTGTTGGCTAGATATAATTTCATTACAATATGTCATAACTTTTAAAGACTTATGTGAATTGTTGTGTTAAATTTGTTGTTGAGCCCAAGCATTATTTTTTGGAGTCTGAGCACAGACAATAAGGTAACAAACCTTAATCACCTATATTTTACCTCATCTTCTGCATAGTCATACTTAACATATGAAAAATTTGTACATGAAAACCCTACATTTGATGTATAACAGGGCTGTTTCTGGTTTGTATTTTCATTATGTTTACGAGAAATTAAGATTGTCTGATTCTGTGATTGGCAAATAATAGGTGTGTGCCCATTCAAAGAGCAACATGGTATCCAGCCTGTGCTTTATCAGCAGTGTGACGGCACAGAGATTATCTGATTAAGCTCACGAGGAAGCAAACTTACCTGCTGTAAGAAGGTGTAAGTTATCGGGGAATACCACCACCCTGTGAACCTTCCTGTGGTCATTTCTCTGTCGTTCCCTAAGGCAAAACCCAACCAGACAATGGTTCAAACTCTGAATTGTGGCAATTACTTCTCCACTTGAAGACTTAACAGTATTACGACACATATGTGGGATAGGCCTAACGGCTTGGCAGGCCAGAGCCGGGACAGACTCCACAGAGAAAAGACATATGGTCCTTCTCAGCCATGGCAGAGCTGCAAGTGGCACTGTTGGACCAGAGCCTCCTCACCACCTGGCTGAAAGTGCTTCAGTGTCCAAAGGTGTCCTGTCAGCATTATCATGAGACCTGCAGGCTGACTTTGTGCATGGTGGTGACAGTGCAGTAATCCCCCCCCCCCAACAGTAGTTTGACAGCTAATCTAAGCTAAGGAAAATAAAAAAATAAAAATAAAATAAAATAGATTTAGGATCAAATATAGTAAATAAGCAAACAGAATGATGACTTTGTGCAAGCAGGTCCGGGCACAGCCAACCCTTCAGCACACACATTCTGTTTTTACATGTCCTGACAGTTGACACAGCGATGAATTTGAACCCGACTCGTGAGGTTTGGAGGATAATCCTGGCTGCTCTGCGGGGAGTGGAGGTTTCCCGTTGAGTGACAGGAAGCCGTAACTCCCACAGATTACTTGTTTCCAGTTCAGAGCAGATGATTTGCGCGTTCTGAAAGGTTTTGGCGATGTGTTCATCGCAGTTTCTCGACAGGGGTGATTTTTGTCATCCCAAGGTGGCACATCTTTGCTTCTCTGCTGTTTTTATTTTTATTTTTTTTATCATGCCATTGATTTTATATTGCTTACTTGCTATGCTTTTCTACTTTTATGTTTAAGTTATGATGATTGATTAGGAGTAGACAACTGCAGGATTTGTGTTATTCCAGACATTTTAGACATACTGTATGCACTTCATTGGTATTCTGGCAGCACTTTAATAACACATAGCAGCCAACTGTTAGTGTGGTATAGTGCCCAGTCTTTTCTTGTCTCCTATGTACTATGCAAACTGTATCTTTTGAACTGCCCTGTGTGAGATTACATACATTTACTTTTGACTGAATTTCAACTATATTTAATCTGTAATAACTTAATTAACACAAAGCAATTGGGATTAAAGGCAAAAAGCAGCTATTGCACCTGCTTTTTGACCCACACAAGTACAGTATTGCATATAAAAAGAAGCTATAGCACAGACCTGAGTTTAAGATACAGATGGATGATGGAGTCAGACGTCCATTCTGCAGCCACTCTGTAAAATGTTTTGTATTTTCTTGTTGCAGACAAAGGTAATAAGCTGCTGTTGATAGTGGTTAGATTAAACCCAGTATTACTGCCTCAAACCTCTTCTTTAGATCCCTTTTGTAAATTTCACCTTCCTCTCAGCAACAGAAATGCACCTGGGCTTGTGTGTGTGTTGAAATGGGATTCAGCTCACATTCCTCTCTCATAGCCTGTTCAATCTGTTCCAGGACAATAATCACAATCCATTTGACTTTCTTCCCTCTGGTATTTTAGCTCAGCTACGTTGGACTATCCAGGACCTTGCAATGGTAGACAGAACAGAAATTTGGAAATAATGCTCTGCGCTTATACATGCTGACTTTTGTTAGGGAACTTTTTTAAAAACAAGACTTTTAGATTCTTTCGCTGTATTTTAATGTTAATAAATCCCAGAGACGTGTGGTGTTACAGTGCCTTTATATTGCCCTGTACGTGTAATTCCATCTGTTGCACTCCGATTTTGAAACTGCGGATTACAAACTTGGTGCAAAATTGTTTCTGCCCTTGATCGATTTTCAGTCAGACGTATTTACAGACAGCCATAACTCCTGAAGACAACAACTAATGTGCTATCATCAATCGTAATGTTATCAACCCATTTTTCTCACATATGAGACAATAATGACCTCTCACTGAACACAGTGTTGCCACAACTCATCTTACAGTTATTCATAGCTGCCTGCTGCTTTCAAATTAGTTTTCATTATATTTTGATGGAGCAGGACTTCCCCCTTGGGCCACTCTAATCCATCACGTCACTCTGTCAGTGACACCGCTGTCCTTTTGTTTTGCTTTCAGAAATGCTTGGTTTGGTCCCGAATATCACCGGCACTTGTAAACACAAAGCTGCATTGTTTGCCCTTGGATAACATCAAGCTGGGATACAACAAGGCGGCATATTTTCCTGTTATTATATATGTAACGTATCCCCACAGCATGATGAAAGCTGAGTCCAGCATAAAGTGGTCAGCCATACGAGTCCAGCCGAGCAGTGGAGGCTGACAGAAGAGATGGAGACTAAATCAGTTAGGCCGAGCTTCTATCTCCACAAGGCACAAACAATTACCATCAGTGTCCACATCCGTTTGTTATAATCTGGATGAAGATAAGCAGCAGACAGTTCCTCCAGTGTACCTCCACCTCTCTATTAATTTGTTAAAGGATAGCTGGGGCTGCAGGTTCTACATCCATTTTAGATCTGGGGACTTCGGAATATATGTGAAAAACAGTTGCAAGCTGTAGGAAGAAGCAATGTTGGTGAATTAGTACATTTCATAATGTTTGTGCACCATTATTCCAGTGGTTTTGCATACGGTATATCAGAACCACAAACACACACTGATCAGCCAAAACATTCTGACAACTGACAGGTGAAGTGAATAACATTGATCATATTGGTACTATGTGGTGTTCTGCTGGAAAACCTTGGATTTTAACATCTGTGTTGATGAGACTTAAACACCCAAATAAACACTGTCCCACAACAAACACACTCCCTCATGCAAATGGAAATCACAAATGTCACTGACCTACCCCTGCAGGAAAATGCACCCCACCACATGGTAAAAACATCAAACAATCAGGAACATGTTGAGGAACATGACAATGGTCCAACATGTTGATTTGACCTCCAAACTTCCTACACCCCATTGTGATCAAGCATCAACAGGATGCAGTGGAACAAGTTTGATTGACAGAAGCCCCACTGCACAAGCCAGAGTACCCAAAGGATCCAGTACCAATGTCCCGGTGTCAGACCCCATAGGACACCCTGAGAGGTCCTCTTGTCTATGCCCACTGGTTCAGAGCATTTTTGACCACATAAGGGGACCAACACAATATTAGGCAGGTGCTCATAATGTTATGCCTGATCGGTGTATATGTTGAGTTTTGTATAAAGCACCCTATACTATACCGTGCACAGAGTATTAGTCCGGTGAAAAGCACAACATGCAGTCAGAGACATGCTTCCATTGTAGGTATACAATATATGTATGTGTTAATATAACAATGCAAGAGAGATCTACAATACAGTATACAGTACAAGAGGTATATCTAACTAGGTGGTGAAGGATCTCAGCCAGCAGGACCAATTATATGAGATTCTAACATTGGCACTATCCTAATATCTATAACCAGTATTAGGCTACATTTAGCAAGTTTGATCTGGAAATTCGTCAACTTGAAGGCTGTTTTCACACATATCAGTATCCGATCTGCTAAATCTGGGAAATTTTCACTGTAATAAAAAGAACCTGCAATCTATGAGCATCTTTTTGTGTGCTTAAATGACAAAGAGGAGAGAGAGGGAAAGCTCTGGCATGTGCAGTGGTTTCTGTGTGTGTGTGTGTGTGTGTGTGTGTGTGTGTGTGTGTGTGTGGGTCATTCTACTGTCCCGTACATTAAGCTAAGTGCTCCTCGGCTCTCCAGCAGTATAGTAAATGGAGTCTTACGGCTCGAGGGGGGTTCGTTTCCCAACTCTGAATCAAAAGCAGAGAGTGTCCCAAACCCCAGGTCACTGCTTCTGTGAATCATCAAATTCAGAGGAAAAACAGAGATGCTTTTCATTGGGTTTATGTGTGTGCTCTTGCACGCTTTTGTGCTGTGTGTGTCTTTGTGCGAGTGGTATATGCATCATTTACAGTCCCATTCAGTGTCCTTTGTGGTGAATATGAAGCACAACCCAGAGTTACTGCCATGTCGTGGTGTTTAAACCAAGTCAGGAGGCGAAGTGCTGAAGCAGACTGCACTGTTCACTGCATTTCCTGCATGTGAGGTGTTTTAACACGGAGCGATTGATTTTTAGTTTGTCTAGAAATGAGAGAAAGGATTTACGTGGACAGGGTGTAATACATCAAAGAGCTCACTGGTAGTCATTCTCTGCAGCGGACTGCGCAGTGGAGTCTCACTGGTTGTGCTGGTGTAGTTTGCAGGCTTTAATGATGTGAATACTGAAAGGCTGAATGTCCCCGTGCTTGCATCAGTCATCATTTCCTCTCTTCCCCCCCCAACCCTCAATTTCTCCAGGAATCACTCGCGGGTTTCAAAGGCATTCGGATCTGACATAGCAGGCACACAAGCAGTCACTGTCTCACACTTTATCTGAAGAGCCTACTTATCTCTGAGAGCCTGTGTTGGGTTATGCAATTACTATAACAGGATTGTATAATCTTTGTGTGGTGTTCGTCAATACTTTTTACTCCCTCTGTGGTCATCGTTTGTGGGCTGAGGGAAAAAAAATGAGTGTTTTGCTTTGCTTAGATTGCACCCGAGAATCAAGGGTTTCACTCGCCACGCATTGTTGCTTTAGATTGTCAAATTAAGCCCAGCGGAGTGTGAATGAAGGAAAAACATGGTGTCGACAAGGAAAATGAATTTGTAAACATTATACTTGAATGACAAACAAGCTGTGAGCTGAAAATATAATGCCACTAATAAAAAACAAAGGCATTTTTTACACAAGACACTGTTGTAACCAAGGGTGCTGCATCTCATTCAGACTTTTAGTGTGTAAAATAATGTAATGAATATAGAATGTACTTGTGATTTTAGACATTTTGAATGACTGACAGAAGCGGTGCAATAGCATTGAAGACATCTAACAAAGGCTGAATCATCATATCATGTATATAATGTAGTGTATGCTGAAGTGTCCTTCATCAGAATTACATTCATAACTCTTCCCTATATTCAGAAATATCTCTAAGACCTGTAACAAGGAATAGCAAGTTGCAGGTTTAGTTGTTGTTAGTGACCATCCAGTGACAAAAAAGGTTTATTCTGCCTAACCCAAATGCTTCAGTCTCAGAGGAAAACATAGTATTTTTAGTAACTCTGAAGCTCCCAGAGATATCCTGTTTAAAGATGATACAATGGAAGTCCTGCACTGTCCTACTGCTCCTGAGCTCAACATGGAGGTAACAGGCAGGTATCACTCACCTGGGAACCTTTTTAATTGGATGTTCCATCCTCCTCTAAGGTGTGAGATCCTGGACTGCCTGAACTTACTGTTTTTATCCCATTAAGAGTTCAAGGACAAAACTGTTTTTCAAGAAATCCAAGGTGAGGTAGATGAGTTGCTTTTCACACAACAACCTGCATTACAACATAATCTGTAGTCAACAGATTCTATTTTATAGTTCATGTTTATGGGTTTCATGTTCAAGCATATTGTTTAGTATCCTGAAGATTGTTTGTTTTTCCCATTAATGGTCCACTTTCTTAATTTGGGGCCTTCCTCATCTCTCTCTCTGTCCCACTGATCCATGAATAAATCTAACATGAAATCAAATTGAAGCAGTTAATGTAGGATAATGGAGGGATGCTTGAAATCAGTGAGATCTTTTAGTACCACAAAACTGGATTGTAAAAGTTGAATGTGGGTTTATTTGATTCTATATTTGTATACTCTGGTTCTGGCAGTGTGGCAAAGTTTGAAGCGCTTGGAAAGACTTTCCTTCCAACAAGACTCATGATCAAATTATTTTATATTCTGCTCATTTTTCAGTGCTTGGGGTGTTTATATCGCTTATTTATGACTATTTTGAATGTTTTCTTTTCTAAAACTTTACTTTAATTGGGTGGATCAACAACTCTTCTATTAGAGACTTTAACTGAAGGATTTTAGCGATAGGTTTTGCAATTAACTTTTAAAAGAGATGCATGTGAATCAGAATTATGCACAGAAAATATTCATACATCCGCCTGGGTGTCCAGAGGACGTGCGCTATCGTGTGTGTGGTATCAGCGCGCAAAGCTGACGCACGGAGACGCTCCGGTGTTGGTGGTTCAGCACCGCGGACAGAGACACGGGAGAGCTTCCAGGCTGTATGAAAACGGTTTAGGTCGCAAATAAAAAGCTGAAAGCACCGAAATGCAAACAGGGGATCACTGTTTTTCAGACCTCGGATTATTCCTGCAACTCATATCTATAAAGAAGTGGAGAACTTTTGGATGAAGAAGCCAAAACCGGCACCATTCCACCCAATAAAAGTCATATTTATCATATTCTAGCCACCATCCAAGACGGAATCAACCCCCTTCGTTCATATAAACCAGTGATCTGTCCTGTGGTGAATGGACGAGAGCTTTTTCCTCATCTGTTAAGCATTCATGCGTCGCAGCGTTTCACGTCAGTCCCCTAACTAGATTGTTCCATCAGACGGAATTACCCGCATCACTCAATGAAATACAATTATTGATCACACTGCCCTCCCCTCCCCTCTCTCTCCCTCTCTCTCTCTCTGCCTCCCTCCTGTGCCCACCATCTCTCTCTCTCTCTCTCTATCTCTCGCTCTCTCTCTCTCCTCTCTGCTTTCCTGAAGTGCTGCAGCCACAGAGAGAGACTGCATCGAAAAAAGAAAAAAGAAAAAAACATTGTCGTGCGCTGGCAGTTACCTCTGATGCTATTCTAGAGTAAAAAAAAGAGAGAGAGAAAAGAAAGCACAAGATTTTTCTTTCTTTCTTTCCAGAAAGCACAGTCTGGTGGAATGGGAAACTACCAGTTCAGTCCACTCTTCTCGCCATGACTGACGGTAAGTAATTACTTTTTTTTTTGCTGAAAACATGCTGACTGTAAGACTTCTGTGTCTGTTTCAGCCTTTTTCATTCATCTGTGTTAGAGCTTGGTGCATTTTTTTATTGCACCTTTCCACTGTTAAATCCAACCAACCTCGAGGCTGGGAGACAGGAATTATTTATTCATAAGTTTGCGTGTCATTTGTTAGAAGTTGGGGTTGTTTCTGGGCACGAGTTCACTAAACTGACTTCAAATGCCTCCTGTAAAAGTAGAGAAAACTGGCTTCATTAGTTGAAAGTAGGATGCAAGCATTATTAATTAATATAACAAGGAGTGTTGAGGAGATCCAGCCTCAGTTTCTGTGCCTTTTCTAATTGAGGATTTTCATTCATTCAGGGGTTTTCTATGCCTTTGTGCATGCTGGTGTTAGAAATCAGATTTAAGCTCCAAGAATAAGATCTGACAATGAGTTTGCCTACTTGAAATGTGGCTTTGTGACCTTTATTTAGTTCCATCTTTAATTCAGCAGCATGTTTTTAGAGGAATCCTTGTCCTTGGCATGAGCACAGTTTTGTCTTGTTGGCTGTGGACTGTTCTTGCTGTAGTGCAATCCAGCCACCTGCCCCGGGGCAGTTAATGCACTCTGTGCTGCCGCCAAAAAAGAGAGGAGAGGATGCGGGAACAGGCAACTGACTCATCCATGAATTGCACCTCAAGAGGCAGAGAGCGATTGACAAGCACACAGCCGGTGAACTGGAAATCTGTGGCAGAGTGCTTTGTTTGCAGTCCCAAGGCTGCTGTAGTAGTCCTGCTGCGTTTACACTGAAGGGGTCCATCAATGGAAGAAATGTTAGGTGAGGTAAAGTGATTGCAGGTTGCAGAAAGCGTTTTTTTTTTATCATTGATTTCAAGTTGATGTCAGTTTTTGCTGCTATGGTAAAAAAAAAAAAAAAAATGCCACTGGGATTCATAACATCTCTCCTCTGCATTCAACCAAATCTCCATCTGAAGACTTGTAATGTAGTTTTTCCAAAGTTTATGCAGCAACATGACAGCTATTTTGAAAGGAAGACATTTTCTTTCAGTGTTCCTCCGTTGGAAAGAAGAAAGGACTCAAAGAACAAAGTATGATGTGCCTGTGACACTGTAGCAGAGAGGAGAAAAAAACAGTATCTGCCCATTTTGTTGACACACACAGGCAAACAGGAAACCAGGGAATTAACAGATTAGTCTTTATTTTGGGGAAACTAAACTCTTTAGATTTTCTCTCTGCAAAGGATTCACAATTTTTGTCAGTCTTTTCTCTGTGAATTCTTACAACTCTATTAAATTTAGGCACACAAGCACACAAAACAGTTTGACAAGAGCAACAAATCATTGTAAAGCATCACCAGTAAACGTGTCACGTCTCGCGTCCCCTCGCCTGGTCTGGGTTATTGCGTCATTGCAACGCACAAGATCTGCACCAGACAGTGGTGGTGGCACATTATGTTTCATATCTCCCGTGTATTGTGTCAGCAGTGACGTTTGGCAAAGCGGAGGGACCATATATTTACCAAGAAGATCCAACAAACATCAGCTTGATGGAAAAAAAAAAAAGCAAAAGTGACAGCACACTTTGCTCTCTGTAGCTCTTTGTGGGATTATGGGATTTTTTTTATCTGCAACCTAAAATATGTTTTCCTTCTGTGTCTACAGTTTGTGATTTAAATATATTTACACATCTGGACACAGTTCTGACCATTTAAATTTTTGCCCCTTAATATTTCAGTTTAAGTAAGGAGATTACAGTATATATTATATATTAATATTAATAGAGGATTCCCCTTTTCTTAGATTAGCTTTGTACTTTACATCAGGAAATCAAATGTCAACCTGCTGCAGCTCCATTTTGTATTTGTATTTACATACACCGATCAGGCATAACATTATGAGCACCTGCCTAATATTGTGTTGGTCCCCCTTGTGTGCTCAAAATGCTCTGAATCACTGGACATGGACAAGAGGACCTCTCAGGGTGTCCTATGGGGTCTGGAACCAGGACGTTGGCACTGGATCCTTTGGGTACTCTGGCTTGTGCAGTGGGGCCTCTGTCAATCAAACTTGTTCCACTGCATCCTGTTGATGCTTGATCACAATGGGGTGTAGGAAGTTTGGAGGTCAAATTAACATGTTGGGACATTGTCATGTTCCTCAACATGTTCCTGATTGTGTGATGTTTTTTCCATGAGGTGGGGTGCATTTTCCTGTGGAGGTAGGACTGTGACATTTGTGATTTCCATTTGCATGAGGGAGTGTGCTTGTTGTGGGACAATGTTTATTTGGGTGTCTAAGTCTCATCAACATGGATGTCAAAATCCAAGGTTTTCCAGCAGAACACCACATAGTACCAATATGATCAATGATATTCACTTCACCTGTCAGTGGTCATGATGTTGTGGCTGATTGGTTTATGTAACATTAGCATGGTTTGTAATCATTTGAGCTTGTTAAGTCTTTATCGTCCCTGGTGGATCTTTCAGTGCTGTTTGTTGGTATTATTTCCTACGAAATGTCCATTTCTAAACTCTTTTTCATTTCATTTTCACGAGGAACAGTTTCCCCCCACGCAGCCACTGTCCTCTCTCCCTCCTCCAGTCAGTCAGTAATGGCATCAGCGTTTGATGAAATCTCACTAACGCAAGACGTCCCAGGCTGGTTGGGCTTCTGCCTTCCAGATGAGGTCATGGGCGCTCCGGTTTGATGGGATTACATGCGGCTCTGCCCACTTAGAGATTGGACCTGCTTTTTTCTGATGCTAATGGAACAAACCACCCGTCATGCCACGGTGCTTGCGCATGCCTTTGAGAGGGCAGGACGGGGGGACCAGACAAACCTGACTGAGATAGAAAACATTTGTGATTCAGACTGAGCAAGGGGCATGAACTGTAAAACACAAAGAATGATTAGATTGTATCAGAAATGGAGGGACACCACTGCTCTCAGTGTTTTGCATCAGTACGTACACTTTTTGTGAGCCGATGTCTGGACTAAACAACTGCACTTAGCCAAAAAGGCCACCATTGATTTTCCTTCAAGTTCTCATGAAAGCATTAAGTATTTGTCTCCACTAGAAGCTGTGGGTCAGAGAACCCTGAAATTCTTGGGACAAAAATAGACTTTATTTCTTATTAACAGCCTGCTTACTCATGCCAACCTATTTGGTGACTGCTGGACTTGTAGATTAGAGCCTGTGGTGACAGGCATCAACATTAGGAAACTCTTACTGTGCTCATAACTCCCTCATAATGTTTAAAATTGTTCTGACTAAGGCTGTTTATTGCCATTATCATCATTACCATGTAATATGGTGTAATTAATATATTTTTTCCTCTTAAAATGCCCATTTCTGGATTCATGACTGCCACCTTTGACTAATGCTTCATGACAACCAGCAGAAGGAATTGACCAAGGCTGTCAAACACACAGACTTTGGATATTAGTGTATTTTTTTAGATTATTTTTCTCAATTTGTCGGGTGTATGGCCAAAACTCCTGCAACTCTAATCTCTTCATTTGTCTTCATGTTCATGCAAGAGGAAATTTGGGGCCAAGTGATACTTGACCTAGAGTTTTTTTTAGTATTTTAAAGAGGTTGAAGGAAAGCAGGGCCGTCATCCATCATGCAGACAGAGGGTATTGCCAGAGCAAGGCCTATTTTCAGCCATCCTCACACGGTTCACAGCAATGGTACACACTCTATAGTAACTCCCTTTATTTTAATTATAGAGAGCAGCTACGCCCTGGGACAGTGTATGGATTCTGCTTCTTTCTGTTCCAACACATTTCCTCTTCACCGTGTTGGTTTGTTATTAGTAGAAACAAATGTTTAGACTGTTGGGAGAGAAGCAATGTCGGTATGAATCAAACACAGGTAATAAGGCTGGATTACTGCTACTCATGGGGGTGTCTTGGTATATTGAGGCTTGGAATATGGTAAAGGCCTAAAACTTAAAAGATGATTTCAAGAAAGAATGACCAACAAGCATCAGTAGCAACGACAGATGCTAAAGGGAGAGCCAGAAGGTGAAGCAGAAACAAAGAGGATGCAGGAGGAATAGAAGGTGGTGGAGATGCCATCAGATAAAACTGAGATTGGTTTGTTTGACAGTCATCGTGGCTACAGAGTGTGATTGTGATTGCTCCTGTTGCTCGGGCTGTCTGCTCTGTCGGGGTCTCGTCAGCCGCGGTCAGGTGAGGTTGGTCGCCTGTGTGCTCGGGTGTCTTCTGAGCTTCATCACTCCTGACAGCGTGCCTCACCATGCACTCCATTGATTCTCTGACAGGCAGGATCCACCAGTATGAAACCTCCGCTTTTGCCAGTGTGTGCTCATTTTAAGTGAAAAGCTTGTGTGATTGGCAACATGACTTAATCCCGCAACAATATATACTGTCAGTTCTGTGGCACCACTGAACTATGGCATACTCCTTGGTGTTAGTCTATGGAGGTTTTAAAAATGTATTTTTTTAAAAGATGCAGGCAAAGGTGACGCCTCACACATGACAAGAAGCTACAATATCCAGAGCTCAAGAAGAATTGTCTTGAGAAAAGCCTAGAATATTAGTCTTCTACACTGGCAATTGTAGAAAAAAAGGAGAATAAATAAAAAATGCCTCCAAGCAAAGGTTAACCCCTTGTCTTGTTGCTTTTGGACGAAGGAAACAAACAGATTGCTCCAAATCTGTGATTAAACTCATCCCTGTGACAGTATCAGAGGCACCACCAGTGTCAATGGCGGCATTAAAAAAGATCAGTCTATGTGTAAAGGAGTGTGCTCATAACCACAGAAGTCATCCAATGAGCCAAAAGGGATTAGTAGAGTCACCTTGAATCAGCAGTGTCATTTTGCCCAGTAAAATTGCATTATGGGAGCTGGAGCTGGCCCTGTGATTTGTGTCCTCCTGACAAGGCTTCAGTGTTCATTAGAGGCTGTGGTGAGCAGCTCTTAGACACACGGGAACCGCACACACTGGACATTTCTGACCACACACACACACACACTGGCCAGATCTGACCGTCCACACCCTGCTCATGAATATGCACTCTATCTTATCTAGAAAATGTTTTATGATAAATTGAGTAATTTAGGATTTTTCTAATTTAACCGATTAGGTTTTATAATCACGTTTGTATTCGTTTGATAACGGTGGTGCATCTGTGCTTGCTGTGCAAATTATCGGATAAACAGGCCGGAGTGAGCCTGTGGAGCCCTCACATGAAATCATGTTACATCATTTCCCTGTTAGGCTGGGGTCTCCCTCCCATCACTAGTGTGCCAAAATGGAAAAGGGCTTCCCTGTCCATGCTGTGTACATGCACACTCACATATGTGCATAGTATGTTTCTGTGTATCTACTCATGTGCACCTTTTGCAACTATGTGTAACCTATTTTATGTGGTAAAACACTTGACTACACAAAATTAGGCGCCTTAGAGAAAAGCTCTTGTGTTTCTGCTTCATCCTGTGTCTGTGTATCCACTCGTGACGATTCCTCCTTTCCCACTTTCTTTGCACAGATTAAATATGACAGTGCCGTTCCAGTTGGTTCGTCACTCCCATTATAACGAAACATCTCTTTATTGGGGACAAATTGATTTTGGGCCGAGCCTTGTTTATTAGCTTCTGCTTCTCTGAGCTGATCGTGATTCAGCAGATTCAGCATCTCTGTTTAAAACAATCACCTCCCCAAAGCTAAGACCAACTCATGAAATATAGAACAAGGAGAGCGCCTCTGGAAATTGACAGTTCGTTTTGAAAAACTGAGAGTAAAAAAAAAAAAAAGCTTTTTTCCCCTCACATCAGTCCAAATGATTAAAAGGCCTGGAAGAATGGTGAGTGAATGATTAAAGGGGGAATGTGCTGTCGGTGGGGTGTCAACGGTACGTCTGAGATAGTTATGGATGTCGTGGAGGAGACATGAGTTACAGGCAATATCTGATGAACATCTCTGACTTTCTTTCTATCTCTTCTTTCTCCTCTCTCTCACCCTGTCGTTCCGTTTGCTTCCTCTTTTTAAAAAAAATGTGTCTCTTGCTTCCCCTTCCCCCATGTCTTCCAGCCTGGCCGATGATTGCCATTGTGGGTTATCTCCTGTGGTGACTGCAGACTCAAGAGTTTTCTTCCCCGCTGCATCTCAAGACCCACTGATCTCACCATTCCTGCAATCCCCTCATCAGCTTACATCACCCCTCTTTCCCCTCTTCCCTCCTTCTTCTTCTGCTTCTAACTATCCTCCAAACCCCCGTGAAGACCTGCCAGTTGAGCCACAATGGAGGACACTTACAATAACAGGACTTCCCTGGTTAAGGGGGCCAAAGGCATGGTCAAGGATGCCAAGCGGCATGCGGCGAAGAAAGTCAACAAGGTGGTCGACCGCGCCACGGATGAGTACTCGACTCACCGCAACTACAGCCGATTCCAGGATGAGGAGGACGAAGATGAGGATTTCTACCGGAACCCACCGAGGCAGGATAGAGAGGGTTACCACGACAACGAGGAAGGCTCCAGTGATGCCACGGAGGGCCACGATGATGAGGACGAGATCTACGAGGGCGAGTACCAGGGGATCCCCTCGGCAGGAGACAAGAAGCATAAGGAGGGCCAGGTGGCGGTGGGGCAACCGGTGTCGGACGCCACAAAGGACCGTAAAGACCTGGAGCAGGAGAGACAGGCGGACGAGGAGGAGCTGGCCCAGCAATACGAGCTGATCATCCAGGAGTGTGGCCACGGGAGGTTCCAGTGGCAGCTGTTCCTGGTGCTCGGGCTGGCGCTCATGTCTGATGGGGTGGAGGTGTTCGTAGTGGGCTTTGTGCTGCCCAGCGCTGAGACAGACATGTGTGTGCCCAACTCCAGCTCTGGATGGCTCGGTAAGGACCCTGCATGTGTTTGTGTGTCGGTGAATAATTATGCATCTATTTGTGCTGACATGAAATGATGCAGCTGGTTCAGTATTAATTCAACTGAGAATGTTTGTTTAGCTTTTTTGATTCTGAATTAATGTGTTTTCCAATTACTTTTTTTTTTTTCTAGCATTGATTGCAGAACCTTTGACTAAGCTGCAAGTTGCATTGTGGGACATGACATTTGTAGTACCATGTAATACCTTCCTTTCTTTTAGGTTTCATTTTTTGGGGGGAGATATAAATGTGTATTGTGCATTATTATGTGTGTGGAGCTTGATTAAACATATCAATTAGTTAATTTATTCATATCTGCATTATTACAAAGCAACAGTTGTGCGTAAAAGATATGGTATCTAATCAGAAGACACCGTGCTGGATTATGGGATCCAGTACTTTTGGAACTTGGTCCATTCTTGGGCCTATAAACTGGGCTTCAGCTGTACAGATTTTGAATTTAAAAGAGAAAGAGTCACTGCTGCTCTCTTTTAAATAACTAGTAACTTGTGTCCATGTTCATATCATACAACAGTGTATGATTTTAACTCTTTCATTATAAAATATGATATTGGATTTGCAGAGGTTTAGTGAAAAGGACTTCTTTTCCTGGTAGTCTGGATGTAAAAGTACAAATGTGCTCCATTCTACATATTAGGCAGCACACACTAACAGCATTTAGCTTCTGATCCAGCTACATCCAGCATCAAACCATTTAGTCTACAAATGTTCTCCATAAACACGTTGTATATTTAAATTATTGTCTGATTAAGCATATTGCGTGTAACTGCCACAAGCTCCTCTGTGGGATATCACTTGTCTTGAAAAACAGGATTGGCTCTGCGTGTTTGTACTATCCATGCCACACTTTAGCCAGTAACAGTGTGCCACATGGATGAGGTGTTTCGGTCCGCCGGTCTCCATGTCAGGATTAAGAGGGTAGCTAGTATTCCCTGTGTGCTCTGCGGGTTGAGGTGGAGTCTCGGCAGTCCCAGTAGCTGCAGGTGCATAATCCATCACCACAGAGCTGTGTACAGGGGCTGACTCATTGTGTCAGTACCAGAGTGGAGAGGACATTAAATCAGGCACACAGCCCTTAGATACTAACTGTCACAGTGAGACGTGACAATACATCAACTTCACGGCAACATCGGATGCAGAATTGATACGGTGGCGCTTCTTTGAGAATATAGGGTTGTGAATGTGCTCAATGAAAGTTTGAGCACATGTGTAAAATCAGAATTACCCTGTCACTTTTTAAAATCTATTATTAAATCACACTACTATAACAACATAATAACAACCAAAAAAGCATTAATGGCATATGTTGTCCCCGTTGCGTTCTGACAAGATGCTGTGCGCGTGAAACCTTCATTTTCCCGTCTCTTTCCAAGTATCCATGCAAACTCTTTTCTCCCTCTCCAGCCAAGCAAAGTCCTGCAGGCATTCATGCTCTACGCTCTGCTTCTCCTTGTTCGTGACTCCATCCCCTCACCCTCCATTCTATGTGCCTCCCTTTTCTTCTCCCATCCTCCCCCATTCTCCTCTCCTTTCTCCTACTGATTGCCCCGAGGCTCCTCCCCCGTTGAGGTGAACATGATTGGTGTGTGTATATATATATATATATCTATATGTGTGTGTGTGTGTGTGTGTGTGCATGTCGGAGCGTAGCCTGCATGATTACTATGACCTTGTTGGTATCCATTTGGAGTTTTCCAGACTAATTACACTTAATTATAGCCAACAGACCGGAGTGAGTTGATGTTTTACAGGTGCCATGGCAATATTTTATTGCCTTCAAGCACTGAAATATAGAGTTAGTTAAGTCTGTGGATGAATGCGATTGGGCGGTCTCATTTTTCACGTGTCTTATATAGCCTTTATTTAACTAAGGAGGACAACAGGGCTGTTGTTCTGCAGTGACAGGCTGACAGCTCGATGCCCTCTTATTGGGGTCTGGTGTTAGCAGTAAAAAATACAACATTGCACAGATGCAGCTTCAGTTTTAACGTTTTTACTGGCGGCTTGGCCTCATTATCACAACTGACAGATAGCTGCTCTAGTGATTGGTTATGGTTGCACAGAAGGAGTTGTGATCTCCGCCAGTTTTGCATTTCCTAGTGACACTCCTCACTTTGTTTGTTCACACGTACTTAAGTAGGTTACACTCAACTATCTGCTGTGAACCAATAAACCTGTTTCATGATAGACATTTTGACGTCTCACAGCAGGGAAAGCACAAATGATCAGATGGCTCAGTTTCAATAAGTGTCCCAGCAAATCAACCTTATGCACAAAAGCAAGATCTCTTCAAAGTGCAATGCAGCCATCATTAAGATGCCTGTGATTTCTATACTGTGACAAATCAACATTTATTCTGTTTCTTCAGCACTGTGTACATATAAGAAACCTGGAATGAGTCATTTTGGATGTGTAATTAAAGGAACCACATTTACACAGCTAAATTTTGTAAGAAAAAGCCAATATCCTGACTATACACTAAATACAAAGTTTGGTTAACAGAAACACAATATAAATATTTTTCCTGCTATCCCCCACACACTGTCATCCCCACTCTCAACCTCACCAGTTGAGGCAGATGGTTGCCTTCCCAGAGCCTGATTCTGTCTAAGGTTTTTGTTGTTGTTGTTGTTCCTTCCCACTGCACTGGGACTCAAAAGGGAACTTCGGATTGTTGGGTTCTCTGTTTAAACTTTTTAAGGTCTTCACCTTACTATGTTAAGTGCTATGAGATGACATATGTAAAATTGAACTGAATTGAATTGTAAGTGTGTGCTAAGTTTACTGTGTTAGTTGAATTCTCCAAGTAATTGTGTCAATTGGCAGGTGGAAAGAAGCGGGTGTTTTTTATTAAAGGAGGCACATGGCCAACGATGGAGTTAACATTAAAAATGGAACTGTCTCTCTTGAAATAGCAGGTAAAAAAAATTACCCAAACCCAGTAAAACCAAACAGCTTTAAAATAAATAAAAATCTCAAGAGCAGAAGAAATTATTTATTTCACTGGAAAATTCAGTTCATGCACCAAAAAAAACAAACATTTGAAATACATAATTGTGAAAATAGTCACTTGGTGTTTGGTTAGTTCTACCTGGGCTGGACTCCCATCACAGTTGCAGTGTGCAGCTCCATTAACCACATCACATGAACAGACATGAGCACACTGCACAGAATGAGCTGAATGTAATGGGATAATGCAGTATGAAAAACACCAAGGCCTGAATGGGATGGATGAGTAAAATGTTGATTCGATTACTGAATTCAATTTGGTCCTACCAGTATCCCGATGTCACAGGAATCTTTAGCGTTAGATCAGAATGAAGGATGGAGTGATGGGTTGGGAGGAGGAGGAGGACGGAGGGATACTGTAAATACCTTAAATGTGAGTGGATGATGCAGGGAAGGAAGCAGGAGGTGAGACAGACACTGTGAGATGCAATACGTGTGATGAACAGGCGAGAGGAGAGGCAGCTTTGAAGCAGGGAGATTACCAAGTTAGAGAGGAGTAATGGGGAGAGGTGTGGGTGGACGGGAGAGGTAGAGATTGGTGGTGTTTAGTGCACCAACAATGTGAGGGAGAGGCTTAGCCATCATCTCAGACACAGCAGACAAAGGGAACGCATCGCCCTATCATTACTTATTTGTTCTCTGAGGCTGCCTTTTCCCTGCCGAAACTCCCCTCATTTTTTCCCTTTGACGTTCTCTCAACTCCCTGTTTTCACTTAACAGCCACCTCTCCCCTGCCGTCAATACTTCCTCCCTCCTTTCTCTTTTACTGCTCCACTTTATCTTCTCTTCATGCTCACTTCCCCATTTTCTCATCTCTTGTGCCTTTCTCGGCCTTCTTTGTGTCTTACCTTCACTCCTCCCGAGCTCTACACTACTTCTCCCTCTTTGTCTCTTCATCATTTCCTATCATTCCTTTTTTATTTCCTTTCCCCCCTGTCTGTATGAGCCAGCTGGCAGGCTGTGTGGGGCTGCGTGGTCCAGGGGCAGCTGAGCATGGCTAAACTGCAGTAAGATCGCAGCGTCACTGCAGAGATTACACTACTTGAATAGTGCAGCCCGCTCCACATTGTGTGGGAGAATGTGTGTGTGTGTGTATTTGTGTGTGGGAAAGAGGAAAGGCGGAGAGTGTTTGATGGGACTGAATGTGTGTGCATTTCTGCTCGCATACGGACACCAAACCTGCTGTCACCAGCAATATCAGCCACGAGTAAACCATGTCGAACCGCGTGCTCTTATCGCAGTCCCATAGCGTTGCTGTATTTCATGCGAATTATCACAGTCTTTAATGTTAATGAAGGTTGGATCATTACTGATGCTGAGTGAGTCATTTCAATCCCTGCACTCTAAGCCCCACAATAGGTTACTTTCATATAGATTCCATTGAAAATCCTGCCCCCACTGATATGACTTAAATATGACAAAAAAGCTTCAATCTCTTTTTCTGCGGGGGTGGCAGAAGACGGAGACATGAATCCGATCAAACTGACACGATGTAGTACAAATGTGATTACACGCTGCTCACTGTAAAGGAGCTGTTGACAGTGGAGTGGAGAGGAAACTAAGGCAAATACTGTAAATGAGGAGCGAGGAGCAGGAGTGTAGAAGGGAGGAACGGCGGGAATGAGGTGAGGAAGGGAAGTGAGAAGTGAGCCAAGAAATTGGAAAGCAAAAGGAGATGGGAGAAGAAAGAGAAATGAAGGAGAGGTTGAGAAGAGAGCTGAGGTGAAAGAAAAGGAGGTAAAATAGGATTGAGATTGAGAGAAACTGAGAACAGCAGAGAAATTTTTAAAACACAGAAAGGTAGTGCAGCGTTGCCGGAGCGTACACCAGACACGCTGTTGTATGATAGTATCATCATTATGAATAAAACAGGACGGGTGTTTTTTTGCGATGCTGAAACAGTTGGCACCGCTAAGAGCGAAGAGCATCAAAGCATGAAATCAGAGAAGAGGTCGTGATGCAGCTCAGCGCTCCCACGGCTCTCTGGGGGCTCCTTGGTATGTGACAGGGCAGAAAACACTGCACCAGGGCCTTCCCCATCCTCCCCTCCTCACTCTCTCTCTCTCTCTTAGCCTATCTGGCAGTTACCGAACTCTCCTCCTTCATTACCCTTTTCTCTCTTTTGTCACCCCTTTCATTGCTTTTGCACTTGCCTCTGCACACATATTTCATTTGCTTGCATTAGTGCTTGATCTTGTATATTTTTTTAATCTTCCCTCCTTCATCTAGTCCCCCCCCACCAAAGGAAGCTAAATGCATCTGTAACATACAAATCCATGTATTAGATTTACTCCTGTGTGTATTTGTGTGATTGCAGCAGCAATTTGCTCCATACTTTAGCCTAAAAGAGCAACTCTGTGGAATTTGTCTCCTCTTTAGAGGGTGCCGGGGATTTTGCTGAATATTTACCACTCTCGAAGACGTGTTTTGACATCTCAACATAGTGTCATGGGGCAAAACCTTTTGCTTCTGCCTGAGAGGTCTCCTGACACACTGTCATTTTCTGACGGTGCTCCGAGTCTATACGGGTCCGCAGCTCTAAATCTGGCTGTATTTCACAGTCTTGCGTGAGACGCTGGTACCAGTTGGCATCCATTCAGAGTGTTAGAGATATAAGGAGAAAGCTATAAATATGTAAGTAATATATCAAATATATAAGCAAATCTCAGGGCAAGACACTCATCCAAAAGCAGCAGAATGTACCCAGAACTGGTAGCCTATTTAAATGTTCTTGTGTTTGTATGTTTGAAGAGATTCAATTTTTCCACGTTGGACCTTAAAGATCTCTGTATTTTATCAAATTCATATAAAAGAAAATCTTGCATGTAAGTTAGTTTGGACTAAAATATACTGCTTGTGGAAACAGTTTAGTTGGACTTTGAAGGCTAACAGACTACATTACCCTTATAGAATTACAAATCCCTTTCAGAGCAAAAGACACTAAATTCTGTCAAAGTGCGTTGCATAAATTTCGAACATGACAGGTTAATTTCACACAAAGGGACGTCTGTGCTATTTTTGTATTATATGACACCACAGTGTGCGACACTCCCCTTTGCTGGTGCTGACCTCATGCTCGAAGATACCGCCGAACAAGTGAGACAGAACATCAATAAATTCATTACGTAATTGGTCGTCCTGTGAGAGATGTGCTCATTAGTTAACAGTTTTATTGCTCTTTTTTTTTTTTTTTAAAAAAAGGGCATTAAAGCAGCACGTTTCTCAGAGGTTTCTATCTTCTTTGTTTTTCTGTGCCAGCATCTGTAAAAACCAAAACCACAAACTGGTTGTATGAAAAGTTGAACTCTGAAACAAAATGAAAAGGCCTCTGGATGTTTGGATGCACGACATTTAAACGGGAGGCCAGTGGGTGTTTGCCTGTGCACCCCATATCTAGCCTCTCCTTAATGAAGCAAATGTGAACTGTGCATAGGCTGAAGACTCTGTTAAATTTAGAATTGAATTTATGGTACCTTCAGGCGGGTATCTAGATGGCTGCCAAATGTGACAGATAGCTGGGTTTTGACCCCCGAAGCGAAAGAGTCAAACGGATATCTGCTGGCAGCAGAGGAGCAGAGACCTGACTGCAGACATTACAGAGAGGAAATGCATCTTGCGATTAAGATTATTGTAATGGGTTGAACAAAGTGTCCCTACGGCTGAGCTGTATCACTCCATATATGACTGCAACTTTCACATCTTCTTATTCTAGTGTGGAATTATGGATACGATAACCTCTCTGAACCAGGTTAATGTGTCTTATGTATCTGCATAGAGCTGAAACACTGCTGTAATATTATCTAAACTATGGGGCGTCCCAGCCTGAAATAGAAACATCAAAGACATCTCAAAAAGGGAGAACAATCCAGCTGGAGTTGCTCTTTGCAGCACACACTGCATGTCCATGAAAGCTGCTGGCCACGCGATGCCACATACAATATAGACTAAAGCAGCAATACTAGGCTCCTCTCTTCAGGGCAGAGTCATGATGATCAGTGAAAGAAATCAATGCTGTTTTGTTGGAGCATTGATCCCATTTGTGATGAGAGAGATTAAAAGAGAGCAGAGGGCTCTTTTGTAAAGTCACCCCGCATTACTGCTCGCATTTGTCTCCCCATTGATCAGAGCCGGTTTTCTGTCTCTTACACACTGTATTTACTCATCAGCTTTAAAGCGTGTTACCGGGGCCGAGGGTTTTCCCCGACTGGCTTTGAGGTTCGGTGTCATCAGTCAGAGCTGTGGTATTTGGGATGCGGTCAGAGTGGCAGGCATGCTGTAGCTTTAAATTGCAAACTGCACATGTAGCAAAAGCTTCTTGTCAGAATGAAATGAGAAAGTATAGGTATAATATGTCTGTGTGTGGGTGTGTGTGAGTGTGTAACAACAAAAAATAAGAATTGTATTTGCACTTGCATGTACCAGCAATCCTTTTCATCCCTTTTATAATATCTCAAAATCCTTTATAAATATTTTATTCCGTAGAGTCTGTCACTTCCAGCTCACTGATGAACATTCAGCAAAAATGGGCACGAGCCTAAAATTGATCAGTATTCCAGTTTTAAACTTCACCAGTTGCCAGGAAAGAAACTTTTAGAGGACACGATTCCTAAAACACCTGGCTTGAGTCAATTTTGGCAGGCTCAGACCACTTATACTAAAACGTTTCAAAAATACGGCCCCAGTATGTTCATATTCACTTCAGTGAGTAGGATCTTATTCAAAATTTGGGTGTGAGAATAAAAAAAGGCTACTCTGTGAATGTAATCTGTTCAAACTGTGAGCAGAGAACGAAAGAGCAAAGCATAATGTGTTCTTATAAAATGTAACGGTATTAGTGAGAGGAGTTGTTGTTAGTGACAAACCTGCATGGATTATTTCCAGAATCTGCAGCTCCAATCAGCTCTATAGAGTTTTGAAGTTTCTTATAATGCAAAAAGATAGTTTCACGTGTGGCAAAGTTATTATTTTGTTTCAAGCTCTAACTAGCGGGTGAGCATAATGGAGCTGCTAAAGAACCAGATGTTTCTCTCAGGAGGTTGTGGAAACAAAAAGCTGAGTTTAAAAGAATTTTGCAGGTTTGCTTGTTTCAGTGTTTCCAAAGAACATGTGCAGTTTCGTCACTTGCAGATAAAAAACTGGCCTCCAAATCATGTTTGATTGGTGACCAATGAGATAAACTTCTTACCAAAGCATTCAAGCTCATCCAGACATACTGGAAGATGTAAGTTACTGTAATGTTTATGAAGACAAACAAAAACCAGGCCCCTCTTTCCTCCTTCCAGGCAGTGTGGTTTACTTGGGGATGATGGTTGGAGCGTTCTTCTGGGGAGGGATGTCTGACAAAGTGGGCCGCAGACAATGCCTCCTCATTTGCATGTCCACGAATGGCTTCTTTGCCTTCCTGTCATCTTTTGTCCAGGGATATGGCCTCTTCCTCCTTTGCCGTCTCGCTGCGGGCTTCGGGTAAGTCTGATAAAGTGGAGGTCGTCTTGGCGCAGGCGAGGAGCTCAGGTGAACAGCGCACAGTGGTGTCTCCAAATCTGCTTTTGCAATGGGACGGTCACACTGTGCATCCAAAACCAAAGTGTGCATCAGTGACAGAGAGAAAGAATTAATCTCTGTATCTCTGTGAGGCAAAATCTATTTGGAGGAGTGCTTCTGTAGGCATGGCTCTGTCTCTCCTAATTATTCCTCCTGTTGTTGACATCCACTGAATAATTGTTGCAGTTGTTAAAAAGAGATTTGAGCAACTTTGATGATTACTTAAGGCCTGTTTCTCTCTCACTGCCACAGCAACTATTTAATCATAGAATATTTACATTATACGTCTTTTCAGCCCCATGCATGTAATTATTCAGCTGAAAATGATAAAATTGATATAGTCAATGACATTCCCACTATATATCCAAACACATAATACACGTCATAGCATCCACCCAAAAAATAAATGTTTCAGAGTACGTGAGAATAAAACCATCAGAGACAGTAACACTGTGTCCTCCCCTCACAACACAGAAATATGGCACAGCCTGTATGATTTATTATGTTCTCTTTGCTGGCAGTATAACCGTTCCTTTAAGAGCTAATTCAGTAATTGCATCTACATCATTCTCTCCGGAGACCTTCAGAGTAATTGAAAAGGCTGTCCAAACTGCCGATGTGACCCGTGTCCCTGAGTCACGAGCAACTGGCACTAAGGATTTAGGATTTTTTTGTATTCTATTTGGGATAAAATATGTATAGCTCTGCTGATTTGTTGCTTAGTTGTTCACTTTGTTGATAATTGCAAACAGTCTTTAATTAACCCTTTTTGCTTTTGAAAAACAATCCCAAAAGCAGTTTATAGAGGAAAAAACAACAAATAGAATGTATAGTATTAGTAATTTAATTCAACCCGATTTCACTGATGATGTCTGATTTGTTCTACTTTAACTAAAGGAACAAACAAGGCCACAAACGGCAGATCAGTTGTGAATGCAGCTTCATGAAAGATGTACTGAACAAAGTTAACTTCACTGTCCTGGTTCGGCTGTATCGACCTCACTCCAAATGACCTTCCCACTCTCTGGTTCTTGCAGGATAGGAGGTGCCGTGCCCATCGTTTTCTCCTTCTTTGCAGAGGTGTTGTCCAGGGAGAAAAGAGGAGAACACCTCAGCTGGCTGTGTATGTTCTGGATGATTGGAGAGATCTATGCATCGGCTATGGCCTGGGCCATCATACCGCACTACGGTGAGTTTGGAAATATTGTAATGTCACCCATCTCGACAACAGGGTTGGCTGGGAATCATGGTTTATATAGTATAAAGGCATTAAAAAGTGAAAGGAATGTTATCCTTTGTCGTTAAATGGTGCATTTTAAGAGGCTAAAATGTCCCAATTGCTCAAATAAATACAGAATTGTTGCTGGCAAAGTCTGCCAATTATGTGTTGTAAAAGTCAGTTATGTGCTTACAAGGATTAAGTTTAGCACTACCACTGACGGGACGCTCGGCAATGTGACTTTATGCTAAGCTCCTGACTACAGTTACAAAACTGTACAGCCTCCCTGTGGCCACGGGTTTAAGGTGCCAGTTTTTCCTGCTATGCAAATCAATCACTTAGTGGCAGTGAGTGGCTGCAGGCTGGGAGAGGCAGAGGTTAAGAGATTAACGTATGCATGGATACATGGAGTAGGCTCAGGCTGAAAGGGTGAGGGCGCGCCTGTGGGGAGAGAGAGAGCTATGATTTATGACAGCACTGCATTAGATATCAACTGCACTCATCACGAGGCAAAATGAAGGGAATTGGCTTTCTTCCTCTCTCCCTGTGCGCATCCTTTTCATTTCTTCCCTGCTTTTTTAACCTGCTGTCCCTTCCTTTTTACTGCCTCCCCTCTCCTCCTGTTTTGTACTCTCCCCGTCTCTCCGTCTAACTCTGTCCTTCCTTTTATTACCTCCTCCTCTCTCTCCATTCTCTGTCTCCGCAGAGTGTTCTTCTTGATCAAGCATAATTAGGTTTTTCTCCTTGCTCTAATAGGACAAAGCTACATCTAGAGGTGATTTATGGCCAGACCATGCTTTAGCCAACCTGTGACGTCAGTGAGAGAGAGACAGTGTGTGTGTGTGTGTGTGTGTCTCTGTAAGAGAGAGAGAGAGAGAGAGAGAGAGAGAGAGAGAGAGAGAGAGAGACAGAGACAGAGACAGACAGAGAGAGAGCTTGGGTGTGTTGCTGCAAGTTTCATGGATGATGTTGTACTACTGCTGCAGACATATACAGGTCTTCTTCAAGGGAAATTGAAGTCAATAACTTCTGACACTGGGAGAGGTCATCTGAGTTAACACACACACACACACGCACACACACACACACACACACACACACACACTAAGAGGCACTATAATTGAGTTTCCCTTAAAGGACTTCCCAGTTTTCTTACATGCAACTTAAAGACATGCACACACACACACACATGCACAGCTGTGCACACGGCTGTAGATCTGCTCACACGGATGTGCAGAATCACACTAGTGAAGGACTTGCAAAAAAACCCCTCTGAAACCAGAACGAGTCTATGTGAGGAAACTCTGCTGTCAGATCTGCTGATATCGTATTGAAGGGATAGTAGTGGCCGTACTTTGCTCTTATTCTCTCTGACACTCACTACCACTCTGCCTCCCTCTCCCTGAGAGAGAACTACGTGTCTTGCATACATACTCCAACGCTCACCAGTGGGTTTTATGTTTCCCCTAAAGTGCTGCAGTGCCTTGAAACAACAGCACTATCATGCGTGGGCAAAAAAAGAAAGAGAGAAGGAAAAGGCCTCCCGCAGAGATACCTTTATGTCTTTCAGTGAAAACACAAGGTATAAGTGATGGGTTGTGATGCGACTGCCTCAACTCTGGTGTTTAATACACTATTAGAGCTCTCATTTATCTTCCCCACTTGCTGGCTCCTAATGTCTCCCAAACGCCCCCCTGCCAGACTCGCAGCTGGAGCCCTGAAGGAGGTCTGCCCGGCACAGATCCTTGACAGGAGGGTTTGAGGAGTTCACTTGCTGCCAAGCAAGATCACTACTCGAGTAACCTCATTAGACACTGCTCAGATCTGCAGATTAAAATTTAAATACCAAGAGTGGACTCCACATCAGATCTCATATCTGTACGGCATATATGTAGCTGAGCAAGCATGTATGTATGTATGGATGGATGTGTCTATCTATCTATCTATCTATCTATCTATCTATCTATCTATCTATCTATCTATCTATCTATCTATCTATCTATCTATCTATCTATCTATCTATATATCTATCTGTCTGTCTGTCTGTCTGTCTGTCTGTCTGTCTGTCTGTCTGTCTGTCTGTCTGTCTGTCTGTCTGTCGTATCTGAGCCTGGGATGGCTGAGTTAGTCATCCATAGACTTAGTCAATTATGTACATAATCCCTGTAATGAGATTTCCAGTAGCACTAGTGAAACACCAGCCCCGAGGGGCCGGAAGTTATGTTACATTTCTGTAGAAAAAGGCAATCACTGCTGAACAACTCCTTCACTCTCTTTCTTTGCAACTCTGTCTCTTTTTGTCTCTGTTTCTCTCTCTCACACGCTGGGTCACTTCAGATGTGCGCATACAGAAAGATGGAAATAAATACAGTGACTCTGGAATACATGCGTCATGTACGGAAGTCATTAGTCCTGCTGCTCAACAAAAGACACCACAAGAGTTGAACCAGCAGAATTTTGAAAAGCAGAACAGTAAATATATTGCAATGCCTATAATGCCTAATAGCAAATACAAAGATAAATTAAATACATTTTTGTCTTTGGGCATTTCCCCCATTATGTTTACCTGTTTTATTTTCATTTTTTTACCGGCTCTTTTGGGATATATTCAAACTGGTTGTGACAGAAGCCCACACCCTTGGAAAACTGTTGTTTTTAGCAGTTGATATGCATAACTATCAAAGCTGGATTTCAATATGCTGTGAGATTAATTCCAAGCAGCCCTTTTTTCTGGCATAACCATTAGCATTAACCCCCTCCCCACCCTGTGACTCCCCTCCTACGCCTGCTGATGGATAATGGTGCTATTCCCTTTGGAGCAGTATCTCCACGAGGCACGATCTGTGGAGAGACGTGGGAGGTCACGACTGACACGGCAGCCCCTTTCTGTGCATCCTGCCAAAAAAATATCAATCTAAAAAGTCAGTCACATATACAGTAGCAATATACATTTGTGTTTGCATACCGGATCCTCCTCACATTAATGTTTATGTACTTTATGTAACAAGTATTCCTTACTGTAACTTTTAGACAGTGCACAGAGCAAACTTTTGTGCAAAAATGCAATGCAGCAAATAATCCCATATATGGCAAGACAAAATATTCATCCACAAATTTGATTAAAAGCATTTAATATCATATTTAGTGCCATTATTTTCAGGTCTGTGACAGAGAAAGAACCATAAATCTTTTTTGTGTTGGTGCATCTTGGCAGCAGAGTGAAGCTGTCAAGTCATTCATTATCTCCAACTTTTTTATGCTTTTAGTCCTTTGCTGTTGTTTCTCAGCAGACCATTTTGTGCCTTGAAAATAAGGGAACTTCTGCAAAAGAGAAATTAAATACATGATGTATAATTTCGTAAGTATGTTTGTGTAATTACTTGCGTGTTTGCGTGGGTAGGAGTGTGACATGGTATTATGTGGTGTCAAGTGTAATCTGCATATGGTTATTCATACTATCAATTTCTGTGCTGTTTTCGCTGTCAGTGCACACACTCACACACTTTTTTTTTGGCACATGTGCATTTCCTCCAGTGTGTGTGTGTGTGTGTCTGTGAGCGCATGTTACAATGATTAATGAGTCTGGAAGACTGCCTGTGGGCTGAGATCAGGTGCAACAAGATTTAACTTAGCAGAAAACACTCAATTCTATTCCTACACATTCAATTAACCCGTCCCTGTGCACCTCTCTCGGCTCGCTCTGCAGAGGCATTCATCTCTGAGCTCACACATCACGCTGCTCCGGCCGTCGAGTGCTCCCATTTAAATGCCATCTTTTATTTGCAGCACTTTTGTGTTTGCAGAATGAGTTTCACACTTAACATTTTAGAACCCACCTTTCAGCTCAAGAATAGTAATATCTACTATTCTATATAACTATAGTATATAAGTAAATATCTATAGTTACTGCTTCCTCCAAGCATTGTTTCAAGAATTATTAAGTAATCATATTTGCTCTTATTATGCCTCTGTGAGATTAAAAACTGCCTAAATAGCCGCCAAGCTATAAAAGGGTGCACTGAGAATTAGTTCATAATTCATCTGTTAGGCACATAGAGAGCTGTGACTTAGTCTGACCATGATTCTGATTCTGTTATAATCAGAATCATTCACGTTAGTGATTTTCCTTGCAGAAAATTAATAATATATATTCAGAATGACCCTATTGTCATTACCATGCATTTTTATGAGAAGATACTGTAAAGATTTCATGAAAGAGGACTTTAACTCTGAGATAACTTAGATCTACACTTGTGGTTACTGAGAAGCACCATAATAGGTTAAATTCCAATTAGCAGCATTTGTCTGATTTGTGAGCTTTCAGATTAACACGAGGCAACTGCCAGAGCTCCAATAAAAGTAAAACGTCTTTCAAAATCCTCACAATTCGTGATAATGTGTCCAGCATTGAAAAGAAACAATCTGTCAGACGTGTACAGCGCATTGTGTTATATCTGGTATTTTGGCATAAAGCACACCACCCACTATTGCAGCAGTGTTTACAATGGGCCTTTCTTAGATTAAGCTCCTCTCATTAAAGCCGCACTGACTCATGTTTTATATCATTGTTAAAAACAAATCCAATTATGTAATCTGATTGTTTGCAAAGTGAAAAGTGTTGCTTAAAGTGACAAGCCTGCCCACGATTATCACCCAACAATGAGTTTTTCGGCTTCTTTTAGTTTAGTGTTTTGGTTTTTAGGCCTGTAAGTTCTATTCAATCCAAACGCTGCTCGAAATGTTTTACTCTCTGTGTTAACATAACATACCAATCTATAGTAAATAGATTTTGTTGCTGGAAAACCATGGTGATGTTGTTGTAACTCTAAGTTTTGTAGCACAGTTGACAGATTTATGGTTGTTGATTTTGTGCTAATGATCTAAAATACATCAAGTTTGGTTTGCTTACCTCACTAGACATTTATGCACTTTCAGGAAAATGAACCCCACTTCCAACATCCTCTTCCATCTCCACATGGCCGGATTGTCACCATAGGTTACTATTTGCTTCTGTTCACAGGTTGGAGCTTCAGCATGGGCTCAGCGTACCAGTTTCACAGTTGGAGGGTGTTCGTCGTCGTCTGTGCGCTGCCCTGTGTGTGTGCCGTGGTGGCTCTTACCTTCATGCCTGAAAGTCCCAGGTTCTACCTTGAGGTAAACACTTCTTCCTGAATTCTTCGCAAATGTCGAGATTAAACCTTTTTCATATTTTCTCCCAAAATCTGCTGCATCAGTATCTTCAAGAATGCCGTGTCAGTGCTGTGTCATTGTCCTTAGCTGTCAGGGCTTATCAGTTTTTTACATTTCATTGCCAGGCAGATTGAGAGTGCTTGGATATTTCCCAGCAGGTACTTTAATCAGACCAAAACAACGTGAGTCATTCAGAACTACTGGAGAAGGCATTATGTGTTTCTGGGAAGCCTAGAGATCTGTGACAGTCGGTTTGCTGCTGCAGGATAATTAGCCTTTGAAGTGAAATGAGTCACGATCGTCGTGACTATCCTAATTTTTTGGCCTATCGTGGAGAAAAATCAAAGGAGTATTTGTGACTGCGGATGTGAAACTGTTGCTGCGTTCCCGTAAGCGAGACCAGGGTTGATCCCATGAATTTATCTCATCCTCCGTCTCTCTCCCTCCCTCTCTCTCCATCCTTGTCAGGTGGGGAAGCATGATGAAGCCTGGATGATCCTCAAACAGATCCACGACACCAACATGAGAGCGCGTGGGCAACCGGAGAAAGTCTTCACCGTGAGTGTTTGCTTCTTCCTGCACGCTGCCTCGGCTGGGTTTCCTGCCGCTTAAGGAAAGCAAAGAGGCTTATATTCTGCCACCACTGGGACAGGTTTTAACGCTTTCACTGTGCAGGATCATATCTGAGTTACGAGGGTTCTTGAAAGCTGTTTTGTGTCATTCAGGCTTATTTGCTCCACGAGCTCCACTTTGGGAAAGCCGCTTAGTCAACACATGTTACGTGAATTGATCGAGTGCTGTACACACTGTTTATATCCACCTTTTGGATTCTGATTTGGTTGTCATTGATTATTTGCAGTTGTCTTGTGGGAAACTAAAGATGATCACATAGAAATAAGTGAAAAACTAACATACTGCACCATAATACAAAAAATATAAGTAAAGGAGAGAAATGAATTGAATAACTAACTAATTTACACTGTAAATATTGTTTTTAAAAACAGTTTACCATTATTGCTGTTCCAGGTAAACAGGATCAAAACCCCCAGACAGCTGGATGAGTTGGTTGAAATGGAATCAGAATCTGGCAATCCAGTTTCCAAGGCTTTCTTTAGGATAAAGGCTGAAGTACATGGGGTAAATATTTATCTTTTTTTTAAATTGCAGCAGAACCCCCCCCCCCATTATTATTAAACATTTATATCCACTATCTCGATGTAATATAATAGTCCTCTTCTTCTCTTTAGATCTATCTGAACCTCATGAAGTGCTTCAACTATCCGATGCGAGAAAACATGATGCGACTGGCCATAGTTTGGTTCACACTGTCTTTCGGGTGAGATTCTTTCTTTATTACAGTTTTTTGTCAAATTAATTACACATAAAACATGCAACGAGGGGAGACACACGTACAATTCTGTGCCTTGTGACTTATGTCTGATGTCATGTTTGTCATAGGAAAATCAGACAAGCTTCTCTGGTCAGGTAACAGCTGGAGGGAGTCGGGCTTAAGCCACATTGCATTTCTGTCATCTTGATTTGTCTGCTGTGCAGAAGTTTCACAGTCTCGAAATCAATCACAGTCTGTGGATCAATACTGTTTCACTGGTGTCTCGGTGGATGCAGAGATAGGGAGGAAAGCAGCTAGAGATAAAAAGAAAACAGCCCGAAAATACTTTTTAAATTCAAAAGGAAAGCACCTTCCACCACGTCTGTCTGTTTCTCCATCCATCTTTGGCTGATCATCAGATCAATTGATTCCTGATATCCTGATATCCTGATATCGGTGCGTCTGTTTCTGACTGCAGGTATTATGGCCTCTCAGTCTGGTTCCCTGATGTCATCAAACACCTTCAGGCAGATGAATACGCCTCCAAAGTGCAGATCCACACCAATGAACGTACCGAAGGCTTCACCTTCAACTTCACCCTGGAGAACCAGATACACAAAAACAGCGTCTTCATTAATGACCAGTAAGACAAGTCAACTTATCAGCAGGATAATTGGATGAATATCATAACTGTGATGACTGTTTAGTCTAAAATGTTAATCTCCTATAACAAGACATGATTTATCTAGAATAGGATAAGTGTATAGGTTACTGCACTGCAGCTAAACTGAATGTAACTGTGCTTATTCAGGTTCATCAATATGAAGCTGAAGTCTGTCACCTTCATTGACTCCACCTTTCGTAACTGCTACTTTGATGATGTGACATCGGTGGGCTCCTCCTTCCGAAACTGTACTTTCATTGAAGCATTCTTTTTTAACACAGGTAAGACGTCACAATTAAAAATTTGAATACACTTACTCTAACATGGCTGCATGGCCAGAGCGGTATGTTTTATAATCTATGATTCTAAGATTCCCCAGGTATAATCCTGCTTTTTATTCATTTATCTTTATTCTCTGGGCAGACATCGATGACTCCAAGTTGCTAGATGGGACAGAGGTAATCAACAGCACCTTCACCCACAACAAGACAGGATGCCAGATGACATTTGATGACGACTACAGTGCCTACTGGGTTTATTTCATCAACTTCCTGGGGACTCTGGCTGTTCTGCCCGGGAACATTGTGTCCGCACTCCTCATGGACAAAATTGGGCGTCTGTCCATGTTAGGTAAGAATGAGGGATGAGTGCCAGGTTCATGTTTGAGTGGGCACTTTGGTAATTAAATAATTGATTTAAGCAAAGACTGATGGATGCGGCATCCATCCCTGAGCATGACAGGCAGTTTTGATCCGCTCTTGCTCTGTGTGTGTTCGCATGTCCTTCAGGTGGCTCCATGGTCCTCTCAGGCATCAGCTGCTTCTTCTTGTGGTTTGGCACCAGTGAGTCCATGATGATCTTCATGTTGTGCCTTTACAATGGCCTGAGCATCTCTGCCTGGAACTCCCTGGATGTGGTCACGACTGAGTCCTTCCCTACTGTCAGGAGGTTAGAAGGCATACATGAGCACATCCTGCAGATCTCCTTGTGGAACAACTTACAGATCAAAACACAGATTACTGAGCCTTCTTTAACATATTTCTCTCTCTTGTCTACTCTTTCTGCCATTTGTCTCTACAGAGGAACAGGTTTTGGGTTCTGCAATGCTCTGTGTAAGCTGGCTGCAGTCCTGGGAAACCTGATCTTTGGTTCTCTTGTGGGCATCACCAAGGCCATCCCTATCCTCATGGCCTCATCAGTGCTTGTTGGTGGAGGCCTGGTTGGACTACGGTTGCCTGACACTCGGGCGAATGTCCTCATGTAACACCAGAGTAGCATTTGGGATAAAACCTGATAAGACCAAGAGGAAACTCAGCAAGCATTTTGAGTAAGGAGTGCAAGTGGCTTGGTTCATACATATCTTAACACTATTAATCACATTTCACTAATATATCTTAGATAAAGCAGGACAACCAACCTTTTCAAAGAGGATTTGACTTTCATCATACAAATTAGATCCTTGTGAGGCAATTAGAAGCTTAGACATTTCAGGATTGATTTATTTGGAGGTTTTACATGAGAATTTTCTCAGGTTTTGGCACTGAGACATTAGTGGAGTCTTGTTTATTGACTGGTTGCACCTTCCAGCTGCAGTTACAACCATGTGCGGGGGAACTACATGGTTAAAGCTCAAGGCTTTTAATATTGATACAGTCTTATTAAGACAAGCCAGATGGGAAGGAAATTGAAAAACAAGCTGTAATGAGCAACACCAACCTGCTGTGTGACAACGTAGGGAATAGATGATCAGACAGAGCGGACTCATGACACAGCTGTATGACAGCTGGTTTGCCCACAGGACTCACATGCAGAACACAGGACAAGTGTACAGAAAGTCACCGCACAGAAATACATAGACAACCAAACGCATAAACTTTACATGCAAATACATGACATCTACCTGCACTTTTCCCCCCACTCTATACTTGCATCATACTGTAAACACGTTACTGTATTTTGATCGACATGACATTTGCTCAGATGTCTGCAACGTTTTCAGAGTAGATGATTAGGAAACCAAGCCCTTTGCATTGCCTACCCAACTAAGAATCATAAAGGCCATACTGAAAAACTGTATTTTCTTGTACCAATAGCTGTATGTTAAGTTGAATATAAGGATGCTAATTTTATTTTCTGCTGTGTTATTGTGGAAGTTGGATTCATTAATTGCTCATTTTGTCCAAATGTTGTTATTCCATGTCCCTTTCCAAGTGTTGTATTATTGAACAGAGGCTCTCTGATGAGTTCTCATTCTGATTTAGCTTTGTGTTGGTTCCTGCTCGTGGCAGTGACATGTCCTGCTGCTTCCTTTCAAAAATACTGAATGGCCTTTTTTAATGTGCCTCTCCTTGACTGGAGCAGTCTGCCCATAGTCATGTGCTGTCCAAAGGTTATAAAGGAACAGACAGAAACTGAACAGGGAGTGAAGAGATCAAATAATTATAGGGTTTTTTTGTATATATGTGAAATATGTGGCCAATAGGATGTACATTTATTTTTGGTCTAAACCTCATCTGCTTTGTTTGACATTTTCATTTTGGTAAAACTTGTTTTGTGGGTAAGATTCCTCCTCTCCTGAAAAAACTGCTACAATACTACCCTAGTGGTATCATCATATTATGATCAGAAGTCACCGTGCATGTCTGCAGAGTAATAATGTAAATAAGAAACACCTACTGGTGCAACCCAAGATGAAAATGTCTCCCAAGGAAACTAAGGATTGCTTTTAACATTTTATCTTAATTTATCAGGTTTAAAATGCAACTTAAATTTGGTTTGTTGCATTTGAAGCTGGGAAAAAAAAGCAAAACTGGTTCATGGAATTTGATCTCCGTCGTTTGTTGGCAAACCTTGTAAAAGTTATTATTTATCTGGCTTTTGAATATTGGGACGTCAATGAACACAGTTTAAGATCAAGATGATGACATAATAAATGAGAAGTGAGAGATGATAATAATAGTTTAATACAAAAAGCTCAAAATTGACATTTTAAAACAGGACAATTCAGCTCCTCTTACTCTTGTTTCATTTGTGCCTGTGGATTGTAATTTCTGTGGCTCATAGCCGATGTTCTTCCTCATTTCTTCGCATTTGTTGTATCTATGATTGCAGTGTAGATGTAGTTTGCTCCTGCACTGTAACTGGCTCACTCATGGCTACTTAAAAAATGGAAACTGTTCTATACATGTGCATCCTTTTCCATAAACCTTTTCCTAGAGTTTGTAAAATCAGTTGGAAATCCATTGTGAAGTGTGCTGCTATTGCGCAATAGATATTTTTTGACTGTATGATTTAAATACTTTAGAAGGAAGAGGATGGCTTAGAGCTTCTAAACAAACAACAGCGACCTTTTGCTGTTTGAGAATATCAGAAGAAGTGAACGGTGGGACTCTGGATGTGTTAAAACCTTAATTAGTGGCAGATCTACCTGATTTGTTGTGTTTTGGGGAGAAATAATATTACATTTTATGTTTAAGGTATTTGGGGTGTAGCGTACATGTACTGTATCTGTGTGGGTGTGAATGCATAAGAGAGAGAAAGGGAGAGTGTCATGTGTGTGTGTGTGTGTGTGTGTGTGTGTGTGTGTGTGTGTGTGTGTTGGCCTCCGTATGGATGCATGAATGTAAATATTGTCCATATCAAAGCTGATATCGGTGAAGTTTGGGGTTAAATGTGTATAAGCTCCTTGATTGACTCATGTGTCTCCTGCTTTGTCCAAGCGATAAATCCATCCATTGTATCTCTGTTGTACAACTCTGTGTGTCCTTGGCTTTCACCTGCTACTCTGTGTATGTGTGTGTGTGTGTGTGTGTGTGTGTGTGTGTGTATGAGTGCAGACTTGCATGCGTGTAAGAAAACTTTTGTTCTTTTGTGTTCAGCTTTGTGTTCTTACTGTAAATTCTCCTGGCAGAAAAATGATGGCAATATTCAGATTTTTTTTTTCTTTTGTTGAGAAAAATGTGAATGTATCACTCTTGTAAGTTCTGTTCATCCATTTTATGGAGGTAGTGAAATGTATGTCGACAATAAAGTTGTGAATATTATTGTGAAGGGCCTGCCAGTCTGAGAATGACTGAGCTGTATGTTCAGAGGTCCGTAAGTGTGAAAATATGTGAAGAAATATTTGCCAAATGATGCCCTATAAATAACGTTAGAAACTGGAAAGGCAGGAATTGCAGACTGTGCTGCTTTTGAACATATATAATAAAAGTTATGTTCTCTAGCAAATTATACTGTGGTCTTGTTTCACACCTCAGAACAACATTAATCACTGTGCTCTTTTTATGCAACGATCAACCACAACATTTTCACAACACTCTTCTGATCAGGCTTGTTCCAGTGCATCCTGTTGGCGCTTGAATGGATTGGTATCTGGGTGGTTTGGCGACAGAGTCAGTGCCTTGAGCTCTTTGTTGTTTCCTCAAGGCATTCCTGAACAGTTTTTGCAGTTTGACAGGGTTTATTGTTCGGCTGGAGGCAGTCGCTGGTGCTGAGAAGTACCAACAATATTTTGACAGGTGATATGTGCCAAACTATAACTCATGTAAAGACCAAGACCCCAGGTTTTTCTGCAGAACATTGCATTGTGACAAGATGACCACTGTTATTTGCTTCACCTGCCAGTGTTTTTAATGTTGTTGCTAATCTGAGTATTACATTTAGTAAACTTAGCAGCAGACATTTGCCACAAGAAGGAGTCCTAATCATAACACAGTTTAACAAATGATGATGAGTGGCTATGAAAACACACACTTGCAGTGCAATCTTGTAGTATGTAAGCTAAACAATACAAAAATAAGTTTAGTTGTTAGTGCATTTGGCCCACTTAATTAAAAACCACTGTAGTGTAGTATCAAGCAGTTTAATATAAAACAGCCCTGCAGTAAATTCTACCATCACAAAGATTGCAATGTTCAGTTTTTGTTGAAACAGGGAGAGATAGGTGTTGATTTGGTCACTTCCAGTGCTGTAGTGTTTGTGTACAGTCTATTGAATTATGCTGTACAACACTGTAAAGAGTTTCCAACACATTGTTTATCATCACTATTATAAATGAATCAACAGAATCATCCTTCTGTGTAGCTGCCAGCCAAGTACATGCAGTACAGCTGTGTTCCCTGTGGTTTCCTCAGCCATGATCTCAAAGTAAGGCTCCCACCTAGTGGCCGAAATTAGGCACTGAAATGATTACAGTGACAAAATGCAGTTTTATTATGTGGGCCCATGCACATGTAAAAATTTAAGTCAAAAATACTTTGACATTAAGAGAGCTTTTATACATTTTTTGAAAATACAATCTTAAAATAGAAGAGCCTGAATGGACATTTTGGGATTTCTCCCCATTTCCACTATGAAGGAAATTTTGGAGTTCAAAGCACTTCCCTGAGGAACACTTGCAGAAGAGTTTATTCAAATAGTCCCTGAGAAAGGTTCTTCAAAGATCGATGTTGTAGGGTTTTGGCATCATCATTATTATTATTATTATTATTATTATTATTATTGTTGTTGTTGTTGTTGTTGTTATTGTTATTGTTATTGTTATTGTTATTATTATTATTATTATTATGTTTCCAATTAAATTATATATTTTTTTACATATAGGAAAATAAAAGTAAACTGTCATTGATGTGGAAGGTAATTTGCTCACAAGCCATTTGGTAGAAAGCCAGACAAGGTCCCAGTTTTGTTTCTTTTCCCCCCCTAATTTAAACAACAGTCTCTACAACTCACATTTAGTGTTATCTGTTTGTTCCATAATTTAATACTAAATAATTTCCTCAGTATGTTTTTTTTTAAATGCTAGTGATAAAAAAGGGGTTCTGACCAAACTTGAATATTTACTTCTCTCCACTGTGTTTTTTAAAAAGACTACTAAGCTCTGACCTTGTTTTCCAGATCCAGGTCCCAGCAGAACATAGAGATTATTTATCCTGTGTAAATACTGAGATTTTTACAAATGGTTTGGAGTTGGATTATAATGAGGTATTATAGTACTTTCAGACTTGTTTTTCCTTCAAAATAAAATGAACTAACCTGATTATATTATATACGTGTTGAAAAATTGCAATGCACACATTTATAATAAAACAAACCTTTACCAATAAAATACATTAAACAAAGTCTATAAGCAGTTGTGAAATGTCAGCTTGTCATGCACATAAAATCCTCCTTGTGAGTTACTAAATGTTTCTCCCTGAACCCCCTTCAAGCAAGCAAGGTTCTTTGAATAACCCCAGACTTTCTTGACACTCTTCTGTTTCTAAAAAAAAAAGTAACAACTTGAATTTTCATTTTAAACTTCAGTTGATTGCTGTTTGCAATAAGAGCTTGTGGTTCTCTTCTCAGATCATGATATATTTTAAACTATGTTTTTGTGTTTTTAAAATGTTTTTGGCTAATATATTTTGCATTTTTTAATAGTAACGGCTTATATGACAGGATATTTAGATACCAGGCTCTTCAGTTTCGCTAATTTCTTCTTTTATTTAACTTTGCTCTTTTAAAGCATGTATCTTTTTGCACTGCCTTGTGCATCTTTTGTTCCAGATTGAACAATTGCAACATTTGAATTGCTTTGCTCTTGAAAGGTGGCACTGATAAATTTACCTTGGCAAATACATTTCTGTGTGACATTAGACTGAGAAAAATATAGCCGATAACTGGAACCAAAAAATGGTTCTCGGCAGTGACGCCTTTGAAGAACCACTTTTAGTTCCACCAAGATCTTTTTTTTTAGCAGAAAAAACTTTTAAAAGTTTTTTGCAAAAAGTTTTTTCTATAAACAGGTTTTTAAAGAACCCCCCGACAGACCTCAAAAAGCCATCAAAAAATGGATCCTTTGAGCACCGTGAACGACGGTCCAGAAAGTGGTCAAAAATAGGTTCTGTAAAAACCGCTGAAGGATTCTTATTTGGATAATAGAAAAAAGTCAGATCTAAGAATCTGCAGCATTTCTGGGTCCCTTCCTTTATAATGCAGTTAATATTTTGGGCTATGGATTGTAGGTCAGACAGAACAACATAATACAAGATGGGATTTAGGAAACTGCGATGTATTAAAGCTCAAACGATTGTTGGTTAATCCAGAAAACAATCTGCAGATAAATATAGATAATGAAAATAATCATTAATTCTAATACTCTAATTATATGCTATCATCAGCCATCAAACCAAATAACTTCAAAAAACTATGAAGAACATTTATCAATATATCTTCATTGTTATTGTATATATAAAACAGAATTGAAAGTGCAGTCCTCATCTTTGCAAAAGAGCAGTAAAGTAGCTTATAAATACCACACAAAAGCTGTATAAAAATAATGATAATTAATACTAATAATAACTCTAAGACTCTAAAAGTGGAACCACACACACACAATACATTCCCACATTCAGTTTGCACCCCCTCCCAATTTTACAAAAACAAACATGAAAACATATTACATGGAAAGTAGACACCGATCATGCATAACATTATGATCACCTGCCTAATATTGTGTTGGTCCCCCTTATGTGGTCAAAAATGCTCTGAACCATTGGACATGGACAAGAGGACCTCTCAGGGTGTCCTATGGGGTCTGGAACCAGGACGTTGGCAGTGGATCCTTTGGGTGCTCTGGCTTGTGCAGTGGGGCCTCTGTCAATTAAACTTGTTCCACTGCATCCTGTTGATGTTTGATCAGAATGGGGTGTAGGAAGTTTGGAGGTCAAATCAACATGTTGGGCCATTGTTGATGGATGTTTTTCCATGTGATGGGGTGCGTTTTCCTGCAGAGGTAGGCCAGTGATATTTGGGATTTCCATTTGCATGAGGGAGTGTGTTTGTTGTGGGACAATGTTTATTTGGGTGTCTAATTCTCATCAAGACGGATGTCAAAATCCATGGTTTTTCCATCAGAACAGCACATAGTACCAATATGATCAATGTTATTCACTTCACCTGTCAGTGGTCATAATGTTTTGGCTGATCAGTGTATATATCCAAAGACAAATATTGAAAGTGAAGTCTTCATCTGTGCAAAAGAGCAGTAAAAAGAACTTAAAAGTGTATAAAAAATATAAAGATACTACTACTACTACTACTACACAATACATTCCCACATTCAGTTTGCGCCATTCCCCTGTAATTGCACTAAACAACATAAAAACACACTGGATGGAAAGTATATTTCAAATGTAAAATCAACAGGGTATAGTGTAGTTTTGGCTCTAGGGGTTAAACTGTTTCTAAATCTGTTTGTCCATGTTTAGTGTTTTAAAGAACCACATAAAGTATGTAAAGAAACGTCCCCTATACAGAGGTTCTTGAATTAGTGACGGTGCTTTTAAGAACCAGAGAACCTTCTGATAAGCCATTGTTTTTCTAAGATTTGGTGCTGCAAATGTGAGTTGATTTCTGCAGCAGTGTAATGGTATTCTCCATTTTTCTCCCAGCAGCAGTGAAGGCAGCAGCTGCGGCTTCTGACCGGCAGGTGGCGCACGGCTCTGACCGTCCCGTCAATCATTTCATTTTAGAGATAACACCAAGCGGGAGCACTTTGTTCAGGAGGCAGCGTCACTACTGCTCACCATGGGGCTTCTCTGCTGCAGGTCACCGCTGACACTCTCATGAAACTCCTGGAAACTGTAGTGTCCTGTTAGTTTTTTTTTCCCTCCCAGTCAGCTCCGGTAGATATTTTACTGACACCAGAGGGTCCTGAGAGGCGGCGTCCTGCTGGCTGTTAACGGTTAGCTTGAAGTAATTTCCAGTTCAGACGAGTTCACGGGTGGAGGAAACGCGGCAGGATGTACCATGAAGAAACCGCGACGTTACAAAAGCCACGTTATGGAAGTAAGTAACGCAATTTCTGACGTTTTTTTTAAAAAGCGTACAGACTTTTAATCTTACTCTTTGCGAGGAGAAGTTGATGAAAGCGAGCTAACGTTGGACGCGTTTGATGAGCAACAGGTGCTTCACCTGCACCTGACTGCAGGATACCTTCAGTAGGTGTGGCAGCCCTTGGAAAAGTGATTAAATAGTAATGAAATGTGCCTTAAAGAGTACAAAAGTGAACAAACTGTCATTTAGAGAGTGTTTTTAAGCTACAAACCCACGTCCTTGTTAAATTAACGCTCCCGCCTCACATTTTCAGTTGCTTTCTTCCCCCAAGGTTGCCCTAAACGCACCACAGTGATTTTTATCTGTTTATTTGATGCTAGAAGCCAGCATATCAGCATGTCTACACACAAGGCATTTTCTCATAGGTTAACCATTAACTCTGGATTTCTGCTGCTGTTGAGAAATGCACAACCAACCCCACGAGAATGTCACTGATTTGATCAAAAACCAATCTAAAATCTGCAGGAGGCAGGTTTACTGTAGATATCTTGTCACTGACTAACATCTGTGGCCAAAGTACGATCATTTAGGTCTTCACTGCTGTATTCTTTATCACCTCTCACTCAGTAAAGTTTATTGATCATCTATTTTTACTGTGGCTCCACAAGAACTGTATCTGCAGAAAAAAACAAGCACAAATAATGAGTAGTTTGCTGCAGGCTGTAAGATAGGGTGTTTTTAATTTGTTGTCATTGTGTGCAACAGCACAAAGTTGCCCCCTGCATGCATTTTAACTTGCAAAGGGACCAAAGCAAAGCCATTCCCTGGAATTAATTTCAGTAAATGTCGTACTAACCTTAGTTTATGGAGCTGCTTGTGAAATGGACCAACCGAAAAGCAAAGTCTGTCATGACTTGTGGCTCCTAATCGCGCCCCCCCCAAAAAAAGTAACCCTGCAGCTAAACAAAAACATGAGTCATTAGTCACGGAGACTATAACTCAGGTCCGGTGATCCTGTGACACACAAACGCAACAAACCCATCCTGATAGTTAAATATAACGCTCTCTGCAAGAGTGCAGACAGGCTCTTCCAGGAAGTGTGTGTGTGTGTGAGTCAGTAGAGGTGGTGTGTAATGGCTGCACTGGGGCGAGTGCTCATGTGTGTTTTCATGCATGACATCTGCACAGCTGGACCCGCTAATCTATGTTCGTATGGCCGGAAACTGAGCGGATAAAACATTTCGCCCAAGTGGTGGGACAACTGTTTGTGTGTCTGTAAATGCATGAGTTTGGCTTGTGACTCTCCGCACATGTGAGTATTATATGTCGAGCCTCTAGTGAGACTTGGCGAACGGATGTCTCTGCAGGTGGCTGATGAATGGACAGAATATAACAGAGTGAGCGTGAGAGGCTTAGAAGATTCTGGCTGGCCTCGTTGACACTACATGGAAGAGGTCAATTTCCCACATAAAAAGCTGTTTTAGACTCCACATTAAAGTTATTGGTAACATACATACAATATAGGATTTAAATGACACAGAAATAAAAAGATATCACAGAAACTTTGAACTGAAATATTTTAAATGGCCAAATTGAATTAAATTATGAAGGGTAGTTTGAAAAGGCCTTGGCCATTTTTGCTCTCTTCTTGGGCATTTAGATTACATCATATAGCCTAATCAATCAAAACCAGTTTAATATGTCATTACTAGAGCCAGTAATATCCGTGTGACTCGTAAACAAAAGAAAAACAGACTCTAGTGTGTGTGTTTATTCCTTAGATAAACCCACGGACTGTTCTCATCCATGTGAAACCTCCGCCACCAGCCTGGACTCCAGTGGGAGAAAGTTCTGTTCTTATACTGAGCCACTGCTGTGGAGATTGTACTTTCACTCAGCCAGAAATAAAGAGATTTGATTGGATTAGCGTGGGGTAACGAGCGTTGGGAGGGGAGGAGATCTCATTAAGCTGCAGGTAAAGGTCAACTCTCAGCAGAAGTCACTTGTCAGCTGGGCACCCCGCTAAGCACTCTCTGACATGGTCATTTCTTCATCATGGAGGGGCTCACTGGAGCATGTGATCTGTTAGAGTGGACTTCAGCTCCTAACAGTTAAAAAAGCCTGCTTTAACAGGAAATATCCTCTTAGTCTTTGTGATTCAGCTGTATTGTACAGTCTTTATTGAATATTTGATAAGATGAATAAGATAAACTTGGAGTACTAATGTTTCTGTTGAATGTTAGTATTTCATTTGCTCGCGCACTTCAGCTTTAGTGCTCTTTTTTTGTAGGCAACTAACGATTTTTTTAAATTTTAATTTTATTATTATAACACAAACAAACAGAACAACATAAAACACAGGATTCTGTTATAAAAAAAAGTCTACCCACCTTCACCTCCTGCACAAACCCACACATAATACATAATCTCAAAACCATGCCCCGGGTCTCACCAATGGCTATAAGACTCACATGTCCTGCCGGTCCACTCATAATGGTATATGTGCACATTTTATAGTTAAATTCATTATTTTTGATTTCAAATTCACTTAATCTTGTTCCAGACCAGGTTTATATTTGACATTTTATAAGTTTTAAAACTAATTCTTATCCTAGTCAAGTCCAGATTCAATTCAGTTCAGGTCTGGCTCAGCAACACATGTAAAACTCTTGAAAAACTTATGATTATTTGAATTGATAGTTATCCTGTTCATTAGTTTCTTGATTAATCAATTAGTTGTTTAGTCTCTAAAACAGGGGTCTCAAACTCCGGTCCTCGAGGGCCGCAATCCAGCATGTTTTAGGTGTTTCCCTCTTCCCACACACCAGATTCAAATGATCAGCTTATCCTGAACATAGACATATATGCGTAGACGCCACGTTGACTGCTGCTGCCGATTGGAGCTGACGTGCCTACGTGGCGGCCATCTTGGTACAGTGCCACTCGCCCCTACAGTCCATTACGTCTATAGAGGAATGACATGTCTGCACTATAAAAGTGATCATAGATCGATCAGTTGTCAACATATATTGTTTGTTACAAACGTCAGACATGGAGGACGGACAGGCAGACATAAATGGAACAAAAGCATCCAAGCATCCTGTGTCATAGCTAAATGTGTGACGTTTTTAACAAACCAAACCGTTTAGAAATCGGTCGAAAATTCAGTGAATAATTCTATTTTAAGATTGTGGAGTACCTCTTACTTCCATAGACTTACATTCACTCCCGCCTCTGCTAGCCCTGTACCAAGATGGCGGAGCTTCAGGCACGTCCCTCCACAGTCAATGCGGCATCTACGTATATATGTCTATGATCCTGAAGCTCTGCAGAAGCCTGATAACGATCCTGATCATTTGAATCAGGTGTGCTGGAAGAGGAAAACATCTAAAACATGCTGGATTGCGGCCCTCGAGGACCGGAGTTTGAGACCCCTGCTCTGAAATGTCAGAAAATGGTGAAAAATGTCCATCAACGTTTCCCAAAACCCCAAGATGACGTCTTCAGATATCTTGCTTTGTCCGCAACCCAAATATATTCAGTTTGCTGTCATAGAGTAGTGAAGAAACTACATAATACACAAATGAAAGAAGCTGGAACCAGAACATTTAAACGTCTTCAAAAATTACTGAGACCAATTACTCGATTGTCATACTTTATGATTAATTTAATTGTTCGTAGCTCATCAATTAATCATTGCAGCTCTGCTCAGCTTGGCCTAGTAGAGAACATGTTTGAAGAGAGGAGATTCTTTATAATCAGTGATGATTAAATGCTGAATGCCAATTGTTGAAGAATATTCTCTGATGCATCATAAGTTAAAAATCTGTTATTATTGCACTGTATTATTAGATTCACCTGTTGTATGATCCTGAAGCGAACTCCCTATATGAATATCAAATGTAACTGAAGTTCTTTCTATTGGGATTTAGAAGAAAAATAAAAGTGACGCTCGGCTATAACTCAGTATTACTGACTTTCTCTTTCTCAGCTTCAGCAGCATTTTTTCAACTGTAATCATGTGTATTTAGGACCAGTATGTTGACTGATGATGGCGGTTGCGTGATCCTGGATTTTTTTGCTCGTTCCAGCCATTCAGGATGACGAGAGGTTGTCAGCGGAGGAGATGGATGAGAGGAGGCGACAGAACATCGCCTACGAGTACCTGTGTCACCTGGAGGAGGCCAAACGGTAAAGTGGGAGGGGATGAAGGAAAAAAAACTTAAAGATAACAGGAGCTTAATGGAACATGCCGACTGATGACAACCGCTTTTCTTTATACTGTTTGCTTTGTTATGGCTTAGAGGAATTATGTTGGGAGTGTTTCTGTGTCAGTCATTAGGTTTGTTTAATGTTTGATTGTGTATAACAGTTTGTGTGTTCAGTGAACATCGTTGCAGGGAGTGGCTGAGAAGTAATGCGATGGAGAGAGAGTGAGGACAGTATGATCCATAAGGGAACAAAGCAGTGTGTGATTAAACGGTGTTTGTAGTAGCATGAGGCTGCAATGACAGATAAAGGCAGAATCAGCATGCATGTAGGATGATGACACGGAGCTGTAAACATTCATGAGAACAAGTCAGGGGAGGTGCTGAGCAAGTGGAAAGCATAGCTGAAACAATCAAATAAAGATTTCGACTAACATGAGCTATTCTGATGGCTCTGAGGAGTCTCTGTGAGGTGCCTGAGCAAAACTAAACCACTTCCTGTCATCTTCACGAGGGCATCCATCTGAACAGAAAAAGAACAGGAAGTGTGATGACGCCTCTTTTTACACACAGATTTTGTGACGGCCCCACCCAGTCTCACAGAGATTATTTCCCAGGATTAATCTATTATGCTTATTCCAGTGCATCATGCTGGAGTGTGTTTGAGTGATGCAAGTCAGACTTGGGACGCTCTTTATGTGGATGTGTACAGGCTTCTTTACGTCAGCATTTCCTCATAGGTTATTGTTTGACAACTGCACCTGCACTTTGACTCAGTAAAGGCTGTTTGAGTAGCCTGCATTATCTGCTTATGTCACAGGATAGTATTGGTTTACAAGGCCAGGTAGGCTTAACTGAACACAGATTCAACCACCATCACAATCGGGCCGTGCCTACATTATGGTGCGTTAGTCGTTTTAGCGTATGTTGTCAAAACTACAGTGGAAGCTTGGCTGAAATGCCCTGTTTAGGGAAGCAACCATTAGTAACACACCAACGTTAACCTCAAAATGACTATATTTAACTCTCGCTTTCTTGCTTCCTGTATTTTATCTAAATACTACTGACTTTGTGTCACTCCTGTCTGTTGTGGAATGGAACCTCTGCTCTGTGAAGTGTGTCTAGTTAGATTAGGATTAAGGCAGTTCCTAATGAAGCTGTAAGCCACAGAGAGCGTTGGATTAAGTTCTTGTTACTGGAGTCAACAGTCACTAAAACAAAGTAACTTGTTAGGTGGTGCACCTAGGTTATGATCTTTGAAGGAATACTAATAGTTTCCACTTTTTTAAGATTAGTAGGGAAAATTGTCTGTTAAGTTCACCCACAGCTTAAGATCTCTGAAGTTTCCAAAATAGTTTTTCAGTGTTTAATGCGGAAAAAAAATGAACTTTATATAAAGATGAACAAACGCTCTGTGACGTCACACATAGGTTTCTAATCCAAAAATGAGCACAGAGGTGGTGCACAAGCTATCCTCTGAAGGCACCCACTCGTCACTTTAAGTGGACCAAATAGTTTTTTTCTACCAGTTTGTAAATGTGTTTGTTTCTGCTGTAAATTTGTGTATGCATAAGGGTTCCAGTCAGTTAAGACACCGAACCAGCTCGGTCCCCATCAGGACCCTGAAACTTAAGCTTTTACACTTAAGCTATCATTCGTCATTTTGTTATTTTTTCCTGTCTCTTTTCAACTGTAGTATGTCAATATACAAGCCTTTATAAGAGGAGCTCAATGGAACATGAATAAAAATTCTAATTGGACAGACAGGTTTTTGTTCAAGGTCCCAGTCAAGTTACATTTAGATCCCTGATCCCCTCAGCGCTATGTATGCCGTCTTTCAAAAATGACCTATTGGAACAGAAATGTTTATCCAATTACCTGTAGTGAGGTGCCATGAACAAAAACAGGCCAGCACGGTCAGTGAAAATGTCCTCACTGACAGTATGTTAGACAGTGACACTGCTTTGAAAAATAAAATAAAAATTTCATAGTCCTTTGCATCATGCTGGTATATGGTGCATATGAACTTAGATATTCAATGTGTCCTATCAGTAATTGTTATACAATAGATTGCCCTAGATCTATAACTTCTGCCTGTGAATAACAGCAAATGTTGTCTCTGGAGAGAAAACAGCTGGTGTTTTACATTTGTAGCCTTTTTGGAACCCATTTCATTTTCTTTGACACAGATCCACCTCGGGGCCGTCTATTTCATGTTTGTTGTTAATGAATGATGTTATCCTAATTTTTAGACACGCCCTGCCTTTCCACAAAACACTAAACTTCTCTCATAACACACACAAACTCATGACCAGCATGACTAAGCTACATGACGCAGGCTTCCAAAAGACAGAGTATAGTCAGAAATACTGTAGCCGAAAGCAAAAGAGGGCAGTTTACTCATGTGGTGAGATGGGATAGACCTATGTTCTAGATTCCAAACGCTGCATTTTGTTTAGCACAGTCGGTAACAGATTGGACAATGGCAGGAAGACCTTCTTTGTAGGGTTGTAAACAGAACTACTGCTCTGTCCCGCTTCAGGAGACAAGTTCTCCCTTCATTGTTTTAAGTGCAGGAAGTAAAGTTTCACAGGAGAGCTATGTAACCCGTGCAGGATGTTCCTTGGCCATGTTTGCATGTAGCAAACAGATTGTTTCTCTGTAATCTTGACTATCATCTGTACTTGATCTCCATTAATATCTCACTTCTATAGAAGATGTAAAGATTCAGTATTTTGTTTGTGTGGGTCTCTGCTTTGATCTGCTTGGCCTTGGCCGCTCAGCTTTCCTGTGTCTTTATCTGTTTTATAGTCACTGAGTGTCAAATGTACGGTGGCCGAGAGAGCTCAACTTGTGCTGCAAACACGCACCACAAAACACAATACAGGATCATACTGCAAATCCAACATGGTCAAATACAGAAACACACTGTTAAAAGCAGAGATGACAACAGCTCTGTCTCCAGGAAATGCAAAGAATGATGAAACTGACTGTGGAAAGATTGTTGATCAATGCTTTGTAACCTTTGAAGTTGTTCAACTTGGCTACACATCAGTTGTGTTGGAAAATTGGCTACAATATGATATTTTATACTGATCACATTATCTAGATAATATCGCAGATATCTGATGTTAATCTAATGTTAGATTTTTAAATAATATAATCAGCCAATTCAATTAATCTGAGAAAACACTAAGTTAACTGTAAAATGCTATGTTGTTGTTATTTTAGCAAAACCTACTGAGAGATTAACTTTCTTGTTCCCTGTTACCTTACAGATTCTGAAAGTAAATATTAATAGTTTTTGTCTCCTGGAAAGAGATCCTTTGTTGTTGGTGCTACTTGCAGTGTCTTTCTGTATTGGGCTGTTTATTCACAGTGCATGTGTTGTCCACCTGATGAAGGTGTTTTCTTAATTTGCTCATGTTCTGTCAAGTTGTATCTGTTTCCTTAAGTTGCAGAAGCTGAGCTGTTTTACTGACAGCCAGTGTTGTGTAGTTGTCAATGGTTAACTGATGTGTTATTATATTGTTACCACAATCACAACTGCTTGATAACAAGCCAAGAAATGCCTGCTTAACATCAGTGCATTAGATTAATGTTAAGAAGGGAGCATGTTTCCGGTAACAATAATTACAGCGATGTGGACTGAGAAAATCACTGTTGGATTTCTGTTCTCGATGCCTGGAACCCTTATGTTGAGTACAAGTACAGTAGCTATCTGTGCTGTCCTTTTTATAAACAGCTCAGTATGGCATAGCTCTTCTTCTTGCATAAACACACATTGGCTGACATAATTGGTTAAACGAATAGTTTATTCATCAAGGTGCATAACCGACACACTCCACTGGGTTTGTGTTGACAGTGCATGCATGGTTTGTTATGGTTGTCCTTAATGTGCTGACATATATTTTGCCACACTGGATCTTTGAGCACCCATCTAATTAACCAAAACAAGGTGTCTTTTCTGCCTGCATGTGGGAGGGAAGGCTTTATTGCTAATGCTACGACTGCAGGAAGGCAGGAGTTGCTGGTATGAATGAAACGTTTACATGAAACATGAGCAAGCTAAATCCCTACAACTTGCACACTGTCCTTTGGACAAAGGACAAATGCAGCTGTAGGGCGTTAAGCAACAATATAACAACTTGTCCATATTTTATTTTATTTTTTGGTTCCTTACAATGAGGTCAGAGGTGTAACCACGGCAGGGAAATTGGTGTCAGTTACAGGCAGTCGGATAATGTATAACAGACTTTCAGACACTCATGATTCACCAAGCTCACAAATCATTCACTAGTTCTTTGGAATGGGTTTTTCCTAATATCTCTGGGAATCGTCTGGCAGACACTGTGTCCCTGAAGCTGCTGTTGAACCTTTCAAAGGGAAATTACATCAGTTTGAAAGAAGGTCAGTATAATTCAACAGAACATTCTCTTCAGTTTTTAGGTTTCACTGTCTTCAGAAATCTCTGGTGAAACTATAGTGATAAAATTCAAAACTCATGAACCTTAACCAGTGTTCAGTTTTGGCTGTAGACTGACTGAAGTAGTATAAGTTTATTTGATCACTGTTTACCTCACACTGTCCACTTGACACTTTGAGCTCAAAGCAGACTGCCAATGTGCCTGCAGCCCCCTTTCTAAAGCATGCTGGACTCAGTGTGGGTGTTGCCTGTAACAATTCCCAGTTCCCTCACACTAACAGACTACTTTGTTGCTCTGTTTAACCAAAAGTTTTTCAGTTATTTGTAGCTGCAATGACTCTTGTGAGCATAATGAATAAATAAAGCGCACGGCACAAGTTAGGTAGCCTAGTATTGTGCTATTAACTGTAATTTAATGCAATCACAGCTAAGTTTTCAAAGCTGAAATCATTAGATCTATCTAGATTTAAGTTGATACTATAGTTTGTATTGAATTATTTTTGATATGTTTGGAGGTTCTTGTTCCATTGTTTTTAGCTTTTGCTTGAATCAGAACTTCAGCAGGTGCAGGAAAAGCCAATATTGACTTGTTGACTACATGCAGGCATTGAGCCAGCTAATATCTCTGCACAGTACCTTGTAGATATCAGACGGCAGAGTAAACAGACTAGTAACCGTAGCAATGCTATGGAGAAGTCAATAATTGGAGCCTGACTTAAATGACCCGATGATGATTTAACTGGAAATGTATACTGTTTATATAACTTAAGTGAGTTAAGCTCATACTGTATGTTTTTCACAATAAGCTCATCTTTATATTCAGCTCTGCTGATTGAGCCAGTTTGAGATAATGAGAGAATTGAGAATTTAAAAATTGCTAATGGGAGTTTCATCACTCATGGATAATCAACATTTTTCTGCATAGATTTCTGTCAAATAAGGTAACTTATTGCCATTACTGTAAATGGAATTATCATACCCAGAGGTCCTTTCTAAACCAGGAGCTTGTTTAGAAGTTTGAATATATTCTTCAAAAGCATGTTTCTCTAGCATCAGTATGATTGCAAGTGCTCAGTATTGTGAGGTGAATATGCTCATGAAGATCCTTTGTCTAATCAGAGTTATTATTTGTGTGCTTTCAGATGGATGGAGGCCTGCTTAGAGGAGGATTTGCCCCCTACCACAGAACTAGAGGAGGGACTTAGGAATGGTGTCTACCTTGGCAAACTTGCCAATTTTTTTGCCCCAAAAATGGTGTCTGAAAAAAGGATCTATGACAGAGATCAGACACGTTATAAGGTAATCTTCTTTTGTTCTATTGTTCTTCTTTATATGAGGTATGGTTGCCCTACATTTACATCACAACAGACAGGAAGACTGTTGCCAGACTTTTCAAGCACTTGCTGACAGTTTAAAACAGAGTAACACAGGAAAGAGAGAATCGTGGCAGGCTGGTCTTGTAAAATGCAGCTGTTGTGCTGTTGGAGTGAGATTCTCAGCTTTACTCTAAATATGATATTTATCTTCGAAATATTTTAAACAATACTCATGAGACTATTAGATGGTGTGGTAAGCTTAGGAGTCCATGTGAAGTTTTTAGTTCAACAAGCTTGTGCATGTTTTAAGGTCTTAAATGCAACTTTATTTGCTACTATATCTTTGCAATTTCTTATGATTATGTATCTTCACTTTTTGTTTCTCTGCTCTTGTGTTCTTCTTCAGAGCAAAGGACTGCACTTCAGACACACTGACAACACAGTGCAGTGGCTCAGAGCCATGGAGTCAGTGGGCCTCCCCAAGGTAAAGGGCTTGCACCGCCATCAATACAAGTGTTTGACAAACATGCTTATAAATATGGACAATATACAGAACCATCTGAGTCAGCTTTCAGAGTCACCATACCTTAAGATAATAAGATATTGCAGGTTTTGTTTCAGGCAGCATTAGCTTTATGATATAACAACACACACATTAAAGTAGAACAATCTGAAACACGGGGACAGTGATGAGGAAACTCAGGTTCTGGTTTTCAGGAAGAAAGAATTTTGGAGAGAATAGAGTTGTTGAATTATTTGTTTGCGGCAGATTTTATTTAGGACAGCTTTTTATTTCTTTGTAATGTAATGCTTTACGTGAGAAGTTGTGTTTTTTTCTGACAAGTGTTGCCAGTGGATTATCAGCTGTCTCACAAGCCCATCTGGGTCGGGAACTTACAAAAAGGAAAAACAAGCAATTCTGCCAAGGACATCCCATTTAATTGATTCTCGGTACTATATCATATAGAAATAGGGGGTCCTGGCTTTTGTTCTATGCATATTGGCTTGTGGTTTATATTCATAGTAGAGAGCTGAAACAATCTTAAGTATAGTATAATAAAATCAATGAAATAACAGTGACACAAATACGACCTCTATGCAGCTCATAACACCTAATACTTAAGAAATTATGCGTTAGATTGCTTTTGATGCAGCTCTGGAAAATATGTGCTTTCCAAAGGTAATATTTATTGCACTACTGCTGTCTGGAATTTTATTAAAGTTGTTTGGTATTTCTGTTGTTATTATAGCCAGTGCTTGAAACTTGTCATGCATCTACAGGCTAAAATGTAAAAAACAATGTTGTGATGAAAAGTGTGCTCATATTAGGCTGCAGCAGAATAAAGAGTGTCAGCATACCAAGAAAAGAAGAGTGACTAATAACTGTTGGGGTTTCTGCTTTCAGATATTCTATCCTGAAACTACTGATGTGTACGATCGCAAAAACATGCCCAAGGTGGTATACTGCATACATGCACTGAGGTAAGACCAAAAGAGTTCCAAAAAACATAGTGATTTTTCACTTTGCTGTCTTTATGCATTTCTCACATTTGACAGCAAAATTGCTCACTCATCTCTATTATCGAAGGCAGGATACCCTGTTGGTTTTTCCTCAAGGTGCCACACCTGAATGCTGACCTTAATTTCACTTCTAGCAGAGAAATATAAACCAGTGAAGTAAACTGCTATTGTTAGAAGACATAAAGGCTAAGTGCTGGTATCTAGTAGCTGGAATTAAACTGAGCTATTGAGCAGTTTAGATTACGTTTGCCTGTAAATGTCGACTTCTGCGCATGTGCAGCAGCAGCAGTGTGCTCATACACTTGAAACTCACATTTACTCACTGTCTAATTTTGATTAATTTCCTTTTTACTCAATAGCTATAGCAGACAGTGTCAAACGCTTATGTTTGACTTTGACATGCAGTGGTTATTTTGCCATCTACATAGCATTTGAGAACAGCTCGTATGTGCATTGACAGATGTATGAAACTGCTTACATCTGCTTACTGTGTCCATTAAGGCAAACCTCTAATTTTTGTGAAAGGCAGAAATAGTACTTGTAGAAATGATATGAAACAGAAACTGGAAAATGTTATTTCTGCTTGTGTAAGGCAGTGAGAGTACTTCTTGTCAAACACTGAGCTTTTATGATTTGTTTTAAATAGGTCATATATTCTACAGGACCATGTATGTAGTTATGGGCCGCTAGTAAGGCAATATTCTTCAAGTTTACACACTTGCAGGCCCTTAACTGCCTGTTTGCTGAAAGACCTTAAATAATAGTCTGATTAGGAATTGAATTTAGTATTTTTTAAATAGTATTACTTAAGTTTATTGGGGAACATAACCATTCTAACCACACTGCTTTTACAACCTCTTCACAATTAATTGTGGTGTTTCAGTGTTAAACTGTTGACTTTAACATGTAGCTCAACCACAAAGTGGTAAATTCTTGGTCACAGTTTTGGGTGTGTGAAAAATTTCGCAATTAAAATTAGTGGTCTTTTTGAAATGGTCTTAGCTTGACTTTACTTTTGGTCATTGCTTATTCTGTTGAGATGACTTTGAATGAACTGAAGGGTACATTTTTATCAGTCTTTACCGATCCAGTCAGCCAAACACAGATTTAGGGAGTGGTTATGTGAGCTGCCTGGATTGTTTTCTCTGTTGTAGTGTTTCGGTCAAGTCCTAAGAGAATTGGTTTCCTTCCCTCCTTATGCACACACGTGCTCTTCCTTCCTGCGAGTCCAGCTCAAGTCCCACAAGGTCCAGTGAATGCTTTGCTTCCCTAGGTACAAACACATGGAGACAAAGCAGTGGATGCTTTTGCACATTCACTGTGGTGGAAAGTTGAAAAGGAACATGATATAACAGGGAAAGAATTTGTCTTGCAGATAAATTTTAAAAATCTTATTCAAGTGGTAGAGATGAATAGGTAATTTGTTGTCTAAAAGGAGGATATAATCATTGAAAATAAACAAAGGGAATCCACAGTGTGGAGAGAGATGCCAGTCAGCTGATTGTCTGTAACCCCAGTGGCTTGTAATCATTTGCCTTCATTAACCCCAGTCAGCTGTTATTGTGTTTGTATATCAGACTGAATCAGCTGCCTGCATGTTAAAACATTACCCTTTGTCTAAGCAGATTTTAGATGGTTGTTTAAAGCTTCTCTGTTTGAAGGACAGAGTGCATCTTATGTTTACACACATGCTGTGACCAAAGGGCAGAACAACCAACAGCTACAACCACTCTTTCATTCAGAGCTGTGCTGATGCCAGACCTGGCTCAAATATCTATAATTCATTACTGCTTATCAGGTACCTGCCAGAAGATGAAAATTTTATGAAGTTTCCAGACACGTGCTTGTTGAATTCACTGCTTGGTGGTGGCTTGAGTCTGTTGCTATCAGGTAGTGATGGTTGTAATCTGAGCCAATGCTACCCCCCTGTGGTGCAGTGGGGTAGATATCAAAGGCAGCACAAGCTGGACAGAAAAATAATCATCTACACGTTCATTTTCACTAACTGGTGGTCTACAGAATGTCTCGTACTTTGCAGTGCTTTCCTGTTTTCATGAATCTTACCCCCTGTATGGTTTATTTCAGCTTGTACTTGTACAAACTGGGAATTGCACCACAGATCCAAGACCTGCTGGGGAAAGTGGCCTTTACAGGTAATAGCCATGGAAGTCGGTTTATCTCTGAACCAAGTATAGCACGAAAGTGTGTTAGATTTAAACAATAGAAACAACAATGAAGTTATTATCAATTGTTTTTAAACTGAAAGACAAATATTACCTGATCAAGTTGTCCTGAGTTTGCCTCAGGGCTTACTTCATTTTCCATCACTTATGAACAGTCATTTTATTTTTCATCAGTTTTAAAGAACTTTAGTTGAACTTTAAGAAAAAAAAAGATCAGTGTTCCTTTTTTGACTTACTTTTTTTCTCAACAGCTTGAGCACAATTATGAAAAGTTTGTATTTGCTAAAACACTGAGAGCAACTACCAGATAATTTTATGCTGAGCAGCATAACTATCAAATTAATCTGCTGTCTTGACAACCTTCATTTGTCCTGCAAAAGGGCATTGATTACTCTAAACATTTAACTCATCAAAGTAAAATAGAGTCAACAGAGGTATGTCCCCAACAGTGCTCAAATTTCTTGTATTTTCACATTCATATTAGCCTAGCCATATATTCAATGATAAAGTATTACAGAAAATAGTCATTTTATCAGATATTTGACTTTCCAACAACTATTAAAAGAAAATAAATAGTATTTCATGTATTGCATTTTAGCCTTTATTACACCATATCCCCAATTTTGCTCTGTCATGACTAAATATTTGTCTTCCAGAGGAAGAGATCAGTAACATGAGGAGTGAACTGGACAAGTACGGCATTCAGATGCCAGCTTTCAGTAAAATTGGAGGTATCCTGGCCAATGAGCTCTCGGTGGATGAAGCTGCCTGTGAGTCATGTCACTTTTTATCTCGAGTTAGTGATGTTTCTGACTGGTAGCATCGAATACTGTAGACTAGTTTTGTGTTGTTTTATAGTGTCTTTTGGCCCACACTAAAATGTTTACCTTCTTATCTCAGTGCATGCTGCTGTGATTGCCATCAATGAGGCGGTTGACAGAGGTCAGGCATCTGTGACAATGGGAGCCCTGAACAATCCTAACGCAATGCTGAGGAACATCCAGGAAGCTCTTGCCCAAGACTACCAGGACACACTTAGTCAAGCCAAAGCTCGCAAGCAGGATCAGTCTTGTGGGCGGGTGAGAAGCCTAATGAACATTTCAGTTACCTCCTTGCGGCTGTTGCTTTGCTTTCTTAGCATCTTAGCTGTGGGTCCAGCTAAGCTGAATGTTGTCAGGTTTTAAACTGCTGCCGTGTGCTAAAGCAGATCTGATTGCTGAGTCACAAAATAAGCACAGGTTCAGCTGAACTGGAGGAAAAACTGCAGGTAACATGAGAGACCATCACCATCATTTGGCGTATTAGGAATAGGCATCTTTGGTGACTTACCAGCATGCACTATCACAGAGAAACTTTTATTTTGGCCAAATAATCAAAGTTTCTAAAAACTTTGATTAATCAAAGTTTAATTTTATCTGTTACTGATGTCTGCAGTGTTTCCGCTGGTGTTCACATCCATATTGGTGTACAATGAATTATTTTAATTGAATGATTATGTACATGATTATTGAGATCGTTATTCTTGACAGTGATCTGATTACATGATGCATAAAACTCCCTGCTTAGTTTTTTTCATCATAGAAAATCTTATCTTGTTGGATCTTGTGTCCCTGCAATTGTGGTAACTGACTGGCTGATTAAGTAATATTGTTCTAAATACACATGCTGTGCTATGAGTAATCTATCCCGTATTACCTCTCTTGAAAACTGGTGAGAATTGATCTGATGGTACATTCATGATCAATTGTTTGTGTGACTTATTATCAGCAACGCAATCACATGTGCTTATAGGAACTGGATATACAGTGGTGCAGTAAATAACAGTCACATATAGTGACTCTGTTTCGTGCTTTCTAAATTTAAGGAATAATAAAAATGATCTGAGCAGGATAAATCTGTCTTTATACTGAACTTTTCTGCATCTCAGTTAAACCTCAGATGCCACAGAACCTAAAACCCTCAGTTGGAGTTTATGGGATTTTTATGATCTGTTGACCTATTAGCGTTTACTGACCACTAACAGATGTTTAGCCTTGGATGGTGCTCTGAAAGCAGTGTCACTAATGTACACCATTTAAATCTCAGTGTGAGCAATTGCCAAACTAAATTACGGTGTGAAAAATATGTAAACTTAAGCTGAGCAGGTGTTTTATGACTGTATTCTCTAGTACTGGCAGCTGAAGTAACTGTAGAGGACTCTCCACTGTGGTCTGAAATAGGCTGCCTGCACTGACTCACTCCACAGGCCTTGACAGCACATTCCAGTGGCTGCAGTGTCAGCTGTATTTACACTAACCCTTCACACCATCCAATGTCATGCCTCCCTTCTCTTTACAAATACTGTACAAACATCACTCTTCACGTAATGGCTGAGATGTGACATGTAAAATATGTAGCCTCATTGAAGTGGAAGGAAAGAAATGAATACGAAATGAAATTGACTATGCTATATCAGATAAACCTATATTGTTCTTTCTCTCTTTTTATTAGCGGTCCTCAATCGCTACAGAAGAAAGAGATGTTTATGAAGAGCTGCTGACTCAACAGGAAATCCAGAGCTGCATTGACTTTGTCAACAGTAAGGACTTTTCCGCATGACCCTAATATGCTTTTTCCCAAAGCACTGTCATATACAATGTACAATGATTTTTTTTTTTGCATTAAAAACAATCCTTAACATTTAAGTATATAAACAGCACAGGACATCCGCACACTTTGGATAAACAGTAAAGACTGTACGATTCAAGAAATACAAAATGCATTAAATTTGCTTTGTTTTACTGCTTATCTGAAAGCCTTGAAAAGTAACTCCAATATCACTCAGGGATGTTTGTCTTTGTTTTTTGTGTCTCCAGTCCAGGCAGCAATAAGGCAGGTGAATCAAGCAGTATCGAATGGGGATGAAGCTGCTCTGTTGGCTGCACTCAGGCTTAACGCGCTGGCCCTGCTGGGTGTTCAGGAGTCAAACTGCCGATGGTACCTGGAACATTTTACCACCTACTGCCAACACAAATCTAAGGTATACTGAGACAGAGCTCCTTTTCTCAGCTGTTGTTACCTCAGTCAGTAGTTGGATCATTTCTGGTTTTCTAATTCCAGCAGTGAGTAAATTGGATTTATTTGCAGTTGTGGGAGAAGAGAGAATTATAGAAATTAAAAGCAGCACTGGGGGCATCCTGTGGTTGATAGCTGAAGACTTCGGTGTTGAAATATATAGAAGAGGAATATATCTACAGTTACACATTTTAGGAGTTTTCTTTGACCCACTTTCCAAGCTGAATGTTTTTTGTGGCATTTTAGTCCATGTGATAGATCTGTTTCTTTTTTCAAATACTGCTGAGTGCACAGCAGTTTTACTGGACTGTAGCTGTTGCTGTTGTGCTACATTCACTACTCACACTTTGACCATATTGTATTTTAAAGAAAACATCTAATGACACCATCAGACAATAAATGTAATTAACTTGCCATATCTTCAGTAGGAATGCAGTCTCCAGTTCACTTCACTCTCTGCTGCCCTGCATTGAAGCATGCTGAGTAATCATGGGGTCTTACTGATATCTCTCCTGTGTAATCTTTGTGCTGCAGGATGGTGGGAGGGCAGTAATGCTGGACAAAGAAGAGATTCAGCGAGTTGTCAGCTCTTGCAATGACTTTGCTGAGGCAGAGAAACGAAGTAAGCACATTTTGTAACTTACCGTATGGATGTTTCTAAATGCTTCATATAGATCACTTAAAAATCTCATCTACTCACTAATATGTTTCTTAACACTCACAAAATATGTGAAGTCATATGTACTAATAAGTACAGCTCATGATAAATATTTAACCTGTTTTCTAGAAGAATTTCAACATGTAATTTCTAGGCCAAGGAAAAGTTTTTATGATGAGAGGTGGTTGAGGAAATTGAGTTCAGGCTATCTGCAAAACATTACTGCATGTAATGCTTTTTTTAAACCAGAACTTGAAGCAGTTGCAAGGATCAATACAGCTATTCGTCTTGGCAATTCTATGGAGACAGTGGAGGAGCTGATGAACCCAGAGGCACAACTGCCCATCGTCTACCAAACTGCTGCCAACCTCTACCAGGCTGAGCTTTTCAGTTTGCAGCTACAAGGGCCGCGGGTGAGAAGTCATGCTGTAGATTTTGACTCTGTAGACACACATTCTGAACTTGATATGCTTACAGGTGTGGGAAGGGTCGGTGCTAGGCAGCTGTTGGAGTAAAATATTACTTTTGATCCAGCAATTTGTTTTTTTTAGTCTGGGCTGAGCCATGAAGAATTGAGTGTAGCTGTGGAGATGCTATCAGCTGTAGCAGTGCTGAACGAGGTGCTGGACACCAAAGACCCCCAAGCTGTGATTGAGCAACTAACAGACTCTCCGCTGGGCTTCACCAACATAGACCAAGACAACCTGAACAGGTAAGATTGCTGCAGGACAGATGGGTCTGGAATGCTGAGGAATGAAAGTATCAGAAACGGTCAAAAAACAATGTATTAGAAGTTGCATGTATATCAAAGGTAGCAGGATGCAAGTTAATGCTTCTCTTGGGTAAATTTTTCCAACAGACATTACCTTTAGCAAGACGCCACACTTTATCATCTATATTGGATTAACTCTATAGTTGACACATATGTTCATTCTGGTGCAGATTCAGATGTTACTGATTACTGCTTTGTTGCCGCTACAGTGCCATCGATGTTTTTTTATTTCAAAAAAGTAAAGTTAAAGGATAGATGTCGTTGTATGTCCTCTGTACTGTAGACTGTAGTTCTCCCTCCACATTAACCTTAGGTTGAGATAGTGAGATGTGATTTCATTTGATTCATGAAACATTTTTTGAAACACTCTTTCTCAGGTATGCTGACATGCTTATCAAACAGCGAGCTGAGGCTCTTGCCAGGGGCCAAGAGTTTCTCACCTGGAATGATGTTCAGAAATGCATCGACACAGTCAATATTCAGGTCCAGGAAGAGCACGAACGTAAGAAAATCTTGCAGATTTCTTTTTTTGGTTCAGATATTGCAGCATCCACTGACATCTTGATATACTTTTTCAATTTGGAGGAATTTTAGGGCAGCAGTTTCAAACTTAACAGTTTGAAACCTTGGAAAAGCTTTATAATGTTGTCCTACAATGTAAATTTACACACAATAAATCTGACATAAGAAGTTTCTTTTCCTCTGCCTCCAGGCATCATAGCTATAGCTGAGATCAATGAAGCACTTAACTCAGGTGATCATCAGCAGACGCTTGCAGCCCTGCTCCTCCCTACAGCCAAGTTGACGGGGGTGAACTCAGCCACAGCCAAACACTACCATGATGTCTTACAATATACCAAACAGCTTCTCTGCCAGGTAATTTGACAATCAATTGTTTATTTAGGATATGTGTAGAAAAATGTGCTTGTGCAAAATATGCAAAAATTATCATGGCTGAATGAACCATTTTTTAACCACATGCCATGAGCTCATCTCACTGTCATCAGTTTTATTGGTGTTGTACAGAAGCCTTTCACCCTTGACATCACTTTTTTATGTTACTTAATATACATGAACCTGAATAGCTTAATTTTAAGGGCTTTTTGGTTTCAACCCTTTGTGTATATTTGAAAATTGAAAGAACAAGAATAGATATTTGCATAAATATTGTTTGTTTTTGCATTTAATTTTCCTCTGACAAGTCAAAACTTTGGACAGGCCATAGTTGCTAATGTACTGTGACTCTTTGTCATCAGACTAACAGTTTTTCAATCTGTGAATTTGCTGAATGTACATAATGAGCTTGTATAGAATGCACAATTTGCATAGTCCTTTTCTGATACTGTACACGGGCTTATTTGTGTTGTAGATTGCAGATTGTTGTTCTTTTGGACCAAAGGCAGATTGCTCTATTACCCTGTTAAATTCACAGTGTCCAGTCCTAAGTTTCACATCTTGATTTCTCATGCCTCCCTGCTGTGTCCCAACAATGGTCTAGCAAGGAAAGGCTTTTTTTGTGTTCACACATCCAATGTCACGTCATAACTGCTGGTCTCCGAGGTATCCCGCGGAGGGAAATGAATTGCAGTTCTGATGCTGCTGTTTTGGAAATGAGCATACACAGGAAGGGATCCAGACAACTGTGGAAGCAGCAGAGGCACACTGCTACTCTGTAGTATCCATAGAGTCTGTCGTCCCCACTAGAAAACAGGCGGATGTAGTGGGCGATATGCAGGATGCCGCTGGGCAAGAAACACACGGCAAAGATGATAAAAACCAGAGTGCTGACCTTGATAAATGGTCTCCAGTCACAAGCACTTTGTCCGAGATGGTAAGCCATTGCCATATGGGCATAGATACAAATCAGGAAGGGCATTATGAAGCCCACACCAACCAGCAACAGCCTGTATGGCACCAGCGGGGAATGGGATTTTTCTTCTAGAGGAAGTACATCATGACAAGTGGTGATCTCCAGCTGGGTAATCTGGTAGCTCTGCCTCACAAGGAGCTCGGGTATAATAGCTGCTCCAAACAGGAACCATACAACCAAGCAAGCCCACAGTGCCAGCGTAGTCTTAGCCAGCCTTCTGTACAAAAATGGTCTTACCACAGCCAGGTAGCGCTTCAGACTGATGCACGCTATAGTCTGGGCTGAACAGTAAACATTGCCATAGAACAAAGCTGTAACAAGCCGGCAGGAGATTTCTCCAAATATCCAGTTGTTTCCATTGAAGTGGTAATGAACACGCAGTGCAAGAGAAAGCAGGAGCAGCAAGTCAGACAAGGCCAGGTTCAGGTACAGAATTACTGTGGGCAAGGACTTTGCTCTCAGTCTGAGTCTGAGGAAGGCCAGGATGTAGGCGTTGGAGGGGATACCCACCAGCATGGCTAAGATGTAGGATGAAGGTATGACCCAGGTGCTGAGGACCCCTGTGGTGTAGGCTGTCACTGGGTCCTCTGGGTTCACATACAGGCGAGGGTCTGTGCTGGGATTGAGTCGGGCTGGCAGCTGATTTGTGTGATTGGGTTTGTACATTAACCCCTTGAAGGTTTTTGGTATTAAGCCTGGTTGAATATTGGTTGTGTTCTTGGCTGTATTTCCTGTAATGAATAGAAAAACAATATTTTTAGCATCACACCATTGTTTGTTTAATAAAAATTACATTTGGAACTACAGTAAGGCAGAAATTTAGTTAGTCATGCAGTTTGTTTTTGGTTAGTGTTGTCTTGCTTTCATCTCAAGACAAGAAATACTTTTTCAGTCACCAATTTATGCATTGTTAAATAACCATATTGCAGTACAGTACATTAGTTAACTTTTAGTTTTGTTAGTTTGATTTAGGAAATGAGGCCTTGTCCAGTCGGTGTATACCAAAGTGGCTTAAAGTTTCAAAAAAGTCTAAGCATAAACACCTAATTTAATTTTGGACCCTTACAAATACATGTAGTTATCCTTTTGTTAGGCTCTTATTTTATTGGACTTACCTCCATGCTGACTGGTCTGCACTGCCATCAAACAAATGAGTAGTCCTGGCACAAGATCAGCCATGTCTCCCTTAAGTCTAGATCCCAAAGTTTTTGAAGGTTTCTTGTCTTTACCCGTGTTGCTTATTTTCAGGAGTTCTCCAGCGGTGAAATTTGCTGTTTTGCATCTCTGCAGTGGCAGTAGAACTGATAATGCAGTGTGCTCAGGCTCAGCTTTCCGCTAGTGTATGTGGGATGCTTTTGTGAGCATGTTTCCTGTCCAGGCTCAAAAAACACAATTCCCTTCTGCCTGCGTCAGTAACTCCCCTCTGACTCACTGGGGGGGAAGGAAACTGCTAAATGGTTAATCAACAAGTACACTTTTATGTAGTTTGTATGTGGTTTAGGCTATTTTTAGTTTTGGTATTAAGGGTCATTTGGCTTTTACATTTTCTAAGAGGAATCACTGCTGGAATAGGTGTTTTGGGACATTGTAAACTTCTGCGTGAAAATATATGCTATTCTTCTAATTGATTGTATTATAGAAACTGGATATTTTTTTTCAAGTTGTTGGTGTTAGTGGAGTTGATTTTCCAGCATGACACCTTCTTTTTTCCTCACTGTTCCTCTTTTGCCTTTTTATTGTGAAGCTCACAACATGAGCACATTTATGTCTGTCTGGTTTATCAGTCAATCAAATTTTATTTGTATAGCCCTTTGCAATAACTGAAAGGTACCCAAAGTGCTTTACAACAGAGTCATAAAACAATACATAAAAACACAGGATTTTGACTGTGTAAGTTGCCACAGTGCTGCAGATTATTTAAAGCCTCCCGGAAGTACATAAAATACATAAAATACAGCAGACAAAAACAAGACTGCCCTAGACAGAGTTAAAAGCCAAACTAAAAAAGTGGGTCTTCAGGTTCAATTTAAAAAGGCTGAGATCAGTAGTGGTGTGAATGTCAGGAGGTAGTTTGTTCCACAGTCTGGGAGCAGTGACAGCAAGAGGACGATCACTTCACTGTTTGTATCTCGACCTTGGAACTTCTAAAAGAAGCTGACCTGAAGAATGCAGGGCCCTGCTATGATCACAGATAGTTACGGTCTCAGACAGGTAGGAGGGAGCCAGGCCACTGATGGCATTAAAAACAAACAACAGAACTTTAAAATCAATTCTAAAACGAACTGGAAGCCAGTGGAGTGACGACAGCACAGGGGTAATGTGTTCAAGTCTGGATGTGCCTGTTAAAAATCGGGCAGCAGCGTTCTGTACAAGTTGGAGAGATGAAATTGAAGACTGGCTGAGGCCAACGTAAAGGGCATTACAGTGGTTCAATTTTGAACTAATGAATGCATGTATTGCCTTCTCAAGATCCTGTCGACTGAGAAACGGCTTCACTTTGGCCAGGAGGCGGAGCTGAAAAAGCTTGTTTAAAAAAACAGAACTAATCTGTTCATCAAATTTAAGACCATTGTCAAACATTACCCCAAGATTTTTTACAAGTGGTTTAAAAAAGGTTTATATCGCAAACTTTATACTGAAATTATGTTGCACAGAAAGCAGACATTTCCTTTTCATAGTTAACTAACAACTGGGAATATTTTCACCACATTACTGTGATTGGCCGACCCCTCTTGGCACTCTTACAATACGTGATGGGTTTGTTAGATGCAGACATAAACAAAGACACTACTTTTAGACTGCTCAGTGTTTTTTTAATAGTGACTTCCTTCCTGATGGTCTGTGGTCAAGGAAGTACCCCAGGACCTTCTCTAGAATTAGCCTGAGAACGACTACAGCAGTCAAGCTGAATAAACATTCATTGTGCTTGTTGTGATGTTACACTCTTAGTTACGAGGGTGGCTGATTGAAGTGTGGGTGTGGATGTGTGTGTAATTTATCCGATGGCAAGAATTCCCAAGGTGTTCCCTCTTGACATGGGAAATAGGGCTGTCTATTAAGTGCTTTTGGTGCAATGGCACCAGCTTGTGTGGTGTTTCTGTGCTAAGAGCTACTGGTGTGGAGCAAAACACTGGATTTGCTACTTTATTTAAAAATCTCCACAAACCTAATTTGACAAATTTGCATAATGTACTGTAACTACAAGACGTTGTAGCCTTGCACAATTGACGTCTGTCTGCAATTACTTTAAAGATTTTATAATTTAATATCAAGTTAGTGTTGTTATGCATGAATAATGTCTTTTTCTTCTGAAAGTAACAGAAGTGACCTTGTGTTTTTATCTGATATAGAGCTCTGGTGATGAATCTGCAGTGCTCTGGCTGGACCAAATCCAAGAGGCCATACTGACAGCCAACCAGGATGAAGAGGAGGCTCTTGCGTGTATGCTCCCAGTTTTGTAATTCACTCACGTACATGTCTTAACTACTAATCCAAAAAATAATTAAGGCCCACTTACTTATTCTTATATGATGGGCACATAGACTACTAGAATAATTACACTGACATTAATGTTGTGACTTTGCTTTTGATGCATTTTTACATTTTAGTTCTTCGTAAAAAAAAATAAATAATTGTTTTGGTTTTGAAAAAGAACCTATAACTTTTTATTCTGTTGGTATACCTGTGTGTTGCCTTTATACGATTATGCATTTTCTATAACAACTACAGCCACATTGCTTATCGTGGATTATCGCTTACTCACCTACTGTCTTTACTGTACAGTTTCCAAAATTTCTTTGTTTTGTTTGCTTTCCTAGTGGCTGGAGCAATAGCTGATATTAACAGGATAGTGGCTGAGGGAGACTCCCAGAATACATTGCAGGCTTTGCAGGCTCCCAGCGCAGGATTGAGAGCAGTGCTCCCTGAATGTGTTGACATATACCAGACTGAACTGGAGCAGAGACAAACAAGCAGTGCTGCTAAAGGTAACTGTACTTACAAATACCACAAGGAGGGATGCTGCATGTTTAAGAAATAAATCCATACACATTCAGAGGTCATCTGATTTTTGGTGATGATATGACATTCACTGTTTCTAAAGGAGTATTTTCTGCATTCCTCCAGGCAGCACTGATAGTTTGTGGGTAAAACACTGCATCAAGGACAGATATGACTACTACTATAACCTGGGGACTGGACAAGGCACCTGGGAGGAGCCTGAAGGATTTGAACATAATTGTGGTCAGCTCTGTAAAGAGGAAATCCAGGTACTATTCTATTATGCAATGTTGTGTTAACAAACTAAACATCCCACTGATGAGATTGATGTATTTTTTCACTTATCAGTGGATTCAGTGAGGTGCATCTTAACAATATTTACACTAATGTGGGATTGACGTGACTTTTTCCTTAGAGTGTTGTCAGCTGTGTGACTGCAGAATATAACAGGGAGCAGTTGTGGCTGGCCAATGAATCCTTCATCACGCAGCTGCAGGCGAGGATCAGAGGTTACCTGGTCAGGAAAAAGCATGCAGAGAGAATGGAGTATCTACGTCAACAAGAACCCCAAGTCGTCAAACTGCAGGTAGTTTATGGCACCACTATGAAGTTTAAACAGTGATTGATCATATCAATACAGTGATTCCTGATGTGGCTGTGCTTGAATAAAGCATTAATAAATCAACAGTTAGCCATAGAAAAGATGAACTTTTACTCCAGCTTACAGTGTACTGAATGTTTATGTTTAGGCTGGCATCATTCTTCAAAACCACTAAAAAAACAAAACATTTAGTAGAGTGTTGCTGCCTTTTAACTATCCAAGTTAAATAATCAACGTTGCGGTGTCACTGATAAAACACACATCTTGTAGCATGGACATATTATTTTGATCACTTTTTTAATTTTTTCGCAGGCTTGCTGGAAAGGTTATAAACAGAGGAAAGAGTACAAAGACAGGATGCATTTGCTGCAGAAAAATGTTAATTCTGTTGTCAAGGTGGGGAATTGTTTTTATATGTATGTATAAAAAAAGCCTATTCAATGTATTGCTATTGAGTGACTAAACGACAATGAATGAAAACTTTACAACCAGTCTAATGACGTTAACAGGGGTTTGCCATCAAAAAAACTAATTTATATGTGCCTGTGATTAATATCATGACTACCAAGACCTGACATAAAACACTGGTGTTTTTAGATCCAGTCTCTGGTGAAAATGTGGAAAGCAAAACGTAAATACGGTCAGAGGCTTCAGTTCTTCAAAGATCATGTAAGTAATACTTTAACCAATATCATTGTTGTTTTGTTTGTTTTTTTTTTATTTAATACTGCTTAAGACTTACCATCATGTGTGTTTTTAGGAACAAGAAATTGTGAAAATCCAGGCTTTTCTAAAGGCCAACAAAGCCAGAGATGACTACAGAACCCTAAGTGAGTCAAAAAGGCCTTTTACACCATTGCAGTTAGATCTGAAGTACTGCTATATTATCAATGTTGTGATGTGAGACCAGAAATTACCTGACATTTTAATTATGATCATATTGCAACATTGGTCAAATGTAATGTTTTCCTTAGTCTAGAGCATGCATTGTAGTAAAAGTATTACTGATCTTTTTATTGTATCTGATTTTTGTACCTCAACTAGTTTAGTCATTGTGGACACATTACTTAGGATCTTTTTTTTCTGATATTTGTCAGTTCTCCAAAAGCACTTACCCTTCCCAAATTATAGTCAGTATTCTGTATAGCGCTATGGGATGACATATGTTGTAAATATGTGCTATATAAATAAAATTGAACTGAATTATTCTGATATATGTATGTTGATATTTAAATACTGAAAATACTGTGATAACTATTTTTTCTATCCTGCCCAGCCAATAAATAAAAATGTTATGGTAATGATGTTATAATTACATGTTTGTATTTAAAATATCTGTGCTTTTGTGAACTTCTGTGCCAAATCTCAGCTGGGGCCAAGGATCCTCCGTTGTCAGTGGTGCGAAAGTTTGTCCACTTGTTGGAGCAGAGCGCCCTGGATCTACAGGAAGAACAGGAGGTGACACGGCTTAGGGAAGAAGTAGTCACCAAGATTCGCTCTAATCAGCAAATGGAGAAAGACTTGAACCTGATGGACATAAAGATTGGACTGCTGGTGAAGAACAGGATCACTCTGCAGGTAGACAAGCCTTGCAATATGCAATGCAAACCATACCTCAGTCTTCACACCATTCATCGTCTGATAATATCAAGTTATGTGTACCTTGTAGGAACATCTGACTAATCTTTTTTTTTTATCTAGTTTAGCCAGGATTCCTTATTCACTAATCCTTCATGTATTTGTTTCATTTAAAAGGATGTTGTGTCACACAATAAGAAAATGAAGACCAAGAAAAATAAGGCGAGTAAAGATGACCTGACAGGAGGAGACAAACTGGGTATTAAGGGCCTGAGTAAAGGCAAAAGAAGGAAACTGGAGGCCTACCAGCATCTCTTTTACCTGCTACAGGTATTACAGAAATTTGTTTACTCGTTTAACCCAACTTGAACAACAGCTTAACCCTGTTTATCTTAAAATCAAGATATTCAAAACCAGTTGCAAGCAAACATTACCCTATTCCTTCTGTCTTCCTTCCCCTTCAGACCAATCCAACCTACCTGGCTAAGCTGATCTTCCAGATGCCCCAAAACAAGTCCACCAAGTTTATGGACACTGTGATCTTCACCTTGTACAACTATGCCTCTAATCAAAGAGAGGAGTACCTGCTGCTTAAACTCTTCAAGTCTGCTTTAGAAGAAGAAATCAAGTGAGAACTGAGCTCTGAACAATACTGTACCAAAATTTCAAGTTCATGTTAGCGTACTGCTGTGATGTGAAGGTTATAATGTACTTTACTTACAGTACTTAACATTCTTGGAATTCCCTAAATATGTTTACATTATGTTTTATTTTGATGTTTCAATAACAATACTTATCCACTTTCTCCATTTGTCTCAGTTCTAAGGTGGATCAGATCCAGGACATAGTGACAGGCAACCCAACAGTCATCAAGATGGTGGTGAGCTTCAACAGAGGTGCTCGTGGTCACAACACCCTCAGGCAGCTGTTGGCACCGGTGGTCAAAGATATCATTGAGGACAAGAGTTTAGGCATCAACACTAACCCTGTGGATGTGTACAAAGCCTGGGTCAACCAGCTGGAGACGGCTACAGGAGAGGCCAGGTAGTAGCAAATACAGCTGGAGAAAACACTGCCAATAGAGTTAGTTGTCTTTAATGGGGTCTAAAGTTTGCTGTATATGTTAGTTTGATGTCTACGATGTGATTGGTGGCCAGTTGTAATTTGTTGTCAGTATTTTATATTTTTACACCCCACCTTTAAGGAAGCCACTGTTTTCTTGTCATTTTACTTCTGAGATTTCTAAATTGAGCTGAAACACAAAGAGAAAGACGCTCACATCGAGTTTTCCTGTAACCATGGAAGCCCAGCATTGAAATTTCCCTCAAAAACTGAGAACAATGAGTCTGACACTTGTATAAATATTTACCTCTGTCCCTCAGCAAGCTGCCTTATGAAGTGACTCCCGAGCAGGCCATGTCACATGAGGAAGTACGCACCAGGCTGGAGGCATCTAGTCTGGTGCTGCGGTCTGCTACAGATAAGGTCTTGAACTCCATTGTGTCCTCACTGGATAATATCCCGTAAGTTTCAGGACCTGTTAAATGTCAGTGTCTGCTTTTCCACTGTGTTCTCTGTGATAGATTTGCTTGTCAAAACTTCTGCTTACTGGTCAGCTGTCTGTACATCAGTTTTGATAATCATACATTTTGTAAAGAAATGTTTAAATTGCCTTTTTCTATGCTTCATTTTTTTTTTACAGTATTTTCTGTTGTCCCATTAAGTATTTGTATCCCGTTTTTAGATTACTGCACCATAATATAGTGAAATTTGGCCAAAAGAGGTCTAGACATCATATGATCACAAGCTTTGGTGTAATAGGTTCAGCTGCCTGTCACGACATCGTTATTACTCCTTAATCACTATATTAATGCAAGTAGTCATCTGATCAGTTGTTTTTGTGCTTTGTGTGATATGAGCTCTACCAAAGTAACCCAGTTTTTTGACTTGGATATTCATCTTTGTTTCATTTCTTTAATAAAGAAAAAAATCCCCAAAACAACACAAATATCTCAGAAATCCTAGACTGAACTGTGCATACCACTAGATGGTGCTGTTTTATTATTTCATTTTGCTAATGGAATCTCTTGGTCATTTTTGCAGTTATTGGTACATCAAATACATCCCCTTTTCCTTGTCATGAGCTTGTTTTATCATTTGCCACATAGCATGTAAATGCATGTTGTTTTGTGTTGATTTTTGTTTTGCATGTAGTTATGGCATGAGATACATTGCAAAAGTTCTGAAGAACACCCTCCATGAAAAGTTTCCAGATGCCTCAGAGGATGAGCTGTTGAAGGTACAATCCCACAGTTGTATAAATGTATTTGCGTTTCAATTCACAATACAGTTTACAGTATATATGTGTGTATATATATATATGTATATAGTCCTCTTTATGAGAGAAATTTCCTTTAACAGAATGTTTTAAAAATGTGTTCTGCTTTTTCATGTCTAGATTGTAGGAAACTTGCTGTACTACCGCTACATGAACCCAGCCATTGTGGCTCCTGATGGTTTTGACATCATCGACATGTCAGCAGGAGGACAGCTTCACCTCGACCAGCGTCGTAATCTGGGATCTGTTGCAAAGATGCTGCAGCATGCAGCTGCCAATAAGCTGTTTGAGGGCGAAAATGCACATATGACACCAATGAACAACTACATATCTCAGACATATGACAAGTTTAGGTAAGAAAGAGGAAATTAATGTTGACAGAAAAACTAGGCTGTGTAGCTGGGTCAAATGTTCAGTGTGAGTTAGTACTGATTTGTCCGAGCTCAGGACAGTACTGAACATGGGTAGGACTTGTGTGACATCCTAATTACATACAGTAACCTTTTGTTCCGTGTTCAGAAAAAACACGATAAATGGGGAAAATACACGAAGTAGAGAGAGAAAAAAATCCTTCCAATAACAAAGTTACATCTATGAAAAGAAGGAATGTTGGTCATTAACAAGTTTCGCTTAGAGAGTCAGATTTAGTTGACATGGTGAAAGTAGAGGTGGTTCTGGCCAAAGAAGCTGTTATGTGCTGTATCAGCAGCTGGGAGACAATAATGAACTGAATTACTGACAAACTCAGGAATCAGACAGTCTGAACCAGTGTGTGTGCTTCTATCTGCCAAATTGTGAATGACTCATGATTACTGGAAATCCACATAAACCTTTGTCCATTTTCTGGGAACAAGTCAGTGTCAGCAATTTACCCTAGTTGGAAAAACATCAGACACATCAAAGAAAATTCAGCATTTTCTCCAAGCGCAGCCTTGTTTCAGGGTGATTTTTATTATTTATCTATTAGTATTAGAAGCTCAAAGACAGACAACCAGTAACTACTGATATACTTTTTTGTTTCAGGTTATTTTTCCAGTCAGCATGTGATGTCCCTGAGCCTGAGGAGAAGTTTAATATTGATGAATACTCAGACATGGTGACCTTGAGCAAACCTGTCATCTACATCTCAATAGAGGAGGTCATCAACACGCACTCGGTAAACAAAAGCACAATGACCTAATCCTCTCTGTGGATGCATGTCAGCAGCTCAGGATGTAATTCAGATCTGCATAAATCAGTTCAGGAAAACATGCTGGCTTACAACATGCCTACATGTATCAACTCACGACACTGTGAAATAGTCCTTCTATCAGTCCATTGCATGCTTGTATTGATTCTACATTTGTGGTGTTAGGTCAGTGAAAAACTGGACTGCTGTTTCCAGCTGTAGCTCATGTTATCTTCATCTCAGTTTGCCTCTTTCTTTTGTGTGAGTGCTGAACACCCAAAGTTATTTTTTTAAATGGGAACAAGGGATACTGTCAAATCAGATAGGATTAGGTCTGCTGTGTTTTTTTTCTTTTTTCTCCTAGCTAACCAAATTTCAAGATTCCTCCGAGTTCTTATTAAGGTTCTCATTCCCAGCATTTCAAACGTTTCCAAAAAGTCAAAATACAGTTAGACATGCAGACACTCAGTTAAGTCAGAGTTCTCATTGTGCCCTCTGTCATTAGGATATATCCTCGTCTCCTGTCCCTTTATATAACCCCTTTTAGAACGTTTCTCTCACGCAGCCACTTAATGTACTTTCTTTCCATCATCATCATCCTGCTTCCTTTCTTTATATTTCCAGACCACTTCCTTGCAAAGGGGTTTGTGGTGGGGACATCAGTTTGTTAAAACCAGCTGTGTCCTTTTGTCACGTGTTTCACTCCACACAGGGACCAACAATGGAGATGACGTTCACATTGCTTTGAGCAGATGTTCACTCAACTTTCATTTGCACATTTGGATAATGTGGTTATTTCCCACTGCTTTAGCCTGTAAAGAAAAACAAAAGCTTTATTAAATGAGGCCGTGACTTCATCTATGTATCTGTTGTTATGTGGCAGCTATAACTGTGTGTTGTGAGCCACAGTCAATACTTCATACTTAAGTATATTAAGGTTGTGATGGATTTGCAAAGCGAGAATCGGTCTAACATAATAGGACCTTATGCACCGGTGACATGTAAATCCATTCTGTTGTTTCTCTATGGCTTCATCTATTAAGTATCACAGTATGTTCAGTGATCTTTAAGCTTTTGTGTGGAACTTATCCAACCTGTTTTTGTTCAGCTGCTTTTGGAACATCTGGAGGCCATCTCACCAGACCACAATGACTTGCTTCATGAGCTGCTGCAGGACCTGGGAGACGTTCCTGATATAGAAGCATTGCTTGGTAACGTGAAGCAAACTTTAATTTATATGAATCACAAGCTAATCACAAGTTTGCTCTGGTGTACTTATCATTTTAGACGCTGTGCTGCTTTATTTCAGGTGAAGGAGCTGTAGACCCAAATGACCTAAACAGAGAGAGTGCTCTGAGTCAGCTGGCCAAGACTGAGATCTCCCTGACCCTGACCAGCAAGTTTGAGCTGCTAGAAGGGGATGACAAAGACTTAAAGACACTCATCACAAAGTAAGTTTGCTGTTGGAGAATGCCAAGACAAAAATGTTATGCACATTTGGTTGTTAAGTTTGTCCAGAAACCCAATTTAATGACTGAATTCCTTCAGCATGAGAACTTAGATATAGAGGATAAACTTTCCTATAAATTCTGTGATGCACTTCACTTAACCCTGCTTAACACAGTGTGTGTGCTTCTTCATGGCTGTCATTCAGTTGCATATCTTTGTTGTCTTTCCTGTGCTTCTATCATATCCTGTCCAAAAAGGAAAAAGGTTTTGTGGTCAGGGTTATCTTGCCCATAAATGTGTATCCGTCTGGATCACTTTCTCAAGAGACTCTGTTGGAGTGTCTGCCTCGTCCTTATTTTCTGGCACATCGAGCTCTGAAAAACTCCATCCAGCAAAAAAATATAATTGTTTTAACTTGTTGACTTGTACCTGTGGGGTTTTAAATATGCTAGAGGACATGTCATCAGTTTAGTGAAAAGTCAACACCATGGCTGAGCATTTCCACCTTGAAAGTTGAGTTTATCAATGTTTTTAGGAGGTTTATCGATCAGGGAGTGGGACTTTAAGCACTGAAGTAAACAGGAATTGAGGATTTCTGTATTAACTTTATGAATGTGTTATATAAAATTGTAAGTGTAGAATCTGTTTAGGCCAAAATAACAGCTCATTAGCATATTATATAAATAAAATTTATAGGAATGGTGAACAGCACTTATGGCTTTAATACATTTATCTTATATACATATGATGGGGCTATTACGATTACTGTAGATTTAAGCCTGGACCAAAAATAAACAGATATTTATCTGCTAATAGCAAAACTTCTCACCAAATTTTATTGCAATCTCTTAAATACATTTTGAGGTAAGAACAAAGAAATTATAACCCTAATAATCAGCTACATATCGTTATAGGATGTGCATGTGGTCTTGGTATATGATTATTTACTATGAAGATTTTACTATTGAAAATGAAGAAAGATTATGTAGTTCTGCTGAGAAAACTGATTTGTACCTTGTGGCAATACGTGTGTTGCATGTCTGGATACTTTTCATAACATGTTTTTTCTGCCGTTAGATGACTATAGCTTAATATTTTTTGCTTTAGTGATGCCACACCTAAAATAAAACGGAGAGAGAGTTTTGAATCTCAGAGGTGATTGTTATCTGTGTGCGTATTTGTGCTTCAGGACAAAAAAGCTAATCGTGGATGTGGTTCGGATTCAAGCTGGTGAGACGTTGCCTGAAATTCTTGAGACCCCAGCTACTGCACTACAGGTGATAATTTGTTATACTTCTATTTATGCTACTTCTTTGAAGCGTAATGTGACAGCTAATTTGTGAATTTCTTATGACTTAATACCTGAAGGAGTCAGAGCATACTAAGATCATAGAGCGGAGGGCGGTCCAGGATGCTCAGACGCCAGAGGGCCTGAAGAGCAGCCCAGCAGTGCTGGAGGACAGTCAGCTTCCTCTGGAGCAGAAAAAGAGGAAGATCCTGAGGAACCTCCGCAACCTGGAGCAGGCTGGCCTCGTCACGACAAGCAACAAATACCAAGACCTCATCAACGACATAGGAAAGGTTCCTATCCAGCTCCTTTTTCAAGTCTAATCATTCATGTCTTCAGTGTTAACCTCTTGACATTTGTAAAGAGCAATTAAAACCTGTACTTTACAGGACATTCGCTACCAAAGGCGCTACAGACAGAGGAGGAAGGCCGAGCTTGTGAAGCTCCAGCAGACTTTGACAGCACTCAACTCGAAAACTGTGTTCCACCAGGACCAGATGAACTACTATGATACCTACATCAGGACGTGCCTGGATAACCTCAACAGGAAGTTAGTTGTACCTTTATTTCTTAAGCCTTGTCAGAATAAGAGTTTTACAGAGTCATTATTTTTATTGTTTGCATGTAATCTTCTCTGATGGCAGTAACAAGATTTCTTGTGATTTTAATTAATGTATGACTGTTTTGTGTGTCTAGGAATTCACGCAGATCTATAAAACTGGACAGCAAAGGAGACGATAAGGGCAGTAAGAAGTGGAAGCCCCAGTCGCTGAAGTACACGGCAGCGAGGCTGCATGAGAAAGGAGTCATCCTGGAGATAGAAGGTCTTCAGACAAACCAGTAAGTTAAATTTTTCATTAGTTCTATCAAAAATTCATGTCAATACCCCATTGTTGCCTTTAAGATAACAGACATTGCCTTTAGAGCGTTTTCCAATAGAGAAATAACATTATTGTTAATATTTTCTCGAGCAAGTGTAAATATTAAGGTCAGACCCAACAATATTATTCATACTGACTCAACACAACCTGTGATACATTTCAATTGTTGTGCTGTGACATGCAGAGGAATTTGAGTGTAGTGTAGATAATCAGATCTGTCCCTCAACCAACATCCTTGTTGGGTCATTTTAAGAATTTAATGTTTTCAGATCTGGGACTTTCACTCTTACCTAGGATACCATTTTAAATGTTGAGTATATTCAGATATTTAAGTCCAACCGCCAAGAAATTTGGACACAGACAAAATTGTTTTCAGCAGATCTATTTGATTGAATGGCTCCAGCAGAGGCCAGTATTTTTTATTGGATCTTTAGGATCTATTGTCATCATAAATTTGGTCATATCCTTCTTTAGACTGTGTTTTATTTTTCTACAGGCACTTGTTTTGATATACAAAATTTGGATATGCCTTGACATCTGTATTTGTTTGTGTGTAAAGAAAAATATCATTAGATGTATTGCTCATTTGGCTGACAGTTAATTTGAATTATCTAGAAATATGAAGCCCCGATTTGTTAACACAATCGAAAAGAGGTGTTTGGAGTTTCTCGAAAGTGCTGTCAAAATTCCAAAACTCAGCTATAATTTAGAACACATTATCCTTCTCTCCTGTGTGTCCCATGTTGTGCTTTTATTGTCTTTCTAATCTCTCAGGTTCAAAAATGTCATGTTTGACATTTCGCCTACTGCGGAAGTGGGAGATTTTGAGGTGAAGGCCAAGTTTATGGGGGTTGAGATGGAAAAAGTCCAGCTTCATTTCCAGGTAAACATTGCACAAGTGCGTCAGAATTTCATGAAATAAAGCAGCTCGGTAGTCAGCACTAAACCCCGATGACAGATGGTTAAATTTCCTGTTCCCCTCATTGGCTACAGGCGGGATTTATCAGGGGAAAAAAGCCAGTATTTTCCAATTCAGAATACAGTAACAGACCCATGTAGTAATAAAATAAATCAGTTCTGCAGTACACTATGTATAAATATATCTTCCAGAATAGACAAGGCTATAAAGCAAAGGCCACATTGAGACACAATGCAATTTTTTTCTTTTAATTCACAGTTGCATTTGTTTAAACCTGCTAAATGTGCGTTGAATCTGACGTAGAGTTGACCATCTGTTGTATTTTGCGTGCAGGACCTCCTCCAGCTACAGTATGAAGGTGTGGCCGTCATGAAAATGTTTGACAAAGCCAAAGTGAACGTCAACTTGCTAATCTTCCTCCTGAACAAGAAATTTTATGGAAAATGAATCTGTATGAAACAAAAAGGAGAAAGCAACGGGAGTGGAGGAGGAAACAGGTTGTGCCTTCTGACAGTACAGAGTGCAAATTTGGTCAGAAAACATCACATGGTGCAAGACAGTGTTTTGTTTCACCTGCTTATAATTTGATGGATCACACCAAAATGACACGTTGTCGTATTCGTTCTGTATTTTTCCCACACGGTGATTGTAAATGTAATGTATTTTTAAGAGTTAAATTGTAATGGTGTTCATGTTTTGTATGTAAAAGATACGAGGAAATACATTGTTATTGTGACCGTGTATGTTGAAAACTGGCCTCCATAGCTCTATAAAATACTGTAGTTTACCAGTGCCTTTTAATTAAAACATGTTTTAATGAATAAAACATTTAAGCATTTTAAAAGCTACTACTGACATATTTTTAATTACCTATATAACTGACTTCTGAAGCTTGAAAATGTGCATAATAAACTACACATGTCTAAAAAAAACTATTGTTTTCAGTTGTTTTACATATTTCTGTCAACACTTGCTTTCTCAGTGGATCAGCTAACCTTCCCCTTCTCTTAGGAAATAATATTTTGGCCACTGGTACATATTATTTCTCTGAAGGGGAGGAGGTGAGGAGTGAAGAGGAGGCGGAGTATCCTCACTGGCCTGCAATAACTTTGTTTGAATTATACGGGAAAAAAGCATTTCAATAGTTCCTCTGGCGAGTATAATTTAAAGTCACTAGTAAAATATTTGGAGGATCTACAGTAAAACCATGCTTCACCTGTTAATAGGCTTCTTTTTATTATTTTCTCTCCAAAGTTCTGCACTGCCTTCACAAAATGGTAAGTAACTTGCTTAAACTTTATTTTAAACCTTTATGTTGTGTGTCAGTGCACAGCAGATTATTGGCTTAAATTAACAAGCTACAAATTGTGCAGTCCTGCTGGGGTTTAGAAAGGCACTGAAATGCAAATAAATACATTTGTATCACCCTCTGACAGCCTGTAAATGTATCTGTTTAAAGTTTGTTTGGATTATGAATAATGTATGAATCAGCAGTAATCTACTAAATTTAATGATTGGTTTAGTTTATGAAGTACATTTGAAGTGTTTGAGCTACTTTCTACTAACCCCTACCCTGTCTTCCAGTACTGGTCATTTGAAGATAGTATTTATACATGGTCTAAATGAAAAGAAAGAAACAGGCCCTATCATAATCCTCCTTTATCCAGAGAAAGAGACCTATCAGAGATATTTCAAAACCTGATTAATGAAACTTCTCTTGTGTCTCCTTTAAAGGCTCCCTTCCCCTCCCTCGGACTTTTTCTGGTCACTTTGTGTCGGTCACTGAAGAGCCTGTAGACTACATTGATCTGTCTGCGTTGGACTTTTTGAGGGATGATGGAGGTTCTGGTTTTGGGTCTGACCAGGAGCTGGTGAAAAGACACCATCATTATGCCCAGAAGCAGTATTTGGTCTCAGAAGACACCAAAGCTTATCTCCAGGGTCGCCTGGCAACAAGCTTCATCCCGACCGTTTACATCCTCATCTTCATCATCAGTGTGCCCCTCAACCTCGTTGCCATGGTAATGTTTGTGCGTCACATCCATCCCAGGAAGCCGGCAGTGATCTACATGCTGAACTTGGCCTGTGCAGATCTGCTGCTCGGCCTGCTCCTTCCCTTCAAGATTGCCTACCATTACCATGGCAACAACTGGATCTACGGCTCCTTCATGTGCAGAGTTGTGACTTCAGCCTTCTACTGCAACATGTACTGCTCCGTCATCCTCATCATGTGCATCAGCGTCGACCGCTTCCTGGCTGTGGTTTACCCTATGAACTCTCTGACTTGGCGAAGCCCTCAGATAGCCTCAGCTGTGTGTGCTGCTGTGTGGCTCTTATCTCTGGCAGGAGTCTCTCCCCTCCTGGTCTCAGGACAGACCATCTATTTATCAGACCTTGGCATCACCACCTGCCATGATGTGCAGGATGTGGAAAAACTGCAAGCTTACTACCTTTACTTCTTCCCCATCTACTCCTCTGTCTTCTTCTTCATCCCTCTTATGTTCACTGTTGTCTGTTACGTGCAAATCATTCAGGCTCTGGCAGCAGCTAATATGGAGAACCGCTCCAGGAAGACTCGGGCCATGGTGATGGCTGTGATGGTGCTGGTGGTATTTGTGGTCTGCTTCACCCCCACCAACATCATCCTGATGGTTCACTATGTTCAGCTGGCCCACAAGTCCAGCGACAGCTCCTACCAGGCCTACCTGCTCTCCATGTGTATCGGCAGCCTCAGCTGCTGCCTGGATCCAGTCCTCTATTACTTTGGCTCCTCTCAGTGCCAGAAGCAGGTGGCAGCACTGCTCGGATGGAGTCGACTGGAAGAATCAGAGAGCAGCTCGGAAACACACAGTACAAGATCCATTGGGTGTACAGACAGCAGCAGATCATGCAAGATGGAGGGCGTTCAGGGTGGCCTGGGGAGCCAGTACAGCCGGCTGGAGGTTTAAATCAACAGACTCGAGGAGCCTGTTTCTGAGGAACTTTTCAAACTTGCACGCATCCACAGTATGATACAATCAAGTTGGATCAAAAGAAATCATCATTGCTCTGCAGTGCTGGATTTATTTTGCTAAAGGGAGTGTATTTGGTCTCTCAGTGTGTACCTGAAAAAACAATTAGCTTCTATACTACTTTGTAATCATAAAATACATTTAACATTTTGACAGTTATATGCTGAAGTCACAGCCGGCAGCAAAACATTTGCAGTCATTCTTTATCAGATTTTTGTATCATATTCTTGCTTTCAGTGAATTATGAAAATGAAGCAGTTAGTGCATCTATAATAATACAGTCTCAATCCCAAAAATGTTACCTATGATGTAATATTAACTGCATTATTTTCAGACAAAGACTGTGCTCTCTATGATTTTAATAATGAAATACAGGATGTCATCATCTGTTACAAGTTTCACAAGCAAATAAGCAAAGTAGGTTGAACCATTAATCACTTGATGTTTTGGCATTCATGAAGCCAAAAGTATGTGTGTAAAGTAAAGATAATCCAGTCAAAACAAATAACATTATATGTATTTTTTCTTGATACAAATGTGTGTATTTCTTTTCTCCTCTTCTGTATTGCTGCTCACTCAGTGCTTTCTTTGTTGTCGGGGCACAGCTCTGAAAAAACAAACGTAAACTGTGAGACTAGAACAGAAAAGAGCTACTGTGACTATTTGGCTCAGTTTTCTAAATGTGCTTTACTTTATTGTATGAATTAAAAAATAATGAAGTTAGTTGTCCAAAGACCTAATGTAATCATGTTTGCATATTGCATTTTACAATACAACATCTCCACCTTGTGGCGCGTTCTGTAAAATGCCGTGTCCAGTAAACATGTCGAATCACAGGTCCAGCACTGTCACTGCAGGTTTATTGAGGAGTCACTGACCTGTTTTGCCGTCGTAGCTGTGAAAGTTCTCTGGGAAGTTCAGACACCCGGCTTGTTTCTTGAAAATTTCAACATCTTTGGGATCGATTCTTCCTGTCCTTGCTGAAAGAGGCGTGAGGATTAAACAGGAGAATGCACATTTAAACCTCAGACTGGATGTGTTGATAAGGACCAGACTTACTGAACTGCAGGATGTATCGACCAATGACGTCACCGTTTCTAAAGGTGTCCGTCCACAGAAGGCAGTCAGAGCAAGTCTGCAGGATGTGTCCTTTGTGGTCCGACAGATTTTCTTTAGAAGCAGAATGATTGATTATTATACAGCGTTCTTTATATTGTTGTTTTGTCATTCTAAAGATGAACATCTGTCGTTTATTTTATTTACATGTCACCTGCCTGTAGTTCACTTACTGCGAAATGTGGTTGCAATTCCTGAGACTGTTGCATTTACCTCCCCCAAGATACACCGGTCACTGAGGAGCAACAAGTTGAGACAGAATTTAAGTTTTCACAAGGTTAGAATTCAGCTTTTTTTTCTGATGCAGTGAAAGAAACTTCTAAACTCACAAGCAATGATCTCCCCATCGTAATGTCACAATCAGATTGTTAGAAGTGGGAGACAAGTCGATCCAGGAGCTTTTCAGGGATGCCAGTGCGTTGTGGTACGACTTGGGGTCACCAGCTCCCATGACATACACCCATTTTCCAAATACCTTCATTCAAAAACATATGTGTAATGGCTGCACACGCTTATTGTTTTAACAGAAACTCAAGTTTCATTGGGATGAATAAGACAGAAAAAGGCACCAGAACGTCATCTTACCAGTTTGGGGTCCTCTGGCATGAAAGGTTTGATCAGGTCCTTGCAGTCGGGTGCAGAAGCAGCACTGAGGGAAGCGAGGGTCAACAGAAATACAACTACAGCCAGAGCCATGGTCAGACAGAGGATGTTGCCGAACCTGCAACAGAAAACTTCTACCGCTGATTCATTTTCCCTCTGGGGGTTTCAGACAAAAGAAGCTGTTGTGCAAGTGCTTATACGGGGGAGGAGGAGGAGGAGGAGGGGGGGATTCCTACATGCTCAGATGCCCCAAGTGAAGGTTTTTAATGACCACACAGAGACGTACAGACTTCTGTGGCTTCGCACTGAAAGGCCACCTCAACAGTCCTCTGTTGCACACACCGATGCTCCTGAATGAACTCTGGCAAAGTGCCACGGCTCGTCTTGGACCGTTGAAACCTTTAAAAAAGGGGACTTGAAGCAGCTTTTCATCAGTAGAACGAAGGTCGTTTCCCTGCGGGGTTGTGTGGACTCCTTGTGGCGACGGTTTAAAAGTTTGACATCTCTTTTTTTTTCTTTACTCCCCCTGACTGTGAAGTTACCCAGCAACGCTCTTTGTTGGTGTTTCAGGGAACAGTGGTGCACTTTAGGGGAGCTGTAATAGTTTTGATAAAGCGTATAATCTTGACATATGTCAGCAGCGTCTGACAGCTTTCTTCTCTTTTGAAAAAGGAAGAAATGCTGGTGCTCCTAAGCCAGACACTTTTACTGAATAAGGGTAGAAGTAAATGAATGGAACACAACCGAGGCAGGGTGAGATCTTTTTTTTTAATTTACCACACACAACAGTGGGAAAGTTATATACAAATATTACTAAGCAGATTTAATCAAGGCTTTTAGATGGATTTTTCAGCCTACAGATGTCAGATTTAAGACTTTACACTACATATTCCTGACTATTGACTTTACATGGCATGACTCCAGCAGGTCTTGAACTCTGTTTCTGCCTAAACCATGTGACTAAAAAGCTATTCTATCACACTGCGACATTATGTAGCACATGTTAAGCTGGATTGGCTTGGATGTGTGGTGACTGTTCGCAGAGCTGTGACCTCTCGGTGCTCTACTTTACGCTGGAGTCGGCTGCGTCTCAGTCTGATCGTTCTCTGCTTTCTCCACAGCAGATGAAGCCTTTTCCCTGTCATCTGGACACAGATCTGAAATAGGAGGAAATCACAGAATGAAGACAGCGCGCTTTGATCATTGCACTGGGCACTGGGAAGATGCAGAGCTGAAATGATTGCTGACCTGTGCCTCCAAAGTGGTACTCTGGGAGAAATTTAAGACATTCTGCCTGCTTCTTAAAAGTCTCTAGCTCAGAGGACTCCAGAGTGCCGGTTCGTGCTTTAGAAGAGGGATAAGAGAGAGAACAGAAGTATTTAGAATATCACCCTAAAGTGTTAATCAGTATGTTATTAGTTAAATAAGTGATGAGTAAAAGGAAAAGGCCTTACTAAACAGGAAGAGGTATCGTCCTTTTGACTTGCCGTCAGGGAGCAGGGTGGTGTCTTCAGACAGGAGGCAGTCACTGCAGGTCTCATAGTATCTCCCATCGTGATATGAAGTGTGGCCATTGATAATAACTGTGAAGCAACAGAAAAAGTAGGTGGAAAAGTTTTGTGTCACTAATAACGCCGATAGTAGCCTTCAAAGATGAAAAGCAGAGCTATAAAAATGTCAAAAAATATTCCCATATTCGGAGCCTTGCAAGACTGTATTCTTATGAAATCCACCTACAGCTTGGTATAATGTGATGTGCATCACCCACATCACAGTGAGAGAGGGTGAGTCAGAGAGTAAAAAAACACAAAAATACAGGTAGTATTTCGAGACACGTACAAGTGGTGTGGCTGGTCATTCCTGAAATGGTAGCGTTGGCTAAACCCTGCAGGCATTTATCATTTCTGTGTTGAGAGAAAAGGAGTAACAGTCAGCACTGAATTCATTTACTGTCTTAGCTCCAGACAACTTTATCATTTGGATATGAGAGAAAATAACCCAATGTCTCTTACAGGCGGTCGGCCCAGTAGATGGTCATGACACCATTGTCTGAGGACGCCGACAGCTCCACCCAGGAGCTGTTCACCATCACCAGGTCGTTCTTCAGCCCAGGTTGGTCCCACGACCCCACATGGAGCACCCACTTCCCATAGATCTGCCACACACAGGAACAACATCCACATGATTGGACTTTTTGAGTTTGAGCGGGATGCATAATTTTCCAGGAGAATACAGCAGTTTGTGATGGACATAAAAAAAAGTTGTTTTTGTGCAATTGAAAGTTCATTTTTGATGTTGGAAACTGTTTTTTTTTATCTCCCCAAAAACAGAAAAAATTTGTTATGCTGGAGTTTTTTTTTTTTTACATGTCCTTTAAAAAGAAAGATGGGGAAATTTTGACTCCCATGTTAATTGTGCATTTCATTAGGAGGATTGCTTGCATAATGTTAGGGGATAATGCTTTAATTACCTAACACTGGTTAATTTCAATTTAGGAAAAAAAAAGACAATTTGTTATTTGTTAAGAATTGGGACTGAATAAAAACTTTACATTTCTACAAAAGAATTTAATGTTTCTTGATAAAACATAAAAGTTGCTTTTCTAATAAGTGGGCACACAATGTACAGTAGATACAGAACAGGAGTCAGTGCACAGGAAACTGAATATGCATCAGTTTTACTAAAGCAAAAATGATAAATTAACATAATATATGAATTGATGTACTGATGCTGTAAGTTGCAACCATTAATGACAAAAAAGATATATATTTCCAGACCCTATAGTTGCCTTGCCTAAAATGTTTGTCCTATTTATTTTTAATCTCATTGTTGCAAATTCCAGTCAACTGCAAAAACAAAACTCATCATCCTCACGCATGACCAGCTCATAACAAATGATCACTGATACTCACAGGGCTGTGGCTGTCCAGTACCAGAGGCTTAACCAGCTCTTTACAGTCCGGTTCAGATGCGGCACCCAGGGAGGTGATAGCCAGCAGAGCTACAACCAGCTGTGCAGCCATGGCTCGAGACAGCAGGCAGCCAGGGAGCAACGCTAATGTCAGGGATCCTGCCAGCTAGAGCCTCCTCAAAGGAACTGGGGGGAAGTGTTCTGTAAGAGTGGGCTGGACCACGCACACACACACATGCACGCACACACACACACACGCGCACACACACTTAGTTGTGTTACATAAATCTGTCCGTAACCACTATTTGACTAACCATAACTCTTACCAGAACCAGACATTCAATCTAAAATATAAATATTTGTGAATTTGTTCTTTGTCTCCACAGTGTGAATCTGTAGACAGATTTATGTCCCCATAACATAATACCAGAACACACACACACACACACACGCACACACACACACACACACACACACACACACACACACACACACACACACACACACACACACACACACACACACACACACACATCTCCTCTCTCTCTCTCTCTCCTCTGGGGAAAAAGTGTTTCACTTTTCACATCCAGACAGCAGGGGTTTGTGTCCTATTTATCTTGTTACATAATAGCCAGCTGGCAGAGTCTGAATAGCGAGACCCTTGCATCTTTCAATATGTGAACACTGCCTTGCACAGAGTCGCTTTCACACACAGAAAGGCAGAAAAATAGACACACAACCACAACCACAGAAACCTCTCCCCTCATTTCCCAGTGATGGTGATGCCTTCAAAACAGTATGCATATTACCATAAACTACTGTTATTTGTCAACACAGTGTGCATTAGAGTGATTATTTGCTATACTTAGACACCTGCTTTCAATCAAAAAGCCCCATTTGTCCATGTTCAATGTTCGCATTTACTATACAGATAAGTCACTGTCTGATCTCTAATATTATTTAGTGTCTACAAAATCTTAAAGAGCAAAACATGCAGCAAAAAACACAAAACCATTTGCCTCCTCTGCAATCAAAAACAACCTTTACTTCCTTTAGTATTAGTTCTCAGTTACCCAATATAAAGAAGTATTATCTGGTGGCCAAAAGCAACAAAAATATACACATTCAAAAAAGTGACTCCGACAGAGCAAAGAGCCTCGACACGGACAAAGCTTTTTGTTTTTTCAAACAGACTCAGCATGGACATTTGCTTCTCTGACATTAGATAACTTTTTGTTTCCTTGGGGCAGGTGCAGTATTATATAACAGGCCTTCACTTTTTTTTACTGAAATAGTTCAGAGTTTTTGTTCTGTTCTTTTCTTTATTGATTTGTGGAGGGACCAAATCCGTATCTGTAATGATAATAATAAAAAAATGCCCCCATAGAGAATAAAAGTAATATAATCTGGTAAAAGGGAGTTTTTAAAGAACGAAAAGGAAGGTAAAACTTCACTTTGTCTTCACTGTGTCGTGCAAAACAACTTGTGAAAGGGCTGCATTCCAGCTGAAGTTTCTCACAGCCATGTGAAACTGTGGCTCTCAGTCTTTCAAGGGGCCTTTCAACGAGCAGACAACATGAAAAGACTGTCGTCTGGGCCGAACAGGAATAAGCCTGAATGAAACAATCAGCCAGCCCTGATTAGCCTCTCTATCTTTTTAGTCACAGTCGCTGTGACTCATGAAAAAAACTCTTACTTTGCTGCAGCCTGTGTTGGCCAGTATTTAGCAAAAATGAGTGGAAATTACAGATTAATCACAGCCAGAAAGTACAAACAGATTGTATTAATGCATAACAGAAGCATGCGGACGCACAGTGTCCTTTTATTAGGCTTTTTGTGAAGAAAACAAAGGATCTTTTTCCATCATGATTTAATGAATCTGACAGTGAATGTGAAATCACTTCTCTTTAATACAGCAAAAGGGATCTACTGAAGATAGCAGGTGTAATGATGGATCTGTCAGCACATCTAAGGGACACAGGGAGATTTGTCAATAAAAGGAAGCACATCTGAATACGCATTTGACTCGTGGACTAACACCAGGTCTCAGGATAGATTTGAGGGGCACGTTGGGCGATAACAATCTGTTCTTATCTATTGGTTTTCCTTTGTCACATCTGAGGCGGCCTCCTTCTCGTCAGGGCACAGATCTGAAACACAGGAAGGAAATCAAGCTGATAAATGTCACATTCAGGTCACTGTTGTGTGTAAAGACAGAGAGAGAAAAAGCATTTTACCTTTATTTTCTCCAAAGTGGAAATCTGCGGGGAAGTTGAGACACTCAGCCTGTTTCTTGAAAACTTCTAGATGAGAAGGATCCAGTGTCCCAGACTTAGCTGGAGGGCAGAAAAAGGGGAAAGGAGAACTTATTTCACTGACTAGTCGAAACATCTGCAGTGTGAAATAAATCATTAAGACAAACAGATGGAAAAATTCTGACAATTCTCATTGTTTTAAAAGACCTTTTAGAGTAAAAATATTATTTTTCACCCTGTTAACATGTCTATATAGTGTTCTTTACATGCTGGAAGACATATTATGAGTGAAAAAAGCAGTCAAAACGCATGGTTGAGCATTTTTATCATGAAAATGCAGCAATCCAGTGAAAACACAGATTCTGACTGCAGGGTTTCCTACATTACAAACCAATCCTGTCAGCTATTCTTCATAAAAATCCATTTCCAGTTTAAACATGTATGGATAAATTACACCAATACTACCCCGTGGCACTGTGAAATTTTTAGTGCTTGAGCAGAGATGTAGGTGAGCTGTTGTGCTCGAGCTGCAGCGAGTGTAGAGGAGAGGGGAGGTTGGGGAAAGAGAGAGCCCTTTCCTCAAAACATGTCCATCTTGTATTTTTTTTATATGATGGAAGACATATTATAAGTGAAATTAGCACTCAACGCCATGTTTGAGCATTTCTACCATGAAAATAAAGCATTCCAATTACAACCTTAAAAACACAGATTCTGACTTTCAGGGTTTCATGCATATGAAAGCTAAGGAACCAAGCTGTTCTATTTTGAAATATGACTAAATTACTCCAATATTCCAACTTGTCATTGTGCATCGCTAAATAGTTTTGCAGTGTTCGAGCAGAGATGTAGGTGAGCTGATGTGCTCGAGCTGCAGCTAGTGGAGAGGGGCGGTTAGGGAAAGAGGTGGTGACTTTATAGATCTGCATATTTTAAAGGATGCAACACTGTAGCATTCGATCTAAGCATTCTAAGGTAGGAAGGAATTACTTTAAGGAAGAAGAAACTTCTGAATGTATCTTTAGAGGTCAAATCAATGATAACAAAAGGGACTTTCACCTGACTGAACATAATAGCAGCTACAAACAGCTTCAGGTCATTTTAAACTCACTGAAGAGGTAGAGGTTTCTGCCTCTTTTGGGTTCCCCGCTGCCCACTGTCACTGAGTTGTCTGTCCACAGGATGCAGTCAGGGCAAGTCACCAGGTGCTTTCCAACATGCTCATGGCTGGTCGAGTTATAGTAAACTGTTAGACAGAGACATGGAGCATTGACATATTGCCATGAACTTGGAGCATTACGAGTACTTGATAGTTGAATATATATATCATAATTTACTTACATGTCACTGCGGTAGAGTTTCCTGAGAAGGTGGCATTGACGCTTCCATGAACACATTTTCCGTCCCTTCTAAGGAGGGATAAACATAATAAGCACATAAAAAACGAGTTATTCTACGCACTGGTTGCCTTTAAGGTATTAACAGTCATTTTCAAAAACCAATTACACTTTGTCTCCATAGCGCAGGGTCATATCGTCGCTGTCAGGTATGGGTGAGAGTTCGATCCAGGAGCTCTGGATGCTTTTAAGATCCATAAGCCCGTCATTGGTTGATATTCCAGCATAGTATATCCATTTTCCATGAATCTACAAGACATATGAACAAAATTAAAACCCAATTTTTGTGGAAATTTTGCACAGGTGCACAGATCTGATAATCCTCTTCAAAGGGCTAAAAGTTAACTTTATTTATAACCATTTATTAGGGTACCACATGTGTTGAATTGCCTGTATGTTTATCTTAAAGTGTGTTTAAGTGATTCTGGGGAACTCCAACATGTGAGACATTTCAATTACAGATTCAAATACTCTGTACCTCCAGCTTGTGAGTACCTCCCAGATGTTGGAATTTTGAGAATACGCAACAATGTAAAAATGCTAAAAATCAAAATGTCTGTAGCCCAATTGGACGTGAGCTAGGGTTGGATTATTACATGTAAACCCTCCAACTGGGCCTTTTAAAACAAGGAAAACTTGATTCTGCTTCATTGTGAGTGTCAGTGCTGAGGCTTTGACGTACCCGGCTTCGATCCTCCAGGGTTTTAAGCAGCTCCTCGCAGCCCGGATCAGACGCAGCCGTCAGCGAGGAGAGAGCCAGCAGCGCTAAACAAAACTGAACAGACATGATTAGAAGTCAAATGACAAGTCAACTGGATACAACAGCACAAGCAGGACTGACAGAAGTGTTCTCCAGCAGGGAGGCTGCTGTGAAGAGAATAAGTTAGATGAGAGAGAGAGAGAGACTGAGGGAGGTCTGGGAAGGGGGGACTTATAGAGGTCAGGCTTGGAGGAGTTGTGTAACGGTGGGGTTGTGCAATAATGATTGAAATGCATCTCTGCAGAGACAGAAGCAGAGACTAAGCCATATTGGCACTTTTCCAAGAGATTTGCTACTTCTTCCTTTATTTGCATCTGCAGAATCAAATGACAATTATCTATTATCTGGTAAATATTTTTTTAAAGCTATCTCAGAGTGTAACACAAGAGAAATACTGTATTTGTGGTTCTGTCGAGGCTCACCCCCCCTACTGTCTTCTGTTGTGTAAGATGAATTATTCCTTCAGTGTGTGATGGTGCCGTTTCTCTCTGTGTGTGCTGGGTCCCTAAGAACACAAAGAGGCATATAAACAGGTTTATGCAATGTACATAAATCACACAGTCCAACGTGTAATCTCATGCATTATCTACAGACAGTGTTGACATAAACGGGGTTGTATGGAGAGAACAGTCAACAGTAAACAAGCCAACAAGAATCACAGTGCTGACAAAGATCCTGTTTTTGAAGGGTTAGCCTTGAGAAGATTCATACCAGTCTCACATCAGTGTAAATACACCCGTCAGGCATAACACTATGACCACTGACAGATGAAGTGAATAACATTGATCATATTGGTACTATGTGGAGTTCTGATGGAAAACCGTGGATTTTAAGATCCGTGTTGATGAGACTTAGACACCCTAATAAACATTGTCCCACAACAAGCACTCATGCAAATGGAAATCCTAAATGTCACTGGACTACCCCCACAGGAAAATGCACCCCACCACATGGAAAAAACATCAAACAATCAGGAACATGTTGAGGAACATAACAATGGCCCAACATGTTGATTTGACCTCCAAACTTCCTACACCCCATTGTGGTCAAGCATCAACAGGATGCAGTGGAACAAGTTTGATTGACAGAGACCCCACTGCACAAGCCAGAGCACCCAAAGGATCTTCTGCCAACGTCCTGGTTCCAGACCCCATAGGACACCCTGAGAGGTCCTCTTGTCCATGTCCAATGGTTCAGAGCACTTTTGAGCACATAAGGGGGACCAACACAATATTAGGCAGGTGGTCATAATGTTATGCCTGGTTGGTGTATATAGTTATAGCCAGCAGAGGATTACCTTGAGCACCTCTAAAGCTCACTAGTTATCAAGTTTCACGTTGCTTTTTTAAGCCAAACAAAACCAAAATATTAAAAAACCCAGCATTTTGTGTTATTCTGAATACGGTAAATGCTCCTTTTTCTCTTTTACTTTTACTGATTTATCCAGGCAGACTTTGTTGAGGCACCTTTGTCGCAGGAATCGCCTGTTCACAAAGACACAGGTCATAAATATGAGCTGTCCAGCTTACTTGCTGAAAGGAAATGGCTAAAGGGCACCTCACTGGTAGTACCAAATTTATGGTAGTGGCCAGTTAAATCTGGATCAAGGGGCAACTTCTGGGGCTGAAAAATGAAGCCAAAAACTGTAGTTCTTCAAAAAGCCACTTGAGGCTGACTCCAGCAGCAGGACCACAGAATGGTCTCGGCTTCATTATTGTTCTGCTCTTCGGAGAACAAAATGCTCCTGCTCGTTTGTGTTTCTTGAAATCATTTATAGTCATATTGGGTCTAGCTCAGCGAAGGACAAAACACCTCAAAATACTGACGTGTGTTTAACTTTAGTGGAAGGTTTGCATGCAGGAAGCAAGAGCTGTCATACATTCAACCATTATCTATACACCACTTAATCCTCTGTATCAGGGAGGATCTATCCCAGCTGACTTAGGGCGAAGGCAGGGAACACCCTGGACAGGTCACCAGTCCATCACAAGGTCAAACAGACGGACAGACAACCAAGCACACTCACATTCACATCTACAGACAATTTGAAATCACCAGTTAACCTCAGCAACCTTCACACAGAAAGACCCCAGGCTGAGACCCAGCTAGAACCCAGGACCTTCTAGCTGTGAGGCGACAGTGGTAACCACTTCACCACTGTGTCAAAATTCTTACCAAAACTTGAAATTTTCAGTGTGGTGACCCTCAGGTTGTTGTTGTTTTGTGTTGAAAAAGGTGACACACCAGCAGCAGAAAAGTAGGAGAAAGCTGTGTGAAAGGTGCAGCCATTGGAAGACTTATATCTGCAATCTACAGCTGGTGAGTCAGACTATTCTTCATAGACCTCTATGTTAAAATGCTAAATATACAGCAGAAATAAACATGTTTACAGCCTGATACAAACAAGGTTCTGGTGTCTATACAGTCTTACTTTCACTTTACAGATTTTCTTGGCCTGCCCTCATATTGTCCCGACTTCCTTTTGATTATGAGCTTCTCTGACCTTTAGACCGCCACTGCAGCATGGTGGTTGGCAGCCATGCTAGTGCCAGTAATCCAGGAACAAACCTCAGCTGCAAAAATTTCCTTTGGCAAGATTTCCATTCTTTGCTCTAAGTGTTGTCACACAAAACATGGCTTGTGATATTATGTCTACAAACACACTCAAATATTCCCTGACGTCCTCACAAATGAAAAGAACTGACACTTTGGCTAAGGGAAGAGAAGCTTTATACCAGCATATTCAAAACCCATGAAACTTCTCTGTGTATTTACAAAAACATAATACAAGAATAAAAAAGAGAAAATGAACACATCACAAATGTCCCACATACTGCCACGAAACAGAAAAACATGATCCAATTTACAAATGCATCTTCTTGTACTCCCACTTATGGCTTCAATCTAACACGGAAACAAAATATAACACCTCTGTTCGGTTGTGATGGCGCGTCATCAGTCTGTTGCTCCCTTTTTGCAATAATCCTCTCCAGATTTATCTTTAAATAATAATAATAATAATAATATCAAATACACATACAAGACAGAGGAGCTACATTTGTGAGCTGTACACTTTGCAGTAAGGGAAGGGAGAGGAGAATGTTCACAGGAATATTGACCCTTTGTACATGATGATCATCCATCTTGGGCTGTGAAAAAGGTTGAAAACATTAATCAAAAAGAAGCTTATTTTAGCTTTCTGTACCCACCAACTTTTCATATCATACTCAAATCACAGTTTAGCCGGATGCTAATTAAGTATGAGTGACCAAAATGAATTTACAAGCTTTACCATCCATACTGGTAGTCTGTCTCTCTTTCTCATTTTAACATTTTGGGTCAAAATAAAGGCTCCTTGTACCCATTTGGCCTTTGTGGCTCCCGGATATTAACTGAAGAACTAGAGAGCAGAGAGGTATTAGCTTGCTAAACAAACTAACAAAATATTTAACATATTTCTGTTCTGTTCAACTCAATAAAAAATGATTCTCTTTTGGTGACCTATCCTCAGATTTCAGCCCCCACTGATGCAGTCAGCAGAGTGCAAAGTCCCTGTAAAGCAGTCTCAGTATTACTAATACAGTGAAGTGTCACATTTTGAATTGCAACAAAAGTTTTCAGTTGAATACAGAAAGATGCCTCACTTAATTGTAAAAAACTGGCCAAACTTTTACTCTCTACAGCACTATTGAAGGTATTGTATTAACCTTTGTGCAGACTGACCTCGATCTTATTGTTACTGCTCTCTCCAATTAAGTCACAAACAGCATGGTGACTGATCAGACATGACTTACAGGGAGACTATGGGACTTTTGAAAGAATAATAAACACACGTTGCTTTCACAAATGGACAGCTGAATTCATAACTAATAAAATATGCTGCATGTATGTAATTGAATACACTCGGGAGTTTTGCTGTTACAGCCTTATTGTACTTGGTTTGGTGTGACCAGTAGCTTTTGGTTGCTAAATGTTAGCTAATGTAACAAACGTAATCTAGGTATTGCTTTATGATGGACATCATCTTTGTGCACGAAATTTTAACATTTACCATTTCTACTTATGGTAAAAGGGCTACTGTTCAACAAAAGTTACATAGTCTCACTTTAAGCTCTTTTTCTCAATTACCATTTGAAATAACTCCAAAATGACAACCCTTCAGATTGTGCTGAAGTCTATCTGTAAATTGTAATTAAAGTCTCAGTTTTGATCTGCACTTCATTCGCCTCATCCGGCAGAGACAGAGTGAACGAGCTTACATTTGCCACATTTGTGGCTCAGTTGGTGGATGGAAATCAGATAACTTAACCCATAGTACAAAACATAAAACACAAGGTTAGGGATCTTAAAGATTTAAACAACCACAGATGCTGAAAAGACGTCACAAATATCTGCAAAAGCCTCAATTAAAACCTCATGGCAATATGATTGTGATGTCTCTAGAAGTAATTTGTCAAGAAAAGAAAAAAACATGTTAACAGCGAGTCTGATTAATCAACTTATCAATCAGAAAGTGCCAATATCTATTTAAATCCTGTGTAATTTAAACTTCATGATACTGGCATTTAGTTTTTTTGGGTATTAAACTCTGTGATATGATGCAAAAGGCAGAAACATCTGTCTGTAAGTGGAGTGTGTGAACTGTCTCACACACACTGTATGCAAATATACAAAGAGTTCTCCTCTGGGTTGTTTCAATTTGGTTCCTTTGTACAGTCTCATAGTTGCAGAGGAAGAACTGATGAATGTAGCAGAGTCACCACTTAGAACGGGAGAAGAAACAGGAGAGAAGAGACATGGACAGAAACCATGGAGGGGCAGGGGTGGGGAGGGGTAGTAGAGGGATGGTGCCTGGGGCAACTGTCCCGACTGGGCAGGTGGTGGTGGTGGAAGAGTCACTGGCCTGGATGACATCACATCGTGTCTCTCTGCTTTTCACCGATCCACACCAGGATACCGAGCGAATGAGCAAACCTGCTTCCAGCGACTTCACACGCTCATCGTCATGTTCGGAGAATACTGCAGAGGGAGAAACAAGCAAGTGTCACTGTGCATGTGTCGGAAAGAAAAAAAAACATTCATTTTACTTAAACCTGTTGTAGACCTTGTGTGTCCCTCTTCTGGCAGTGATAATAATTACAGAAACACGATCACAGTTGTGAACAAAAGTTTAGATACGCTTGTAAAGACCAGCTTCCAATGACTCCTATACACCGATCAGGCATAACATTATGAGCACCTGCATAATATTGTGTTGGTCCCCCTTATGTGCTCAAAAATGCTCTGAACCATTGGACATGGACAAGAGGACCTCTCAGGGTGTCCTATGGGGTCTGGAACCAGGATGTTGGCACTGGATCCTTTGGGTACTATGGCTTGTGCAGTGGGGCCTCTGTCAATCAAACTTGTTCCACTGCATCCTGTTGATGCTTGATCAGAATGGGATGTAGGAAGTTTGGAGGTCATATCAACATGTTGGGCCATTTTCATGTTCTTCAACATGTTCCTGATTGTTTGATGTTTTTTTCATGTGGTGGGGTGTATTTTCCTGTGGGGGTAGACCAGTGACATTTGGGATTTCCATTAGCATGAGGTAGTGTGCTTGTTGTGGGACAATGTTTATTAGGGTGTCTAAGTCTCATCAACACGGATCTTAAAATCCACGGTTTTCCATCAGAACTCCACATAGTACCAATATGATCAATGTTATTCACTTCACCTGTCAGTGGTCATAATGTTGTGGCTGATCGGTGTAACTCCTAGTTATCTATCAATGAATCACTGAAATGCGTCTTTGTCACAAAAAACAATCATGCATTTTGGTTCTGTCATAGATTTATTGTATAAGTCCTTCAGAAATATGTTGAAATCTGCTCGGTCAAAAATGTACATGCAACAGTCTACCTCGCCATCCTTCCTCTGATATCAGAGTTTTGTTTTTATCTGGAGCATTGGCAACTTTTTTTGTCGAACATAGGCCCCACTGTTAGTCCTAGTGTGTGACGCTGCAGTTGCTCCTCTTCTCAGCCTTGACAAACCAGTCTTTATTGGTCGAAATGTATTGTGGGAGTGTTGCCAAAGACATCAGATTTAAAACTTGGGTATACTGCAAAATACAGAGATTTACCTGGCGCTGAAAGGCTTAATAAGCATTGTGACAACCTGTTTGGCGAGGGCTTGAGTATGACAGATGTTCATTTGAATGAACAAGTCACTCACTCTAGTTTTAATACTGTATAGATACCTGAATTACAAATCCATCTAGAGTGGTATGCATGGCAATTTTTTATTTTTATATCTTGCTGAGAGTTAGAAAAGACAATTGATACAGTCTGCAGGGCGACCTGGAGGGGCTTCAGTAAACATAAAGGCATGAAACCAGGGGGACACAGCGAATCTGGGTCTAACTCCTCTAAAGTTCACGACTACCTTATTTCTTGTTCATGTAAACCTAAGTGACTACCAAGAGCATTGTTTCACAGTAAGGTCGCCAGACAACCAGTGGAAATGAAATGTCAAAATATGCATCTAAAAGTAATGCTGTTTTTTAAACTTGTGGATAACTTATTTTGGGGAGTATCATCAAACACCTCTACATCCCTCTAACCATCCCAGACAGCACATCACAATTCACTCACACTTTCATTCTGAAAAGGGTTAAGGAAGTTCCCTCCCATCTCGCCGTCCTCCCTGGGGGTCCCAGGTTGGTTACTCATACTTAAGTTTCCAGGAGAGTTCTGCTTAAAGATACGTAAAACATACAGAATGCAATGAGTACTCCCCTGTGCAAAATCACTGAAATGTCAATCAATTCAAACTCATCTTTCAATAATTGCATTGCATGTAAGTTGACAAGAAGAGCATTTCCTCTTATGAAAATCACAAACAAATACTTTTGGGGCTGCCGTTTAGCTCACTGGGTTAAGGTGATACCTCATAGGCTCAGTCCCTTTAGCAGCAGTCATGAGTTCGAGTCCAGCTCAAGATGCTTTGCTGCATGCTGCTCTCATGTCTTCCCTATTGCTATCCAATAAAAACAGAAAAACTCTCTCCCAAAAAAATAATATTTTTAAAAAAAATACTTTCGAGAAACTATAGTAAAAATAAAGACCACACAGGATTGAGGAAAATTATTTGAATATCAGTAATGAAATGTGTAAAGGCTTTTGTTAAATTGAGCTCCTACTGCCTGGTAGTTTTTAATTTTGCATAATACCCTACTGTTTAATTTAGAAGCAATGTAATTACTGTAAGGGGAAATCATTTTAAATCAATTGACATTTAAATTATGATGCAGGCGTGCTCTCACTTCTATTGTACAACTCATTAGTCATTGCAATTGTTAAAGCTGCAAACATTAAAAGTACAATGTCAGTACAAACTGGAGGTTTCGAGTAGAAATAAAGATCCTCTTACCTTGGGGAGACTGTCCATATCACCCGACCCTGAGAAAGGGAGCACAGGTATGCAACTTAGGCAAATCATCAAGACAAATACAATGAATGACTACTCATTTTTCATGTATTGTTTGACAAAGTAATGACAAACATGATCAGAAATTTAGCGTCAGTGCTACTTGGTCTTGTACCTAAAGATCCATTCATGTGATGGGGCTCCATTCCAGCCATTCCCCCTAATGGGCCATCGCTACCTGCACCCATAGGAAACTGAACAGAACATACACAGGATATAATGGTACACAGGTAAGAAAATACACTATTAAAATAAAATCTGAGAATCAAGTAGCTCTTGCACCCACATAGACTCTACAAACACTCAGACACAAAGAGAAAAATGTCTCACATTTGGTCGGCTTCCACCCGGTGGGACTGTGTTTATCATAGTGTACATGTTGTCACCAGAGTTGGTTGAATCTGACAAAACAAATAAAGGCACAATAAGAGGATAAAAGATCTTGAATATGTGTGTGCATAGGACTCAGTCAGCTTTGCACATCTGTACACTGCAATTCTACCCCATTCTTCCTCAGGTGTCACAAGTGAATGGCTTGTTTAAAGTCCAACCACAAATTCTTAATTGGATTAAGGTTCTGTCTTGACCACTCCAAAACAATCACGTTTTAATCTTTAAACCATTTCTGTGTAGCTTTGGCTGTAGCTTTGGGTCATTGTCTTCCTGGAAACCAAAAATCCCAAGTCACAGTTGAAATCTGCAGACTGCATCAGGTTGCCCTCTAGAATTTCCCTATACGTTGCCACATTCTTTTTACCCTCGACCTTTACAAGCCTTTAAGGCCTGCTGACAAGAAGCATCCACAGATCATGAATCTGCCACCGCCGTGCTTAACAGTGAGGATGGAGTGTTTGTGATGATGTGCAGTCTTTGGTGTCTGCTGAGCAAGGCATCAATTCTGATGGCCAAAAAGCTAAATTTGGGTCTCATCAGACCAACGAATCTTCTTCTAGTTAACTTCAGAGTCTCTCACATGACTTCTGGTAAACTCTTGTTGTGATTTAATGAGAGGTTTTTTTTCAGTAATGGCTTTCTCTTTGCCTCTCCCCCATAAAGCTTTGACTAGTAAATTACCAGGGTAACAGTTGCTGTATGCACAGCCTCTCCCACCTCAGTTAAAGATGGATTTAATTGTACTCCAAGGTATATTCAGTGACTTGGACAATTTCTTGCATTGCATTTTCTAGCTTTTGACTTTTGGATTTCACATCCTTTTCATGGAGTTGCTTGGAGTGTTCTTTTGTCGACATAGTGTAGTTATAGCCAGGAGTACCGATTCAACAGTGACTGGACCTTCCAGATACAGGTGTCTTTATAATGCAATCACTTCAGATCATTCACTGCACTCAGATGATCTACATTTCAGTGGACAGCATCTGCGTTGAATTAGGCAATTCACTTTAAAGGACACAGATAATTATGCAATCACTAATTTCACATTTTATATTGTGAATAATTGACACTATTTGTCAGTTACTGTTTTCACTTTGACACGAAAGAGTCTTTTTGGTACATTCTTGTCAAAAAAAGCTGAAGTACATTGATCATGAATCAATGTTTTAAAGCACCAAAGGAGAAAATAAGGGGGGATGAATAGTTTTTATAGTCACTGTACATACACACAGAACTTACCTGCTGGACTTGGCATTATTGGGGTTCCAGGTGGACCCCCTCCTCCAGGAGGTCCCTGAAATTAGAGTATTTGTTTTCATAAGATTGCTTTATAAATTAATGAAGTACAGCCTATTCAGCATGCAAAGAATAGTTTGAACTACATCATACTTACCACATAGCTTCCTGGAGATGCAGAAGAGTAAGGGGTCTACAAAAACACAGAAGAAAACCATGAAGGTAATGAAATAAACATTAAGCTTTGTATTAGGCGTCCTCGTTCGAGCACTTACAGAATTGGAGTTTGGAGGATTTGGCCAGGGCCTTCCTCCACCAGGTCCCCTGGAACACACAAACACACACTTTAGTTTTGTGCTTTGGCAGGCTTCTTTGTTTCCGATTCATTTGGGCAGAGTTGGCAACAACAAGCTCTTCTGATGCCAGAGAAAGGTGATGGGAACAACAAGTTGAGAAAAAAAAAACAACAAAAAATAAGACTAAATAAGGGGAAGCCTCTTTCAAGTTCCACTTCCAGACCCAAGACGCAAGAGCATGCAGCGACGTTGTAGTAAAAGACAGTAAAAGGGAGAGATTAAGAATATTTGGCATTGGTTGTCCTCTGAAGGGAGAGGAATGTGCAGTGTTCAGTTACATTTAAGAGAGCGAAAAGAAAGGGGACTTCAGTCGTTATTTTTCACTCATTCTGTATGCCTCTCTCTCTGTGTGAGAAAGTAGTTGTAGGTTATATTATGCATGTACCACTCACATGCTCATACCAGGCATCCCAGGACCAACCAAGGCATTCAGCGGTGGTCTCATTCCACCTCCATAGTTCTAAAAAGACATAAAACATCGAAATCACACTCAATAATATCCACAAGAGAATAACAATCAGCAGAAATGCTTTTTGAATATCCCTACAAATCACCTCACCCCATACCTGGGGCCCTAGTGGTACCATTCCTCTGGGTGGAGTCATCCTCTGCATCGGTCCTCCCATGTTTGGATGTCCTTCAAGGAAGAAAAAACAGTCATACAACCAGTTTGTTCCAGGATGGAAGAGATTTTTGGGATTTAGGATTTTCCAGGAAAGTTTCTGTTTTTGAGTTGAGCATTTGTTGGTGATGTGTACCTTTATCACCTTTCTTTAAGTTCGAAGTTATTTGATTGCATGTCAGCCAGTATATTATCCACAACAACTCTCTACTTCTGTCTGCTGAACTCTCTTTAAACTCTCTTTAAACGAACACTTTTGCATTTTACAGCTTTGTCTGAACATTGTGGTGTTTCAAAGCCACAGAACATCTTTTTTCTGAGAAAATGACATCAAATTGCAGCAGTGATTTTATAACATTTACAATTGATTCCTCTTACACATTTTTTCTCAATCTAATGTTGCCTGAACAGCAACTAAACATCTCAGGTCTTTTTACCTCTGCATAATTTATATTTTGTCTGGAGGAGTGACATTTAATTGTACTTAAATGATAAGAAAGGATCTTTTGTCATCAACAGTGTTCCCATGAAGAGACTACACTAACTATGAATTCATCTTGCTAACAGGTATTGTTGGTGTATCCAGACTGATATAACTCGTCCCTCTGTGTTCCAGAACTTCACTGCTGTCAAAAAAACTATTAAAAACACATAAACATGCCACACTGTGGTGACACACTGGGTGACAGATTCCTTCGTTTCGGTGAACAAGGCAAGTGTGCCTTGATTACATCTCTTCAAAAATAGCAACAGTGTATGAAATCTTTTTTCCCAATAAAAGCTTAGTGATCACTAGTGTGAGATCAAAAATGCAATTATGCAACCGAGTTCACTGAAATGAAAAAAATGCCAGCCAGTGTAACAGTAAGGTAATTTAATCTGCTTTTTTAGTCTTGTGGCTGGAGAGATGACAAGTAAGACTACAGTCCTTTGATCCTGAGTAAAACATCTCAACAATTATTTGATGGACTACCATGGACTTTAGATTTCATGGTCCCCTGAGGAATCCTACTGACTTTGGTGATTCCCTGACTGCCCTTTTAGTGCCATGGTGAGGTTGAATTTTTTGTTTTTTTAATTAAATGTCTTGACAGATTCTGAATAGATAGCAGTGATATTTGGTGTGCAGACACCTATGTCCCTAAAGTTTGAAGGCAAAAATTCTATCAAGCTTTAATCTCAAAGAAAACACACCTTGGTCAGAATCAACAGATAAAACCATGTCAGTGTTATTCTTTAACAAACTGATGGTTGACTGAGCACATGTATCTCATCTTCTGTCTGTGTTTGTGTGTCTGTGTGTACCTTGCTGTCTTGTGGGATCCATTCCACTGGGTAACATAGGTTGGCTACCTGGAACTCCTCCAAGTCCCTGCAGAGGGAATAGGATCCATCTCCAGCGTTATCATCACTGTCACACACATACTGTCCATTCCAACTGTCTGGTTATGTCTGCTGCCTGCAGGTGTCAGTGTGGCTCTCACCTGATTCGGTAATCTGAGGGGCGGTCGGGGTCCTCCGGGGTAACGAGGTGACATAAATGGCTGAAAAACAGGTAAATATATTTCCAACCAATCTTCGAGAAAACCGAAAACTGTGGTAAAACAGCTGGAATGCCAGGTCAGGTGACAAATAGTTTTACAACAGAAACAAAAGGCTTGTTAAAACTGGAGGGGGGCACAGTGGGAAGTTTTTCACACTCCAAAACAGGAAACAGACCAGAGCCACTCGACGTGTATTTCTGACAGCTTTAACAATGGTTCCATGACAGCAGAGTGGGGAAGCTGACCACATTTTTTACTGGATTGAATTTATGGAAAAAAGCACGAGAGAATAAAGGATGAGGTTTGCTAATAATGATGTCAGTGCATGTGTTAACAGCGTGGAATTTGGCAGCGTGTGTTTGGAAGCTCTTTTGCAGCTGTCAGTGGGTTTTCACTTGTCCTCACCACAGACAGTAGCAATGCTGTTGCTATGTCTGCTGATCTAAAGCCACCGGGGTGAGTACAGCCAGTCTGCAGTGCCGGTAGAAGTAATACTACATTGTGCCACTAGAGAGCAATGGTCCTCTTAATTTGATTTCTTAAATGACTATCCTAGCAGTGCCAAAAAACATTAAAATAAATACAGCTACAGCACTTTAGGTCTACTGAAGAACTACAGTGACTTAAAATCTCATTTTTATATTATTAAAGAGAGCAAACAACTGAACAAAGAGAGCTGCGAATGAGTCAGTGAATGATTTAATTATTAAACAGAATCAGTGACTGAATAAACAAAAGATATGTGCAAGCACAGTAAATATTATCAGTGATCTGCATGTATTTTGGGAATAATATTGTCACACAGATACTCTCTGATTGGATTTATACATGAAAAAACCTGAATGTAAAACTGGCAAGCAGGTAATGAATACATTTCTTTAACTGATAAGTTTTGACAAGGTCTTGTCTTCAAAGAGCAACCGATCTCCTTCAAATGAGGTAGAACAGGATGTTGAGACTCACGCTTGAGTTTCTGAAAGCGGAACTAAGAAATGCCTCGGAAGGCTATTGATCTGTGTGTCAGATGCGAGGGTCTGAATTTGACCGATAATGACAGTTAATCGATGTACAACCGGCAGAGTCCTTCAGGGATGATCTGGAGCAATGCTGCATGTGTGTGTTTATCTGCGAGAGACTAATTTCTCCTGTCAGACTGTTTTTTGTGTTTCTCCGGAACACATAGTGACGCACCCACACAGATAAATGCAGATTGTACACATACTGTGCATTAATGTATAGAAAAAATTAAATGCTGGAGTACATGTCAGTCAATGTAATGCCCTTTACAGTGATGGAAACATACCTGAAAGAAGCCAGGAGGGACAGGCCCCACCGGCATGCCGTCCCCTGGGGGAAGGTTCCCCAGGACGGGGCTTGGAGCTGCTGCTGCACTCTGAAAGAGTCAAACACACAGAAAGAAAAGAGACTTAACCTCACATCTTAAACTTGTCTGCAGCTCAGTAAACTCAACACTTCTCTCCTCAGCAGCGGTGGAGACCAGAGAGCCGGTTTAGTCAAGCACTATACTTAAGTACAAATTCAAAGCTTGATTATTTCCATTTCATGCTGCTGTATAATTTTAGTGCTTCCACTAGAGTTCAGAGTCATATCTGCTACGTTTTACTCCGCTACCTTTATTTGACAGCTTAGTTATGAATAAAAATGATCCACTAATACGATCCATGATATCACAGATATCAAATACAACTAAATAATGCTTTTAAATGCAGAAATGTACTTGTAAAGGAGGACTTTTATGCTGCAATATTGCTACTTCTACTCTTCTTCACCATCTATGCTGCAGATTTAACACCTACAATACAAAACCCTCCACTGAACTCTCCACCTATGATAAGAACACAGGAGGCACGAAAACAAACAAACAGAGAAATTAGCAATCCGAGGGTCTTCCCCCGTCTCCCTCCTGCTGTCTCTCCCTCAGTGGGATATTTCCTGTTTCTGCAGATGCCCTGCCATGCTGGCGCAGGTTTATTTTTATACATTGTGTTTTTTGTTGTGCTTGTCCCAGACGGGTGGCGCTGGATCATTTCAGCACTGCCTCTGTCTGCTTCCTGTCGTATTGTGCTAGTAACCCGGTGTTACCACCCAGCACCGGCCTTCTTCCTCATCCTCTTTAGGCACACAGAGCAGACAACAAGCCGAGTGGGAGAGCGAGCATCCACATATACAGTACGATAATGTGTGAGCAGATACAGCCAGGATGTCTGCATCTGTTTGTGGTTTTTTTCCTTCTTCTTCTGCCCACTCTCTGTTCTATTTTTCTGATCTTCTTCTCTCACTTTCTCTCCCTCTCCGAAGGCATCGGCTTGGTGTAAAGAGCTCCAGTGAAATTCACCCACAGTCTCTGAAGTTTCCGCCAGCTGACTTTTTAGGTCAGACAGGAACAAGGTTTAATCAGAGCTGAGATAAAAGCAGACTGACGACACTCCCGTATCCCTCTCTGCTCCACCCCACCACCCTCGCTATTCCCTCAGCCATCCTCCTTTCTCCCTCATATCTCCCCCATCGTTAATGTTCGGCAGCAGGGAGCAGGACGCGGTGCCGTTTCTAGGCTCCATATTCTGCTGCAAACGTAGCATGCATTTGTCTCAGCAGACGAACGTACAGATGGACACAGATGGATATTGTATCTCCATGGTTCGGTGGGGGGAGACTGGGGTTGGTTTGTTTCTCTGTGTGTGCAACACCATGCACAGCATCAAGTGTGTGTTGTGATTTTGTGAGAGTTTCTTTTTTTCCCCCTCCCTTTCTTCCCCCCCCCCCCCCTCTCACACCCTGGATTACCCAGAATGCATTTGCTCCCTGGCAGCCTGGAGGTCTGCTGAGTTTGCCTTCACGCACAGAAAGAGAGGGAGGGAAAGAGGAGAAAAGAGGACAAAGCAGAGATTATGAGTGTGTATGTGTGTGCATGAAGCAGTGAGTGTGTGTGTGTGTGTGTATGTGAGTGCACTTAATGTTTGTGCAGGGAAAGAAGAACTGGGGGTGGGGGGTGGGGGGGGGGGATCTACCTGACCTGCTGACAAAGCAGCATTTTCCAAATACAGCAACAAGAAAAAAAAAAATAATAAAAACAACACGGCAGGATATCTCCCGGCCCCCCAAAAAACAGCACCACCTTCCAACTATGAAAAACAAAAACAACACTGGAAACAACTGCTCTTGTGCTGACGGTCTCTGTTGATTATGACAAATCAGATTGAGTCAAATGACATTAAAATCAGAATGAATCACACTGAGAAGGATGCACAAAGCCCTTTTGGAATAAAGGATATTTTTCTGCAGTTTGTTCTTAAGACACGGATCAGTTCGGGGGAGTCACGTGGTTCGCATTGTGATGCCTGTGTAGAATTAGTACAGTACAAATAGATTAAGAAACAGACTTATTTGCTTTCTTACTGACTTAGATGAGAAGATTAATGCCACTTTAATCCCTGCACAGCAAACGTGAAGCCAAAGCCAGCAGTTGCTTAGCTTAGCTTAGCAGGAAAAGGGGAGGAAGGAGAAAAAGGCTAGCCTGGCTGTCGAGGGTAACAAAATCCACTTACTAGCACCTCCATACCTCATTAGATCATGTTAGAACATGTTTGTTTAATCTGTGCAAAAGGTGAGGTGTACAAATGGAAAAGAAAAATGATGGCGGTAATGTGGCGAAACACTTCTTGGCCAGTTGGTGTAATTTCCTAACCTGAAGTCTCAACGCTAAAGAGGCTGGTAATAAGTAAATCGTGATACTTCTGGACAGCACTGTACTGGATGCACCTCCTTCCAAAATAAAAAATACTATTGGCATTAAAAATCTTGCATCAGTCTGGCTGCAGTTAAAATGAGTGCACAAGCTAAAATCCTGCACAAACAGACAGCCTCGTAGTTTTTCAATCATGCACTGTAAACAGCACCTATAAAGTCAGTTCATTTGGAACAGATGGGAACAGTAGAGCTATGGAGTGTAAGTGGGCAGCAGTTGATTAAGCTTACTAACCTGAAGAATCAGAAGACCTGATTATCTTGGAGTGTTATTCAATATCAGAATCTATGCACACACAGAAAAACAGAACCAAATCACTATCAATAACCAATACTTTACACTGTTAACCCTTTTCCACTGAGTTGGTTCCAGAGCTAGTTCAGAGCCAGCGTCTGGGGTTATCGTGACCAAGGATCACCAGTGGAAAGGGACACACAAGTGGTAATTAGTGTCCTTTTTCGCTAGGATGTCCCTGGTCTGATTGCATGTGCTTTGGAATGACACATTTGAACAAACTGTTGCGCACTGAAATCTGGTACAGTTGTGTCCCACCAGCAGCGCGATCTTGGAAATGCCATACAACAGGCTACCTCTGCGTCACAAACAGCCTTAAGACCATCTATAAAGATAAAGACAGATATTATCATCAACTTATTGTGTTTGTTTAACTGCTATGTAATCGGTGCAAGTGTAGTCATTTTAAGGTGACACAATGGCGAGGCTCTACCTGGGCTCCCTGTCAATGGAAAAGCAAACCGGTTCTTAGGAGGAACAAGATTTGAACCAACTAAGCAACAGCACGAGCACCAAACTAGAACCTGGTTCTTCTTGGTGGAAAAGCAGTATATGAGCAGTACAAAAACTAATACTTAGCAGCTTTAATTCCCTGATTACCAACGAGGGATCGACCAATATGGGTTTTCAGGGCCGATACTGATTATTGGAAATCAAGAAAGGCCGATATACATTGAGAGCAATGTTTTGACTGCATGTGATAGCAGAGAACCTGTCATTCATAACTAGGCTTTTTCATTAATAAGGGTGACTATAACTGAATATGTAAAATAGAAACAGGACTGATTAAATTAGAACGATCTTGACTGAGATTGATTAGTTTGTCTTCTACAGTTATGTATGTTATTGTTCTCTAATTTCTTAATCTTTCACTGTTCTATCACTTTTATTACAAACTAAGGTCCATATCATGAAGCATTTTTAATATTTTTTTTTTCCACAGTCCGTTTCAGGCTAATCTGTGGCTGCCTTCTACTTAGCTGCTAGCTGTTAGCATAGCCTCAGCCACTGTGAGAGTAGTTCATTTCCTGGTTTGTGTTTCTTGTCCAGCTTTTGCAGTCTCTGCTTGAGAGACATTTCTGAGACCTCAGAGTGACTTCAAACACAGAGAGGTGGCTGCATCAGACCTGAAACAGCGCATTTAATTCATTAATAATCGGTCAACAATTTACCAATACCGATAATGCGGAAAATGGCAAATATCGGCCACAATAATCGGTCTATCCCTACTACCAAGTCACTTTTTGTCCTCCTCTAAATACAAGCTACAGACCTTTACTGGTGCAGATCAGTGGTGACACAAACAGCACTAGTTCCAACCTAACAGCAGAACACAAACAAGCTTCTATGTCAACATTGGAAAATCTACCAGACAAAGAACGTTGTGTGGATGAGCTTCTATTTCACTCCAACAAGAAGAGTGAGACCATGCATTGGGTGTAAGCATGCGAAAACAAACACAATAATATCATTCAGAACGCCAGGGGAGGAGAGCGAGAGGATCTGTAGGTCTAATTTACAGCCTCCTGAGCTCGGCCTGCTCAGGTGTGTTGCATCTCTGACAGCTCAGCGCGTTAACAACATGGAACAAGGGGGTACAAACACAGCCAACAATGAAGGACAAGATAACACCAACCCCGAGGCCTTTGTGATATATATAATTAAAAAATGCTCATAACTGTCCCACTCATCTTTATCTGCTGAGTTGTGGACGGTGATAAAGAAGTGGACCTGATGTTTGTTCCAATGGTAACGTCGTAGCATTACTGTGATAAGTGATAACGGTTTAATTAAACATGCTCAGACCTTCACACTGCCTATCTCATTCACAGACCATGCAGTCACTCATGGCTGCAGATAATTACGTTAACAGTGAGATTGCAGGGCTTCACCTGATGTAATGCGACCACATCAATGCGGCGCAATTACCCCGTGTTACTGTTACTGTAGCCTCAACAATGCAGCGATTGGGAAGTTAATGTTGGCTGCTGGTTGTCATTCACATGCCGCCGCGAATTGCTCCGAATTTGACTCGGTAAATTCCTGTTTGCCAGTTCTGTTTAAATACTGATTCACAGCCAAGCTCAACATATTCCAGCACTTAACCTTTGTAAACACAAAAGGCCCACAGATTGTTAAACACTGTTAATGAGTCTATCATTTACACCTCTCACACATCAGTGTTTACACTTTTCTGACAAGGCCAAGTGAGAGGAACAATGAGATATTGAGCTGGTGGCTCTACACATTAACGCTGGATCATGGTGTGCATTGTTGTGTGAATATTGTGCTGCAGCATTGAGGATTTGAAGCACAGTCAAATGCTGCTGCTAATTTTCATTGCACTTGATCTGAGTTTGTGGCAGAATCAATTTTTTAAACCATCAGGCCCATTGTAAGACCCAGAATATCTGAAAATTGAAATTCTCAGCTGTTAAATGAAAACTAATTTCTTATTTTTAGTGAATCTAATCATTTTAAAGAATAAGAGAACCCTTTATTGCATCTGAACTGACATGGCTGCCTTGTTCAATCTTAACTCCCTTGTGTTTGTTCATTTTATAGTTTTACTCTCTCATCCGTGATCCTGCGTCTTCCTCCTTTTCCCAAAGAAAACCCAGGAAGACCTGATTGAAGCTTAGCAGTCTGAAAACAAGAGAATCAATTCATCCGCCTGTCCATTCTGCAGCCCCATTACATTAGAGCTTTTGATTTCATGAGTCATTGAATTGTTCAGCGATTTGGTCGCCGTGTATTGTCGCATGTTATGATCCCCACATTGTGGCGCTCTAACCGAAAGGTGTTTTGCGATGAAACCCGAGGCGGTGGAACGGCCCCCGCTTGTCCTCAGATGAACACCTGCATCTCCTGGCAAACTCATTTGTTGCATAAATTATTCAAAACACCTCCCTCCAGGAGAACACTACAGTACAGCAGACGTACAGTAAGACTGCAACGCTACTGGGTGTGCACTAATGTGTACTTTGCAATGACAGAATGTCCAAAAGGGGGCAAAATGAGACTGAAAGAAGGATGTGCAAATACAGACTCGAATGTCCAGGATTTCATAGCTGGTAAAGACAAGAGTCTGTCTTTAAATGTGGGCTGAGTAATTTCGGTGTAACTTTCACCTCAGATGGTGCATAACTGGCATAAAACAAACAAAAGAAGTTTAAATTTGTGGTAAATGTATCATATTTAAACATCAAACACAGGTTCACCTGAGCGGTGACTAAAACAAGACACTTCAGCCACCAGCTTTATGGGAATTATTGCATTACTGCTATATTATTTCTCATATGAGGCATCTTCTGCTTTACATGTGTGAAATGATCAAAACATGCAACGCTTTTCTCCAGAAAACACAAAAATCCACTGCAGGAGCTGAAGACTTTTAAATGGGGTGCAATTACACCACAGCTCGCCACTTTACAACTTAATCAGACTTTCTCCATATTACATTCACAGTACACTAATCTCATCAGACTAAAGGGCTCAGTAATACTTAATGAGATAACTTGCAAACTCCTTCATCCCTATATGTTTACAGATTCTGTCCCTCGCTAATGTGGGTGCATAATGCATGTATACAGTACTTTGTGTGTGTGTGTGTGTGTGTGAAGGTGGGGAGTCATTTTCATTCAATACTGCAGAGACTGAGAGACACTCAGAGATGCGTGAGTGGAATCTCAAAAGACTGTCTGTGTCCATCATCTCTCTCTCACTGTCTGTTTATCTGCCTCTCTCGCTGTCTCTGCTGGCATCGGTCGCTGTCTGCCTTCTCCACCTCTCTGTCTCTCACAGTCACGCAAATCAGCTCTGTCTCTCTTTTTTTTCTTCGGATCCATATATATAACAATAAGTTTCCAGTGCAGACCTGGATAAAGATTTACAGGATACAGCTGGTGACGTTCTACTTTTTTTTTATTGTCAACAAATTCCAATTTTATCACTGTGATCAAACCTTTCATCCTCTCTTGTTGCCCACAAACTATTAGAAACACAAAAATGAACCATGCCGTTGCACCTGAAGATGTGTTTCTTTATCATGGACGCTGTAGTTTATTCTAATTCAATCCCACATGCATTGCTCTGCTGCAGTAAAAAATAATTTGGGAGTCAAATGTGTATGTATTTAGATGAATGCAAATGATATAATTTCCAAGAAATACACGATTTACACATTTACACACTGGTTTGTGAAAATCTACAGTGCCTAGCTGTTTTATGTAGTTATCCTCTTTAAAAAAATGGAACTACACAGTTGTTTTTGAAGATTTGTATGTTATAATTACACCAATCAGCCACAACCTTATGACCACTGACAGGTGAAGTGAATAACATTGATCATATTGGTACTATGTGCTGTTCTGCTGGAAAACCTTGGATTTTGACATCTGTGTTGATGAGACTTAGACACCCAAATAAACACTGTCCCACAACAAACACACTCCCTCATGCTAATGGGAATTCTAAATCAGTCACTGTTGTCACTGTGTGACTGTAGTCACTGGACTACCCCGACAGAAAAATGCATCCCACCACATGGAAAAAACATCAAACAATCAGGAACATGTTGAGGAACATGACAATGACCCAACATGTTGATTTGACCTCCAAACTTTCTACACCCCATTCTGATCAAGCATCAACAGGATGCAGTGGAACAGGTTTAATTGACAGAGTCCCCACTGCACAAGCCAGAGCACCCAAAGGATCCAGTCCCAACATCCTGGTTCCAGACCCCATAGGGCACCCTGAGAGGTCCTCTTGTCCAAACCCAAACGTTCAGAGCATTTTTTACCACATATGGGAGACCAACACAATATTAGGCAGGTGGTTATAATGTTATGCCTGATCGGTGTATATGAAGTTGGGGTTAAGTGCCACAGATAGGAATATGAAAGTGAGTATGAAGTATTGGTTATTCAACCCTCTGAACCCCAAAACCCACTGGTAGGTTTGAAAGGCAGGAGGTCTTTCAAAAAATCCCCACAATGTCAGCAAGAGTTGGAGCCAAAAACTGTAAAAAACAGAAAAACTTGGCAGATTTTCCACTTTCTGATGGTCTTTAACCTACTGATCTCTTCCAAGCATAAAAAAAAATCATATTTCATCCAAATCTTTTTTTTTGTATGTCTCATAACAAAAAAATTGCAAAAAATAAATTGCATGCTCTAACCAGATTCTATAAAAAAAACCCAAATAATTCTGTGCTTCTTGTTGCAACTGAGAAACCATGACTGACTCAGCTGTAACCAACAGCTAAGAGACAAAAATTTAGGGACTTTTTGGCTGAACTGCAGGCTGTGTTTACGTATAGATCGAATAGGGGGAAAAGCATGGAAGCAAAATGTAAGTAGTAAAATATCTAGTATGTCTAGTAAATGTCTAGTATGTAGAATGACCGTGTTTTTTTTAAGTATTGGTAACACTTGTGTGCACTATTTGTATTTTATTTGTAAAAGAAGAAATCTGATTTTTTATGCTTTGTGGCATTATAACTGTAACTCTGGACAAACACCACTTTGAGTTCTCTCCATTTCTAGTTATGGTTGTGTGGTAAAGATGCAAGAAATTATATTCCAGCGAAAAAAATATCCCACAGTGAGAAAGAAGTGACAGGAGCAAAACACACATTGAAACTGCTCGGGGTTCAGAGGGTTAATGTCATGCATGGGATTTGCTAAGAAAAAAAGCAAAATGCGTGTAAGAAAACAGACATATAAAAATGACAGAAAATTCCTGATTCTGTATACTGGCTGTCAGGGGGAGCCTCTGGGTGAGGGACAGTGGTGGAGTCTGAATGGGATAGTACTAAGCCTCAAGGCCACACGTAGTACATCTACAAATGACACACTACACAGGAAGGAACCCCGTCCCTCCTCCCTCTCACTCTTTCCCGCTCCCTCCATCCTCTCAAATGCCATTAGTTCACTTCCTGAATGAGGGAGGGGGGAATGGAAAGAAGAGATGCTACCATTCTGCATGGCACACACACACACACACACACACACACTTTCCCTCTCTCTCACACACATGCACACAGTAACAAGAAAAACACGCATTCACATATGCACATTAGAGCGTGAGAGCGGAAACACAATAAGGAGATTGATTTTTGCGTTAGTGTATATGAATATAACTTTGTAGTCTGTCAGTCACTGCCTAAAGAGCAGCTACATAACCTATAACTTAAGGTTTGAACTAATAAATCCACGCCAGGCAACACAAAAGTAAAAGAGACAGATGAAAAGAAGAATTTTAGCAGTGTAGAGATGAGAATGGGTCTGCTCTGCTTTTAGCCATGTATTATTCACACTCTCCCGTGGCAAGACGGGTCAACTCCACTGTTGAGTCCTGAGCCAAACTCACTTTTCAATTTCAAGGCAGATAGGCTTAAAATCACCCTCTGGCATTCAAAGCTCCCTTTCTTAGCCAAAACGTAGCATATTGTTCACCAGTAACACAGCGGCAAGTGGAAAGAAAGTGTTACTTCTGCACACTTCATCCCAGAAGTCTGCTGTTTCGCCACATTGTGTGAGAGCTGCTTGTAAGTCTTTGAACCAACTCCAAGTCAAGTCTTAAGTCTGTTGCACCAACTCAAGTCACAAATCTTCTGGAGAGAGTCCATATCACGCTTTACAGCAAGAGTCCAAGACGAGGCTCAAGTCTTGGAAATGTTACTTGCTGGTCAAACAGCAAGTTTTTCTAGTCTTTCAATGCCTGTATGAAAATTTACAATAGCACAAATGCTTCTTTTTTTAATAAAAAACATCATTTTAGAATCTGTGTCATTTCTCCTGGTTTCATCTGTGTTTGGTGACATCAAAATAGCATCAATTCTGATCCTGATCCTTACTAATTATTTTTCTAATCATTGTCATGCTGGCTTTTCAGTAAAACCTACAATGAGCAAAGTCAATGAGGGATCAGACTTGAAACTGATTTACTAGAGTAAAAACAAGTATTTCTGGAAGTCAAGCTTAATTAGCAGCTTTTGTCAGCAACTCAACAGGTGCTGGTTGAATGTTTCATTAGATGTTTTTGTCACATAATATTTAGCTAACTCACAAATTTAAATGTAGCAAAGTGGTTATTCAGTATTTCATGCTGAAACTTTCTCTTCTTTTTTTTCTACTGTGTAATACACCAATCAGCCACAACATTATGACTACTGACAGGTGAAATGACTAGCATTGATCATATTGGTACTATGTGGTGTTCTGCTGGAAAACCTTGGATTTTGACATCCATGTTGATGAGACTTAGACACCCTAATAAACATTGTCCCACAACAAACACACTCCCTCATACAAATGGAAATCCCAAATGCCACTGGACTACCCCTACAGGAAAATGCACCCCACCACATGGAAAAACATCAAACTATCAGGAACATGTTGAGGAACAAGACAATGGCCCAACATGTTGATGTGACTTCCAAACTTCCTACACCCGATTCTGATCAAGCATCAACAGGATGCAGTGGAACAAGTTTGATTGACAGAGGCCCCACTGCACAAGCCAGAGTACCCAAAGGATCCAGTGCCAACATCATGGTCCAGACTCCATAGGACACCCTGAGAGGTCCTCTTGTCCAAACCCAAATGTTCAAAGTATTTTTGAGCACATAAGGGGGACCAACACATTATTAGGCAGGTGGTCATAATGTTATGCCTGATCGGTGTATACAGTCAAGTACTTTTTATGATGATAATTTTGCACAAACTAATGACCCAAAATACATGTTTTTGATGTGCAAAGACAAAAAGTACAGTCAGACTTTTAAGTGAGTACTGCAAATACTAGTTTAGGATAGCTAACAACAGAAAATACTGATAATAATCATAATTATGAGACAAATATGAAAAAGAAGGTCTTTTAATAACTAAAAGTAGGAACTATCTCATAAAGCAATGGTTTGTGCATTCTCACGACTGCCGGAAGGAAAACAGGCGATATCACGGATATGAAGTGGGGAAATGAGCTTTGTGTGTATAGACTAAATCATTTTATAATGAAAAACTAATTTCCCTCACTGGAATTTGGTATTTTCTCTATTTTATTCTGGCGCAACATCCCCGGCTCTGAGTGTTCTCCTTCTCACTCCTTCTATATCTTTGCAATCTTTATCACCTTTGGCAGCACATTATCCTGCACAACAGAGTCTCCACCAGAACCCAGACATTCTCTAGTGTAACATTACAGGTGATTACCTGGTAAAATGGCAGCACAGCGCGAATCTATTTGGTCTCACTGGGCGATTACAGGTGGGTGATATCAACTGCACAAGGGGTGACAGTGAAGGGAGGGTGATCGGCTGTGTTTCCTTTATCACTGATGTCATTATCGACCCTTGTAAACATCTCTGAGGCTCCGAGGAGCTGTATAATATGTGAGGAGCCGCCACAGGCTGATGGTCTGTCAGATACACATCCAGAGTTGAAAATGATAGTCACTTTGGTGCTGGGGCGTCACACTTCTCCCACCACTATCTTCCTTGGTTCAACGACACTGGGGCAGATAAGGGAGATGGACTGAACACAGAGGAGAGCGTAGCAAGACACAGAGGAATATTTAAATGCCACGGCTCGAGATGAAGAAGAGACTACATTATTATCTTTTCTCTCGTGGGAGATCACTGCAACACAGACATCCACAGGTTGTGTGATCTTTAATTGAATCATTGCAAGTATTTGTAAAGCACATCGTAACTGTAGACTGAATTAGAGAGTTGGCAGAATTGTTGATACAAAGACTTAAAGCGTCAGGAACAACGAGTGAGAAGTCGTCTGCTCTCCTGGTGCTGGAAGGCCAGACAGCCTGAGATAAGGATATGGGTGTCTACAACAGCAAAAAACCACTTGGGTTAGTTGGGGTCAAAGAGATAACGTGCCAGTCTGATCGTGTCAGCATTCTCTCTTTGCCTACTTTTCTCGTGCAGTTCTGCCGCCACTTCTACAGCTCAATCTCTGGATCAGTCACTATAATCCCTTTTACACACATAACCTGTCAGGCTGCTGCTGTGTTAACTTTTGCAGCATTTCTATAACTTTTCCCCCAAATGGCCCATGGAGGACTGGAAACTATGACTCCAGTTAAACAGAAACACTCTTGAAGCTTTGCCAAGTGAAGCCGCATTAGTAAAAGCTCAGATAACAACAGCACCTTCACTCCGATTGTTGCAGACAATAACATGTGCTCCTGACTAAGCCCCTTATTTTAATAATCAATATCTGCAGCCAAACTAGAAATTGCTCTCCTGTATCCCACAGCCCCGTTACAGCTTCTTCTTATTACACCTTCTGTCTTTCGCTGCCCTCCGTTAACCTCTCCTGTCCACTCCGCGCCACAGCCTCATCTTTACCCCTGCCCACCATCGAGCAGCAAAGCGTGCATATGTCAACATCCCATAAACACTCCACTCCGGCATGTCTAAACATGCATGTGACATGACTCAGCGCGATACGCTGGTGGAAAACACACTCCTTGGAGACCAGAATCGTGCAACGGGTCAGAAAAAAAGAGGAAGCAGCGAGCATAAGGAGGAATGAAGAAGGAAAGAGAACGGGGGCAGAAGCATGAAGAAGAAGAAGAAGACAAAAAACTGCTGATGTGAAGGAGACAAGATGAAGAGTGAGGGGGATGAGTAAGGGGAGAAACACAGCGAGAGATTTCATGTTATCCTAGAGTGTAAGCAGCCCAGCAGACAGCAAGTATTCACTGAAATTTACCCTATTTTTTTTAAAAGAGAAAAACTGTTGGAAATCGTGACAACCATTTCTATCTCTGCTCAACCTATGGAAAGTCCCATTCTTTTTCTCCCCCTCTCTCCCTCTTCACTCGGCTCACTCTTCATTGCCATGGCAATGATGTTACAGTGAGTCACCTCCACATCTCCCTCCTCCTCAACGCTGCTAAGACGGAACATGGGAGAGTGTAAGAGAGAGAGAGAGAGAGAGAGAGAGAGAGAGAGAGAGAGAGAGAGTGAGAGAGAGAGGCATGGACAGAGAGAAAGAGAGAGGGAGAGGATGGTGGTGGGGTGGAGGGAGGAAGAGAAAGAGCTCTGTTTCCCTGGAAACAGACTGGGGGTCTCCGCAACCCCCATTGGTTCTCCACTAGTTGGAATCAGCTTGTTACCCACAATACTTGGAGCCAACAGAGCCTCTGTTTCTAGGTTGTCTCTGTCCACTCTATTTTATTTTTCTCTCTCTCGGCGAATTCAAATGCATTCACGCACAAACAAAGCTCAAAATTCAGGTTTTGCACCGAATCATGCTGTCAGTCGTCAGGTTTGTTTAGTGCTGTTCCACAGTCAGATAGTGAAACATCATGTCCCCAACAGGAGGAGTTATATTTTTAGTAATTTTTGCAGTCAGGAATGGCAGCTGCTTCTCTGAGCAAATATAATGCAATTCATAGCATTTTCTTTTTCCTATTATTTCCTGACAAATTACAGTCATGTTTGAAAACTGCAAACCTGGGGAAAACTGAGATAGAAGCCATCCACTATTTAGCTCATAATTTGCTCTAGTCAGGAAAAAAAACAAGTTATATAGTTGAGCTAGGAAGGCTACAAAAGTTTTGCCGACCTTTGAATTGGGGGACTTCAGGGGAAAGAAAGACTAACAGTTAATATAGTAAGTGGGTGTTTACTCTATTTAATCCAAACTCCTAAGAGTGTCTCTAAACCGGATTATTTTAGTTTGAAAAGATCAGTTAGTTTTAATTCTTTTATTTTGGCCTTCATACTGTAAACATAAATCAAGTTGATTGGACTTGTTAAATTATTAGATAATCTTGTGCACAAGACAAACACAATAGAAAAATACCTGCTGCAAAGGGAGGGCAGAGCACAAATGTGCGCAGTGAATTTCATGGCAATCTGCACAAGTGGAAATGCTAGCCAGGAAAGGTCAACTCATATTGCCATCCTTGCAGTGCTACAGGGAAATTAAACATTAATTATTAATCATTTTAAGATAACCACATTTTCCATTGCAACTTTTTTGGAAGTATTATAGTGTAACTGGTGCATTAAGGCTGCAGAGCATCGGTGCTTAAAGAAAACAATTACAGTGAATCGGGTTAAAGACTCTTTTATGGCTCATTCATAAATATCCTCCAACAGTGGGAAAAAAAACAAAATCTAATTCTATATACAAGTGTCCTTGTCTTTAGCACACACTTCTATTTCATGTTCCTCATTGCAGACAGGAGCAGTTTGCAGGTAAACCCCCGTCCTTCAGGCTCTCACAAAAGGTGCAGCCTGTGTGCTTATCAAACAGAGTGCATCAGTATGTAAATGAATAAAGCAAATCCTGAGTGTCGTTACATATTTACAAATCTGTGTATCCTTTAGCTTTGCAATAACGACAAAATATGTGCGCCTCTGTTAACTGAGCGCCGTGAATACATTTCCATGCGTGAGTGGGAGACGGTATGAATGTGCGATCCCGGCAGCATGAGACAGAGCGTTTTTATCAAAGGGGGTTGCTCTTGGCACTGCCTCTTGATCTCTTCTTCCCCTCTAACTGCTGTGTGCGTGCTATCTCCCACAGTGATGCCACACAATGATACCCGGCTCGCTATAATACTCGCCTGTAACACTGCTGCCTGTCTGCTGCACAGTTTTTATGTCTGCTCCATCTCCACTTCATCCATCTGTTACTCTCTTTGTTCGTCTTAACTAATTTAGCCTTGTGCGGGCAGACAGCGGGGTGCGATCGCTATTATTTTTACTGGAGTTTTACCAATTTAGCAGCATCTTAAAACAGTGGGGCCCAACCTGGTGGTAGAGCCTGCTAAGACATCCTAAGATGTATGAGGGGGTCATGAGGGCAATAAAAGTGCAAGATAGAAAAATACTGCACTGTGAAACGCAACTAAGGAGGAAAAACTGCCTTTGCTTAAATTTTTACTTTAATGATTAGTTGATCAATATAAAAAATGATTATGTCTTTTTCCTCAGCAAAACTTTTCAGCTGTTCACTTGAGAGAATCTGCTCCTTTAACTTGTCATATGTCATATAAGATGTAACATTTTGGAACTTTAGTCAGACAAAACAAGACTTTTAATCAGTTTGGTGTTTTTCTGCAAGACAAGAGAACCTAATGCACCTTAAAACCTTAAAACACACACATATCCATCGGTTGTCTTTTCTGATGATGTAGTGCGCCGAGCTCCCTTGGCCACCCTCATTTTCATTTTCACATTTTACGAACCGCATGATTCATTAAAATAATTGCACATGAATCAGTAATAAAAAATAACTGACTTAACAGTGCCTATTTTAATGTTTTTTGTCTTTCCTCAGTGAGAATCTACACTTTCCGCCAACAACACGTCAGCTCAAAGCCCATTTTCATTCACAATGATCACTCTTTTTTTTTTTTTTGAAAATCTTGTTTCATTTGGGAGAATTTTTTTTTCAGCCTATGACTTGCTTCAGTTAAAGCATGAGTCTTATCTGCGGGCTGCACAGTGTAGCGGTGCAACTGTCAGACGCCGATAATCTCCCAGAAATCACAAGTGAGGCATCTTTTTCTCACTGGAGTTCAGTTCAGAGTGCAGTTCTCCCAAAACTACCCCAAATTTTTCCAACTCATCAACCCTTCTATCACCAGTCTGCCTCTCTGAGTGCCTCCTCCAGATCTTGCCAGAAAAATCCACAGAGGGGAATTTGTGCAGAGTGTATTTATAATTATTCTGCAAAGTGCCACACACAAAAACACAATCACACACCAGTGCACTTAACACAATTCATATGGGGACATTTGTGTTTCAATTTGGTGGGCCATTTTTCATTACAGCAAACATTTGAAAGGGTGTGGACTGATGCTAACATGCCCAATATGGTCATGCAAACAATTTAAAGCTGAATTTACTGTTTAATTTGCTCAGAACATGTTAGGAAGAGAAATCACTCCATTGTGTAAAATGTTAGTCATATTTCTCTGTATGCATCATCGTCACACGCTGTGATGTTTGTAATATAATGCTCCATGTAAGTGTATATTCTGTACTAAGATGGTGTCAGCAGAAGCCTGAGATGATGGATTTGTGTCTTATTCTGTAAAGGCTGGAACGGTTTTGACTTTTGTCTCCAACAAGGTCATTTCCGGGCCAAGCATAAGAATTTAAAAATAACTTGTTTTTATGACTCCATGAGCCGCTGCAAATGGAAACCGCTCATTTAGTATTGAGAACACAATTTACAAAGCACTTAACAGAACTGTAAACGGCCTTTCTGATGCCTGAAAAGCCTTGTCTGAGGGTGGAAATCAATAACGTTGCATCTCTTCTTCACTTTGTTCATCAGTCTTTTCCTTCTTTCCTTTTTAACATTAGATTACTGTATTAATGCCCTAGAAGGCCGTCCCCACACGCGTCCAATCTGGTTGTACAATCGGCATCTGCATCACGCAGCCATGCAAAATGTGTGTGTCAACAAACAGAATGTAAAAACACAAACGGAGCACGCAGAGATCCGCACACAAAAGCCAATTGTTCCGACATTAGGTAGTTCGAACTGGAATGAGCGCACAAATGGAGTCAAACAGCCTTGTCACAATCCCATCAATTATCAAAGGAAAGGGACACAAAGATGATGCGAATGAGCTCCTGCATCTCCCCAGCATTAATTAGGACTTCACTCAGTAATTAGCTATCTGAAAATAATTACCATGAAAATGTCTGATTAAAATCTCCATCAGTCTCAAAGTCAGGAGACTGAAAGGGAGACACAAGCGCCAAATTAAGGCGTGCTACTTTTCCCAACGACGTCCACCGCAGTTGTCCCCTCATTTTGCTTTAATTGAGCGGCAGATATGTGGGTAGTACCTCTGATTGGATCTGAGAAGCAGCGCGGCATCGGAGCAGTTGATTGAAAGTGACCTTGGTCTAATTACAATTGGTCTAATTATAATTCTCTGATTACATCCCAGCAGGAAATGTAGGAATAAGATGCTGCTGGTGGCCTTTTGCTAATGACGTTAAGATATATTCGGAATGATTTCTGTGTTGAATTGATTCTGATCAGATACGTTCGAAACAACAAGATACTGCTGTTGTCAACTTGAGCACAATTAGATTTAATTACTGTTGTTTTTTGGTGCCGAGACGTGCTTCAAATTAAGCGTCTGCCTTCTTCCCTTTGTCCCCCTTTGTGTCTCCTTCCCTTATTCTATCCTTCTCTATGTTTTCTCTCCTTTTGCTTTCATCTCTCAGGGCTGAGGTCACGCTGCCCTCCAGCTTCCATCCCCTCGGAGCCAGGATGACATCACCACATCGCCGCCTCGTCCTCCGAGTGCCTATTCATCACCCTGATCATCATCGCCGGCATCAGCAGCATCACCTGCACACACACCTACTGCAAGAAGATAAAAGAGGAGAGAGCCCCCGCCGGTTGGACGAGCTTAAAGGAAAGAGGGAGCAAAAACCACAGAGAGGAGGAGGAGGAGGAGGAGGAGGAGGAGGAGGAGGAGAGAAGATCCTGCTGGGGTAGGCAGAAACCCCTGACCTGTGCACTTCCAACAATACATCTCAATAAACCACTGTACAGACAAATGTGATGAGTCAGACTTGAGGCTACAGAGGGAAAACAACAACATAAAAGGCAGGAGAGAGGAGACCCCTGCTCACCCACACTCACACACACACCTCAAACCTCCCCAAGAGGAGACTCAAACACTTCCTCGCTCTTAGTCACCAGTTTAATCTAAAACTTCAGGAGTTCTGGCACTGCTCGCCGTCTTCCAGTTACCGGATGGCGCATGACTGAATCAACCTCGAGCCTCCATGTGCGGGAATTACAGCAGCTGAAGTGGAGCCACGCTGAGAAAACACAGCAATAAACAATGTTTCCACCACGCGGGCCGCTGTCTCCCTGCCCAGCTCCTCGCTGTAATGCGCTCGCGGTGCTTTATGTGTACAAGCACTGTTTCAGGGGCCGTTCTGGTGGAACACGGGCAGCAGATACGAAAACCTCTAAGCGAGCGCGACATGTTCTCCACACTTTATCGCAGGCTTTGAACATCGCAACAACAAGCATTTAATTAAACACCACTTCAGATCAAAGATTCATAGTGAGATAAAAACCATTTTACAGGGCTGTAAAGACAAGTTGCAGCCATGCGGCAACCAAACAGTGGTAAGTATATTGTTCTCAGATTAGATGCGAGAAGCTGATAAAGATGGTCTCGACTTTATGATCTAAATATGCATGTAGCCTCTGTCTCTTCCTGTTGTCATTAATATTGCTTTTGGCTGTAATGTTTTAAACTGTAAAATACACACAAAACTCAAGGAAGTAGGAAGCAGACATGGAAACACTGGAGCTATGTGTTGAGAATAATCTGTTTGAACACATTTGGAATTATTACTATGGAGTCACAACCTATTCAATTTTACATTAATAAAAAGACATCATGATATAAATATCTATGGATTTATACACCAGCCAGCCACAACATTATGACCACTGACAGGTGAAGTGGATAACATTGATCATGTTGGTACTATGTGCTGTTCTGCTGGAAAACCTTGGATTTTAACATCCATGTTGATGAGACTTAGACACCCAAATAAACATTGTCCCACAACAAACACACTCCCTCATGCAAATGGAAATCCCAAATGTCACTGGTCTACCTCTGCAAGAAAATGCACCCCACCACATGGAAAAAACATCAACCAATCAGGAACATGTTGAGGAACATGACAATGATCCAACATGTTGATTTGACCTCCAAACTTCCTACAAACCATTGTGATCAAACATCAACAGGATGCAGTGGAACAAGTTTGACTGACAGAGGCCCCACTGCACAACCCAGAGCACCCAAAGGATCCACTGCCAACATCCTGGTTCCAGACCCCATAGGACACCCTGAGAGGTCCTCTTGTCCATGACCAATGGTTCAGAGCATTTTTTTTTACCACATAAGGAGAACCAACACAATATTATGCAGGTGGTCATAATGTTATGCCTGATCAATGTACACAGCATACTGCGTAACATGACCGTAAAAACGGTGTAATAATCCAATTTCCACTGTAACGTAAAATGTGATTTAATCCCACTTCTTTCACTCCAACAGTGTATTTCAGGTAGCTTTTAGTTCCCTCCCACAGTTTTTATTTCACAACGTACTTTTTCTGAAGTCTGCTTGTATTTCATAAAGCCTCTTTTCATCAAATGGCTTTCGTCTATCAATATAAACAGGGAAGAGCTGTGAAGGCGGTTGCCCAATGAGTTTGACTTCCCATCAAAGCAAGAGCCAAACACAAGCGACAGACTTGGTTGTTGAGAAAAGAAGCAAATGAAATAACATCACATTGTAATGAGCTGAGTTGTACAGATTTGATTCAATTACTTCACAGTTTCATGGCTAGAATGGCCACGATTTTCATGGATTTATTTATTCAAAGAGGTATTTATTTCATAATATCTTCTCCTGGCATCTCCCAGCAGATATTTTTGCGTTATCCAAAATGTGCCACAACAACATCGGTGTAAACTCACGTAGTCATGGAAAGCCTTGGCCTCACTGGAGTGTTCACATGTGTCTCTTCTCTCTGGAGCCGCACAGTACAGGTCCCAGAAAACACTACAACACACAGAAAACCAGTCAGAGAATACAGCAACTAAATCCTGACAGATTAAAATAAAAATATAACAGTCAGCTCTGGAAGTATATGCTAATCCAGCATCAAGACAACATGCTTCTATTATCAACACTGAAATAGACAACTTCGAGTGCCGCGTTGCAATTTGCAAACAGCAAACTGAGGAAGAGCTTTCGGGGACAATTAATGAGATAAAGACAAATAAAAACAGGAGGAGGAGGAGAGAGAATTACCATTATATCCAGTAATGTCAGTGATGGAATGAAGAGAAAACAGCATTAAGAAGAATGTATCTGGAATCATTAGACACAAAAACACTCACCACCACCATGAGTGGAGGAACCCCGGAGGTTCTCCTAATGTGATGTTCTTCTCCCATCGGATCTTGACAGACACAAAGAGAGAGAGAGAGAGAGGGAGAATGAGATGCTTCAGAAACATATTGAGTATAAAAACATGCCTGACATCCGAATTACCTGCTTTATAAGGTTGAAGAGGGTGCAAGGGAATTCTTATAGCACATGCCATTAGGTAATTATGTTATGATTCTCACAGATTCATAAGTGGATAAGTGGGTCTATGTGTGCCTGAAAGCCCGTCGATTCACAACTATGTGAACGTGCATGAATGTGTGTGTGCGTGTGTGTGTGTGTGTGTGTTTCCTGAGTCAGGAGGTGTACAGAGTATGAGGTTAGAGACATGTACCAGCCTGAGGAGCCCAATCAAACGTTTGTTCAACCCACGCACCCTCCAGTCTGTCCTCACAACGTTATCTGTCCTTCTGCTTCCAGTGAGGTTCATTCACAGTTTCCGATTTCTGTCCTTTGTTTTTTCTTCACAATTTTCTTCACAATTAGACCGTTTCGTCCCCCCCCCCCTCCTCCATAATAAATTGAATAATAGTTGTGGTATGCTTGAAACCAGCTAGTTTGTATGACTCATTATCTGAACACGTCTGACGGCAAAAGTATTTACAGTTAATTAGCTGCCTCACTTAAACGTGGGTTAAATACTGGCTCTTACTGAGAGAGGTCAAGACAATATTTCCTTAAAGGCATGCACCATGTGATACTGGGCCATAAATTAATTTAAACACATCTTAAAGGCATGTTTTTCTGAGTTTCTAAGTTACAGAGCATTTTTTTTGTGGAATGTCTAATTCCTCACCTGCCAGAATTGTCCAATCACAGCTTAGTAAATGTAACTAGACCAATAAGTAGAGCTGTCAAACTTAAATCTCTGTACTTGTGTACGAGCTCTAGAAGAGCCAGTAAGGCTATACATCCATATGTAGGAGTTTTGATGGTTTAGAGCAGAGACACTACAAGGTTAACAGGGTGAAATTTTTAACTGATATCAACTTCAAACGTCCCCACTTTACTACTTAGAATATAACAATGATTACGTAGTTTACACGTTTTCTGGAATGCAATGATGAGGTATCAGAGATCTGAAATGCCCTAATGTGCATTAGTGTCCAAAAAAATTCATAACATTGAATATGATAGAATTGAAGGATTTTACAGATGGGATTTTGGATATCGAGCTGCACAGAGGCTTGGTTGTTAGCACCGCCACCTCACAGCTAGAAGATCCCCGGTTCGCGTCCCGGTTAGGACGCCTGGGATCTTTCTGTGTGGAGTTTGAATGTTCTCCCTGTTCATGCGTGGGTTCTCAACGGGTTCTCCGGCTTTCTCCAACAGTCCAAAAGCATGCTGAGGTTAACTGATTATTCTAAATTGTCTGTAGGTGTGAATGTGAGTGTGCTTGGTTGTCTCCATGTGTAGTGTAGCCCAGTGATAAACTGGGGACCTGTCCAGTGTGACAAATGGGGTATTATCTATATAAAAATGTAGTGAAATAAATGTGTGTTTTAGGTGTTTTCTTTCCACTAGACTAAAAGAAGATATATCATGGAATTAAAACATGAAAACTGACTAGTGCATTTGTTGTTTTTGAATGTAGTAATTAAAAATCCAAGTACAAAAATGAGTAATGCCTTCTTTACAAGCTGCAAATATATGTTTGGCTACTATACTTGCAGTGTAACTAACTGTTTTTTTTCCAAGACATATAAAATTTTAAGAAGTTACTTGAAAAAAACCCTCTCCACAGACGCTGCTGTGTTTTAAGAGTTGAGGCTAATGTTGGGGGTTCTATCCTGATATTCAGCGGATTATACACCTGAGCAGCCACACAATCAAACCCTTTATCTGACATTGCTAGTCTGCATACTAAAACGCTTTTCTCTTGCATTATTAATAAGGAAAATACAAACAATAAAGCATGAATCTAACCTTTGTCCTGTTTGTCCAAGGACAACAGCTAAGCAGCAATATAGATTGACGAGAATATAAATCATATTGAGTTTAATTGGCTAATTAACAAAATTGTGATTTCTGCCAACAATCAATGGCTGTTGGCTGGAAAAAAAGAAACCTACTTATGTCTACCATTGTCTAAAGTCAAGGGCCCATGGTTTCAAAAATTGCAATGAATTTCAAGCAGTAAATTTGCTTCTGGTATTACTGCAAACTTCATAGGTGTTGTGCAAGAAAGAATGGCAATTATCAGAATTGGGGAAGAGTTATGGAGGGTTTCAGATACCGTTCCATCATCAGACAAGCACTTCAACACCTTATGTCAGTGAGCTGACATCACCCACAACAGGGACGATTTATGTTTGCACACAATGTCCATGGATGTGCACATTCAAACAAAGACACACAACCAACAGTGAGCAGCAGTGAGTCTCCTGCTATCAGACTATGACACTCTTGTTTAGTCTGCCTCTCCTCCGCAAACACACTTAGATCACTTTCTAACTTTTACTTCTTGCTCATTGTTTTTTTTTTACTTCCCTTCGCTAAAATGTTTCATACGGTTAAAAGAACAAGACTATTGTGCCACCTGCTCTACTAGCAGTGTGAACAAGTTCTACAATAACAGGAAGAAACTGAATCACTGCACTTTCAATCAGACCGTCCTGACCTCAGCTGCACATCAGACACAGTGACTTTTAGAAGGAATGCACTGCTTTGAAGTTTTTCGAGGGGGGGAGGTAGGGACAGGAACTGCTTCTATTTGCTCTCAGTCTAAGTTGGCAGTTCCTACAAATGCGTCTGTTAATTTCAAACATTACAGGCGGCCGGCGTCTTCTATACACACCGTGACAAAGAGGGATTTGCTTCCTCACAATTGCTCAGATGGTGCAAAAAAAAAGATATGCAGAATGGGCATGACGTCCCTCATTTCTCCACATTTAATTGGCTGCAGTTCAGTCCAAACAAGATTACAGACAGTTCAGGTCAGGACACTTTTCTAGTTTGCTCTTTTATTCCTCCTTCATCTGGAAAGCGTAGGGAGAAAAAAAAAAAAAAGCCCGCATATCCTGTCTTCTTGTGGTCTGCGCTCCTGGGAGGTTCTTTCATTTACCTTCAGCATGCTACACTGAGATCCCTGCAGCATGATTACTGACAGATGTAGGCTTTGTGTTGCAGGGGCGCAGTTCTCCCTCTACCCACACAAATACACTCATTTTATTTCAGTCTTTGCATTCTTCTGCTCTGTTGTCTTTCCTCCTGATGTTGAGGTTTAAGTGCATTACCTGTTTGAGCCATCAGTTTAGTTCAACATGGCTGCGTGTTCTCCTGCTGTTTGTGATTTGGTATTTACGTTAAGGTATCTGGCTCTGATTTGCAAACTGCCATTCTGGCCTCTTGTTTCCCGAGCCCGAGGACACACTGTAAAGCGATGCGGATGATAAAAGTGGATAACAGGACTTTTAAAAAAAAGCCATGTTTCACTCCACCTCGCTCTTCCAGGAAAGAGCTATGTTTTGCCGTGCTGTTTACCCCCTGTGCATGCGTGTGTGTGCTGTATACAAGTGGCTGTGTTTATACTTGTTGCACTCTTAGCTAATGCGTTCCCACACTTGAATATGACACCGCCTATCCTTTTCATCTCCTTCATCTGCGGAAGAGAGCGCAAATGACACGGCAGAGAGGAAGGGGGTGTTGGGGGGAGAGAGAGACGGAGAGGTGTATGTGCGCCAACACACGCCAAAGCCGGAGCGATGAGAATCGGTGCCAGCTGATGATGTAACCTTTTTTCCATCCCCCTCTCTTTGTTCTGCTCTTCCCCTGGCCCATGTACAACAAGCCTCTCGTCTTCTACATTATAATTTACCGTCATTTACAGCTAAGCACAATAATCAACTGCCCTCACTTTCACCCCCATCACCTTTTTTTTTTTTTACCTCTGCAGAATTAAGCTTGAGAAACCAATAAAAAGGAGAGCAGAAGGATTGCAAAGAGAGAGAGCAGAGGAATAAAAGCGAACGAGACAGGAAGAGATTGACTGTGAGTGGATTAGACAATGATGTCAGTCCAAGATGTCAGCTCCAACTCATTGTAACTCTTCCAGTGCTGCAGCTCCAGTCCAACTAAATGCAGCACAAATGTTAAAAAAAGCTGCTTCACTAACCTGTTGGCTCAGCACTGCGAGGTCGAGCTAATTCAATTAGCTGCTACACTTACTGGACATACTGCATGAGGGTCAGACCACCCTTCAGAGTGGACACATAAAGCACATGAGGCTGCAGCTGGACACACACGCATTGACACATAAAGCAATTTTGTGGCTTACCTCTGAGAGGAAGGTCTGTGCTGACTTCTGTGCTCCTACATGCAGCAGGTACTCGTACACATAAAGAGCCAACCTGCACAAATAAAGAACACAGCGGGAGGATGTGGGTCAGTTTGTTAATCAAGATCCCCCCCCTCCCAAAAAAAAAAACCAGAGCAAAACAGAAATTGAGACATTTTCTGGAGTGGAGGCAAACAGACGAGCACAAAGAAAGAGAAATACGAATGTAAACAGGGTTTTACGAGCACACAAAGGGGAATATATCCTATGATTTGCCAAAAAAAGACAGATGAAGGAGCCTACACAGGGATACAGGTTGACAAGCAGCCCCTGAATGCTACGCGAGGTGTTTGAACGTCACAGTCCCTCACAAATCCCATGAGGAACAGAAAGACAAACACCACCGTAGGAGCGCTAATCACTTCCCAAATGCCAAACAACATTCAGGGCAACCTTTAAAAGACATTTGAAATTCACTCAACATTATGCTAAATCTAAAAAACCACCTGTTTAGGGGGAACAAACAACGTGATGATAAGAGTATACGCTTCGCGGGACCGAACTGTGAAACACCTCACCTCCGCGCCTAGGGCTCTCCACGGACTTCCTCTCGTGGCTTTGATCACAGTAAGAATTAATTACAGGCCTGATTTGTTAATCAATTCTCCTCCCGGTGTGTCTGCGCTGCTACTACCAGCGAGTCAGAAAAGAGAGAACGAGGTGATCTACAGGTCTATAAATACAAGATAGAAATTGATCCGCAGAGGATCAACAGCAGATCTCACTGACTTCTGATGGCACCGTGAAGATTGAGAGATTTAGACAGTGAAACAACATATAGTAACTGTGCGGGGTGATGAATGATGAAGTATTTGTCAGGAATTTCCACTGTAAGTGTATGTGAACTCAGTTTGGGCCTTCTGAACTGCATTTCTGAATGTTTATACTGTATTTAGCCATAGTAGAAAATACTCCGACCAGGCATACCATTATGACCACCTGCCTAATATTGTGGTGGTCCCCCTTATGCGATCTAAAATGCTCTCAGGGTGTCCTATGGGGTCTGGAACCAGGACGATGGCACTGGATCCTTTGGGTACTCTGTCTTGTGCAGTGGGGCCTCTGTCAATCAAACTTGTTCCACTACATCCTGTTGATGCTTGATCACAACGGGGTTCAGGAAGTTTGGAGGTCAAATCAACATGTTGGGTCATTGTCATGTTCCTCAACATGTTCCTGATTGTTTGATGTTTTTTCCATGTGGTGGGGTGCATTTTCCTGGAGGGTAGGCCAGTGACATTTGGGATTTCCATTTGTGTGCTTGTTGTGAGACAGTGTTTATTTGGGTGTCTATGTCTCATCAACATGGATGCCAAAATCTAAGGTTTTCCAGCAGAACACCACATAGGACCAATATGATCAATGACATTCACTTCACCTGTCAGTGGTCATAATGTTATGCCTGATCGGTGTATATAGTTTATAATAAAGTAAAATGGGTCTAAAGTGAGTTCATTTTTCAAACTGTTGGTTATAGGTTGCAAGAAAACCGTAAAAGTGCATAATTTCCCAAAGACCAAGGCGACACAGTTTGACCAGCAAACCATGATGAAAACAAACAATCAATTTCTCACATTTAAGAAGCTACAAACAGGACGCAACACAAGCCTTGACCTGGAGCTCGGTGTGTCTGTGTTTGTGTGTATTGAAAGACGGTCACACCGGGACAGCATCTGTCCTCGAACCCCCACTGAAAGGTGCTACCAGCTTCCTGTAGCTGGTCCAGACTCCTATATTGAGATAAAAATAAACTCCCCAGACAGGCCTGTCTGCTCGTCTGAAGATGATGGACTGCACACCTTTCTCCTCTACACACAGGTAGTCTGTCTGCACTACCCCCCTTCCCTCCTGCTCTCCTCCATTTTCATCTTTCTTCTTCATCATGTTCATCCTCGGTGTCCCACCCTCTCTCTCTCTCTCTCTCTATGTGCCTTTTCTGTCATGCTTACGCTGCTCTCCTCTTGCACTCTTGGCCATGTTTGTTTAATGATGAAAGAATGAAGGGGACCTCTTCCCTCCCCCTCTCCATCCCTCCTTCTTCCTTCCATTCCCCCCATGGCCTGGCACTAATGTTTAACCAAAGAGATAGAGACAGAACGTTTCACAGGGACAAGGTTAAGGGAACAATGAGAGGCTTGACAAAACTCTTGACACCTCGACAACCGAACATGAATAAAAGATGTGCCCGTTTTTTCCCCGCTCTTTTTTCAAGTCACTGTACAACTGAACATTTCGAGGAACAAACTTGCTCAGTTGCTCTGTTCTGCATCCTGTCGACCTGTCTAAATCTGTCACTCTCCCCCGTGAACCCCGACGTCAGCTACAGCAGCGTCACCGTGGAGCTATTTATTATTACTGAAAGATCTCGTGTATCTGCAGTGAATACATTCCCGGCAATGATGGACTGCATGAATGAATTCATTGTGTGTCAGTGGGAATAAATAAAGAAATGAAAGCTTGTCCTCAGCACGCACTGGCCTGTATCCAGTCAGCTATCTGTTACCGCACAAAAACACACACTCGCACGGTAGCTGCCTTTGACTAAAAGGTTTAACCTATGATTGATTTCACAAGAGCTCTAAGATGTGACCTTTGGCCCCGATTGACAAACAGGGCTGTAGAAATTATAGAAAGGTGCAGGGACGAGGGCGGCGGAGGGGACAAAGAGTGAAAAACAGACTAATATTAAGACATCATAGATAAATAGACTAATGCAAGTTTTGGAGAAGAGATGAAAGAAAGGAAAAAATAAATGAGGTCCTAATTCGTGTGCTGCTTCTGACCTTAAACACAGGGTTTTAAATGTACCAAGGCTTGCAAAAATACACTCATAAATCAGACTTAAACCACTCTTGTCTTCCTCCCTCCCTTTTTTCTTATTGAACACACTCCAACAGTAGGCAGAGTTGAAGTAGGACTGATAAGCAGACAGCGAAGCACCACAGAAAGCCACTTTGTTAGCATTCGATATCTGTTGAACTTTAACTCAGAACTACTAATTTTCTCAAAGACGAGTGATAGGCTTTGAAAACACTAAAACCCCACTTTACGCTGCTCTCTTATTGTTCAGTTACCACTTGTTCGTCTCAGCTTCCCTGCTGATAAAAACACCCGACTATGCGGAACTCTGCTGACTGACAGAGTCAAAATACTGAGCGGAGATAAGGTTGGAGGATTAGAGGATGGGGGAACTGTTCAAGGTTAAGAATCCTCTAAATTTAACACATTGAAATGAAAACATCACAATGACTCTCTTGTCGCGTTCAATAAACTGTCACTTTAAGTAATCTCTGCAGCCCAAAGTGCTCCAACTGAGGCTTTTGTAATAGTTTTTGGGGTCCATATTAGTCGACTCATGTTAAAGCTTTAGGTGTTTGCCCTTGCTGTCAGACGTACACCAGACTTTCTTTATATCTTACCCGTCTACTTTAGCAATTTGTGCTGCAAACATAACCTACTTTACATTAATCACAACTCCAGTTAGGATGATTAAAGAGATCAGGTGCTTTCCACTATGTTTCCTCTCTCTTCCAGTGTGTGTATGCAGGTATGCAAATCCATGTGTGGTATTTGTGGTAAGTAGGTACAAGTGGGCAAGCTAGGGCAGAGGAGACAACTTTAAGCTCTACACCTGACCCATTTCTCCATCAAGTTTAGCTGGTTTTGTCTTCTGCGAGTCACATTTAATTAAATTCATATTTCCAGCCAACCCCCACCCCGGCTGCTCCTGTAAATCTGCACAAGACCAGACAGCTACAGCAAGCTTGAGCAGTCAGAGACTGAGCTTAGCTTAATGAAGGCAGCAGGCAGAAACAGCGACCAGCTTCTGTGTTGCCTTGTTACTGTGCCGGCGTTGTTGTTGCTGAACTGTCATACAGAGAGGAGATCAGACAGAAAGGCAAGGATCTCGGAGCTCAACCACAACCTCAGTTTAAAGCAAAAGACGCGGACCTATTTTCCCCAGGATCAGCATTTAAGAGACCAGTGGATCACTACTAATCAATTTACTGCCATGGCGATCAAAGTCTGGCAGAGCTTCAAATCACAACAGGCAACGGCTTCACTGATTGGATTTGCCTATTATAGATTAGCTCCAGATAATTTCACCCTTGTTAAAGATGAAATGGAAAAGCGATTAAAATTCTGATCTGAATCGACATGTTAAGTGACATATTTACCGTACTTGCTGCTCGTTGACATACACTAATAACATACTTGACCAAGAAAATCAAATTAAATGTTGCATAAGTGAAAAGGGAGGTAATCAAATCCTTAGCAAACTCCTGCCAGTGAACATGCTTTCCCCATTAGTGATGCACAAATCACTTCTTCAGCAGTCTGTATTAGCAGCACTATTGGTAAAACGGTCACGTTCTTTCCTTCTCTAGCTTCCTAAACTTTTTTTTTTTGTTAAAGCTGCACCTGGAGATATTTTTCTGTAGAAAAAAAGGCACACTACTGCCACAAAGAGCCAGTGGTGTCTCATCCCCTCTGAATAAGATGCTATAAATTTGCCTTCTTTGGACAAATTTAATTCGGATGTTGGGTGTGGGCAGGAAATCGTGTCTCCTGTCTATTACACAGCCGTTAGTGAGTGATGTGGTAAGAGAGAGATGTCCTTTTCCCATTTAGTTCTCAGCATGGATGATCACAGACTGTAAACTGTGCAGTAGTAGAGTGTGACTTCACTGGGTTAAATGAATTAAATTTCAAAACCTGCAATATGTAATTGTAAACACAATATTGGAAATATTGTCACCTTATAAAATTCATATGTTGAACTTGTTTGGCAAACAGTGGCTTATTTACACATCCAGCAGACACAAACTGCTTGGCACTAGCATTCACCTGCATTCATGATCTTATGTTCATGTTTAGCTCCGTTTTGTGCCCCCCAAACTCCCCAAAAAATATCTGGATCTTCTGTAGTTAAATGCGCCGCCCCGTCCTGTTTGCTAACTAATTGCTGACTTTGTTTGTCTGTTGTTTGATGCAGCGGTCATCTGTCATCTTATGCCTTTCTGTGTGGGGTTTGCATGTTCTCCCTGTGCCTGTGTGGATTTTCTCTAGGGGATCTTGCTTTCTCCTACAGTCGATTCCAACATCATTTATGGTAGGTTAATTGGTGATTCTGAATTAGGTCGCATGGTTGTCTGTCCCGTCTCACTAGCCATGTGATGGACTGGTGATCTGTCCATGGTGTGCCGTGCTCCTCGTCTGTTGTTGGCTGGAATGGGCTTCAGCCTTCCATGACTCTCTGCAGGGTAAAGCTAACAGATGGATAAGTGGATGTTGACATTCTTTTCTACTTGTTTTCCCCCCTTAACTAACTGTCCTGACATTTCAAAATCTTCCAATCCAACCTGCCCTGCACTAACTCTGCTGACTCCCCACCCCCCCATCACCTCTCCCCTGTTCTCTCAGCAGCTCCCTTGCTATTTCCACCAGCCCAGTTTCACTCATCCCTCCTGTCAGTCTAATGTAGCATACCTTTCTGGCATTTTCCTGCCTGTTCAGCTGCTCCTTTTGCATGTGTTTCCTTTTTGCCTCCTTCTTTTGCTTGTAGAGAGGCTACCTCTTTGTAACCGACATTAAAAGTGAAGCTTTAATCAGCTTCTGGGGGCAAAGATGTGACTCCATATCTGTGCCTGATGACTGTAATTTACCAGATGTGGAAATGTTCCATCACAATCAAACCAGTGCTGTCTGAAACTAAAATAACTGCACATACAGAGAATACTGAATATCTCACAACACATCAGCACGTAGCATTCATCTGAGTTTTAAAGCTGCAGCAATGTAGCTTACTCTAATAGTGCAAGTCAGTCAATTGCACATGTGTTGGATCTGCTGTATATTTCAGTAACACTGGTGGTCAGTTTGAATGATTCAACATGTCTTGGTTGAATGTGAGTCAAACACTGTGATGCTTTGGCAATCTAGCATTTGTACATGGGATGGAAGCATTGTTAAATATTATAAACAATGAAGTGAAATTAATTTAATTTGCTACACAAGATGTCTAAAAAATAGAGAGTGAAAAAACAAGTGTGTGTAAAAGAGGAGCTGAAATTGTGTGCTGTGGTAATCTATGAAGGAAGAGTTGTAGATTAGAGGTTCTGGAAGGTGTCAATCAGGGATGAACCTGCAATGTCTTTTATGAACAGGTCAAACACGGGTTGAACAGGTTTTCCACACAAAAAAATCCCCTGTATTGAGCAGTAGTACAAAATACATTTTGTTCATGTATTATGATAAAATTTAATGCATCTTTTTCGAGGTATAGAACTTCATCAACAAAAGAATGACAGAAAATAACAACAAATAGCCAGAGAGTGAACCATATCCTCTCTCCACGTCCACTATGGAGGAAAATTACAGAGCAATTGAGAGAAAAAGAGTGATGGTGTGACAGGAGCATAACAGAGTGAGATGAAAGGTTCTGGAGACGAGAAGAGAGAGAAGAAGGGGGATTAGAGAGACAGAGGGAAAAAAAAGGCAGATGGGTAGGATGGAGGTGATGGGTGCTCGCGGATGAGCCCCGAGATGAATACTCGTGAGATCTGTAAACTTTCATATTCTAATGTTAGGGATTCTCACTGAGCGCTGTCTCGGTTAGCCAAGCACCCTGCTGTGACCTCCTTCTGCAAATTAACACCAAACCCCGCAACGAAAACAGTCAGGCTAAAGCAGACCCGCTTTCCAAGAGAAAAAAACCCAAATGACTACACACTGTGCTGCCAACATAACATACAGAAAGGGACGCAATGAAAGATACATACGCGTGGTGTGCCTTGGAGTATGCACTGGATTTCATTATATTTTTATAAATGAATTTCAGTGAGTTCCTTGTGAGCGGGAATAACAATGGGAAAGTAATCCTAGCTTGAACTAAGTCACAGACAGGAAGTTATATACTGTAATTATCTCCTGGACATGCTTACCTACCACAAAAGACTAAATTAACATCTTAAATCTGTGCCGCGCGTGTTCACAGCGAAGAATAATTTGTGAAAACTGTGAAGTACCTACTGAGAGCTCTTGTGTCTTTGAAGCGCTTTGCTTTCAAGCAAAAAGAACACAAAACAATAAAGCAATAAAGAAATAATGTGACTCCCCCAAATTCCCTATAGATTAAACAGCAATAATGCCTTACAATAAATTAAAACTGCAGTAAACTCCAGCTTGGTAAAAGTCGTACTTACAGCACCATTTTCGTGCTTTATTTGTGTAATGTACAGTGGTTAATAACAAATCCAGTCAAGTGTCTTTTAGAGAGTCTTGGTGAGGATCGACTTTTGCACTCCTCAGTGCAGCTTGTTTGGCAAATGTTTTCGTGATTTTTCAGACTCTTTGCTATGTTACATAATTTTGCAGCATATGTGACTGATGCAATACAGACAGTGATGGCAGTAACCACAAGTACAGAGGCAGCTACCCGGTTTACAACTCAGCCATATTAATATTAATTACAATTACCAGTACAATATTCAATATACTTTTTAACATAAATGGTTGTTTGATTTGCTTTTTAAAGAACTGTGACCAAGAGTACTAAAGTGGACACTTCAAAGCTGACAAACTATGTGATGTTGACAGTGTTTCTAAATGACCTTAAAACTAAATTGCATTTCTGTACTGCAGCTTCTTGTCACTTATCAGCCCAAACATGCAGAAACACTGATGTATAGATGAGTGACAAATTAAAGGAAGAATTAACATAAGGTGACTCAGTAGGCAAGAAACACCATTTTTCTACAAGATATTTCTTCATTTGGTGTTTGGATGATGGTTTTGGACAGTGATGTCTAACACGTTGGTCCAAAATCTCCTATAGGTGTTAACATCAGTTGAGAGCTACTGACTTTTTAAAAAAATATTTTTTAGGGAGTTTTTATATCTTTTTAATGACAGGGAGAGAGACAGAGTGAAAGAGACATGCAGCAAACGGTCGTGAGCTGGACTCAAACCCAAAACCTGCGACTACATGGCAACAGCCAAACTCAGTGAGCTATATGGCGGCCCAGAGCTGCTGACTTTTAAAACCAAAACATAATATTTACATCAATTTCATCCCCATCAAACCTTTCAGTGACCCCCATGTGCACTATTGCCATCCTAGAAGAGACCGTTTTCAAGAGATAAAGGTGATCACTCAGAACAGCTTTGTATTGATTTGCAGTGGCTTTTCCTTCTAATTGAACAAGTGAAGCCAAAACACGCCAGCAAAACACCACCAGAGCCACCATATCCCCTCACTGTAGGGGTCAAGGGTTCAGGCATTTTCTTTAATTGGACACCCGTCTGTACTTGCAAAAACGTAAGATGATCAAATAACTAGCTCATGAGAAGACTGGCTTTCTTGCATGAGACAGTGGTAAAGCATTTGTTTGTATCCTTGCTCAACGACTGAGGTGTCCTCAATGACTCCATAGCTCACCACCACAGAGCTGCAGGCCGCGGTCTTTGACTTAGAGGTGGGATCATCAGTATTACCATGGCCAGCCTACAGCGAAGCCCAGCGATCTCTCACTCTCCAATCAAGCCCCGAAAGCTTTGGCAGCTCGGGCTCCTGACAACTCTGGCGAGAATAGAGAGGGACCCCGCCATAAAAGAGAGAACGCAGTGATCAAGCTGCTGCCCCCACTGAGGACAGCCCTGTGTGTGACAGCCAAACACTTTCCCTGATTAATCAAGCCTAGCAGCGGGGCTTTATGTGCCATTAAGAGCCCTGCTAAATGACTGCACTTCATTCATTAAAGTGGAGCATCCTCTGCGGGTAGAGCGGCCCTGCTTGCCAGACAGACTGACAGACAGACGAGCGAAAGCTGGGAGAGGGATGGTGGTGGGGCAGCAATGGGGGTGGTGGGGGCACTGAGGCAAGATAAACAACGACAAATATAGACCCATTACAATGCTGAATAATTCATCTTATACGCAGAGCTTCAGGAAAACAACGAAGGAAAAAATAAGAGCCCAAACAACCATGGGGACTATGGAACCATTATACAGGGAAGAGCATCTTCAAAACAGGGCTCTTTATGCACACACCTTGTCTGGGAAAGGTACAACACCAGGATCATAGCCAAATCACTTTATATGGAAAATCGCGTTCCAGTAGACTAATCCTTGATGCATTTTCATTAGGTAAAAGTATAGTTTTAATGAATCCGTGCAGGGGAGTTGAACAGCAAAGGTTTGAGCGAATTAATTGTTCAAAAGTGCTGTTAGTTGCATAAAGTGCACACTTTGTTTGAGCTATTCTTCTGCAAGCACACTGTACACATATACACAAGGAAGTGTACAGAAAAACCCAGAAAAGAAGGAGTTTATGAAATGAGGAGGCTCACACTGATGGTACTGAGAAAAGGACAAAGATAGGTAATTTACCAGTCAACAGAGAGATAAAGATGTAGCGATATAGAGAAAGATAAAGAGATAAAGATTAGCAGCAACAAGAGATCCGGGGGGCAGAGAGGAAGAGAGAGACCGATGGGAGAGAAGAGGAGGGAGACCGAAAGAAAGCTGGAGAGAGAGACGGAAGGATAGAGAGTAAATGATTAATGAAAGGAGCTGCGAGGGGAGGTCAGCATGGAGCAGGAGAGGAATGATGCTGCAGCCTGTGAGCAAAACTGAAAAGGACAACGTTATGAACAGCCTTGCTGCTGTCGCACACCTACTGGAACACCGGATCTGCAAGAGCAGAGCTGAATGTGTGACTTGCAAACAGCTTGAGAGAGGGACTGAATTGAAATCAGTGAATGAAACACTTCACTCTTTTTGATTTTCAAAGACAGATTGATCACTCAGCTTTTGAGAGGCTTTGTAGTGTTATTTACTCAAAAGATTGCCACGATTACATAATACAACGATGGCAAGTGCCCCAAATAAAACGACAACCGACTTGAGAGGGAAGTTTATGCGATCATACCGGCTATACAACTAAGCTGCTTTCTGAGTTATGTTTTGAGGAAAACATATTTTCCCCCAGATTATGTTTGTTTGTGATCATAAATATGTTTCAAATCTGTCTTTGCCAGTTATTTTACTGCTTTACTGTCGCTCCTTTTCCAGGCAGGCATATATTAGATGGAACTGGACCCGTCACCCTGGTAACCCAGAAAATTAAGGAGAAGCTTCAAACGTGTTGTAGAAGGGTTGTATTTTAACTCAAACCATATTTTGCTATAACCAACCAAGCTGAATCTGAAAGTCTGAGACTACAGATTCCACACAGGATACAAAACCCACGCTCAGGGTGACAGTCCTCGTGTCCCAGACTTAAATGGTGTGGTTCTATCAAACTGGAAGCATCACAGTCTCACCTTTCAGGGAGATAACCTGCTTCCCTCAAAATGTAAAGGACAATGCAGTTTAGTTGTAGAAGAAAACTAACAAAACTGAGATGTTTCAGACTTTCATGAGACTCTTTAACTTCTTGCATTGTCTCACTCAAACACATGCTTTAAATTAATCCCCAGCCAGCTGTGTGCTGTGGCTCTATTGCTGCCTGCTCACTGATGCATTTCTAATTGGCATTTTTGCTGATGGTCACAAGTTAAATCTATATTCTCCATTACCCTCCACAGTATCCCCTGGGATCACTCTAATGGCTCCAGCTAAAGACAGAGCACTTGGATAGAGATATTCCTATGAAGTATATTCCCCACGTAGACGTCCGTTGCAAGGTTCGGCGTGTACTTCGGAGTCGGGAGGAGCCATGAAAAGTTCACTACGGCTTTTGAAGATTAACAAAAACACGTGTCATAATCCAGCATGGAAACAGCCGGAGGAGAGACACTCTTAGTCAAATAAACTGTGTTTTATCCGCTCGTGTTGCCTGTTTTGTCTCCACTGAGATGGTCGCACATGCTGCTTTGCTGAGCAAATGTTTGTCATAGCCTTTATCCCTCTTACTTCCACAACACATAGTAAAGCCCTCAGTGAAGCTTTGTCTGGGTGACAGGCCTGAATGCTCCAGCACTGGCTTGGCAAAGAGCAGTGCAGGCTAAGAATGGTTTACTGGCTTACTTCAGAACTGTGGGAGAGGCTGACCAGCATCGCAAATAAAAGCCTCTGTGACATTACACAGGTGACTGTTGGAGCAAACACTTGAGTTGTGTGAGAGACGAGGGGTGATGTTCAGACAGCATTTTTCTGCAATTAGCTGATTAAAAACATCGAGATAAAATGTTTCTCATAGTTCACATACTGAACGTGCACAATCGCACACGACTGTAAACAGCAAAGTAAGCTTCAGCGCAAGTTTCCTCCAGCAAAGAGAAGAATTTGCCCGAGGTGAAATGTCATGCGTAAAAGTATAAGTCCAAAGAATGAAGCTCATATCCTGACAGAGAGGAAGAATCCTGCATTCTTTGGCTCACCTCACCGTAGACCTTGTGTTTACCTTTCATTAACTAGAGATCCCACAATCCTCTCCTCCCTCTCCCCACCCTTGGGACAGTCCAATACAAGGTGAAAATAAAGGCTGCAAAAGACTCACTTGAAAGACAAACACTAAAATAACAGAGATAATGGTGTTTGAGTTAGAAACGTGTTTAATGGATGCCCAGGAACAACATTGTTAGGTTTAATGTATTTATATTAACATCCCGGCTTGGGTTCTGTTTCTTGGCCGCTCAATATTTAGAATATTTGCCTTGTAGTGATAAATGCAGAACAGAACCCAAACAGAGTTATTAAAATATCTCTAAAAGCCCTCAAGTATTACATTTACAATCATATTACAAGAGAAAACCTTTTACAATTTAGCACCTGCCAACACAGGCAACATTCACTATGTTTCTGTGGATGGACGAACCGATCACTGAAGTACAAATGCATTACAACTACGAGACGAGTGCTGTCAGCTCATGCAATAACCCAAAGCTACAGGAGAGAGACTGATAGCAGCCATCTTATCAAGATCGTCTGACCACAAGTCCAACTGTAGCTGCAAATCTCCACCCTGAGCTCTAAGAACAGACCACACTGCATCCTCAAAAGGCTACACCCAAAACTGGTTATGATCAAATGTGTTGTACATGAAAAACAGTAGACCGACAGAACACACGTCTAACAGAACAGAAAGTAAACGAAGTGATTAATAATGTGTACGCCACATTCATTCTTCAGTTGAGTTTAATAGACAGAATGTAATTTGGGAGCAGTTTCATTAATAAAGGTTACATACTGTAACTCGTTTACACTGTATAAACTGAAACTATATTGTGCTTTAGCTGATGACCAAGCAGGTCCTTTAATCCAGGGAAATTTTAGTTTGTTATACGTTGGATGCTATCTATGGCAACACAAACTTTATTATCAGTTATGTGAATGAAAGCTGTTACATGAGAACTACAAACCACTTTGAATTTTTAAGGTCATTTTACTATCTCAACTTTAAAGCTCTGAACTTGGTCATTATGAGGGCGAGCCATCCATGTTTGGCTCTCCAGATCTTCCATTATATAATACACACAGATTCTTTTCTATTAGTCTTTATATCAAGTAAACAAAATCTGTATTAGAACAAAATTATATGTTTTTACATGCATCTTACAGTGAAATGCTGGTAGTAGGGATATATTTCTATAATTGTAGGGCGGAGACTCTGGAATTTGGCTATATCTATGGGATACTCTGTGACTTTGAAATTGGAAAAATAATACGTGCTTAGTGCTTTTAATTTGTCTTAATTTTTCATACAAAACAGGATATATCAGGGCTATGTTGAAGAAATTTGCTATAATTTCAAAACTGAATTACTCTTTGGCACACAAGAAAACAATAAATGTGACTGAAGAGGGTAAGTTCTGCTGTTTATTTTGTATGCGATAGGTTATTAAACAATATGACTTAGTGACTTCAACCGTATCCAATTAATGCATAGATATCCACCTATCTAGATACTAACATGTCTACACAATGGCGAGTTCATGAGTAATTTCAACAAGAGTAATGGGTTTGGACATCGACGCACAGCTGAATGCAAGTTGTAACTGACTTGATTACATTGGATGTCAATCTGAAATGATTTACATCAAAAGCGGCTAGCACTGTTGGAGAGGTCAAGCAGTTTTATGTGACACGTGCAACACCTCGCTGCAATAAATACTTCAAAAGCAATTCAACAGAGAAGAAGGGGCGTGAATTTGGATGTAAAATATGTCCATCAAGCTCTCAGGGTAAGACAACAAATACACAAATTAGAAAGTGATGTTCAGATAAACGTAGAACAGTCACTTGTAAGAAAAAAAATACTTTGCATGATTCCCCTTCATGTATTCACAATCTCTTTTGGATGTAGGTTATTTTAGGGTGGTTTCTTACAGTTACTTTAATTATTTATTCATCTGTCAGCTGTGCTCTGGACTATAAAATGTCAGAAAACAATGTCCAAAACTGAAACCAAAAATATTTAGTTTACTATCAAAGACAGAGAAAAGCAGGAAGTCTTCATAATATGAAGGCTGGGACTCGGTAGTGTTTGGTATTTTTGATTAATCGACTAATCATTTTATCTATGAACTATTTTCTTCCCCATTCATCTTTCATTCAAACATTTTCATCAATGCTACTTGTTAACAAGACCCCTTACATCCAATATGTTTCTCTGTTACAGTTCACATCCTAGTGGAGTTGTTGTAGTCAAAGTGTATTTTTTAAATTATGAGTTCAGTGGTTGGTGTCTAACAGAGGGTACTGACTGACTGCTGGTGATTCTGGCAGGATATTTACTCCCCACCTTGTATGTTGAACACAGCAAATGAGAACAGCCGCAATTACAACGTGAACAGACAAGACACTAGAAAGGAAGCATCCCCCTCCGCCTCATGCCGGCACAATCAGACAAAGTGAAACAGTTCTTGTTCTGTCAGCAGCGCAGAGAGTCGACTGTCTCACAGAGCAGACAACAATGCCCAGGGCTGAGATAACAGGAAATGCCAGCTTATCAGAGACGGGGAGCAACAGAGAGAGATGGTGAGAGAGCGTGATGGGTAGAGTCACTGTTTACCAACAGTCCAACTGCGTCCTTTACATGAACATCTGTAATTTACACATAGCTTTCAGCCGGTAAGAAACCACCGTAATTTGTTTGCAGAACATGTAAAGTGGATAGATCAAATAAAGGCGCCGGCAAATCCATCACTTTCTTAATTTGAGTTCCATTTCATTGCCTTTGATTTGTTTAGATTGAGTCACCTCTCGTGGGGAGTTTGTTTAATTTCACAGCTGAAAGAACACCAATGATTTTTAGGAGTATTTCCCTTGTTCAACTTTCTCTACAAGCTATTACAGTAAATCTTGAATGCAATACAGCCATAAAGCCCAGAATATTAAACTGCTGTTTACAGAGAGAACTTTGATGGCAACACTTAGTGATCATACAAGGTTAATTACTGTATTCCTTTAAAGTCTTTTTTTTCTTCCAGAGTTTCTTGGGAAAAGGGGGAGTAAAATGGATTATGAGTGTACACGTAGGACTGAGCCAGTGCAGATGTAACTCCTCAACTGTGTGTTGTACATACACCGATCAGCCACAACATTATGACCACTGATAGATGAAGTGAATAACATTGATCATATTGCTACTATGTGGTGTTCTGCTGGAAAATCCTGGATTTTGACATCCGTGTTGATGAGACTTAGACACCCAAATAAACACTGTCCCACAACAAACACACTCCCTCATGCAAATGGAAATCCCAAATGTCACTGGCCTACCCCCACAGGGAAATGCACCCCACCACATGGAAACAACATCAACCAATCAGGAACATGTTGAGGAACATGACAATGGCCCAACATGTTGATTTGACCTCCAAACTTCCTACACCCCATTTCTGATCAAGCATCAACATGATGCAGTGGAACAAGTTTGATTGACAGAGGCTCCACTGCACAAGCCAGAGCACCCAAAGGATCCAGTGCCAACGTCCTGGTTCTAGACCCCATAGGACACCCTGAGAGGTCCTCTAGTCCATGTCCAATGGTTCAGAGCATTTTTGAGCACATAAGGGGGACCAACACAATATTAGGCAGGTGGTCATAATGTTATGCCTGATTGGTGTATATTCTGGGGACATGTCCAGAGGGCTACATCCAATTTATATCACTGACTAGAGACTTAACAACACTTGTCAATATAACAAAATGCATTTTAACAAAACTATTTTTTAGCATCTGTGTTTTTTTTTTATTGATGAACTGCTTTATAAACTCTTATAAAATAATGAAAAATCAACCTCCCAATTTCCAAGAGCCCAGTTTTATGTCTTTGAAGTTCTTGTTTTTTTCAACCAACAGTGCAAAAGCAGAGGATATTGAAATTATAATAATTCAGTACAATTTGAAAAAAGTGGCTCGAACCAGCATTTTGCTTGTCCCTGTCTCTGGCAGATTTTCTCAGCTTTAGCTATCAGGCTAATTAAGCCTGTGTTAACTTCATTAATTGGCTGGAAAAGCAGTCTTTGGTTGTTTCTATTAATGTTTTCAGGGACTTGTATGTATTAAAATGAGAAAGGTCTTGCATGTAGAAGCACACTTGGTGGCAACACAAATGATATAGTGTGAAAAGACACAGGCTCATGCAAAACAAAAAAAGTCAGCATCCTCACCAGCAAAAGCTCAACGTAGAAAACACAGAAACAGCATTGTTCCTGCATTGCTTAGATTTAGTTGGTCCTGACAATATGAACATGTTAAGAGAATAAATCTAAGATGACACTGTTCAGGAAACAGGTTTAGGAAATAGTAAACTGTGCAATAATTTCAGATGTGCAATCATTGCTGTGCACAATTTCCTTATTCTGTTTTACTTGATGATTATATTTCTTCCCTCCTGCTTTTTTTTCACTCACGCTGACATTCATTTTTACACTCACACACAAACACAGCAGTGTTGAGCTATTTTCTAGCTGCCGTTCCTTGTGCTAGTACAGTAGTAGGTTACGCAGGACCTGGAATGTGACCGTCCAGCGTCATTGTTCAGCTCACACAATGCAACATTCCACAATCAACAGCAACTTTTACAAAAAAAAAACAGAGTTAGAAGGAGATGACTGGGTGAGGACTGCACTGCTCTAATCTTATAGGATTAGAATTCCTTTCTACGTGGGGCTCTAATAGGCCTCTATTCTTTTGAACAACAAAGCTTCGAGATGAGATTGGAAAAAAAAACGATACAGATGAAGGCAATCTGAAGCAATTTGGGGAAGAATGTGATGTTATTAAGGCCTGCATGGAGGCTCTGGAGGAAGTATAAATAAATGACTAACCATTCACAGAAATATTTCCTTATGCAAGCGGTAAAATTTATGCAGCAAGATGCCTGCAAATGAATAACATCATTTAATAACAAAACACACAGTAAGAAAAGATGAAAAGGCACGCACTAGTTATACACATTCCCAGTTAGTTTACATCCAGCGCTTGAGCAGCCCTGGTGAGTCCTACTACTGTCCTGTCACCCACCTTGTGTCACTCATTATCCTTTCTGCTCGTCTGTGGTTGAAAAATGGGATTACGCAGGGCTGAAAAAGTCAAGAACTCCATGTCAGCAATTTGAATACTAAGAATGAGGATGCAGCGCCTTGCTTTCGGAGGAGAGAAAGTGTCATTGTGGACTTTACAGGGATCAGTGGGCAGACAGCCTGTCATCTAAGCATGGCAGACTTACAGAAAATTAAAGTGAACAACTCTTTGGCTTGACTTCACAAAACAGACAAGAGAGAGACAAGTGCAAGACAAAGAGGAGCTGAGGGGGGGGGGCTATGTACAGAGAAGACAAAGTAAAATAATGTGTGTGTGGGTGCAAGAGAGAGAGAGGGAGAGAGAGAGAGTGTCTGAAGCAGTTCCTAAGCCTGGCCGTCACGCATGCTTAACCTTGCGCTAGCGCCTGTGCGATGCAGCTTGCATATCAATGATGGAGGAATATCAGCAGAGAGGCCTCCAACCAACCTCCACTCTGCTCGGCAGGCAGGGGGGGCACAGCAGAATCCGCCGCAGTTACGCTACAGCACTTACAATAGCGATGCAAGTTACACGGGTGTAGCACAAGAGCAGTTGTAAATGCAACTGTGGGCAGAAGACAGGCTGATAAGACTGATCTGTGGAAAAAAGGGACAAATACAAACTGCAGGATGGATGATGTTAATAAAAGAGGATGTTCTTTTTTATTTTACTGACAAACACAAATGTTCAAATCAGACACCTGACATACATATAAAAAGCACTCTTCAATTGGGCCTGTGACTGTTGTTTCCACCGACAGCATTCACTTAGAGCTGGAGCTCTCGGGTTACAGGAAGCGCTTTGAGGGGAGAGCATCCCTAACTGTGCTGTGGTTTGGAGCAAAGCGGTGCATGTTTAGTGTCACCAGGGGCAACAAAAAAAAAAACCTCCCTGACAAAACCACAAGATCCACCACTAACAACGTGAACAAAGCCTGACAGCATGGATCGTAGTTTCCAGTCATGGTCAACAAAGCGTGCTATGAAATGCACCCCGACTCTGCGAGGTTCGGAATCCTTCACTCCCCCAGATGTCAATATCTTAATCCCAAAGACAAACCAGACACACTGTAACTATTGCAGAGAAGAGAAGAGAAGAGAAGAGAAGAGAAGAGAAGAGAAGAGAAGAGAAGAGAAGAGAAGAGAAGAGAAGAGAAGAGAAGAGAAGAGACGGAAAAAAGAAAAAGATAGGATGTGATGGCGTGTTTCTAATTAAAACAGAAGCATTCAGGGACACCCATGGGGTCCTAAGGGACCAGCACCAGGTGATAAACTCACTCATCCGTACCCTCCGTCTTTTGAGGGGAGTGATAAAAGACTTTCAGGATGCTGTGCCCTCTCCCCCTCTCTCCCCCTCCTCTCGCACATGCTATCTGATGCCGACGGAGACCTTTTGTCACGTCGATCCTTCCCAAGGACCCCGAGGCATCCTGTGAGGGCGTCTTCTACAGGGTCCTGCCTGTTGATTGACACGTCACCCCTTCTTCTGCCTGCGTCGATCAAAAGCTGCCTCCCCCCGCCTCATACAGCTCAATAAGAGGCCGCTGCTTTGATAGCAGTTCTGTGGCAAGTTACATCTCTGGCAGTGGGGATAAGAGACAGACTAGGAGGGATGCCAGCAGATAAAAGAGGACTTTTAACAGCCTCTATGTGTTCAGCAGGTTAAAAAGTGTTTTCTATCAGAGCCTTGTCAAACTGTCATCATCAGTTTCGTTTGAAGACGGCTCTGTACACCCAGAAAGAGAAGAAAACACACGAGAGCTCAATTTCTCCTCTGGTTTTCTTGTAATCCCAGATTGATGCTAATCTAAAACACCACAAGGATTACATTCGCTGGCACCAGTTTTTAAATTCTCTCGCTGGCCGTCAGCGTTGGTGAAAGACAACAATAGGGAGCGGTGACAGTTCTCCGTGTTCTCACAGTTGTTCACAAGCATCCCATGAGAGCCGGAGAGGCTATTAGCTGTGTAATGATCACTGGATGTTGTAGTTCACATTCGCACAGGCAGCGTGACAGACAGATGGAGGTTGATTTTGAGGGATGAAACATATGGGGAAAGTGCTGTGAGCAGACAGCTCAGATGGGATTACAGATTTACACATGCAGTATGCTCTCAATTGACCCAAAGCAGCACAGTGTGGATACGCACACACAAAATTGCACTTTTACACTGTTCTCTGTCGACTTAAACAGGGAGGAGCAGCTTACGCGGAGGCCCTCTACGTGGCTCTTCTGTATGGTGTGCACTGGACTCAAGCCAACAGAACCAGGTGTGGCCACTTACCAGTGTAAGTGATCCATAGAGGGAGTGAGATGTATGCAGAGTGCAGAGGTCTGACACGCAGCCATTATGGAGCATTAGACTACGAGGACTTGACCCCGTCTGACCTGCATGAAAAAAAAAACTCCTACTCGCCCTTCTGATTTTTCTCTCATTCAGTCTTATTTCAGCTGCTGAACTTTGAAATTTGTTCCACCATTCAAGTTTCATGCTTGTTTTTGCATAAACAGCCTCTCGTTTCACCTGCCAAGTTGACCAGCAACATATGTTTATCCTCTGGCTACATTCTTTTGTTCATGCTATAACAAATGGTTTCCCTCTTTGCTCTAATGAGCGCGCCGCCGTCATTTCTCAAGGACGATGAAATGCAGTAAACAAACAAAAAAATCTCATCAATTACATTCATCAGGTGGCAGCTGGCAAGGACAAAATGTGATTCCCTGCACAGTTGATGCAATGCATTGTGAGCATACAGTGTGTGTGTGTGTGTGTGTGTGTGAGATGCTGCTCTATTTTTATTGTAGTTCCCCTGGAATGCGACTCACTGTCAGAGCCAGAGTGGCAGCCTGAATTGCCTCTGTCGGATAAACACTCCCAGCATGCACTGCTTTGCCTCAGTCTGCGCAATGCTGCATTGGCAGCCTCCTGGCAGGATTCTGAGGTGTCTCGGTTCAGAAGTAGCTGTGTGTGTGTCGTGTATGTATGTGTGTAGAATGATGATCCTTACAGGAGTAGAAATGCTTAAGTCTGCACCAGACTGATGGTTGGCACCTGAACTACACTTTTTTTTGCAACTGTGAGTTAACAGTTTGTGTTTATTACAATCGTATGTTAAAAAAAACAAATAAAACTAAAGTTAGGTGCTGTATGTCTGAATAAAAAAACAGAGAGACTTGCAAATGTGTGCATGTGTGTGCATTTTAGGGAGAGTTTGTTCCATGATTCAGTACACGCACAGAAAAAAGGGGGAAAGGAATGCGCACTATGCGCTGCAATGCAACTCAGTCAGGACCACAATCCCAGAACTATGTGGAATGTGTCCTCTAACTGCCAGTGACTGAAACATACACTCGTTGAACAACTGCAGTACACAGTCAGTGGTCGTGTACTGTCACTCCGAATCAGAATCAAGCGCGGACCATAACACAGGTAGACCCAGGCAGAGAGAGAGAGAAAGAGAGAGAGACAGAGAGTGGAGACGTGGACAGTGCTGTTGTCTCAGAGCCAGAAAGAGTGTTCATCTTAAATATATCAGCTTAAAGACTGCTTTATATTCTCCAACATGCCAACACAAACATACATAGAAAATTAATATATGTGACAAGGACATATCAAAAGATGAGTCTTCAGGATTTCATTTAAAAACAAACTAAAAACTAAAATATTTAAGGCATGTTCTGGAGTTTATATTCCACTGATGTTGCTGCCAGCAGTTTGTGACTGAAACTGAACAGCCTAAATCCATTGATGGATCAGGAACATTGTTTCTGCACAGACATGTTTCCACTAAGTTTTTTTTTAATCAAATCTTTCAGAGCTTCCAGAACCAGAAAAAAAATTCCATTCATCTGTACTGAACTAATGTGTTCCTGCAGTACTTGTAGAAAGCAGTTATCTCTCAGATGTGGCGCATGCAACTGGAACTATCTGCAAGAGGCGACGCTGTTAAGGGTAACTAAGACAATTTTTTTTTTTTTTTTTTGGGATATTTTTATGATTTGGGTAAAGCATCCAACTCATCTACTTCTCTTTATTTAAGGGTACAGGTTTAATAAAGGAAATAAATATTGAATGACAGCATTTGTCAAATCTCCAGTGAAATGTGTTTCTAATATTTTGTGTGTTGAAGTTTGTTGACCTTGTAATCTATGAAAAAAAAAGACTTGGAGAAAGCTCAGATGTTTTTTAATATAATCTCTCCACAAGAGGCAACACTCAGCATAATATTTATAACAGTCTTACAGGTGAATTAAACTGCTGAGAGAATGTTAAGTTGTCAAACAGTACAATTACTCACATGACATTTAGGTTAATGGTGAAGTATAACATTTTATGGATTATATTTTTTACAGCGGGGACACAGACTGTAAATGTCGACACAATTTTCTAAGGAAAGAAAAAAATCTGTATTTGCTTTATTGAGTTTGTCGTCTCTGGCAGATTCAGCATCCTGGAAATCTGCACTTTTATCAAAAGTGCAACATTCTGTGATTCTTCTGAAGCGAGTTGCTTTTTGCATCAGGCTACATTTTATCTCCAAGTATGAAATGTACAAAATCACCAGATAAACATTTACAAATCTGTGGTGTATCTCACACTGGTGGAGGGAAGAGGGAAATAAATAAATAAAGTATATATATATATATATGACCAAAATGCATCTGCATTAAGGACACACCACACAAATCAGATGCTTATCACACACACGTAAGAAGCAGTGAACAGAACTGCACAGAGGTCAGCTGCATTTAGAGCTCCTCTACATCTACATGGGCGAGACGCCAGAGCCCTGTGTCTGTGGGGGTCCATTCTGAGGTCAATACTACAACACTGTAAACTAATGATCCAGCAAATTCCCTCAGTCCTGCTCTCTCCCCTCCTCCTTCTTCCCCTCAATCTGTTGTTGCCCTCTGTCTCTCCCACT